>CAMTDV010000017.1:4449416-5649416 GCA_947069175.1 Scalesia atractyloides
TCTAAAGGGACTAACCTTTGACCCGCATACATTCTAACAGATAATAAATCTGTTTATTCCAGACTATAGTACCACCCAGATAATCGGACTTGGTTCAATAGTACTTAGACTTACAGCTTTTTGCTAAATTATAATCTTATTAATTGGAAGCTAACAAAAAGGTAAACACACTTAACTTATTTTAGTGTTAAACTTGGGGAGGCAAGTATGCCACTTGGAGCAGGCATTACATAGATAAGTCGCCTATGGTTGCGCATAAATGTAAGAATCCGATTTATTCCGTTTTACTTGATAATTGAAATGATTGGGGGTTAATGGTACCATGTCCGGACGTCCCAATGGATTAATCAAGTATGTAAATCTGGTAACAAGAATAAATCACAATAAGTATTTAAAAGATCATCTACGGGTTTTCTCTATGTATAAAACTCTTTTCGAAACTCCGTTTTCCAAAGAGTCAGGTAATTGTATTTACCAACGATAGCTAACGTATTTTCAAAAGATTGAACCGCAGGTACCGAACCTTATTATAGGCTGGGAATCTGGTCGGCTAGAATGAAGGCTAAGAAATTTGCAACTCCTAACATTTAAGGCCTATGATATCTAAGCTCTATTTATTAGATCCCACCTGTGGGCTTGTACAGAACGCTTGTAATGTGTGTGTGTGTGTGTGTGTGTATAATCAAGCTTTAATGAATTCAATATTTTTACTCCAATACTTCCGCTGCATATTATTATATTGTGATAACTGTTACCCAACCGTCACGATTATACTCATCCGGGCCCACCAGGAAATCAGGGTGTGACAATATGTATGATGATTAAGAGATGAATATGATTTTTATGTGTTAATGGGTTGGTTTAGGTAACATAAAGTCACATTAGGTCATGATAAGTCATTTTGATGCTAAATACATGTGTATGGTAATCTGTATATTTATGAGTCTTGTCATTTTTAGTGAGTTGGCTTAAGGTATACAAAGTCACATTAGGTCACAATAATTCATTTTTGGTATTAAAGACATGTAAATGATTACTAGGTCATGTAATATATTACTAAGTTGGTTTAGACTGCACAAATTCCTATTAGACGATAACAAGTCATTATGGTGTTAAATTACATTTCCAAGTCTTACAAAACAAATAGTTAATGTGTTTTCCATGTGTTATAAATTACATTTCCAAATAAATAAACTCACCTTTTGTATACATGAGGAATACGGAAACAATGGACACCATTTGATTAGTCAAGTCCACCCATTCGAGCACTAACTGCCCACTCTTCACATAAGTAGTCCATAAGTATCGATTTGCTCTGCCTTTTTTTAACACTTAGAAAACTATGCTCACCTGTTGAAACCAATTTACATAACATGGACATACACGTAGAAGTTTGGAATAAAACTAGTAAGCCCATATAAGTCCATATTGGGCACATTTATTTCTAATACTACGAATTTCAACAAACTAGTTACCACCAAATTAATAAAGGACTTTGTACGAGACATGTGAAAAAATAGAAGTGTTTGGGAAGGCGAAGAAAACTAAGAGTGTATGTATATATGTGTGTGCGCGCACACGGGGATCTTGAACTATAAAATATGGTGGCCGAGAGTTTTGAAGAAAAAAAATAGGAGGGGGGGACTCAATGCATATAAAATTTGCTGAAACTTTCAATAAAATTTACACGACAAAGGAAAAAACAAAGAGGGTTGAAGACCCAAAGAAACTTCGCCCATGCGTGTGTGGAAGTGATATTTATTTTGAAAAAGCATGCTTGGTTACCGTTTATGGTAACATATTTTGATGAAATACCGCCCTAAATTTTATCTTTGAAATTAACAACAAATTACTGAAGAAAAAAGAGGTCAGAAAGCTTTAAACCGACGATTTTGAATCCGTTTTAAATATTACGAAACCAAGTTTTTATTATCAAACGAGTTCTATTACACTAAACTGCGACAAGTGAGCTTTTTAAGAAGCTTAAATTGCCTGATTTTGGGTGACAAAAATCGGATTCTTTAACCCTAAAATAACATACTTTCTACCTATTTCAACTCTAATATTTTAACATCTTCGTTTTCCTATGGTTACAATGTATCCATTTGCCTAAAGTTTTATCTTTAAACCGTTCTGTGTTATTCTGTGTTATGCCTGATACTTATATTACTATCACTTTGGTAATGTATATTTTTTTATGCAATTGATATATACAGAAAATATTCCTCATAATCAATTACTTGAAATATATATGACTTTGGAGATCTTCATATATATATGTGTGTATATATGTAGGGATAGATCCTAAGAAAAGTTCATCCTATTTGAAAAACTTGAGAAACATTCTGGACCACACATTTCTCTAAGCTTTCCGTAATATACACATATATATAGTTTAAAATTGACTACATACATATATGTATATTTCAATATACATATATGTATATAGTCAGTTTTAAACATACATATTTGTATATTACGAAAAGCTTTGGGAAAATGTGTGGGCCAGATTGCTTCTCAAGTATCTCAATTAGGTGGCATGATCTGATTGGTGGAGAGTGCTTCTCGCGGTTCTCACAATTGGGATGATTTTCATTTAAATCGATCCCTACACACACACGCACATATATATACATTATTATTTTAAATCTTAAAATGTCATGTCTTCTCTTTTTCTCTCTTTGAAGTCTTATCAGACTTTTTCATTCATCAAAATGTCATATCTACTCTCTCTCTCTCTCTCTCTCTCTCTTAAAATCTAAAATAAATTGTTTTTTGGTAAAAAAAAAATCTATTATACATAATATTAATATTATTTGTTTTTAATGAAATTACTATTCTGTCTTTTTTTTGTTTACTGTTTTATACATGCAAAAGGTAATTTTATTAAAGGATTGATTTGTAATTTTGATGTTATTTAAGATTAGTAACCGGTTATAAACTCACTCTGGCTAGGTTCTTGTAATCGGCTATAAACTCACTATGGTGGGTAAAAAAAGTTTAAAATCGGGGCGTAAAAAGAGGTTAAAAACCGTGGCGTAAAAACAGTTTAAAACCGGCGCGTATAAAAAGTTTAAAACCGTGCGTAAAAAAAGTTTAAAACCGCATGTAAAAAAATTTATACCGGCGTGTAAAAAGTTTAAAATCACGCGTAAAAAAGTTCTAAACCGGCGCGTAAATAGGTTTAAAAACGCGCCTAATAAAAGTTTTAAACCGCACGAAAAAAAGAAACTTAAAACTGGCACGCAAAAAAGTTTCTAAACCTGCGCATTAAAAAAGTTTAAAACCGCGGTAAAAAGTTTAAAACTGGCGCGTAAAAAAAGTTTAAAAAGAGGCGCGGAAAAAATAAAAAATGCACGTAAAAAAGCTAAAACCGGGCGTAAAAAATTAACTAAGAATTAAAATTAAAATTCATGTTTAAAACAAAAATAACAATTCATGTTTAAAAAAATTAACTGATAATTAAAATAAAAAATTATATGAGAATTAAAAGAAAATTAATAATGCATGTTAAATTTTTTAAAATACAATCTTGTTAATTAAAATAAAATCAATAATCATACAAATCGTTAAAGTTATAGTAAAAAGACCAATATGTCCCTTTGTCACTAAAAAACAAAATGTCATTAATAAAAACACAATCATTCTATTGTCTTATTGTCTTTTAATTTCATCCATCAAAACTAACTTGATCAATGACTAATATTGGTTCCTACGGTTCTCACAATTCAATGTTGTTCTTATTTTACTCATCCTGTATATGTAAGGTTCTTCTTCACTTCATCTATTTTGATTGTGATTTCTTTTTCCATCTAATCCTTTTAGTTAATTACTTTGTTTTTACAACCATTTTTCCTGATTGACGTTACCTCTAATGTATATTAGAGATTTCTTCCTACTAAAGCTCTATTAGATTTAGATTCTCAAAAATATAATGTGTGATGTTTGTTTGAGTATCGGGTTCCTATCAACTTAACAGTGGTTGCAGAACTATATGTGGACCAGATATTAATTTGCTTATAGTAGTGTAACACGTGTGTCACTAAATAAGGAGATTCAAACCAATAAGGTGGTTGTCCATTGGTAAAAGTAAAGTCTTGAAACACCTGAATGGATCTGAGAGTGGACGATGTTGGGTTCAAGTCTCACAGACAAGGATTTTAAAAAAATGAATTTTGCCATTAAAAAGTTAAGTAGAATCAAAGTACTTAATTTGTTTTTTTATATGTATTGAAATAACTCCCAAACGTTTATTTATTTTCTTGTGTAATCAAATCATCATTTTTGTGTTTAATTATTTTTGAGTTAAATGCTTGGTTGGTCCCTGTGGTTTACGAAAATTGCAGACTTGGTCCTCATGGTTCAGTAATTACACACTTGGTCCTAGTAGTTTTAATTTTTGCACTCGGGTGATCCTTACCACTAACCTTTGTTAGATTTTTTAGTTACGTCTATGTGAAATTACTATATTACCCTTAAATAATTAAAAAAATTAAAAAAAACATAAAAAGGAGGACCCACTACTCATCTTCTTCATCACTCCCCCCTTTCTTTTTCAAAAACTCAGTCACCAGCACACCAATACCACCACCACCTCTCCTTCACAACCTGCAACCTCCACCTCCATTGTATACCCACATTCTCCGTCGTCACTTTCGACCACCGCCACAGTAAACCCACCACTACCACCATCACCTTCAACCCACCACCTCAGCCATCATCTTCAACCCACTGCCTCCACCTTCAGACCACCTCCGCCGTCACCGTAAACCCGCCACTACCACCATCACCTTCAACCCGGATGAACCCCAATGAGCCCGCAGTTGAGTTCCGGTGCAATCCAACCATCAATGAGTACAGGTAATCGAGATGCTCTTTGTCCTGCAAGCCCGCAATTAAGCTCACAGACTATGGGTTCTGTGAGTAGTATGACTAATTCATTAATGGATATGCAGGGTGTTAATAAGAGTAGCTAGCCCTAATTCTATTGTTTCTTTTTCAAATATGGACTTTTACATGAGATTTACACCTTCACATGTTCTACCGAGCAGCTTTTCCGGTCGTCGGAAGTTATGAACTGGTGGTGGAGGGTTGAAGGTGGCGGTGGCTGTGGAGGTGGGCTGATCGTGGCAGCGGAGGTGGTGGTGGATTGAAGGTGGCGATGGGTTGATCGTGGCGGTGGAGGTGGTGGTGGTGGATGGACGGTGAAGGTGGTGGTGGATTTGAAAGAGACAGGAGGAAGAAGATGGTGTTGTTGTGGTTTTAGAGGGAGAAAAGAAGAGTGAGAGAGAGAGAGGGGGGATCAGGGTGAAGAAGGTTTTTATTTATTTATTTATTTTTTTGTTTTTAATAGTAAAGGCAGTGTGGTAATTTCACATAGACTTAACTAAAAAATCTAATAAAGGTTAGTGGTAAGGACCACCCGAGTGCAAAAATTAAAACTACTGGGACCAAGTGTGTAATTACTGAACCACGAGGACCAAGTCTGCAATTTTCGTGAACCACAGGGACCAACCAAGCATTTAACTCATTATTTTTTATTTAACTCTCACATTACACGGATTTCTTACCTAGGTTATACTATATTAATTACTTTGTTTGATTAAAATTATTTGAAGTATGTGCCGGTCAAACTCCTTTATCAATGATCACGATAATAATTTTTTTCTTACCTAACCATATTCATATATATATCAACGGGAACATACGCATTAGACATAAACTTCTTATCCTATATAATTAATGTTTTAACATCAAATTCTTATTGCACTCAAAGAAAGATATATAACAAACTTAATTACACAATATGCACATCTAGGAATTAATTATGACATGTGGTTCTTACACCTTACTTCCTTTCAAAGAGCCTTGAACATCCATAGACTTCACAGAATGAGTATAGGATCATGAGCAAGCTTGCAAAAGTTGCCAAAACAACAGTTGCAACTTTCTTCGAACAAAGCAGATCTTTCTTGACAAACCTCCAAGTCTTGATCATTGGTCTATTGTTGTAATACTCGTTGAGGTGTTCAATTGTCTTGTTGCCACTCATGTTAAAGTTACTCTTATTCATCCCATTGAAGAGATTAGCGATGTCTTTGTCGTTCATGTTTCCTTTGATTACGCCTTTATCTCTCAGTAACTTGACATCTGCCTCCGTGTCAACAATGCCACTCATCAAGTCGACATATTGGGCAAGTTCCGCTGTTGAACTAGAAGTTGCCACTTCATAAGCCAGCAGATTTCTCAACATGACTTCAGAGTAATCATGAAGAGTGATTATTGGAAGATATAGTGTAGCTTTGTTTTCATCAAACTTAATGTCCCTTACCCCTCCATTAGTGTAGCTGAAATTTATTTGAGCATGTTTTCTAAGAGATGAAACCGATGGGATTTCAATTTCTTTGACAACGGGTAGATCATCGCCTTCTTCTTTGTCTTGTTTGTTTATTTTTAGACCAAGCAAATTCGATAATTTCTCCCAGGGGATGTTCTTTATGACCTTAATCAGACGATCGGCTTTTTCTCTCATTCCAAGGCGTAATCCCATTTCCATGATCTCTTCTATGTTTTCTGTTAGGTTGTCTTCTTTCGCACTCTTTTCTATGTCATAATCATTGTCTTTTCGTAATATTGCTACTCTAAGAGCTTGTGGGGTATCTTGATTGTTGACAATCGAATGGTACATAAGATCAAGCAAATGCAAACAACCCGCCTTAACGTCGTAATTGAAATCCTTAGCTAATTTGAGAGGAGAATGTACCTGTTAAATAATGAATATTGTGTATGATATTATAGTACCAATGTTTTCAGAACTAGATCAGACATTGAACCGGACGTCTTACTGGTTCATACACTATTAATCCTATATATAGGGATACAAGGAGGATAATTACAAAGGAAATACCTCACAAAATCTTCTCATCATGGAGATTAACTCGCGATCGCCATTTTGATCCTGAAAAGTTGTTGAGAGACTAAGGGCCTTCCATATTTCCTTCAATAAATACAAGGGAATCTGGTTCTCTAGCACCATTACATCTCTATAAAGAATACCATTGTTTATCAACTTTTTAGGCATCAAGTTTGAAATATCAGCATAGTGTGTGAAAAGACCAATCAAGAACAATCCATCAATTGCAAAAATCCAAGCTAACGTATCGTCGTAAAGGTTTAAATACTTGTGGTAACAAGCACGAATCACGGATTCTTTCTCTATGAGCCTATTGATCACCACAGACTCGAATGACAACACTTGATCCGAGCTCAAGATTGCTTTAACAGCAGCAACTTTGAACCTCTCCATTTGATAGAGATGAGTCTCAAAGTGGTGGTAAGGTCCCAGTGCTATAGCCAGAGGCACATAAGCCTCAGGCTTGAATCGGCTAGTTGCTTTTGGGACACTGAACACACAAACTGGGACGTAGCTTATGTTGTCCCCGCCCTCATCGTCAAAGTTCTTGGTAATTTGATCCACCCATTGTTGTTCGCTAAACTCACCATTCAAAATTGAATTCGAATTCATCTTTCTTTTTGCATGAATCAATCCCAACATCACTCGATATTTATAATAATGATGGTAGGCGGTTTGCTATAGTCGACTAAACAGTAGTAAGGGAAATTCGTTAATTAGGCATCCTTCAGATCATTAAAAAATTGATGGCATAACGTACAAGACAAAAACTTTCCCTAATTTCTCCTGAGGGCATATATAACGTGTATCATTAAAAAAAACGTGTATAGCAAGTATGAAGCTATTATAATATAAGATAATATTGGAACTTATGTTAGGAAACCATCATTTTTTTCTGTATAAAATATATAAAATGAGAAACATTCAAGTTATTGGTAACACGATTATCACAGTTTCCTCTACAAATCAGAGATATCTCACTTATATGAACTTTTCCAAGGGGATTTTGTCGATACCGACTCAGCATCTCCATCCAGGTCTAAATTCGCTTCAAATCATATGGCTAGACACGGTTATATGCTCTATCCAGGCTAGACACCGTTAAGAAAAATCTTAACATATTTGTCACTCAACATAAATTTAGCATATTAAAGTTCCAAAACATGTAAAAAAAATACATGAAAAAGGCCTTAAACCAATCTTACTATAGGGAAGCACTTAACTATTAACACGTTGTCATCTTCAAAATCCTTAAATGAGTGGCTTTTTGTTGGATTAAGATATGGTCACTTGAAAGAACTTGATCTAAATCACCTAGAGAGAAAATCGGTAGCTGTAATTTTAAAGCTTAGAAAAACGTCATATGGAAATAGAAGTGCACGTGATTTTTCATTTACGTTGAAAAACAAAACGTCTATTGTTTCTTTCATGTTTCAAGAAAACGACTACTTTTGATATTAACTTTTTAATTTTGTGATTAGCTTTAAAATAATTAATAAAAATAGCTGATGCATCTCAAGCCACCATTGGAAAGCCGTTTTTTTATTAAGAACCAAACAATAAGGTTGTGTATTTATAGACTCGACAAAATAATATGGTAACTTAATTAAATAAATTTAAAAAGAAATGTGGAAAAGAAAATAAAATTTAAGAAGTCAGCCTAGCCAAAACGGCGGGTCAGTGGAGCCACAGCGAGTAGTCAGCCAAACAACATAAACCAACCAAAACGAGCCACAGGGAGGAGTCAGCCAAGCCATAAGCCCGACGCATCAGCCATATTTTTGGCTTTGATGCGTCAGCCATCGACTCAATCCATGATTCTCGACACGTGTCAGCGCCACCTTAACAGACGCGATAACTGACACATCGACGCATCCCATGCTTGCGACGCCATTCCAAAGACGCATGAGAATGACATTTTAGTAAATCATGTTGGTCAAACAACATTTTAGTAATTTCCCCTTTTTTATATAACCCTATATAAAAAATTAATTTTTTTATGGATCCACTTGGTATGTCATCCTCATATTGTCTGTAATATATATCCTAATATGACTTGTTCCCTTCTCATATGCAAGTTGCTTGCAGCATATTAATATCAAAATGGCGTTGGCAAATAGAAAAAAAAAATAACATTTCCAAAATAAATTGACAACAATACGTTACATCGTGTCTTATATAAGCCTTACACCGCTGGTGTGGGGGGCTTGAGTTGGAGGCTTTGTACGACACGTGGTGGAGGGGGCTCGACCAGGCCAACCCAAAAAAAGTGGGGTGTGAAGGGGCGTGGCTAGCTTGGCGTGGCCAGTCTAAAGTAGCCAACCATATTGGACCAGCCAGCTCACCCTGGTCCCCCCCCCCCCCCCCCGCCCCACGCCAGGCGGAATTCCCACTCCAGAGGGGCAACGTCCAGCCCAACGCCAAGCCGGGGTGGGAAAGTTGACGTTGCCACCCCCCCCCCCCAAACCCACGCCCAAACTCCCGCCCACACCCTACGGTCTTAATTAAAGTCCTAATCCACTGGGACGAATTTCCTGCATTTAACAGCTTTTGCAAGTGACAAGGAACAAAGGCGAAAGCCTGTCAAATATATCATGTACAGTCACTTAGCTGAATTGGTCTATTGAAGAAAGCCACTTGCTAGATGTGGTTACCCACATTTTAATGTAACTTGTCGTGTTCACGTACTAGACTTTTGCATTCCCTTCATAAGAAGTTAGTGGATGGGCTCTACAAATTCATAAAATGTAAGGGTGGATCGTTCCAAAGGGGTGTACTTGCTTGTTAGATAACAATTCATAATTAGGGGTGGGGTGCTCCACTAGCCATCACTAACCACTCCCAATCACCAAACGTCACGTAATCGAGCCAATCCATCACTAGTGATGGATTTTAGTGGGGGTGCTCATCACTAGCCATCACTCACCACACCCAATCACCAACGACTACATCATCTCTTCACACATGATACGTTTGACGCGTTTTATCCACCACGCGTGATGGCCAGGGGTGGCGGTAGTGTTCCACGCGTGGTCACCAGCCACCACGCGCCATCGCGGAGGCGCCCTCACTGCCCTTATTAATCTTGTACCTTTGTGTAAATATCTAGGTGTGTAAGGGGTCAGCCAAGAGGATCAGGAGGATTGGTTGAGTTTCCCCTCTTTCATCTACCTCCCACCTTTCCCTTTGGTCTTCCGAACCCCGCTCCAAGTCCAACTCCAGGTAACCACCGTGTATTCTTTGGAAATGGTCAATCTTTACCCATAACTCATGTCGGTAATACTAAATTATTTGGTTCTCTTGATCTTAAAAACGTGTTGGTTGTGCCCAACCTCACCAAAAAGGCAGTGAAACCAAGTCAGATGCGCATGTTGTAGGCCGTAAAAGGACTTATGAAGTAGATAGACACGATTTGGTTGTTGTGACCACGAGGTTGCCGTATATAAATTGTTTCTTTTAGATCGCCATGAATAAAAGCATTCTGGTCATACAATTGGCAGTGTAGCCATTTCTGAGTAATGGCAAGAGATAGAACAATTGGTAGCCAACTTGACAACTCGGCTAAATGTTTCGTGAAAGTCAATCCCCAATTGTTGTCGAAAACCTTCAGCAACAACTTGAGCTTCTTAGCGAGTGATAGCACTGTTTTTGTCTAGCGTTTCCTTTAGACCCGCTTACAATAAAAAAAAATGTTAACATTAGGAACATGAAGAACAAGATACCAAGTTCCCTTTTAATTAGCGTCACTCCTGGTCTATGTTGGCAGTGGTAAACAAGGTGGGGGAAGAGATGTAGAGAACTGGAAATTTAACACCCAAAACAACAATTCTTGTGGAACAATCCAAGTTTTGAATTTTAAAAACAGTCCATCATTCAGTATGGACTTCAAACATCAATTGTTCACTTACTAGAAAGATAGATATAATTATTAGACCATGGCCCACGGGCTCAGTTAGGTTTCTAGGGTTATTTGTAATCCCTATATATTGTAACTCACTCATTCAATAATAATCAATCATGTCTTTTACCATTTAACATGGTATCAGAGCTAGCCTATGCTCTACCGCTCTATACTCTCTTCGCTGCATCACACACAAAATAACAAAACCCTAGCCGTCACCACTTGAGAAAAACCCTAGCCTAGGTCTCTGTTCGTTTTTCGTTTCTTTTTTTTTTCAGTTTCGTATTCAAATAAAGCTTCATCTTTGGTTCTAGATTCACCGGTTTTCTTACGGTCTCTTACCACACAGATGATGCTACGACTCATCTTGTTGATTTCGCATCTCCGCTAAGCCGCCCTTTGCCGCCGTGCCGCCGCCGCTCATTAGACTACGGTCTTCCGTCGCGCCGCCTGCAGGATTACGGTCTTCCGCCGCGCTGCTACCAGCCGCCGCTGTACTCCCGTATTGGTTGCCTCTTACAGGATTGCGAGATCATTCAAAACTGTGGATCGAAGATTATTGATTGAAGATCGCATGATTATGGAATTTTGACCAAAATTGAAGACAGTTTTTTAGGGTTTATTATTGTTTTTGTTTTCAGTCTAAGCTTGTATTTCCATCTGCTACGACTGCGGGGGAGTATTAGACTATGAGTCAGTTAGTTTCTAGGATTATTCGTAATCCCTATATATTGTAACCCACTCATTCAATAATAATCAATCAAGTCTTTTACCATTCTAACAATAATGTGTATGAAAAACACATCAAGATGTTGTGGGTTTTAGGTTTACTTTTCTGGGTATTAAATTTTAGAGTTTGATTTGTGCCCAATTCTATAAATAGTTATATATTAGCTTTAAATTAGTGTTTAATTTTGATTTACATATTCTAGTTTGAGGTGCTATATAGAGTTGTTACCTTTTGATACTAGTTTTACTTGTATTTTAACTATATCGCCAAAAAAAATTATCTACATACGTAGTATTTTAGAAATTAAAGCTTGAACTCTTGAAAAACATAACGTAGTAGGCAACTGCTTAAAATAATAATGCAAAGTGATGCACTTATTTAAATTGTATATTAAAGTAATTAATTAGAATAAGAATTGTATCACATGCATGGACAATGTTATTTAATAACAAAAAGAGGAGTTCGTGATTCTCTTCTTCACCTTTACCTTGCAAACAATATTTACTAAATATCTAATGAAAAAGTTCGGATGACACATAATTAAAATCCTTAAACTTGTAAAATCAAGTAACATGTAGACTAATATATTAAGGATTATTGAAAGATCGTTACCATGTCTTGTCCAAGAATAGCAAAAGATAATCCAAATAAGCGTTTATAAGTGCATAAATATATGTGATCCAGATAACCATGTTACATTGCTTAAAAATTGGTGTGCGTAAGGAATTTCACGATGGGCGTTACCGAGTGGTCCGGTCCCTCCTCGTCTGCTCCCATCCATTGTGTCCAGACGAGCTCCAAACATAACCGATGTAGATGTTCTTAATGTTCTCTATGTTACAGTCATGGTTAAGATGGATCCAAAAAGAAAGCAGCCCTTGTGGTTAAAAGACCAGTTAATTAAGGAGTTAAGCAACAATGTTGATTCTTCACCGACTGAAGTGAGTGATGATTATTTGATTAATTACTCTTTTAAGCCATTACAATCCTATTGTGTTGCTCATATATTGTAGCATATTTGTAGATCTTTTCTTTCTACAAACCCTTTAACATGTTACTTGTTCTCATGAGTCTGAAATCTGCGCCCACAAATTTTTGTCACTAAACATTTTAACCTCACTTCTTTGTTAAAAAATTTTGGTTAAAACCCTATCACCTTTAGGCCTAAAGATGGTTTTCTGACATGTGAGCCCGTTTTTACACCCCTCACAAGCGTTGCTTACAAGAGGTGGAAAGCTATATGGTTAGGGCTACACAAACCGAACAAACACAAACAAGACTTTATCCATGTTCGTTTAATAAGAAATATATGGGTTCGCTAACTGTTCATAAACACTTACAGAACGTGATCTTATGTTAGTATTCGTTTGATAAGGAAATGAACTTGTTCATGTTCGTTTGTATTTGTTTGATAATTTTAGGTAACGAACAAACCAAGAGTTTATGAACAGAATATATAATATATTGACACTTATTTTATTTTTTATTTGTCAGAAGAATTTTGAAGTGTTTAAATAAAATATAAAAACTAAAAAACTAATGAACTATCGATCAGAAACGAACACGTTACCAAACGTTCACGTACATAAATGAACGAACTCGACCTCTGTTCATGTTGTGTTAATTTAACTAAACGAACAAAATTTCTTGTTTGTGTTCGTTTGTTTAATAAACGAACCAACACAAACAAACTTCCCGCCGAACTATTCACGTACTGTTTGCCGAAACGTTTGGTTGATTTGCAGCCCTATATATGGTCAATGAACTCTAGAATTCTCGGACTTTGTGTCGGCCACCGTTTTCTACTACAAAGAACGTGTATGCCGTTCTTTGCCCTGAATTTTTTGTTTGAACGGCGAATGATACTTTACTTCGACTCACTCCTAAATTAAACAAAACTAATTCCTTATCCGAGATTGAACCTAAGCTCTCTCAGCTAAGATGTTTGCACCTCCATTTGGGCCAGTCGCATAATTTTTACACTTTAAATGGTTTAGTTAAGCATTCATACATTTAGGGGCCCCACCATCTTCAATATATAGTCAATGTAACACCCCAAAGTTTAATGTATTACTTAATTATTGGTGAGGTAAAAATTTAGGGTAAATCTATTATCTTCCTATTTTTTTCTATTAATTGAATGAAGATAGTATATTTTTTAAAGAGAAATATTCCTCATTTTATTTGGTATTATATATTTTGGTGTATAGACTTATGGAATTGTCTTGACTTCAAAAGTCGAGTTGTAATTTAGGTCAAAGTGAAAGCCTGACAATTTATGTGTCATATGGGTTAGCAATGAAATCTTATGTGAAATTTCTAGAAAATCTCCTTACATTTCTAGAAAATCTCCTTACATTTTCAAGAGAGGAAACCGACGTAGAACACGGGTTTTGAAGGAGATGGGGTAAGTTTAAGGTGGAGCTATGGAAACTCCCATGGAAAACTATGGAAAGTTCCATGGAAGCTCTTAGAATAACTACACATTTCTTGTATATAAATTAATTAATGGGATTGTTTGCGTATTGTGGCAGGCATTCGATAGGTATCAGTTTTTAATTTGTTATGGTATGGTATGATACTGATAATATAGCGAAAGGGATACAATGATCGAAAACTAAAAGAATGAATACCGGTATCAATTTCAATACTATCGGTTTAGGTTCGGATAAAACCGGTAGTTGCACCATTGTTAATCGGTTGCAATCGACTCGGTTCGTCATGGCGTTACCTGAAACAACGATAAACCAAAAAAACAAATACATGTACCAATACCGATGTTGTTTAGACTGTTCTACCGATGTTGTTCAGACTGTTTGTCATGGTAAATATGGTAAGCGCATAAAACTATATTATTAGAATAACGAAAAGGGTAAATTACGAAAATATCGACTATTTTGACCGGATTACTTTTGAATAAAACTTTTTATTTGAAACGTTAAAGAAAATCAATGCATCGAATATATTGTTAAAAGAATAAAAAGGGTAAACGGTGTCAATTTATATATAAAAATAACTAAACCATGAGACTTTTTTATGACTTTATTCATGTATGTAAATTTGTATAAGTCGAATTATATAATGAAACAAAAAGACCCTATAAAAGTGAGTTTGCTTGTTCTATCATAACTATATGAATATTCGTTCCATATTGATTTAATTTTCACTTCCTACATTGAACGTAGTTGTAAAAGCGCGCCACATGTTCGATGCAATGCTTTCGATTTCTTCAGTCGTAAGTAGGTTGTTCACGAGCCGAGCTGAATCGAGCGGACTTTTGTTCATGCTTGGCTCGTTTACAAACCGAACCAAGCGGAGCGGCTCATTTAAAATCGAGCCTCAAATCAAGCGAGTATTTTCCGAGCGAGCGTCGAGCGAAGTTCGAGCGATTTGAACAATCGTGTCGCCCGATTTAAATTTGCTGAGGGAGATAGTGACATTGTTTAGTCTCAAGTTTTATGTCTTTAAAAATATGCACATTTCTTGGCATAATTATGAATAACAATGTTGTGGTCATCGAGGCAATGATCATATTGCACGGACAATTACGTTGAGAGTAGGAGATGACCGACTTAGGGTAACCACATAAAACATTGAGGCGATAAGCAGCCTGTCATTTATCGGTTTAGTGTTAACTTTTAGATTTGATATTAATTATTTTATTGGCATGATTAGGCTAGTACATATAGATATACTTGTAAATTTGTATAATAGAGTGGTATATATAAATCTATAAATTTAATTTATATCTAAGTATATATGTATGTGTAATGTGTGTGTGAAGAAGTTAATCTTGAATTAGGAGATAAGATAAAGACGGGTTATAGATAATTACGGTGAATTATTTATTGAGTCTTTATAGGGATAACTGATAGTTTAAATTAGATGGGTTTATCTAGTTGTTAGTTTATTTAATTAAATAGAGTTCGAGTCGGGTTATGACTAGAATAAGTTTTAGTATAAATAGAGGGTTAGGGTTATTGTAATTAGTGTGCTCTCATTGATAATTAATAAAAAGAGTCGAACAGTTCGTTCATTCTCGTGTTTGTTTGTTTAATCAAGGCTTGATTTCCAACATGTGTGTATATATATATATATTTATATTTGTGTAAATATGTGTATATACATATTTATATATGTATGTGTATATGTATATAAATATACTAATTAAAAATAATAATTCAAGTTGAACCGAGCCGAGCGGACCTTTGCTCATGCTTGGCTCGTTTACAAACCGAACCGTGCAATGCGACTCGTTTACAACCGAGCGTCAAATCGAACGATCATTTTCCAAGCAATTTCCGAACGAGCGACGAACGATTTGAACGGCCCTAGTCGCAAGTATATCGGTTCGTAGACACATTCATTTACGGTTTTTAAGAGCGTATTACTTTTGTTACACCAAAACAACTATCATATCTTGGTTTATTAGATTAAGAAAACAAAAGAATAAATAAAAGGCAGAAAGGCCCTAATTTTAAAACTCTTTTTAGGCCATCGAAATGGGTGAGTCGATCCTAAATAAATAGATATACGTTATCGAGTGATCAGGTCGGAGAAACAAGCATATCACCAAATCCCATACCCGCCGGCTAGGGGTAAGCAAATTAACCGCCATAACCGATAACCGAACCATAACCGACATAACCAAACCGCTAATAACCGATAACCATCATAACCAATGGTTATGCTATGAAACTTTGTATAACCGCTCAATCGGTTATAGTTATGGTTAGAAGTTTTGGTTAACCGACATAATCGAAAACGAACCGAATTTGTAACGTTAAGTGTATAGAAAGGATTTATGTTTACAGAACCATACAGAGGGTTTTTACTAAAATAAAAGTATGTTAGTAACAAAATGATCTTAATATAGGATGCTCTTTATTTTGATGAAGAATTAAGATGTTATGATCATTTTATTTTATTTTTTTTGTTGAGAATTATTTTGTTAAAAAGAATTCCAAATCGGTAGTTTAACCAAAAAGTTTTTTCTTGATTATCTTATAAAAAGACTCAAGCTAAGTTCAAATCGTGCATTATCCTATTTATTTCAAACCTTGCTTGCTCTTAACCGAAATCAATCAAAATCGAACCATACCGATTAACCGTAACCGAAGTTTGGTTATGGTTATGGTTACCAAAATTCCATAACCAAAACTACCGGTTATGGTCACTGATAAAAACGGAACCAAAACGATCCATCCACACCCCTACCACCGATTTTTCTTCGCTATAAATGGGCTATACATCAATAACTTCGGGCTCCACCACCGTGTAACATGACACAGTTTGCTGGCAAGGGCAAACAATGTGTGGCTACCAATTCAAAGTCAATTTCGTCAAAATTTAATTGCAAGAAATCGGAATTTGCGGGTTCCTTCTGGTTTCATGCGTGTATGCCAAGAAACAGATGCTATTAATTTAGTATTTTTTTTTCAAATTATAAAAAATAATAATACTAAACGAAGTCAAAATAGTACTATATTTTACTACGATAATATAAAATATATTGGCATTGACGAGTCTGAGCGCATAAAATCTAATAAAGATGCAACAATAGTCGCTAAAATCATTTTGTTACTAACATGCTTTTAGTCTTACGAACCGTTTTTAGTCTATATAGGATGCTCTTTGTTATATAGGATGCTCTTTAGGTAACCAAATGAAAAAGACGCCTTTATGTTCAAATATAAAATCGTTGTAGTCGTTAAGAGCCGTTTTTAGTCTATATAACTCTTTAGAGTTAGAGTTAAAAGAGATTAATGTATTAGCATTTTATGGGAAAATTGGATTTTAGCCGTTGGCTGTCAACATTTTCAACTTCAAAAATAATAACTGACAGTCCTAACTATTAATGTATTTGCCTCCAGTTGACCCTAACTAACAGAATCTTAACGTTATTAGTCTCCGGTCGCTCGAAAAACACTTTTGGCCGGCAAACTCAACCTATTCATCACAAACCGCTTTGTAACCTTATTACAGACCTATAGTAACCTTTCTCTAATAAAAATCGAATTATTGAGGTAGCTGGAAAACTCTTTTTTTGCCGGAAAACTCAACATTTTCGTCCCAAACCTCTTTGTAACCAAAAGCGTTTTCCGACGACCGAAGACATTAGACAAGGTCTATTGGAGGTCAATATGTTAATAGTTTAGAGGGTCGAGTATTATTTTTGAAGTAAAAAATGTTGGTAGCAAAGGACAAATAATTGAGGTTATTAAAATCTGATATTCTCATTTTAAGTTTTGAACCACCTTATATGGTCTTACTAATCTTCTTTCATTACATGTTCTATATTTCACAACATAAAATTTTACTTTTTTTTAATCTTTAGATCGTTTAAAGAATTATTTAAGGGTGTATCAATAAATGCATTCATAATTCAAGGGTCCGTAACCCCGTCTACCCGACAGGTAATTACCCGATAAATACCCGACATGTATTGGGTCGGGTATGGGACACAATTTTGTAACTGGGTATTGGTATGGGATTTCCAATACCTGACCCGAACCCGGCCCACTGTCATCCCTATTCACACCGAAGAAATGAAACATAGTTATCAATATATGTTACTTTTGGATTATTTATTTATAGATGGTTGGATCCAAGTTTTATAAATATCTTTACATGTTAATAAGTCAAGTGGATGGCAATTAACCCGAAGTGTATATGCGATAATTTGCTTTGTTAAAAAAATGTTAGTTTATGTAAATATAATCGGTTCAATTCGATAATGCCACACACCATAATTTGATTATGGTGTAACCGAATTGTCCACTGTTCGCTCCGTTCGATTAGCTTGGTTAATTCGGTCACGGTTTTGTTAATTCGAATCGCCCCGAACCATAACCAAAAATTTTGGTTTTGGTTATGGTTACGGATCAAAATTGAACTGAATCACCCGTGCACACTCCTATAATCACCAACATAAGTATTGTGTTCCCTGCCGCATCACACGGGCACCCCACTAGTATTGTTTAAAGAATTATTTAAGGGTGTATCAATAAATGCCATTCATAATTCAAGGTTCCATAACCCCGTCTTCTAATTTGATGTGCCCCGACATGTTAAAAAAAGACTTGTTCTTTTTATTTTTTTTAAATTGTTATTTAAGATTTAAGTTAACTCTCGCTAATAATTTATAATAGTTAATGTAAATCTAAAATACATTTTTGGTCAGTTTAATTATATTTCAATATAAGCTCTATTATCGAATAGGTCGTATTCAATATAAACTATATTGTGGTACATATATAAAAGTCTTTTATATTGTTTAAAGGTATATTTCTGTATCAACTCTCTAAAAGAACCTGCATGGAACGCGGTAGTGTTCCATGGCCAACTAACTCAACCCAGGGTGTTGATTGTATGTGTGCCCCCATCATCCTAAGATGGTTCAATTTACATGCCCATTCCACATAACATATCATATATAAATTATCCATTTAACAATTAAATTCGGTTTTTGAAATCGTAAACAGAATCGTTCTATCTCATACAGATTGACCTACGTTGTTGATTCGTTGGCTTCAACATTTTGTAAACAATCTAGCTTATTTTAATGCTCTAAACTTTGAACTATCGGTTTTTCAAGTACGGATACGCTAGTTTTTACAAAAATACAATAATTATAATAATATGTTTGAAGTATGCAATAACTTAAAAAATAATTTAATTACAATGCTCTAAACCTCTTTTACAAATTTAAAATATATATAGTATGGTTATAAATAAACTATACGCGGTTCTAGTAAACCAAAAAATCGATCAATTCAACAAAGTGGCAAACCTAAAACAATTTTATTTTATGTATTAGTTTATTGAAACTTAAAAATGTCAAAAATATACTATAAGATACATACATATTATATTAGTAACTTTTACAAAATATGTGATTTAATTTTTAGACTTTTGGGTGTGAAAATAAAGAAGAGTGTTTTTTTTGAAGTGGCTTGTTCTAAGTTTGACTAAGTGCAACATTTATTGTTAGTCCAGTCTAGAATAAGATCATTGGTTTGACCAAATCAAGTGCAAGTATTCAAGTCATATTCAACCAAACATAAATGCAATTATTGAATTATGCAACTTCTAAACTAAGTGTTATATATACACCAAAAACTCAGCTTCTCCATGGTTTGCCTCACAAATTCTTTCAAGTTTTACCAATTTCGAAAACAAAAATCATCCAAATGACAACAAAAATTTCCACTTTATGTTCACCAACAAACCATAAAGCTCAGCCACAAGCAAGGACATGTTTATGTTCACCAACAAACCATCCGGGCTCGTTCAGGTGCAGCCGCCATAGGAACCTCAACAAGGTTCCTAGCAGACGTGCGACGAGCCATGGTTGATGGGAGTTAGCCGTGGTTGCAAAATCCAACTCGATGAAGGTGTTTCTTCGATTGATGATACGGCCATCAAACCGTGATCTTCAAAGGAGGGGAAATTTTCAGCAGAAGCCTAGTAGGTTTTGCTTGTTAAATGGCAATGGGAACAGACTCGCGGTAGTTTCTTGATTAATATTGGTAGTAGTTTCATCGAATCATCGGTTGAGAAGTTATTATTCATTTGTTAGTGATTGTTTTTTTTCATTTTTTTTTCACTTTGTAGTTATCTAAACTATGGTATATTGAGTTGCAAAAGTTTTGTAATTATGGTTATGATCGTATATTAAGATGTCTGGGACAAATTGTTATATATTTATATACATGTGTATACTCACACACTCATATATATATATATATAGAGAGAGAGAGAAATTTATACCGATACATACTTATGACTATATTTGCGTTTTCGACTTTTCCTACAATATTTAAGGGATGAAAATATGCTACAACAATGATACTATATTACGTTCAAAGCTAATTGTTTCAACATCTTCTATTGACTTGGAAAATTAATAACTATCGGAATCATATTTGGGTAAAAATATTTTGCTAAATGTTAGAATTAAAAAACTTTTATAACATTTGAATTATGAACACTACATGAAATCATTAAAATGAACATAATAAAGAGAGTCAAAAACAGTTAATGTGATTGTTGATCTATAGAGAATAGTGTCTATAGATGATCAAACATCGTAAAATTGTTTGTAAGTATAGGATTTCTTTAGAGCATCTCCAACAACCGAATCCATGACTTGGTTTGCTGAGCGGACAAGGCTAGAAACGGACCACACCATTGGAGGAGCTGGTCCGGTGGGTGTTGGTCCGCTTGAGCGGACGACCTTTTATGTGGCAATTGTGGGGACCACCCAGTCACAAACCTTTTTTTTTTGTTTATTGCTGGAAAAAGTGAGGGTGTGATGTGGATGCTTAGAATGGTTTATTGTTGTGGAAAAAGTGAAGTTTGGATCATGATTAGCCAGTTTGGATTTTGGACCAGGTTTATTGTTGTGAATGCTCTTAACATAAGGAGTAGCCACGCGTTAAGGGTATGGAAATTTACTGGCCCAACACATAGGTGTTAAATCACTTGGGAGCCATTATTGGGTTTAAGTCACTTGGGGATAACCCCAAATGAATTGGCGATAGGCTTGGGTTTTGGATGAGGGCTTTCTATCTACCAACAAACATGTTCACACAAGCAAAGCTCTCACCAAACCAATTGGCGAGAGCTTTTTTATACGGCAAGGTTACTTCGTATTGATAAATTCTAGAAGTTGTATTACACACCTACATAAACTCAAACATATTGTCAATTCATTTGGCAATAACCCCTTATAACCCCCTAAGTGACTTAAGCCGGTTGATAATTTATAGGTTTGTATGTCTTGTTGAGAGCTTGGTATCGAGCTAAAATATGACTAAATGAAGCCAAAATGAATAGAATATTGATGTTCAAAGTACTAAACTTGAATTGGTGAAATAAATAAAACTTGTCTAAAACATGAAAAAATTGAAATGAATATAAACTTGTCCAAATCAGAAGGTGAAAAAACAAAAGGGTAGTTTATAAGTAGGAAGTTAAAATGCTTACTTAGGAAACTTCTTTAGTTGTGTTTTACTCATCATCTTACACGTATGTAGGGGTTCAAAATTTAGTTTTTGCTCTAAATCATAATTTGTTCCAAACTTATTTTCACTTTTTACTTGCATTCAGAAACATCAAAGAGCTTTTAGTTCAAATTTCATAATATTTGAGACTTTTAAACTAAAGTCACGCAACCTATAAGGCCATGTGTAGTGGTAACTCACATAACCCCACATAATATTTGGGTGTAGTGGTTAACACCACATACCCCACAAAACACATTTCCCAATTCACCTTCACCACTCCCCCCCCCCCTACCCCATTATCACCGTCGCATGAAATAAATTTACAAGCTATAACGCCTGGGAACGGTGATCTCCGACGCTAGCGTGCGTCATCGGCTACATCACGTCTGATAACCCCACCACTACACATACTCTAATATCTATCTCCTCGGTCTAACTTTTTTCAAAAAGTTGGTTTTACCATGTATACATGCACAACATATTTTAAGACTTGTGTGGGCATATCTAGAATTACCAATACAAGTAACAAATAGTTCAGATTCATATTATTTGTATTTCACATTCTAAAAGTTTAATAATATTTCTAGTAAACTTATAATTAAAGACTTACTTTCTCTTTTTTATAATGAGAAAAATAATGTTATTCCTATCAAGTGGGAAGTCTATGCTTGTGCTCAACGCCACGAAAGTCAACAAAAATCAACTGGTCCATTGAAATACTATTCTTGGTTGACCCCTTCTAATTTCACTTTCTCTATTGGCGGTCCTTTAAAGATCCTTCCTTCCACAACCTTTGCGGACCATTCGTTTATGTTGAAGGCCCCTCACTCACTCCATTTTAATAAATGAATTTAAATATATTTATATATTTTATATTATATTTAATAAAAGAACATTTGATAATCATATATTTTATATTACCCAAGCTACGCTGCGGGGTTTCGGTCGATACCTATTTTGGTTCAGTACACTAACCGAAAGAAATATACTCAAAAGAATATCGACGCATGTTTTACATAGACCGAAAACCGTAAAAATAAATTACATTGGGCAGCGGGAATGGCTGATTTTAAATTAATTGTAAATATAAATGTAAACGCAATCTTAAAGATAATTTTAATGAAAAAAGAACCTAAAACTAAAACATTAAAGATAAACAAAAGTAAAAAAACAAAAATAATTAAGTTCAAAAAATTAAAGACTTAACTATATAAAACCGTAGACCAACTAAAAACGTACATGGTAATAAGAATAAGAACATATTATATTTGACTTATCTCTTTTCCAGGAAAAATTTACGTTGACACGTAAATCAATTTGAATTTATACCGACAAGTACATGAAATAAACATGTAAAATTCGATTATAAAGTCTTTAGAAAGTTAAGGGTTGTAAGTGTTATTGGAAAAAGTGAGAGGTAAAAGTATAAAACAAAAAAGACACAAAAAAAACCCTCTGGTTTATACATTCAGTCATATTAGAGTAAAAATCTATAAGAAACCATATGAGGCTAATGAATTAAATTTGTGGTAATAATATGATGCTAATAATAATCAAATTTATAAATTTGTATGAATTTTATGCTAAATAGGAAGAGTTTATTAGGCGATGTTTGGGATTTCATTTAAAACCTTCTTATTAACTTATTAACTTTTTAAAATGACTTTTTCATCATATAATAACTTTTGGAAAAGTTAATAAGTTAATAAAGAGGTTTTAAATGAACTCCCAAACATAGCCTAAGAAAGAAAATTTGACTTAAAAGAGTTGGTTACCATATTTAAATTATGTTCAGATTATCAATTATAATTTTTTTAATAAATATATGAAACCTTATATATAATATTGAACAAAGTTTGTTTTTGTTGTGTATAGAATTTGTGTTCATGTATTATCATTATCAATATAATAAAAAATCAAACGATTTGAACAGTGTTTTAAATATAAAATAAGGAATAGTGTCAGGCAGCTGCCTTGCACTCTCCTATTGGACCAGCAGTTTGACTTGGTACTCTCTCATTGGACCAGCCGTTTATTATTTCTTTATGCTGTAAAATTACGGGTTTGCCCCCTGAATAGTGCCAGGCGGCTGGCCTGGCACTCCCGCATTGGACCAACCGTTTATTATTTGTTTACGCTGTAAAATTACGGGTTTGCCCCCACTTTAAAATTACGATGTTGCCCCTTGCTCAAAATAAAATTACGCTTTCGGCCCCAGCCAAAAATTACGATTTTGCCCATCACCCTATTGGACCAGCCGTTTGACCTGTCATTCTCCCATTGGATCAGCCGTTTCTTATTTGTTTACGATGTAAAATGACGGGTTTGCCCCCGGAATAGTGTCAGGCAGCTGTCATGGCACTCCCCCATTGGACCAACTGTTTATTATTTGTTTACGTTGTAAAATTACGGGTTTGCCCCCACTTTAAAATTACGATGTTGCCCCCTGCTCAAAATAAAATTACGCTTTTGGCCACAGCCAAAAATTACGATTTTGCCCACGACTATAAATTACAATTTCGCCCTCGGCTCAAAATTACATTTTCACCCATGTTCAAATGAAAAAATATGCTCTGCCCCCCACCTTAAAATTACGATTCTTCCCAGTTTAAAAAAAAATTATGATTTCGGCCTTAGTTACAAAATACGTTTTTGCCCCTGTTCAAAATAAAATTACGTTTTTGGCTTTAACTCAAAATTACGATTATGCCCTCGGTTCAAAATAAAAATATGGTTTTGTCTCCGCTCTAAAATTACTTTGTGCTTTCCTGGTTTCAATTTCCAGTATTGGCATCACTTTAGCTTTTGGCAAATTACGATTTTACACCCGTGAAAAAATATAACTTTCCATTAGTTAAAAATTATAGTATTGACATTGTTTTAGGTTTTTTTTTACCAAAACTATAAAAGTGTTATGTATTAGTTTACTCGATTTAATTGTTATCCGTGTCAATGAGCTGCCTAACACTCGCTTATTATTCGGCTATCGCCCCGCAACGCAGGCCGCGCATCTAACTAGTTTAAATAATAAACCAAAACGATTATCAGGAAAAAGATTGAGAAGAGATATTAATCTGAATTAAACAATTAATTATGTATCCCAAGCCAATATTTTTTTAAATATGTGCTTGCTTATTGAGGTACACTATCATTTAATGCAATAATTAGTCATCAATAATTTGTCATCAATTTAAAAAAAATTGTATGATTCGATTGCAGACTCTACTGATTAATTTATATTTCAGACTTTATATTTATTTATTTCATGACTCGTGTATTGTTTCAGATACAATCAAAATATAAAATGGTTGCATATTTTGTTCTAACTTCAATTTTATATACTTCTTTAAACCGGTTTAACCAGTTAATTCTTTAAACCGGTTTTGACCGGTAAAAAGAGTTGTTCAATAATTGGTCTATTTTTATAATAATGATATAGAAAGTATTTATTAATTATATAAAATGACAGTTTAGTAGAAAAAGGGTATATTTGTTTTTGTAATAAGCTTATAAATACTATTAAAATTCCATATTTCATAATATAAGGGTTTTTTTTTTCTAAACACTTGTAGACGATCATCATGGTAAGTGACGATGTGATTCGGATAAGATTTAATCTAATAATAATATGTCGTTATCCCTTGTACATTAGATTAGTATGAAATTAACGTTGCTTAAAGCTAAACAATGATAATTGTTTATCTAAATTTCTGATCAACCGATGAGACTTATATTATTTTAATTATTAACTTTAGCTCAACTCCCAAAAATATCTAATCCCAATTTGTAAATTTTAATCTTATTAATATTCTCAAGCTTAGGTCCAACTTATATTACATTCATAAGGGTTAGGGTTCGTCATCACTATCACTCATCACTCATTCGCAACTTCCAATCAAGTTCCGCCATGTCATCAACCATTATTTCATCACTCACAACCCTTTTTAGTGGAAATGTCCATCACTCACAACCACACCCAACAATTCCCTCCAACCAACAATTCACCTCACAACAATTAAAACATCACACGTGATATATTCCACGGTTATCAAATTTTGTCAGTGATAAAATGGGTGGCGGCGGTGTTCCGCAAAGTTTCACGCGTGAAACTATGTCATCACGCACAAAATGTCTTCCCCCGGGTCCTCTAAAACAAAATACAACCACAGTTTTTATTACTCGAAGAGTCCTTTTAAGGTTAATCTATCATTTTTACTGATAGTATTCTTTCCACCAAGTCAGTCAGTCACATTCATATTTACTGAACTTATTCTTTCTCCCCACTTAATTCAGTGGCGGATGTAGTATACACGCAGGGTAGTGCGGGCTGTCCCTTAACTTTGTCGACGGGTTATAATAAATTAGTGCAAAAAATACATATTTTTTCTCAGTTTTATGTATCGAATATACCCCTGAGCAAATATTATGATACCCATAGATTTAGAATTTTTTTAGATACCCCCAATCTTGTCTTCTAGATCCGCCACTAACTAAATCAGTCACATTCATCTATAATCACTAGAACTATGTTTAGCATATAGAGGATTACGTTTGCTTGTTGGGTTGTGGCCTAGTTGAAAAAGGGCAAAGCCACTTTGAAAAGACCTGGATTTAAATTTGTACAATGAACAATTTGGAAGTTTTGCAAGCATGTCTTTAAGCCGTTCGGTTTTCTTCAGAATTGGTGAAGGAACCAAATCACCCACACTATCTACATGGCAGGATGGCCTAGTGTTTATAAATGTATCTAGGTGAGTGAACTTTGTTTGTCGTTCAATGGAAAGAAGTGGCATTGACAAGGATGTCTATTAATCATAAATAAAAACATTTTATATTGGTCAAACAATTCATAAATAAAAACATTTTATATTGGTCAAACAATTATTTGACCACTCACCACTTGTGGCTTAGTGGTAGGAGCTCCGATTCCCTGAGGTGGACCCAGTGCGATCTTCACGTGTGTCACTTTTGGTGGATTAAGGCATATAAGGATTTGAGCTTGGCCTTGTGTGAGGTTGTCAGTTTAAATCCCGAGCCTACCCGGGAGAGTTTTGCTCTTTTGTGTGATGTTGTCAATTCGAATCCCAAGTCTACCTGGGAAGGTTTTGCTCTTTTGGTGACACAACGGCTGTCAAGTGGCAACCGGTAGTATAGTTTCCCGAGAGAATGCCTAAACCAAACTCTAAAGCTAGTTTGGGCCAGATAAGACAACACAGTCTGGTTAGAGTGAGCAGTGGCGGATCTTGCCTGTTGAACGTCCCAGGGCCGAAAGACATGAGCACTAAAAAATGCCCGGGCCGAACATAGTATATATAAAAAATTTCGATCAAATACGAAAAATTAGCACTATGACCGAAAAACTTGCCAGCGTGCCCGCACAGACCTTCTAAGAACCACCCTGAGAGTGAGATAACCAAACTCTTTAATTTTAAAGTGTGAAAGTTAAACACAAGAAAATATACTTTCTAAAAAAACATAACTATTATTATTATTATTTTAAAATTTCATAAAAAAACATAATTAGGTCCCGGTTTAAAAAACAACAGTGGACCTCAAACCGGGCCTAGTCAATTATCACCCCACCTTTTGAGCGTTGATCACGTACATGGCGCCCACCGTTACATCCACCGGTTTACCAACATTTATAGCCATTCCAAAACGGCTTCCACTATCGTCGTTTCGCGCCCACCGAAATTAAATTCATTTTTATATCAAAAAGTAGAAACCCACCGTAATCAAACCAAACAACCAAAACCGAAAATCAATTTTTATTCCAATTTAATTTATTTCTTATTATTTTTAATTCCTTTTTCCAGCCCTATAAATACGTTGCTGGATTAAAGCTATGTTTGCCAATTTACACAACCAAACACACCAAAAAAAACTCTCTCTCCTCTTTCTCTCTCTACATATCTTCTCATACAAGTTATCTCAAACAACAACAATGGCGGTTTCTACACGCAGAACAAACGGACCGGTGCTCCGATCACACTCGCCGTCCGGAAGGTTCCACAACTCACCGGCAACGACGTCGTTTGCCTCCACAGCCTCTGCGTTCTCGTCCAGATCTACTTTTTTTCAAAACAGATCGTCTTCTCCAGCTCCGGTGAGCCTGTATGGTGCTTCACCGGCGTCAAACGTACGGTTTTCATTCGATAACCGTCCGATTTCTCCGAGCAGATCTATATCTTCGTTACCGAGGAATCATAATCAGGCGGTGAAGAAACAGGATGCTCCGAAGAAGACGTGTATGTGTTCTCCTACATCGCATCCAGGATCGTTCAGGTGCAGTTTACATAAGAATTTGAACAACAACAATGTTCAAAGCCACAACAATACGACGACGTATCCTTCGAACCGGCTTAACGCTCGGAGATCGGCGATGACGAACTCGCTCGTGCGAATCGGAACGGTTGAAGGTGGAGATCTGGTGAAACGAGCGCTCGCGGCGTTGATCCGGCCGTCGTCTCATCAGCAACGGCGGAGAATGACGTTTCAGGCTAGGCCTAGTCGGTTATCCGTCATGTCAACGGTGGAGGATGTTTAGATTTTGTGAAGTTTTTGGTATGTGAGTTATTTTTTTCATTAGTTTTCAACTATGGAGTCAATGACGACGGTTAACAAGTAACAACGGATCGGTGTTGATGAGAGGTTGAACTTTGAACAGATCTGGATGAGCAGTTTTGAAGAAACAATCTCTTATACTCTTAAGACTTGTGTGTATATACATATAGATATGGATGACCTTATATAATATCTCCCGTTGCCGCCATTAATGGCTGAACAAGCTTCTTCAATTCACTCTGAACATTATAAACTAAATTCATTGAAACTGAAACCTAATTAACTTAACAAATTGTATGTGGTGATGATCTGCATCTCCATATTTGATCATCTCTGTTCCGTCAAGTCCTGTGTCTCATCCAATTTGTTCCGTTAAGTTCAATTCTGTTCGTTGAGGTTAGACGTTTTCCGTTAACTGTGATTATATTCCGTTCGTAAGTCCGTCGATTCCGTGGCGCCGTTCCGTCGTCTGGTAAGAAGCCTATTTTGTATTTGTTTTTTTTTATTTAACTCTTTTTTTTGTATTTTTGGTGGCTCTATAATTGCAGGTACGTTGTTGTTGTGGACAGGCTGGATGTTGAATACTGGAATATTGATCGTCGTGCCGTTTATGACTTTGATTTTGAGAACTCACTGGACCACCTTGACCTAACTTGCCTGAGCTGTGCATCGGAGGGTTCATGGACAATTGGACATAGTACAATTATTAATTATTATTAATTTAATATATTAAAAATTAACTATAACATAAATTATTAGGAGCTGGTTTAATGTTGGTGCAACCAAGTTTGGTGAGTGGTAGCTGGCTGTTAAGACTATGCATTGCGGACAAGTGAGCGAGTGGCGCCAGCTAGGTGGAGTGCCCCCTTGGCTGTGCACACCACAATGAACAGGCGTGAGCAGTGCCGAGAGTGTGGTAGCTTGAGCAAGTGGGATTGTTTAGGGGTGGTTTGGAGCGTTATTGGTTAAGTTATCATAACAGACTCAAGTGAGAGGGGAGTGAGTGAGCAAGTTGATGAGTAGACGTTTAGTGAGTGTCATGTGTCACAGTATTAGAGGATGAATCTGGGTTGTGGCTAGTGACAACACATAGTATAAAAAAGGAAAATACAACCATACTTAGAAGAACCATATTTAACAAACAAAGCTACTGATAAGAATTTGAAGAGTGTGAAATTGTGAACAGGCAAACCTTACCTTTATCCGTAGATACACGGAAGTTGTTTTCAGAAAAACTTTCGATTCTAAAACAAGATGGACATTAAACTATAATAGAAAAATAAAGTGTGCTTCTCATGTAATCTAAACAATAGTAAGATGTATAATAGTTTCACATAATAATTATAGAGACGTAAAGAAAACACGCATCCAAAGGAACAGGCAAACCATATCTTTATCTATAAAGGGAAGTTGTTTTTAGAAAAACCTTCGACTCTAAAACCAAATGGACATTAAAACTATACTAGAAAAATAAAGTGTGCTTCTCGTGTAATCTAAACATTAGTAAGATATATAATAGTTTCAGATAATAATTATAAAAACGCAAAGATAACACTCATGCGAAGGTCATCAAAAAGTATGGGAAAAGTTAAGCACCTACTATAAAGCTAAGGCAAATCTTCACCTTCACTTTATATGTCATTAAACCATACATCTCTAGAGAGTCTTATACTCAATCATGTCTAGAAATTATATGAATAGTTACATTGAAGAAATTAATATTGATGGTTATATGGAAACGATGAAACCAAATCCAAGTGCGATCTGTGGGAATGAGGATAGAGGATTTAATAGTTAGTTAAAATACGTAATAAAGTTAATTGTGTCTCAGATCTTGATGTAGAGTAGAAACGATAAGTAAGATCAATCACGTTAATTCTACGAATACCCGTGATAAACTTGTCCCAACCCCAAAATTCAACCCAAAGGGCACGGAATTTGAAGTCATAAAAACTGATTTCTCAAAATTCAAGTCTGATCATTATCACCACATAACCATCATATAAATAGAGTTATAAATTCGAAACGGGCCCCAAAATACACTCGGCCAAAAACTAAAACAAAACAAAAGTTGGCAAAAAGCCCAAAAAAACATAAAAATGAAAAATACTCATAGAAATAAGCCTTTTTGGGCCCGAACGTCCACCCAAACCGCCAAAGGCGTTTGCAGCAAAATGGGATTTTTCCTCACGATCGTTTTGACTGGTCGCACGCCCAAAACGGACCCCCGTAAGCCCAAGTTTAAAGCCATTTATTTGTCACGCAATCTTGGGCCTCCAAATATAACGTGGCCCGCTCCTCCACACTTGAGCCCGCACCAGATCTGGTAGACAACCTGAACACAATCTAGTGACTTCCATATAGATACAAGAAGTTATCTACTTTTTATAACGGAATCTTACCTAAACATTCTTTTTTTATATATGTATACTACATTAAACATCTTAAAATATTTTACATCTTTAGTATTTTTCTGCTTTGTTAAGGAAATGAATAAAAAATTATATATATATATGGATCCCATTAAGTGTAACTAACTTTCAAATCATTCTTGGCCCTTAGATATTGCTGAGATTAAATCTCAGCCACTTAAACTCACAAAAATAACTATTGTGATGCCAGTTTAAAGCAGTTATTTGCAGTTTCTGCCGGTGGTTTTGCTCCAGAATTTTATGCCCATGATTTCCACTTTTATGGTGGTTATCTCCTTATTTAGGGACCATTATCACCAAACCAGCTCCTACAAATATGGTCAGTTGAGAGAGGATGTATTGCTAGAGCATTGCACTTATCTGGTGGTCTGTTTTTGGTGATTAGTTTTTGCATTCTTTGTCATAATTGAGATCGTTGTTTGTGTACTAAATTGCAGATTGTTTTTTGCAGGAAACAAGGGAGGAGGATCGGCTAAACTTCTTGAGTATCCACTCTGGTCGGCCACCCAATCCAAGGATGAAGATGAATCTAAAGTATTGCATATGAATCCTAATATTTGTTTGATTTTAAAGTATTGATTATTTGTTATAATGTTATGTACATCCATAAAAGGTTTTAAATGCAATGAGAAAGAGAAAGAAGAATGGTTCATAAGTTATTCAGATAAAGGGTTTCATCCTTCATCTCCTCCATGTGTGTGTTCAAGGTAATCACCATTTTGCTTATTTAAGCTATATATGTTTTTTTGTATAATTCACCAAGTTAATATTTTAATACTGTCTGACTTGATTCAAATCTTGCACTTAATTTTTCATCAAAATGTATTAAAAGTATTAGATTAAAACAGGATACAGGCCTTTTTTGTGGACTCCGATGTAGGCTTTTTCCTAACCCAAAAAGCATCAAGCAATTTATCAAGGTGAGTTTAGTTTGTTAGCCTTGCTATTTGATTCATCTATTCGTTTTCATGGCTAATTCATATAGATATGTTTTTTGTTTTACATTTTACTACAATAATCATAATCTATAGAACCCCTAAGGGTGGCAAGGTAGGCGGGTCTAACAGATTACCGGCTTGAGTTAAAATGCGCCATTTTTAAGTTTGGTTCAAAAGGACCGGCCTATAAACACTCTTGCCATTTTCTATATTTGTTTTGTAAATAACTGAGCCGTTTATAATGATTACAAAAGCAATGTAGATTATTTAAGATGTTTTATAAATTTAATTAGAATCATCATTAACTCTTATACAAAACGCCTAAAGGCGAAAAGATGAGCGAGTCAAATGGATTTTGGTTTGAAACGGGTCATTTTTAGTCCATGAGCGTGTTATGTGTTGGATCAAGGGGGAACCAGTTTTTAGGGTTCTTCACGTGCAGTTGGCTGGGAAGTTTGGTATTGAATTTCAAGAGTTTGCTGAGGTGTCAATCCCTGCTCAATTGATGCTTTGGAATTCTAGAAGTAAGCTTTTGTTTCTCTTGCTGGACTCAGTATAGTATAGTCTGTTATATCATATTATTGTGTAATTCATTTTTCAATATTCCATAAGACGTGTCAATATGAGAGGGTTGAGTGGGTTGGGAAACGTGTCAAAATTGGTCATTTTTACTACGGGCCAGAATAGGCCGGTTTCGGACCTGCAGACACTTTTTTGGACGTTTTTTTCTTTTATTTTTATATTAATGTATTACTTATGGTTATGAAACTATAATTTAACAATTGTTGAATTCTAAATCTTTAAAATGTCGTATGCATTAGGCTTTTAGCAACTTTCAACCTGTTTGACCAATTTCAGTTTCAATTAACACTTGCATTGTGGAGACTACAACTGATCTTAATTAAATAGTCAAAGTCCAAACGGAAGAATTTGTGCTGGATATAATTTGTCTTCCAATAAAAGATAAGGCATTGTTACACATTGAGTTTTTTTTTTTTTTTTTTTTTTTGCAAAGAAGCGATGTATAGTGTATTTAAATAATGAAATATATAAGTCAATAGCAAATGTTGGTTTGGGTCTGAGATGAGTTGGATAGATATGAAAGGAACACATCGTCATGAAGATAAGGATCGTAGGACATAGTACCAGAGATGGGCATAATCGGGTTTTATTATTACCCGGAACCGGTTTTAACCCGGACCCGGTTCTGCTTGGATGTCACTGGAACCGGGTATGGTGTGGAACCGGGTCCAGTTCCTACCCGGGTTCACACCCAAGAATATGGAACCGTGTAGAACCGGGTACGGCTATTATGGAACCGGGTATGGTGTTGAACCGGGTATGGTGCGGAACCGGTTTCTGACAGTATTAGGAACCAAACATGTGAGTGGTCATTTAAAATTTTCAAGGAACTATTCAAAACCGGTTTCTGACAGTCAAACCTGCCATTTTACTATTCAGAACCGGTTCCACATAAATGTTACCGTTGGAAACCGGTTCCTTATTAAAAAAATCGGTTTTTTATTATATATAAACCCCTTCCTACTTACCATTTCTATACTTAACACTCACCATCATCAACTTACACAATCAATCGAATTCTAAGTTCTTGCAACTACCTATGGCATGTAACGATGAAGTTGTTACGGTCTTAGAGACCAAAAGAAACCCTGCTATATGGAAGAATTTTGATCTCTGTTTAATGTCCGACAGCCACGAGATGGCTAGATGCAAAGATTGTGGAAAATTTATGAAGGCCGCCGCCAACTCAACCCTTAAGAAACACACTGAGCGGCATTGCCCATTGACGAAGGCAAAGAAAAATGAGACGGGAGAAGGATCCGGCACCGGTTCATCAAATGTTTGATGTAACCCGTTTGGTTTGGTGTTTTTAATAAAGTTTGTGTAATGTTTCTTTCTATTGTGTTTGTTATGTTTAATTTTTATTATTAGTTACATTGATAAATAAAAATAGTAACAATAATCGGTTAAAATTAAAAAAATTAACCGGTTACAATATATAAATGATAGGACATAGGACAATGGTTACTAATGCAAGTTTTGGGATGGCTATGAAGATCACCAAAAAATGACAAAGGTACTACAAAAAAATATAGTTGTTTTTTGCTGTAGTACAACTTGAAAAGCATATGGTACACATTTCTAAATCAAATTAATGTTAGCGATAGGAATTTTGGTTTATAAGTTTACGGTAAACTTGAGTCAAAACCAGTCTGTGAATGAGTTTTGTAAAAATAAAATTAAAATATAACTGAGAGACCATGCTACTTTTGTTAGTCAAATTGTCGTTATATGCGTGATTGGGGCACCATTGTATTCTTATTACTGGGCTAGCGGAAGGATGGCAAATCAACAACAAATTTGGTGTTTAAGCGGATGCTTATTTGTTGGATGGGGAGACTTAAAAGTAGGACATTATTCTTGGGCAAATTGATACTTCTTAGGGTAGGGGTGCTCCCCTCGTGAGGATAGTCGTCTCTTCACCCAGACCAATCACACTATGCCAAGTCAACTCTTCTCTCAGTACCCGGGTGTTTGAGTTTGCCGTATAAATATGGGGATGCGGCGGTGTTACCGCGCGGTAACACCTTCATCAACACCATCCCCGCTAACACCTGGTTCACCCTTCATGTTGATATGGGCCTATTGTTAATAACAAAAGGTGGGCCAAAAGATAAATTGATTGAGGACGGTTGTGAGGTCATTGTAGTTTAGAGATGGGCATAAAAACCGATTCCGAACCCGAACAGGTAGAACCGAACTGGACCCGGTTCCAGTTTCTACCCGACATTAAGTAGAACCGGTTCCGGGTTCAAAATACCCGTTGGTTTCAACCCGGTTCCACAATTTTACCATTTGAATCGGTTGTTCTACTCGGTTCCTACCCGTACCCGGTTTCACTAGTACCCGATTCCACCATACCCGGAAATGCAGTTCCAGTAGGAACCGGTTATAGCCGTTATAATGTTACCGTTGGAACCGGTTCCTGACCGTTGGAACCGATTCTATATATATTGTTTAGAAATCTATTGTTTAGCACACAATTTCTCATATCTATTCTTCTTGTTACATTTTTTTCTTGTTCTTTTTCACATACTAATCAACAAATGGCCTAAAGAGTTCCAAAAACGCAAATTCCCAATCCGTTAACAATGTTCCTCAAGATCAATCGGTTCCATATGTGGTTGGAACATTGTCTCATAATCGCAATAAGGAAGTTTGGAGCAATTGGGAGTTGGTCGAGATGAGTGACGGCTCGCAAAAAGCTCAATGTAAACATTGTGAATCGTTATTAGCCAAGGAATCAAACTCAACGTAACGAAGCATATTAATAAGTATTGCAAAGCTTTAAAGGAAATGACATCCGGTCAAGTTCCACTATCCAAAGATGGTACCATTTTTCGTTATGAGCAAAAATTAGCTCGCGATCGGATGGCGAAGTTGGTGATACAAAAAGCGTTGCCGTTTGGACACTTCGACGACCCCGATCTTACTAATCTTATTCGGGAGACGCTACAACCTCGCTATAAACATGTAAGTCGTCGCACTTTAAAACGTCATTGTTTAAGTTTATGGGAAAATGCAAAAAAAGATTTAATTGTTTTTTAAGAATTTAAAAACTAGTGTAAACCTAATTAGTGATGTGTGGTCGGCTCCACATGGTTTACCGGAATCGTACATATGTGTCACCGCTCATTGAGTTGATCCCGATACATGGCAAATGATGAAGCATACGATTGCGTTTGACGAGTTTCCTTCTCCTCATACGAGAGAAAATATTTATAAAATTATAAATGGCACAATAATTAAATATGGTTTAGAAGATAAAATTTTTCAATATCCTTTGATAACGCTTCAAACAACACAAGGCGATTGAAAAATTAAAGTTGAAGTACAAACCAATAGTTGGTGGTGTTTTTTTCACACATGATGTGTTGCACATATTATTAATTAGTAGTCAAACCGGTTTAAAAGATCAATTTGTATCGGATTTTATTATAGCATTTAGAGTATGCTCCAAGATGTTTTCAAAAGTGGAAAAGAAAGATATCATGAATATAAAAAACTTTGTAAAGATGTCAACCAAAAAATTATTGGACCGAATTGGGATATACCGACTCGTTGGAATTCAACTTGTCATATGTTTGAAATGGCTATAAAGCAAGTGGGCACTTTAAAATCTTTTCATACAACTTTAAGTGATGAGTACCTAGTCGTCCCTTTCCGACACGGCTTAGGAAAATATTCATAACCTAAGTACTTTTTTACAAGTTTTTAAAACTACAACAACTTTGATTTCCGGTTGTTTATTATCCTACTAGTTCTAAAGTTGTGGACCAATTGTATTTGATAACAACTAATTTTAAAAAATTTGAAAATTCTAGTAACATGTTAAGGAATATGATGAGACCAATGATTCAAAATTTTTAAAAATATTTTTTAGGATTACCACCCGTTTTTCTATGTGCCGCCGCTTTAAATCCAGCTTTAAACGTACCGGGTGTTGAAGCTTTAATTGATTGAAATTTATGACAAGTTGGATATGCATGAGGAGGATCCAACTTTAAATGCAAAAACAAAAAAATATTCAATGAGTGTATGGCCAAACTTTATGATCATTATTTAAAAAAATATGGTGAAAAAATCATACAAATTTGTTTGAGTCTCGCTCCACGGCCTCTAACGATGAAACAAGCGGGGATCCACTTATAACCATGTTGAATGTCGTTAGAGAACGAGACCGCTAGACAACAAAGGGGGCCAGTGAACTTGGAGATATAAAAAAAATCAGTATTCGCTTACTATGACCACCGAGGAGTATAGGAAATTTGATGTTTTGGCATGGTGGAAATCGAAAGAATCCGAATACCCGATTCTAGCCACCATGGCTCGTGATATACTAACGGTCCAAGCTTCCATGGTAGCTTCGGAAAGTGTGTTTTCTCTTAGTGGCATGGTTTTGTCAATTAGAAGAATAAGACTAACTCCGGAATCGCTAGAGATGGCAATATGCTTAAAGGAAATTTGGATGCCGTTGATCATGTTCAACATAAAACTAGTCTAGAAATGAAGTTGAGTTGAGCATAAAATTGTTGACGAAGAGGAGGACGAAGAAGTGGAGACTAACGATTCGGACGACGATTGTACCGAGGTACCCGTACCTAAGAGAAACTCTCGGAAAGTGTTGCACCTCCGCTAGTAAACGATCAAAGAAATAAAATCTTACTGGAACCGGTTCTGATAATTTTTTATTTTTTTGTAACCGTTAATTTTTTTTATATATTGTAACCGATTAATTTTTTTTTTAATTTTAACGATTATTGTTACTATTTTTATTTATCAATGTAACTAATAATAAAAATCAAACATAACAAACACAATAGAAAGAAACATTACACAAACTTTATTAAAAACACCAAACCAAATGGGTTACATCAAACATTTGAAGAACCAGTGCGGAACCTTCTCCCGTCTCATTTTTCTTTGCCTTCGTCAATGGGAATGCAGCTAAGTGTGTTTCTTAAGGGTTGAGTTGGCGGCGGCCTTCATAAATTTTCCACAATCTTTGCATCTAGCCATCTCGTGGCTGTCGGACATTAAACAGAGAGCAAATTTCTTCCATATAGCAGGGTTTCTTTTCATCTCTAAGACCGTAACAACTATCGTTGCATGCCATAGGTATTTGCAAGAACTTAGAAGTTGATTGATTTTGTAAGTTGATGATGGTGAGTGTTAAGTTTAGAAATGGTAAGTAGGAAGGGGTTTTATACAAAAAAAACCGATTTTTTTAATAAGGAACCGGTTTCCAACGGTAACATTTATCAGGAACCGGTTCTGAACAGAAAATGGCAGGTTTGACTGTCAAGAACCGGTTCCCAATAGTAAAATGGCAGGTTTGACTGTCAGGAACCGGTTCTAACAGTAAAATGACAGGTTTGACTGTCAGAAACCGGTTCTGACATAAAATGACAGTTTGACTGTCAGAAACCGGTTCCCAATACTATCAAACCGGTTCCACGCCATACCCGGTTCCATAATACCCGTACCCGGTTCTACATGGTTCCATATTCTTGGGTGTGAACCCGGGTAGGAACTGGACCGGTTCCACACCATACCCGGTTCCAATGACATCCAAGCAGAACCGGATCCGGTTAAAACCGGTTCCGGGTAATAATAAAATCGATTATGCCCATCTCGATTGTTTTTAAGCAGACTTTGGCAAAATGGCGGAGTTGGGATCTAGAAAAGTTATCCGTATGTGTTTTAATTTTCAAGCCACACTAAAAACTAACATGTTATAACCAATCATTTAGACAAATGTGGCGACTAGCAGCGAGTCATTGTGTTAATTGGCTGTTGAATTTATGATCAAGAAACTAGCATTTATTACACTTTCCACTCATGATTTTGTATGTTACATGAATATGTTTTGCCACTTACCGTTTACTTTATACATTAAAATGACATCATTTCATGTTTTAGTACTCTTATTAGTTTTTTTTTCTTTCTAGCATTTTGTGGTTGTAAACTGTTGGCATTCTTTTTCCTTTTATAGATTAAAAATGGTGCTTTTGTTTGTAATGTTGTTTAAATTTGTATACACTTAATATAGATTGCCTTTGTTTGTTACGTTGTTCAACGTAACCCGTCCACCGGACGGGTATTAAACTAGTTCTAACTGGTTGCTAATTTGGAATGGTTAGAAAACCCTTTTTGAACCTATGGTTTATATTTGAAACTTGAAAGTGTCAAATAATTAATTTAAGTGTATATTTGAAAGAGTGTTTCAAACACAGAAAATGTGAAAGGACAGAAACAAGTGATTGAAGTTGAAGGGTGTTAAGATGACCCAAATTGAAATGTAAACTCCACACAGAAGCAAGACTTAGAAAAATGCACATAAGATTTGAAACAAAATGCACATTGCCTTTAGAGAAAATGTCAGCTTATATATAATCAAAGCCATGAGATAGATTATTCAAAGATCTTTCGATCGTAGCAAACCATGATAAGACTTGTGTCATGTTCACTATGGCGGAAAATCAAGTTTGATCACTTGGCCGATGTAATGTAAATTAAATGCATTCTTGCAGGACCATTTAAAGAAAAACGTCTAAACGGAAGTAGCGTTGGGATTTAAAGAAAGTTTGAGAAAGTAGAAGTATGTATACTAAGGAAAGCATTACGTGGTCTCAAACTATCCACTACAACTTGGTTTGCTAGGTTTGTTATAACTATTAAAAGAAACGGATTCACACAAAGTAACTTAGATCGCACACTTTTCTTAAAAAGGATGGGAGACAAAATAACATGTTTGATCGCCTATATTGGTGACACAATCAACACAAGGAATGATACGAGTGGAATGTTTTGTTTTCAAAAGAACTTATTCTCATAATTCTATACGAAAGACTTCAAAAATTTTAAGTATTTTCTCGGAATTGAGATAATACGCTCTACCAATGGAATCTTCATCTCACAAAGGAAATATGTTATGGAACTCGTAGATGCAACATGGCTTATGAATTGCATACTAGGAGAATCCCTTACTTTACAACACCGAAACATATCCAACTAGTAGAGAACGAAATTAAATGTCAGTGAGGAAGCATAGTTACTTACTACATACAAGACCACACATTGCTTGTGTATTGGGAATCTATACCATTCTATACACAAACCTAGCAAAGTTCACATGCACGCAACCTGCGTATAGTAAAATACTCGAAATCATGCTCTGTGAAGGATATTCTATTAGGCTTAAATGGACATCCTGGCGTGTGGTCCTACATTGACTAGGTTGGAAAACGAACTGATCAAAGATTAATATCAAGGCTATTTACAAGTGTTGTGGGACTATCAAGTGTTCCAGCAAAATTCATAGGCATTGATAAAAAGAAGTTATTGACGAAAGATATGTTTTCCACCAGATAAAACATCTAAACAATTCTATGTTATAAACTTGCAATCGAAATCCAGTTTAACATGATAAAACAAAACATGTTGAGCTATACCAACATTTCATAAAAGAGAAACTAGACGAATAATTAATTACCTTACCATACAAATATTAGTTGATTGTATAGTAACCAAATTAGTAAAATTAGTAGTATGTGAAAAGATATTTTATAGCTATGTTTGCAAGATAGGTATGTGAGATCTCACTAGCAACTTGAAAAAGGTGTTAAAGAACCAGATTATACATAGTTATAAGAAGAGGTGTTTTAAGAAAACCAAATTATAAAAAATCAAGGAAATCAATTTGTGATAAACAAATTCAATTTTATAGGAAGTAGCCTTATTTATTTATAGCAATTTAAAACTTGTATAAATAGGAGCTTAAATCAATTTATGAGACGACAAATATATTCAATTATTCTCTCGTTGTCAGCATTCAGGATCTATAATTACTTAATTAGGAGCACTTTGATGAGGTTGTTGTGTGGCTACCATGATGAAATGTCGTGTGTGGTAATATAAGTAATATAAGTAATGGGTGTAGAAAGTATATGTCGTGTGTGGTAATATAATACAAGTAAGGGGTGTAGAAAGTATATTTATGTATCTACATTTATGTGTCGATGATCATTTGGTGCATTAGTAGTCGTATGACCTATCAATGTGGAGATTATGTGTTTGAGTATCGTCTGGAGCAAAAAATATATGGGTTGAGCTAGGGGTTTTATAACAGTGGGTCTTTGGGCGATGAGTTTCCTCTGGAATGGTGGCCTTCTAATGTGGAGGTTATGTGTTCGAGTCTCGTCTGGAGCAAAATATAATCTGGGTTGAGCCAGATGTTTTATAACAGTGAGTCTTTGGGTGGTGAGTTTCCTCTAGAATGGTGGCGGGCCAGATAAGCAGCGTCATCTGCGTTTACATACGTAGGTAGGGGCGGACCTAGTGTATAACCAGGGGCAACCCCCGCTACGGCTTGGCGCTCCGGCGGTAGTGTAAAATTAGTGTAAATTTTGGAAAAATTTAACGTTTTTTCGATTTCGTTACCCTTTTTTTATAGAACGCTACCGTTTAACGGATTTTCTAGATCCACCACTGTAACATTTGTATAAATCGGGTCTCCAAAACCCGCTCCGTCTTGTAATCAAACACCAAGTTATGAAAATACAGTAATTATTTATAGTTATTTTGAGTTTAAACGTTACATAATTAATAAATAAACTAAACTATAAAAATTAAATTGGATAAAAAGTTAAAATAAAATAAATAAAAACATTTGCAGCTGACCGGACTCGAACCCGGGTCAGCTGAAACACTCCAACAACTTATCAACCGGTCCTCAAACCACTCCGCCACTAAGTGTTTTCTGCTAACTTTAGGAAATCAATTGAGTCTTATACGCAAACTTGTATTAACAGCAAATGATATCTGAATAACGGAAATCGGTAAACCGAATCGCCAAATCAGTTTTAGTTTGTTTAGCTGGCTTATAACCGATGATTATCGGTTTCTAATTAAGTTCAAATTGAATGAACTTAAAGTTTCGGGTTTTGAAACCGAAAGGCATTCAAACTCCAAATAATTCAGGTTCCAATCATTTATGCGATTCAGAACCGTCTCAAATACACTCTAATTCCTTTTCGTCGCATTTTCAAGCCTTTTGAGCACAAAAAAACTGTTCGCCGGAATTCTCTGCAAATCTCGCCGGAAAACCGTGTTCAACACAAACCGGTAAGATTTTCCTCTTTTGCGGTTTCAATCTATTGTTAGGACTCTACTAACATTAATCCGTCACTCAAAATCAGTCACAGAAGACTTTGCTGGATTTTCTGGGTTCGCCGAAGAAATTCTGGAATTTGCCGGAAACTCACTAGTTAACGGTAAACACATTCAATCGTGCAAATAATCCATGTACTCTGGTTCAATTTCAAATCTAATTCTTTAATTCTGTTGTTAGACCCCCTCAGCCGAAGGTTCAAAAACAGTGTTGCCTGTTCTCGCCGGACTTCCTGAAGAAGACGACCTGTCCGGTATTTCCTTTCCCCAAACTGTTCGGTTGTGCACATTCAAGCTAGTAGTCATGTTATTTAAGTAGTTAGATCATGAACCAGTTGTCTGAGTAAAATCGGTAATTGTAGTGAAGAAGACGAACTTAAAATCAGGATAAGAGTAAATAAAATTCGGATAATTAACGGGTTAGACACACAGTCCAGCGGTGGACTGTGTGCAAAGTTTATATACAAGTCCGGGTTCGATCCTTACTACACACACTCTGCGTAATAACTTTCCTTTTTATTCATGAACTAACCGGGTTAGAGCGAGTAGTTGTTAAGTATAATATAATCAAGAATATAACCGGGTTAGACACACAGTCCAGTGGTGGACTGTGTGCAAAATAAACTACACGTCGAGCGATCGAGTTCCGTCACAAGCACCGGTTCAATGAGATTAAAACGTTTTGCAAAATAAAGGAATTTTCGGTAAATTCGAATAAGTGTATAAATATAATTAAAACTGGATTTCTAACGGGTTAGTCACGTAGCTCAGTTGGTAGAGCTACGTGCGCGTGAACGGAAGGTCACCGGTTCGAATCCCGCTTGGCGCAAGTATTTACCGCTGACCGAACCGGTCAACGGTCAACGGTCAAACAGTAAAAAAAATAATATTTTTTTTTAAATATTTATTTGTTTAATTTAAATTAAAAATCAATTAAAAATACTTAAAAATAACATTTTTAAAGATAGAAAATAGCCATAAACTCACAAAAATACATTTAAAAAATCCCGTTAAAATCCTTAATAAAATCCATCATTTAATATATTTTTTTTCATTATTATTTAGGTTAGTGATTCCTCGTTGACTCGCTTCGTCTAAATCGTGCGCATCTCACCATCTCAAATTCAACGCACCCAATGTGAGTGAACCCTTCAAATTTCCCGTTTTAATCACGTTTTTGGGGTGTATCATGTGTCTTGTTCATTTACATATTATAACCAAGTTATTGTGCATATATCATATCATGACATGTGTATTAATTGTTGCTGTTAAGTAGTTATTATTGTTTGCAAATTATTATTTCAATACATGCAATTGCCGAGGCCGTAGCTCCCAATCCATCGAGGTTGAGTTTGATCCCCATTTTATTATGCGGTTGATCAGGGCGTGCCCGCACGATCGGCTCCGTTTGATTGAGCCTTGATCGGTCATTTCCTTTTACATTTCCATACATGCAATACGCTCGGCTCCGTTTGATTGAGCCTTGAGTGCACAGTTCAATTTACATTTCCAGTTCATGCAATACGTTCGGCTCCGTTTGATTGAGCCTTGAGCGCACAGTTCAATTTACATTTCCAGTTCATGCAATACGATCGGCTCCGTTTGATTGAGCCTTGATCGCACAGTTCATTTATGTTAATTATTATGTGATGTTAGTATGTTCATATATGCTATCGATTGTTAATATATGTTATAGTTGTAACTGATGTTTGCCAATGTTTGATTTCATACATGTGCTCTTTTATGATTATGCACAATATGTTATTGATAAACTAACCAGAAAATTATTATCAAATGTTTATCTATAAGGTTCACTCGCCAACTTATGTTGACCCAAAAACCTCCCATTTTTACACATGATACAGGTGAACCAGCAGCAGCTAGGAACACATAGGACTTGGATTAGAAGAAATAAAACGATTTAGTAGTTGGATTATTATGTTTGGTTATTTTCCTTTGTAATGAATGGACATGTTTGGATGTTTGAGAAATGTAACTTGATTTCTTTTAATTATGAAACATAATAGTAAATGTCATGTGCTTTGGTGATAACCCAATTATGCCCCGACTCTTATTTCCGCTGCGGGTCGGGGTGTGACAGATTGGTATCAGAGCCATGACTATAGGGATATAGGATAGGTTATTAGACCCTTAGAGTCTATACTATAGTCGATTAGAAACTTATAAGAATTTTGTGTGTTATATGCCAAATTTCATGATGTTTATATGTTTATGTTAAATGTTACATTTGATATTGTTCAAGCATGTTCATAAGTATGTATTATCAAATAATGCCTATCATGAAATCGTATGATCATAACATATCACATCCATACAAGCACACACCACATCATGATTGATTTTACAATGATTTTCGTGTTTTCAAATCTCATCAAAGTGAGTTCTCATGACGGGCATGTAGTAACTGGAAGGGTACTAGTACCGGTAGTCGGAACGTCCTGTCTAGGCTGGCATTCGTATAAATCCAAAATAAAGGACCAGTTTGCCTACCTGGGGACTAACGATGAGAGTACGAAATACCTCTTAGGCCAAAGCATGCTATACCAAACGTCGTGAGAGCTAATCCCACTTTGAGTTGTCATTGTGTCTACACCTGGACACGTTCCGACCAAACATCTCATGAACATATTTTGTGGTTAGCATTCGGGGGATGCGAGTGTTAAATTGCCAATACTAATGTGAATCCTACCAAGCCAATAGCCATGGGGGCCCACATGACTATATAGGTGAAGGTATGGGGGACATTTGAGGCCCAACATGAGCGAACCCAAGACATCCTTTGGATGTAGTTGCATTATTGATATTTATGTTATTTTCATTTTCTTAAAGACACATGACACCTTAAAAGATACCATAAACTCACAATCTCCTCATTTTATGATCCTGTAGATGTCGTCTAGACCGCATCGAAGGAGTAGGAAATCGGAAAAGTCTCGGGAACGTTTGGCCACTCATATCGCGAATCAAATGGCCACGATATTACCTGACATCGTAGTACAAGTACAACAAGCCCTTGCTGCAAATCCTACTAACCCTCCTCAACAACAGGACCAGATCATCAACAACCCTCCCACCATCAAATGCTCCTACAAACATTTTAAGTCCTGCGATCCCCCAAAATTCGAAGGGACTGAGGGAGTCACTGCTCTCCTACATTGGTTCGAGGAGATGGAAAACGTTTTCTTAAACTGCGATTGTCCTGAGGATCGCAAAGTTCGTTATGCCACCGGGAGACTACTTGGGGTAGCTCTCACTTGGTGGAATACTGAGAAAAGGAAAGAGGGGAACGGAAGATGCGATGGCCTTAACTTGGGAGGAGTTAAGGGAAATTATGACTAGGCGATTCTGTCCTAGAAGTGAAATTAAGAAATTGGAAGATGAATTTCATGCCTTGAAGCAAAAAGATGGTGATCACTCTACTTACAACAAAAGGTTCTTGGAGTTGAACCAAATGGTACCAAACTTATTCACTCCAACCTACCATCTGATCGAACATTACATTCGAGGACTTCCCTCGAAAATCCAAGATTCGGTCCTCAGCGTTTCACCGGTAACACTCGAAGCTGCCATGGAGTTGGCAACAGAACTGACCGAAAACCGAATTCGCAATGGGAAGTTCAAGGAGGAAAAGAAGAAAACCCCTGCTGAGGGACAAACCTCAAACCACCACACTCCTTCCTCTAAATTTGCTAACAAGAGGAAGCGTAACATCAGGAACTTTGCAGTCACCCATACCAACACCCCTGTTCCTGCTGCACCCATCACTCAAGCCACTCCTCCACCCGCGCCATACAAAAGACCATACACAGGGCCACTACCAAAATGTAACCGTTGCCAGTATCACAACTCCTCTGACTATCCTTGCCAATACTGTACCGGCTGCGGTCGCGCTGGACACACTGTTCAAAACTGCCGCATGCTTCAACGAACAAACCGCCACCAACCTATAACCCAAACTCACCAACAATTAATGGGTCAAGCCCAACAGCAACCATTTCCACCCACTCAACATTTAGCCCAAACATACTATCAACCCAACTACCCTATGGGCCAACCTATGCGGGCTTGTTTCAATTGCGGTGATCCAAGTCATTTCAGGAACACATGTCCAAGGCTGGTCAATATTATTCATGTTCAGGCCCAAGCCAACCCTGTGAATCAAGCAAACCAAGCTCTTCCACCTGCTAGAGGAAGGGCTTTCAATATTAACGCAAACCAGGCTAGAGCTGACGGCAATGTGGTCAACGGTACGTTTCTTATAAATGGTAGATATGCCTCTATGTTATTTGATACTGGTGCGGATAGAAGTTTCGTGTCATTAGAATTTGAATCTATCTTAAGCAAAAATCGGGATAAGCTCGCGGAATCCATAACGGTGGAAGTTGCAGATGGAAAACCGGTTTCGTTATACTCTATTTTACGCAATTGTACGCTCAGCCTAAACGACCACGATTTCTCAGTCGATCTTATTCCTATGAAGCGGGGAAGTTTCGACATCATAATCGGAATGGATTGGCTCAGCCAGCATCATGCAGAAGTTGTATGTCGTGAGAAATTTATTCGTATTCCTCTTTCAAACGGTCAGACTCTTCGAATTATTGGAGAAACCTCGGCGAAAGGGCTCAACTTAATGTCTTGTCTTCAAGCTCAAAAATACCTTCGCAAGAATTATGTCGCGTTTTTAGCCCATATCATCAAGAAGGGGACCTCAGAAAAGAAACTTGAAGATATCCCTATTGTAAAAGATTTCCCACAAGTTTTTCCTGACGACATTTCAGGACTTCCTCCAATCAGAGATGTCGAATTCCGTATCGATCTCATACCTGGTGCTACACCAGTGGCAAAATCTCCATATAGGTTAGCCCCCTCTGAAATGCAAGAGCTAGCCAGTCAATTGCAAGAGTTGACTGACAAGGGATTTATACGCCCCAGCTCATCGCCTTGGGGTGCACCTGTACTTTTTGTAAAGAAGAAGGATGGATCTTTTCGCATGTGCATCGACTACAGAGAGCTCAACAAGTTAACTATCAAAAATCGATATCCTTTACCTCGTATAGATGACCTTCTTGACCAACTACAAGGTGCCAGTTGTTTTTCGAAAATCGACCTTCGATCCGGCTATCATCAGCTTAGAGTGCATGAAGAAGACGTCCCTAAAACTGCTTTTCGAACTCGATATGGTCACTATGAATTCATGGTTATGCCATTTGGATTAACTAATGCACCAGCTGTTTTCATGGACCTAATGAATAGAGTCTGCAAACCTTACCTTGATCGATTTGTTATTGTTTTCATCGACGATATTCTTATCTATTCAAAATCTAAAGCTGATCATGAGCGTCATCTGCGACTTGTTCTCGCACTTCTAGAAAAGGAAAAGCTTTATGCCAAGTTCTCTAAATGTGAATTCTGGTTAAAAGAGGTGCAATTTCTCGGGCATGTAGTCAATGACTAAGGAATACATGTGGACCCATCAAAGATCAAAGCAGTTCAAGAATGGCAAGCTCCACGTACGCCAACTGAAGTAAGGTCTTTTCTTGGACTTGCTGGCTATTATCGTCGGTTCATTTCAAACTTCTCTCGCATTGCGGTGCCACTCACGGCTTTAACCCATAAAGGGAAACCATTTGTATGGGGGCCCAAGCAAGAAGAAGCTTTTCAAACTCTCAAGCAAAAACTTTGTGATGCACCAATCCTCACTCTTCCTGAAGGTTGTGATGATTTTGTGGTCTATTGCGACGCGTCAGGGCAAGGATTAGGTTGCGTTTTCATGCAAAGAGGAAAAGTCATAGCTTATGCCTCAAGGCAACTCAAGACACACGAAAAGAACTACACCACTCATGACCTTGAACTTGGAGCCGTTGTATTCGCTCTTAAGATATGGAGACATTATCTTTATGGTACGAAGTGTGAAATATACACTGACCACAAGAGTCTTCAACATATCTTCAATCAGAAAGAGTTAAATATGAGGCAACGAAGATGGGTCGAACTCCTAAATGATTACGACTGTGAAATCAGATACCACCCTGGTAAAGCAAATGTGGTGGCTGATGCACTTAGTCGAAAGGGTTATGCGAACTCCATTCATCTTCTATGTTCGCAAATTATAACCAATATTAAGGATCAAATTCGAGAAGCTCAACACATTTCAATAACAGAGGAAGATGTACAAAAAGAGATGTCCTGTGGAGCTGAGCTAAAACTTGAAACTAAATCTGATGGTATTTTGTATTACCTAGATCGTATATGGATTCCTAACCACATCAATCTTCGTGAAACACTCATGCATGAAGCTCATAAGACGCGATATTCTATACACCCAGGAGCCGATAAGATGTATCAAGACCTACGGTACACCTATTGGTGGCCTGGAATGAAGAAAGATATTGCCGTTTTTGTTTCCAAGTGTCTCACTTGTTCTAAAGTAAAGGCTGAACACCAAAGACCCTCAGGACTTCTAGTCCAACCAGAAATACCTGTTTGGAAGTGGGAAAATATAACCATGGATTTCATTACCGGGTTACCTCGCACTTCTAGTGGGTATGACACTATATGGGTGATTATAGACCGACTTACAAAATCAGCTCACTTTATTCCTATTCGGGAAGATTTCAAGAACGAAAAGCTTGCTCGTATTTATATCAACGAAATCGTCAGCCGTCATGGAGTTCCATTAAGTATTATTTCTGATCGTGATGGCCGTTTCACCTCACGAACATGGCAAGCAGTACAATCCGCTATGGGCACTCGACTAGATCTCAGTACCGCCTATCATCCTCAAACTGATGGACAGTCTGAGCGCACCATTCAAACCCTTGAGGACATGCTTAGAGCATGTGTCATAGACTTCAAGGGAAATTGGGACGCCCACCTACCGTTAGTCGAATTTTCGTACAACAACAGCTATCATTCTAGCATCGGCATGGCACCTTTTGAAGCTTTATATGGTCGAAAGTGTCGATCTCCTGTTTGTTGACACGAAATTGGGGAAGCACAAATTACTGGTCCAGAATTGATCCAAGAAACCACAGATAAGATTCATCAAATCCGAAACAATCTTCTAGCGGCTCAAAGTCGTCAAAAGAGTTACGCAGATAAACGACGGAAGCCCTTGGAGTTTAGCGTTGGTGATCATGTGCTTTTAAAAGTATCACCGTGGAAAGGAGTAGTTCGTTTTGGTCAAAAGGGAAAGCTAGCACCACGTTACGTAGGACCTTTCAAGATACTCGAAAGAGTAGGTCCTGTAGCCAACAAGCTTGACCTACCGGAAGAACTCGACAGGATTCATCCCACATTCCACGTGTCGAACTTGAAGAAGTGCCTCGCTGATGAGAATCTTCATATTCCACTGGAGGATATTCAGATTGATGAATCCATGCATTTTATTGAAAGGCCAGAAGAGAATATGGACTATGGAGAAAAGCGTCTACGTCGAAGTCGCATTCCTATTGTTAGGGTACGCTGGGAGTCGAAAAGGGGACCTGAGTTTACTTGGGAACGTGAAGACTCAATGCGTGAAAAATACCCTCATCTTTTCCCTATTACCGCAGCTGTTTAAATTTCGGGACGAAATTCCTAAAAGTAGGGGATACTGTAACATTTGTATAAATCGGGTCTCCAAAACCCGCTCCGTCTTGTAATCAAACACCAAGTTATGAAAATACAGTAATTATTTATAGTTATTTTGAGTTTAAACGTTACATAATTAATAAATAAACTAAACTATAAAAATTAAATTGGATAAAAAGTTAAAATAAAATAAATAAAAACATTTGCAGCTGACCGGACTCGAACCCGGGTCAGCTGAAACACTCCAACAACTTATCAACCGGTCCTCAAACCACTCCGCCACTAAGTGTTTTCTGCTAACTTTAGGAAATCAATTGAGTCTTATACGCAAACTTGTATTAACAGCTAATGATATCTGAATAACGGAAATCGGTAAACCGAATCGCCAAATCAGTTTTAGTTTGTTTAGCTGGCTTATAACCGATGATTATCGGTTTCTAATTAAGTTCAAATTGAATGAACTTAAAGTTTCGGGTTTTGAAACCGAAAGGCATTCAAACTCCAAATAATTCAGGTTCCAATCATTTATGCGATTCAGAACCGTCTCAAATACACTCCAATTCCTTTTCGTCGCATTTTCAAGCCTTTTGAGCACAAAAAAACTGTTCGCCGGAATTCTCTGCAAATCTCGCCGGAAAACCGTGTTCAACACAAACCGGTAAGATTTTCCTCTTTTGCGGTTTCAATCTATTGTTAGGACTCTACTAACATTAATCCGTCACTCAAAATCAGTCACAGAAGACTTTGCTGGATTTTCTGGGTTCGCCGAAGAAATTCTGGAATTTGCCGGAAACTCACTAGTTAACGGTAAACACATTCAATCGTGCAAATAATCCATGTACTCTGGTTCAATTTCAAATCTAATTCTTTAATTCTGTTGTTAGACCCCCTCAGCCGAAGGTTCAAAAACAGTGTTTCCTGTTCTCGTCGGACTTCCTGAAGAAGACGACCTGTCCGGTATTTCCTTTCCCCAAACTGTTCGGTTGTGCACATTCAAGCTAGTAGTCATGTTATTTAAGTAGTTAGATCATGAACCAGTTGTCTGAGTAAAATCGGTAATTGTAGTGAAGAAGACGAACTTAAAATCAGGATAAGAGTAAATAAAATTCGGATAATTAACGGGTTAGACACACAGTCCAGCGGTGGACTGTGTGCAAAGTTTATATACAAGTCCCGGGTTCGATCCTTACTACACACACTCTGCGTAATAACTTTCCTTTTTATTCATGAACTAACCGGTTTAGAGCGAGTAGTTGTTAAGTATAATATAAATCAAGAATATAACCGGGTTAGACACACAGTCCAGTGGTGGACTGTGTGCAAAATAAACTACACGTCGAGCGATCGAGTTCCGTCACAAGCACCGGTTCAATGAGATTAAAACGTTTTGCAAAATAAAGGAATTTTCGGTAAATTCGAATAAGTGTATAAATATAATTAAAACTGGATTTCTAACGGGTTAGTCACGTAGCTCAGTTGGTAGAGCTACGTGCGCGTGAACGGAAGGTCACCGGTTCGAATCCCGCTTGGCGCAAGTATTTACCGCTGACCGAACCGGTCAACGGTCAACGGTCAAACAGTAAAAAAAATAATATTTTTTTTAAATATTTATTTGTTTAATTTAAATTAAAAATCAATTAAAAATACTTAAAAATAACATTTTTAAAGATAGAAAATAGCCATAAACTCACAAAAATATATTTAAAAAATCCCGTTAAAATCCTTAATAAAATCCATCATTTAATATATTTTTTTTCATTATTATTTAGGTTAGTGATTCCTCGTTGACTCGCTTCGTCTAAATCGTGCGCATCTCACCATCTCAAATTCAACGCACCCAATGTGAGTGAACCCTTCAAATTCCCCGTTTTAATCACGTTTTTGGGGTGTATCATGTGTCTTGTTCATTTACATATTATAACCAAGTTATGGTGCATATATCATATCATGACATGTGTATTAATTGTTGCTGTTAAGTAGTTATTATTGTTTGCAAATTATTATTTCAATACATGCAATTGCCGAGGCCGTAGCTCCCCATCCATCGAGGTTGAGTTTGATCCCCATTTTATTATGCGGTTGATCAGGGCGTGCCCGCACGATCGGCTCCGTTTGATTGAGCCTTGATCGGTCATTTCCTTTTACATTTCCATACATGCAATACGCTCGGCTCCGTTTGATTGAGCCTTGAGTGCACAGTTCAATTTACATTTCCAGTTCATGCAATACGTTCGGCTCCGTTTGATTGAGCCTTGAGCGCACAGTTCAATTTACATTTCCAGTTCATGCAATACGATCGGCTCCGTTTGATTGAGCCTTGATCGCACAGTTCAATTTACATTTCCAGTTCATGCAATACGATCGGCTCCGTTTGATTGAGCCTTGATCGCACAGTTCATTTATGTTAATTATTATGTGATGTTGGTATGTTCATAAATGCTATCGATTGTTAATGTATGTTATAGTTGTAACTGATGTTTGCCAATGTTTGATTTCATACATGTGCTCTTTTATGATTATGCACAATATGTTATTGATAAACTAACCAGAAAATTATTATCAAATGTTTATCTATAAGGTTCACTCGCCAACTTATGTTGACCCAAAAACCTCCCATTTTTACACATGATACAGGTGAACCAGCAGCAGCTAGGAACACATAGGACTTGGATTAGAAGAAATAAAACGATTTAGTAGTTGGATTATTATGTTTGGTTATTTTCCTTTGTAATGAATGGACATGTTTGGATGTTTGAGAAATGTAACTTGATTTCTTTTAATTATGAAACATAATAGTAAATGTCATGTGCTTTGGTGATAACCCAATTATGCCCCGACTCTTATTTCCGCTGCGGGTCGGGGTGTGACAACCACTATATATATGTGGCTTTCTCCTAATGGATTTACCCGGATGATACGGCGGATGATACGACTTTTGTTGGTTTTAAAAAAATCTATCATGTATGTATGCTTATCTACACATGATGGATGACATCAACATCATCTACTTGTGGCAAACCGGAGCCTTCCACTATGCTCTTTTATCAACCTTCAACCTCAGCATCGGTTTTTCAATATTATCCGGAACTAGGAATAAGACCCGTCCGTGTGGCGGCGCGGATACATTGTAAACATTGAATGGAATAGTCCAGACGTCATATGATGCATTAGCCATATGAAAACACACATTTCGACGTATCCAGTTGAACTCAATGTAACCTGTATAAGCATTGTGGTTAGATCAAACGTAAAGTAAATCAAATTTATATCGAACAATCATAACGTATTATATGTGACCCAACTCATACATAGAAAAATTAACGGGTATGAAGGAAAATGTAACACATGTAATCGAAATGAATTAATTAGAGCTTTCAAAAAAAGGGAAAAAAGAAACCATAATTTGACTCCACTCGGTTTGAAATAAACTTTACGAAACATACATAAAATAAACACGAAAACATATTATATTTCACCTGAATCATTTCCAAAAAAAGTTTACGTTGAAACATAGAACAACTTGAATTTATACTGAAACGTACATAAAAACATGCACGTAAAAATGGTTTCTTTAAACGAAAACATGTTATATTTGACCTGAGCCGTTTATAAAAAAAAGTTACGTCGGAATGTAGAACAAATCATATTTATACCTACCCGTACATAAATTATGCATGTAAAAAAAGAGTTTTTATGTAAAAGAAGTATCAGGGTAAACTGATACAAAATATTAGTAAAAACTTTAATAGGTTAAAAACGTTCGTAAAACTATGTCAAGTAGCACCGACGTCACACCGGCATCGACTCTCGACATTGGAAAAACTCGTAAAAATAAAATAGATAAAATGGAAAAAATTACACCGAACGTAAAGCAGGCACACCCGTTACAGTGTGTTAATGCGAAGAAATTAAACAGAATCGTAAAACGTAGAAAACAATAACTTAGTCGATCTAGGACCCGCCAGTTGCAGCGAACTTGTTAAAAGGGAAAAATGGATACGTTGCGACGGGCCTCTTAAATGTGAAAAAAATAGAGCAAAAAATGGTGAACCTCACATGCATGCTACGACGTGTTAACTCGTAAAATTTGAACGAAACGTAAAACGAAAAACTTCGAAAGATAAAAAGTACGGGGGGCAAAGTTGTAAATAATAAAGTATTTGGTTAAATTATAAAAGATGAAAAAGTTTAGGTTAAAAATAAAAAAATTAAAAAGGGGTAAAATACAAATTATGAAAATGTTTGGGTTAAAAATGAAAAATTAAAGTTTTTTTTTTTTGAAAACACACTATACATATTGTACAACACCATATAGCATACAAAAGTTACTAATTTATAGGATAAAAATTTAGCATCCTCTTGTTGTAAAGCTCACCTAAATTTTAAAAACATATTAAGTTAGATTAAAAAAAAGTAAAATCTAAGTTAAGACTGGGTATTCAAACAGATAAGATTTTGAAAGTGAAGGTGTTATGGGTGCCCACTTCCCTACCACATTTTCCCCTTTTGTCCCATCAATTTCATGTCTATTGTCAAGACTCGAAGCATTCAAATTAAAATTCTTATTTTTCTTGATTAACCAATCATATTTATAAATATATGAAAAAATAAAAATAAATAAAAATAATAATAATAATAATAATAATAATAATAATAATAATAAAGAAGAAGAGTAGGAGGTTTTTGGGAATCGTAATGTGAAGTTAGCAAAATGATAAAAATAATCTACGACACTAAGGTTTAAATATCTGTAAAACTATTTGTAAAGTTCTTGGATATGAGTTTTGAGTTTTTAACTGGGCTCTAAGTTGGAACTTTAACTTTATACTATAGATATGTGTGTTAGATATGATTGTAGTTATAATCAAAAAAGAAATTAAAAAATATTATTGACACATAAAAATTAATAGATATATGATTATTTTGGAAAGATATGGAGTGATTTTACTTACAATAGCTTCAATCATATTATCGCGATCTACTTTACAAGTTTATGAAGGTGTAACCTCTAAAACCTTAAAGCCGGAGCGATATAGCTAAGCATTTTCACGCAACCAAAGCGTTTTCATATTTGGACTAAGCAATGTCCAACTTGAATGAGAAGTCCGTTGGGACACCACACTACCAGAGTGATAATATTTGAAGCTCCTTGTCCACCTATGGTATGTGGGAACTAACTGTCATGTAGCTTTAAATACCGCACCAGCTCACCTAGCATATCGATAAACAATAATCACCAACACATGAACAAGCATAAAATACTACAACCCATTATGTGATACCTTAGAACCCTGGCACACTTGACAACGTTATTGTAAAAAATGAACATGATACGTCCATATAGTGAAATAGTTCAAAGGTTGTCTTAACCTATTAATATCTCTCTCCTCATACAATGATTTTTTTAACGGCAAATTTAAATCACTGATGCCATTCAGTTCTCACGGTTACTTTGCATTTTCCACACGTCCAATCATTTTAACTAAGATACAAACTCTTGTATCGGATTCTTGTCATATGGAGATTTTCCCCTTTACCACTATTTGTGGGCCTTAAGAAGACAAAAGTGAGAGAAAAGTGTTCTTGATGAAAATTATAGAGTTGATGGGTCAGGTTGAATATTAGAGTGGGTAGGAGCGTCATAAAGGACTGCCAGTTGGGCTTGATTCCACAAGTGGGTCCACTATAGACAGCCCACTGTACTCATGACAAAGAAAATAGATGGGGTGGGGCACTGGCCCAATCGATGGCATGAGCTGTTACCCATTTAAACTTTGTCTCGATGGTTTTACAACGAAGTTGGAACAATATATTTGCAAGTTGCAACATATCTTTGTGCAAAAATCATAGATATCTTCGACAAATTTAAAGCTAGGTTGCGAACTTTTGTATTTCTTTTTTTTTATATTTTAGTATGTTGATCGTTGGAACATTATCTATATATTTAAGAGCCATGAGAGTGAATAGTTTTTGTCTTCTATTAGTGGAGAGTGACGGCCAATCAACTAGTGGCATCTGTATATTTAAGAGCCATGAGAGGGAATAGTTTTTTCTTCTATTAGGGGAGAGTGACGGCCAATCAACTAGTGGTATCAAAGGGGATGTGATCGATTTCTTTATTATTTTTTTTGTTGTCCTATTTTTCAAATTAGTATATGTACAGTTGAAAGCAATTTCCAATATCAAAGGGGGATGTGGTGGATTGGTTTTGTTGTTGGATTAATGAACAAGGGAAATTAAGAGTCCTAGGTTTGAATCATTTCCATGCAAGTTTAGATTCGAGTAAATTACACATATTGTCCTTATTTATACACAAAATTTCACTCCTTATCACTTGTCTTTAAAATATTCATTGTATGTCCTTTATATATCAATTTTTCATACTCCTTGTCCTTTTTCTCTAACTACCATCCAACACCATATTTAAATGCTATCATGCGCCCCTCATGTGAGGAGCAAAAACGTTAATTTGACCTGTACACATCCACATTCCCATCGCTTTCTTCATTTCTTTCTCTCAAAGCAACCTACAATATACCCACACCCCCAAACTTACCATTTACGGAAGCAAGAGAGAGAAAGAGGGATAGAGAGAAACCGGAGAGAGAGTCGGATGAGAGGGATGATTGGAAGAGAGAAAGATAAACGGGAAGAGAGAATGAGAGACCGAATGAAAGAAAAAGAGTTTGAGAGAGAGAGGGGGTGGAGCGAGGAGTCGACCATGGCCTCTGGCCACCCTCATCCTCCATCATTCTAGTGACGGTGGTTGTCCGACGATGATGGTGGTGGAATTGGTTGTGGGTGAAGAAGCCAGCAGCGATGGTTGCGGTCCCAAGATTCTGATGATGTTGGTTGTTGAGGGTGTTAGGGATAAAAGTATCTTTTAGCTTAGTTATATATAGCCTATTGGAATGAGGATGATGATTTAAATGTGAATGCTTAGGCATGCGTTATACCTTGTAGATGTGAGCGTGAATGAGTTGCGTAGGGGCCACTCACTCTCACATTCACTAACTATATGCTATACCTAGTGAGTGAGCGAGTGTAAGTAGGGCTGTAAACAAACTAAACGAACACGAACAAGTAAGGAAATAAATGTGTTCACAAACGGTTCATGAACGCTTATCGAACGAGATTTTATGTTCGTGTTCGTTCATTAAGGAAATGAGTGTGTTCGCGAACGGTTCACGAACACAAATAAATTTGACGAACATGACGAAGGATAAAGGCAATGGATCCCTTATTGTGGAACGGAGGTCGATCGTATTCGTCGATGTAAATAATAAGAAATAAAAGGGGGGGTCGGTGCATAAACAAGTGAAATAGGGTTTCCTAGTTTAATTGATAGGGTAATAATATAAATAAAAGTTTAATTGTAATAAAATAAATAAAAGGTTAATAACATAAAAAGTATAGATAAAATATATGAAAGTACACAAATCTTTAATTGAAACACAAAATAAGAACATAAACGAACGCAAATGAATGAATGTTCATGAACAGGTTCACGAACACCTTACCGAACGTTCACGAACACAATTGAACGAACGAGACCTTAGTTCATGTTCTTCATTTAACTAATCGAACGAAATTTCTTGTTACTAAACGAACGAACATAAAAGAACTTCCCGCCGAACGGTTCACGAACTGTTCGCTGAACGTTCGGTTCATTTACAGCCCTAAGTGTAAGTGATTTCTTTTTCTTTTTAATTTTAATACTATTAAAAGATGGAGAACAAACAAAGAAATAAATAAATAAATAAAACTGTGAATTTTGTTTTTTAAGCTAGCAAGTACAAATTATTAGAGAAAGTCATTAAATGTTAAATGAAATATTATGATAAAAGAAATTAAAACAAAATTTGCATGTGTATACATTTCATTGGCTCATTGCATTTTTTATTTTTTTTAATGACAACGTTTGTTCTTACTCTATTACACCAATAATTCTAAACGTTTACCCTTGTACAGGATTGAACCTAAGACCTCTCCTATAATAGGCATATGCCTCTAAGACGCATAGCCCCACATCGGCGGCCCATTGCATTTAATTGGGTTACTTAGTTTTTGCCATGGGAGCATGAGGATAGTCACGCGACACTCACGCAGAGACAGCGTGATGTTTACGTTAGCTTGCTCTCCTCTTTCACGTTCACTGTGTATACCACAAACCATTGAATTACTTACTGTTGATAATAATGACATAACCATTGAATTGAATTACTTACAAATACAACTAGGATTTTTTTACCAAAAAAAAGGGAAACAACATTTTTTCTGCTACTAAATTCACCTCTATACCATAAGATGCATGGATATTTTTTAGCATTTCGGCGCATTTAAGGTGGAGGAGGCACTTACCTAGCAACCCACAAGTACCCACGTCATCATCTAATAGGATTGCACCGCCTCATTTAACCCAATACAGCTTAATTCAACCTAAGTAGAAAGAGGCACTCACCTAGTTCAACTACCTACCTACAATATCATTCACACCTCAACCCATTACCAACAAACCATTATCCTCTCAAAATCTTCAAGCGGGTTGTGGTACTCGCTCCACCAACTCTCTTACCAAACTCGAACCACTTGCGGCTGTACCCCCACCACTCAAGAGCAACTCATTTCAACCCGGGGCTTCTTTTGAACACGAGCATATTTGAGAAGTGTTTAGTGTATATTGACATATATCATGAAAGATCGTTCCTTTGATGTGTAGTACTAGTACTTCATTTGATGTATATACATAAAAGATGTATGGAATAATTGGGTACTACTAAGCGTAACCCCCTTCACTAAACATGAGGGAGAACCCATCATTAAAAATGATGCTCCTCTTGTAGGGTGCAATAGAGAGGGGTACGTTTAGTCAGATCCAAATAAAACTTCACGCATACAAGTTTTTAATTGTTGTAATTATCAGATTGTATACTCTAGATGTTTTTCTAATATGATGCTCACCAAACATATTACCAAAAAAAATTTACTTCTTAATGGGCCAAGAAGATACACAAGAGTGTAAGACAATAAGTGGCTAAACTGCTAAAGAGTGAAGACCAAGAGCCGACATATTGTTAAGCAAGTAACGAGCCAACACCTTTTTAATTAACAAGCCCAACGGCCCATGAAAGCCTGAAACAACCCTCAATAAGCCCAGCCGAGCCCTGGACCCCTGGACTAGAAACTGGTTACACAACCCGATTTAAAAACCGGTTTGGTTGAACCCAGTTTGAACCCAAACCAAACCTTGGGGTTCAAATAGGTTTGTAACCTTCAAAACTGCTCAAATCGGAACCAATTCAACTAAAACACAATTTTGACCCATCAAAAACCGGTTTCAACCCCAACCGGTTTAGGAAAAATTGGTTTTGACTTTCTTTGACTGAACCCAACCCATTTCAATCTGAACCAGTTTGGGCCAAGAACCGGATTTGTGTACCTCTAGCTCCAAATACTAGACTTTATAACCAGTTTCTTTCTTTCATATACAAAACTAATAAAAGGATCACAATAAGTAGCTAAAGAGTAAAGACTAAGCATAGGTGTTAATAGCGAATGGCGGACAATAGCAACAAGCTACCTATAAGCTACGTATAGATAGCAATGAAATAGCAGGCGCTATTTTATGTTTAGCGATATACTAAAAGATAATTTAGGAAAATTTTATGTGTATTTTATCAGTATTTTATCAGAATACGTTGTTTTCATATGTATATTTAAAAACGAAAGTTTTGCTATTTTATAGGCATATATTATCGCTATTTATATTAAAACAAAAATAAAACCTAGAATCCTGCTGTTTCCACGTTGTGGAGGCGCCAAAATCAGATTGCGACCTGTAATCGCATCGCCACGCTAAACGCTATAGCGAACGCTATGCTCGCTACCAACAACACTGAGACTGACATATTAAGCAAGCAACGAGTCAGCACCTGTTTATTTAGCAAGCCCAACAGCCCATTATGGCAAAAGCATGGTCCAACATGTCCTCAATAGGCCCAGCCGAGCCCTGGTCCAATATGTCCCCAAGAACAAGGTGAACAGGAAGTTAAGACTCTTATTAAACTTACCAATTCTTGCTACTGTATGTATCAGGTGGTAACTTCTACTAATGTGACAGCCATATATAAGTCTCCACGTCATTTGCCACATCATCATAGACCGACACTGAATTACAAAAAAAGGTTTGATACATTGCCACGTCATCATAAACTAAAGCCGGGCTACAAAAAACGTTAGATACATTCAGTAGCAAGAACTGATAGTTTTGGCACATCACAAAATAAGACCGAGCTCTCAAAGCTACGATGACAAAAACGACACATAATATTTAATAAACTTCTAAAAGGGTCATACTACCATTTCGATTCAAGATTTAATATCTAGCATACCATCTGCTTCTGTACCAACAGACACGACAAGCATTTCTTACTAAACTTGAAAACCCTTAAAAGGTATCTACAAAATTTGAGGCCTTTCATAACGATTTAACGATCAAGTTTCATCTGCAATTGTTCCAAGTAGCAGCAACACAGTTTCGAGAGTTTCTGGAACCAAAACACTTGATTAGCTTAACAGTACATGTAAAAAGAAACGGAAAATAATCAGAAATCCGAGTCACTGCAATATCTAAAATCATACCTTACTTCTTTGTTCTAATATAAGTCAACAATCTTCCCACTGAAATAGTCAAACATAGAACAATATTATAATTTAACTCGTAAATCTTACAATGATTCATACCAAAGTTTAAAAGGTATATCTAGATGCACAAATGCTGTACACGATTCGCTATCCAATTACCGATATATAATTCATTTCTTGATGCATATTAGGAAAAAAAAAAACAAAGTAGAAAGCCCGTTTTTTCATTGTCATTCTATCAAAGGAAATGCACTAGTTATCGTAATTCCCTTTAAATGGTAACAAAAATATGAACTATAGGTAAAGTTGTTTGCGTCAATTAGGCTATAGGGTGTGGTCATCACCCTCATGACCACCATGACCCTCCACATCAGCGCCATGTCATCCACCTCTAATCCACCATCCAAAACCACTACCCTAAGGGTGTGGTCATGATTCAAACCACTATCCCCTTATTTATTTTAATTTATTTTTGTCTAAAGGAAAAAAGAAAAGGAAAACATTGGAAAAAGGAAAAGGAGGCCCGTGGTTACCGTGGTATAATCCACACGAACCATGGTGGATGAGGCAAGGGGGCGGTGTAGCATTTGATTAATGGTCCTAAGTGGAAATTGATGACCCAACTCACGCCCCCACACCCTTCAGCCTTATGGTGTCGTAAACACTACTTAAAAGTTACACATAATACAATAGCATTATAACATGCAAATTAGCCCATTATGTGATATTAATTCGACTTTGTGCATATAATAACATTCACATGCTTTGACTTCACGCTTACAAGAACCGTTCATAATTGGTCAAATAACGAAACTTACTATTACTTTATATGTACCAAAGAACATAATACATAACATATAAAATATAAACATATAAACTATCACAAAAACATTAACTTTTACGAACAAATTTGATGGCATTTGACTTACCCGACTTAAATGTGAAGCGATCGCACTTCTGATCCTCTCTCCCGTTTCATCACCTTCTCCTTCATAATCCGAAAGCCCATGATTCCTCGTATACTCCGAATCTTCATCAGGAAACTCCTCACCAGACTTAATAAGAAAATTATGAAGCAAACAACACGGAACCACAACGTAAGGAAACGACTCAATCGACTCCTCCTTCCATTCCTTCGACAAAATCTCCCACCTCGCTCGCAGCCTCCCAAACGCAGTATCAACCAACTCCATCCCACGATTATGCACCGAATTAAACGCTTGTTTCGAAGAACTCAAATTCAAACACCCATCATCAACACCATCATCCTCATCCTCATCATCATCCTCACCTTTTGGCGTAATCAACCACGACAAAAGCGGAAAACAAGATTCACCCAAAATATACTGCGGGATCGAACTCCCATCGTTAAGCTCATACGACGGGCCCGTTAACAACAGCCGAAAACAACTCCGATTGTCGTAAAACAAGTTCCGGCTTCATCGTACTCGGCCACCCAGCCGAAACATCTAAAAACCTCCCTTCAGAATCCACCAAAGCCTGAACCATAACAGACCCATTTTCCCCAAACAAATTCCCTTTAACCCCAAACCTCTCAACACCCAACACCCCACAACAATTCGGCAACGAAATCCACCCAAACCCCAACACAATTCTATTCAAATCAGACCTTAATTCAAACAAATGACCCAACTTATCAATCACAGCTTTACACACAGTATAAAAAACCCGACAAGCGGTAGGCGAATCGATGTCGAATCGCCTACCCACCGCGTTAAAACTCGCGGAATGCGCAAGCCGAAACAGGGTAACACCAACAGCATAATTGGGATCAATTGGGCGGGATGATAAATTAGGGGTTAAGAGAGGAACAATTAGGAAAAAGATTGTCTTGACATACGAAAAGATTCGATGAATAAGTGATCGGAAGTTGAAGAATTTTGGGATGTGAGGAGGCGGTGGAACCAGGAGGGTGGGGGAGGGGTGGTTTAGGGATGGCGAAGGCGATGGGGTGGTGGATGAGAGAGAGGAGGTGAGAGATGGAGAGAGAGACGGTGGAGATGTTGGATTCTAAGGTGAGGGTTTGGGAAGGGTGGAGAGTGAGGTCGTGGGTGGTGCGGAAGGAGTGGGTGGCGGCGGTGGCGGAGGCGGCGAGGAGATGAGGTGGAGGAGGGTTTGACGGCGGGTGGAAGGGTGATGGGTGGTGGGTTGTGGTGGGGTTTGGTGGTGGTTGATGAGGATTTTGCTGCCGTTGGGTTTTTTGTTCCTCCGGCGCCGGCCATGGTAATTACCGATGAAATGAACCAAGAGGAATTCTAGTTGGTTTCTAGTAGCCAAGCCCTTCTTTTTATAAACTAGTGGGTTAGTGTCCTTACTTCGTGACGGGTTTGAAACGTAGATGACAAAAATAAGCAAATTGCAATAGAATATTTTACTTGACCATAAAAAAACGTGTTGCGACAGTGTATTCGGAAGTTAAGGAAAAGTTATGTTGTTGTATATGAAAGTTAAGTTATGCGAACAAATTTATAGCTAAACGTGTATAAAGACAAGCATGACAATCACGCATTACAACAGGTCGGTTTTGAACATAGATAAAAAGGAAGGTGCAATGGTGATATTTAGAGATGAGTGACAAGTGATTTAAAGAACTGAATGATTTAATGTTTTTATATAAGAGATCCATGAGTTTGAGAATATCTGGTCGAGTTATTTCAGGTCAAACTAATACGTATTTGTTATTTCTTATCAAGAAGTAGTGTATCATTGTTGCGTAACATAAGAAATGATGAGTTCAATCAATGTTACATGATGTGATTAGTAATATTTTATCAGCTCAAATCTAATTTCGAAAAAAAGACATAAGTTACATGTATGAAACTAAATATGACGATGTAATCGGTTGTGGGTGTTGGATTGATCATTATCTAATGATTGTAAGGATGTTGTTTATAGAAACTCATATATTTCACTTTCGTGTTAGAGAAGTTATTGAAACATTTTAAGATGTACAAGTTTTATGGGATTTGTTGATCGAAAGTGAAGTAGTTTATGGTATTGATAAGAAAATGACACATAGTAACTAGCAAGTAGGTGAGAAGATTTGATGGGGTTTGTATTTAGACCGCGGGGTGTGGGCGTGGCTTTTGGGCGTGGGTAGCCCTTCAACGCTAGTTGCTCCACCCCGGGTTGGCTTTAGGCATGGAGTTGTCCCTTTAGTGTGGGTATTCAGCCTGGCGTGGGGCGGGGTTTGGTTGGCTACTTTAATTAAAAGAAAAATCCACATTGCTGGCCACACCAAGTTAAGCCACGCCACACCACACATTTATCACCATAAGCTTGTGGATCCCACCATCGCCATATGTCGAGCAATGCCCCCAACCCAAGCCCCTCCACACCCCATAGTCTTAGACCATGAGGGGTGTGAAGGAGCTTGGGGTGAGGGCATGGCCCGACACGTGACGAAGGTGAGATCCACAAAGTAATTCTTGAAATCAAAGGGTGTGGGGGTGCCACACTAGCGGAGCAACGCTGGCCGGTGTGAGTGTGACTGAACCGGCGTTGCTTGACATCCCCTACCTCACACCCCACAGTCTTACAATTGGTGAAAATGAGAAGAGGTAATTAATGTTAAGGTGCAATTTAAATCAATCTCATACACTGTTTCCTAATGATGCACCCGTTTTTTTTTATACATTCAACTAGTTATAACGCATTTATCAGGCGATACCTTATTTTCGAATTCATCATGCAGTTGTGTTGACGTTTATCTTTCAAATAATTTAGAAGATTTAGGGCATGTTTGGCTAAGCATTTTGAACCAATTTATTGACTGAAAAAGCCAATAAGTCAAAATATTTTTTGGGTAATTGAAAAGGACTTTTTAAAATAACTTTTCAATAGAAAGAAAAAGTCAATTTTGAAAAGCTGAATTTTGTGGCTTTTTTGAGCTTTTTAGTAATTTAACATTGAAAAGCTAAGCCAAACACTTTTTAAAAAACAACTTATTAACTTATTGGTTTTCCCACCCATAAACTAATCCAAACACTTTTTTTAAAAACTCATTTCTGAAAAATTATAAATCAATAAGTTCTTTTCACAAAAAAAAAACCTTTTTAGTTAAATAACTTTAGCTAAACAAGCCGTTAGAATAATTCTAACTAGTTTCTTGGTTTAATCATTGCCTACCCAAGTGTTGGGTTTTTTTCTCAAGAGAAAGCCCAGCCCATCTCAAATTAAATGGGTTTTATTTATCTTTATTTTTAGGGTAAATGAAAAGGAGAGAAAATAAATGTTTTCTTTTGTAGAAACTTAAGAAGTTTTTATGGTTTTGGGCCTTGGGCTTAATGCCATCAAAGTGAAACAAGAAAAGAAAAATACATGTAATTTAATTAGGTATTATTGTTGTTTCTTGGGGAGTAGGTTAGACGTCGCAAAAATGAAAAACAAAAACTTGAGGAAAGTTTTTATGGTTTTGGGCCTTGGGCTTAATGCCGACAAAGTGGAACAAGAAAAGAAAAATCCATGTAATTTAATTAGGTATTATTGTTGTTTCTTGGGGAGTAGGTTAGACGTCACAAAAATGAAAAGGATTTTGGTGTGATTGCGATTGTGACAAGAGACGAAAGAAAATAAAGACTCCTTTCTTAGTGTTTTTTCTTTAAGATAAGAGACGTTACAGAGATCAATAGTTTTTCGTTGATGATACCTCTTACTCGTCTTTATTCGTTCTAGTTTAATTAGAAAAGAGTTTGTATTGTTGTATATTGGTGATAGTAGACTATATCTTTTAACGACTATATCTTTTAACTTTCAAAACTTTTCATTATTTACATTTTACAACACAATAGAACAAAAAAGAAACAATTATTTACGAGAATCTACCTTGCCATATGTGTTTATATTGGTCCATATAACCATGTACTATTTTAGTTGGACTACATTTGTTTCAATTGTTTTTCTAAGAATCTCAAGACAACCCCTTTTGATTCATAAACCACTCTTCTTTTTAACTCTACTTTAGACTAACCACTACCTTTTAGGATGAAACGACTTTTAGATAATGAAAAGGCAAGACACAACACTTTTATCATCTTCAATAATCCTAAAACATGTTTCGACCCTTATTGCAAAAGTTCATGGCTAATAATGGTTCAGCTTTGATGTTTTTAGACGATAAAAATTGTTGGGTAGTAATGGTTCATCTTTGATGTTTTTTAGATGAAGCCGTGAGTAAATCTTCAATAGCGGTCTTTAAACTCTCTAAATTGAAACAAACCGTGGCAAATAAACATAAGCTTAAAAATGTACATTGTATATTAAAATCCAAAAAGATCAAAATCAACCTTACATAATATCGAAGTTTAAACACAGTCCAACAACTAATAAAGCTCAAACAACATTAGCGAAATATCAACGATACAACTAATCAAAGTTGAAACGTATAAACTTTAAACAAAACACATAATAAACATAAATAAAGTGTACAATACATCAAAATTTAGACATAATACAACAACTAATAAAGGTTAAAATTAACACAACATTGTTAATGCCTTCAAAATGAGATTCCTAGGTGGACTAAGGGGTAAAATGCTAAATGGTTTATTCTCATAAATTGATGACTGGTATAATATATAGATAAATGAGACCGATAAACTTGATTGAAGTTCTGTAAAGTTTCATACAATTATAATCAAGTAATCGATTATGGAACACCTTTTAATTTATTCATAATTTTATATTTTATATGATAGAACATGATTTTCAAAACTTTACACATTTGTTGATTTAAAATTTGGATTTTTGTTAAAAAAAACATTTTGAGCACATAAGATTATACAAATATAAATTGTCCACCTAATAATACATGTTAATACCTGTTTATGGGTTAGAAAAAAGTTAATAACCTTTATATACTAGGTTAGAACCCCGTGTGTTACACGGGCTGATTAAATATAATTTTATATACTAAGTAACAAAAAAGTTACATCTTTAAAAACCCGTACATTGTAAGATTGAATAAACACGTGTATTGCACGGCTTAAATACAAATAATGTAATCAATTAACACACACAATTATCAATATATGTTTTTGGAAAAAGTAAATGAACTTTCATGTATTATATACTTTTTATAACATATTACTTTGTTTTTTTATATATTATTAAGTTAAAAACTTGTGTATTACATAAATTATAACATTTTACTTTATTTTTTATTTATTTATTAATAAGTTAGAAACTTGTGTGTTACACGTGGTTGAATCAATTTAATATTAAATAATTATTAATAAGTTAGAAAAACAAAAGAAAGAGTTACGAAAAGAAATATTAAATATATATATATATATATATATATACAATAAGCAAAAAATAAAGAAAATCAAATAATTATATAGCAATAATCATTGAAATTATTATTAATAAATAACCAGTTATTTTAATCAATATATTGATTGACAAAACGATCCATTTGTATTTATTATATGAATATATTATTCAAATGTTTCTTAGCTAAAAACACACACAAAAATATATAGAAATAATACATGTCATGTAAATAAATGAGGATGAGAGGAATTAAAAAAAAGCCGTGGAGAATAATAAAAAACGAATGTATTAATATTTTATTTATATAATTTAAAGATAATTTTATGTGAAGTGAATAGATTATTTTTATATCTTTGAATGTCTTATCACTAATTAATATTTATATAATGAATAATTTTAATTATTAAAAAATAAGTATCTATAAATAAGTAGGAGATAATTAACGATGGGATAATGAATATCTTTAAAGTATGAGATAGTTAAGGAGGAGAAAAAGACGAGAAAACAGTAAAATAAATACATTCAATGAATGATATGTGTCCTCTATAGATTTACTTTATTATATGTATAAATATAGATAAAGTATAAAGTATTTAATAAAACACTTTCAAGCCAATATTTGTGTCGTCCAAATAGCATATTGTATATGATGAAAAGTATGAGCGATAATTATTAACTAATCGTCTCATTGGCTTACGTAGCTAATCAAATCAAATGTTACAATATTTTAAAGATAAATCATAAACATTTAAATTATATGATAAGAATAAAGGATTACTTCTTGGTGCCCAGAAAAGAAAAGATAGTGCTTTTCATTTTTAAAGATTATTGCATTCTACCACCCTATAGTTTCAGGTTTACATCTTCTGGATCACAATTAGAAAAATATAGTGGAATCATAAACTCTAATTGAAAATTAATACAATTTGCGAAATTAACTTACAAACATCATCATCATCATCAACATCTAAATTCCACCAATTGCAAAGTTAAGATAAGGTCTGAAGAGCGTAGATATAGACAACCTTATCTCTACCTCGTAGGAATAGAGAGATTGCTTCCAGTGAGACCCCCGGCTCGATTGTAGTTTTGTATCAAGTCTTGGACCTAAGGCACATAACACTCAAACAATCAGGACAGAGACCGATTGGTGCATGTACCCCCATGTCTTTCAGCTATCAACACCACCACATGATGCTTGATTAACCATCCGCCGCTTTTAACGTTATTTTCACGAAATTAGTAAAATAACGTTAAAATTAGTACCATTTCACTTTTGTCCCCCGAGCGCCCACACGTATATACATTATATATGCATACCGCAAGCTAGGAACGAAATTAACTTACAAAATACCCGAATTAATAAAAGGAGTTGGTGACAAGGTGAACAATTCTCAAACTCTTATGGTTTTACACTTTTACTTCCCTTTTGTTATATTACAAAATAGAATGATCGATTAAAAGAAAGAAAAACAAAAGGGATATTTTGTAAGTTAAATACTATGTATAATATATATTGCAAGCCAATGTATAGTTAAGTTTAGTAACATGTACATAAAGATTATGAGTTTTTCTCCTTTGATTTAAAATCATGAAATCTTTCTGTCTGTGTGTCTGATGATGACGTTCTTTTTACTAAATTCTTTTACTTGGCTTCAAAATATTTAAACGTACCAAACCATAAAAATATCCAATCTATTTAGCTTACAGTCTTGAACTAAAAACCGTCAAAACAAAGCACTTCAATTCAATGAGCGATATTACATTTAAATAAACTCAACTTTCATCAAGTGACCAATATCACTCTTAACTTTCGATTTGTACCACATCACTCTCAACTTTCAGCTTATTTTTCTCTAGCACTCCCAAACTAACTAAACCCTAACCTAGTTAGCTGATGTCAGATGCCACATCATCAAACAAGTGTCACATCAGCAAAAAGAAACACGTCAGATGCCACATAAGCAAAAAGGTACCATGTTAGATGCCACGCTAGCAAAAAATGACACGTCAGATGACACATCAGTAAAAACTAACCGGATTAGGATTCAGTTAGTTCATGTGCAAAAATCCTAAAACACAAAGGGTCACTCTAAAACATCAAAAAAACGTGAAACATAAGTCAAGTTCTTCCAATTTCATCTTCTACAAACCCAAAACCCCCTACACGAACGCCGTCGTTTTGGATCACCCTCACTCTGCAACACAACACAACAACACCACAATGACTACAAAATTGAAGATAGCAGGGGCATGGTCCGGTGTTCTAGAAGCCCAATTGGACGATTGGACCATACCCTTATTGAAACAACAAATTGCAAACCGATTAGACTGTTCTACAGACTCGATCAACCTCATAACTGCAGGCAAAGTGTTGCGAGACGATAGTGGGACCCAGAAGTTGATCGAATTGGGTTTGAAGAACAATTCAAAGATTTTGGTCACTAGGGTATCACCTGATCAGGGTAAAGAGTTAGTTGCTGAAGAAGAGAAGTCTACCAGGCTGCAGCGACTCAAGTTTGTGTCTTTTTTATGTTTTGATCATCTTTTTGTTGTTAATGTTGATGGGTTTTGTGTAATTTTTTGTGGGTGTGATTCTTTTTTTGTTGGGGTTGTTTAAATTTTTGAAATTTATTGATTTTGTTTTTGTAGGGTTTTGTTAGGATCAGGTTAAAGATTTTGATATTGGGGGTTAATAGTTATGGTTTTGTTCATTTTGATCATCTTTTTGTTGTTAATGTTGATGGGGTTTGGGTAATTGTATGTGGGTTTGAATCTTTTTCTATTGGGGTTGTTTAAAATTTTGAAATTTATTGATTTTGTTTTGTACGGTTTTGTAATGATCAGGTTAAAGGTTGTGATATTGGGGGTTAGATGTTAGAAGTTGTAGTTTTGTTGATTCTGATCATGTGCTGGGTTTATTTTTTGGTTTTGTTGACTTTTTGACTTGTCAAAAAAGTGTTTTGATGATGATTTTATTTTGGGATTTGCAGGGCTGCTGCAACTTCACTGGCTAAAAGGCATGCTGATGGGTCATTGCCAGTTGAAGATTTTAATCTTGAATTGGAGAATCAAAGTGGGGAGAAAGTGAAGCTGGGAACCGAAGATGATCAACGGTATCATAAGTCGTATAATCTTTAATCAAGTTACCGAATTAAAGGGGCTATGTGTTGAATATTGTGTCTAAAACGAATGCTTAATTGCAGTGCACTAATGATGGGGCTTCTGTTTCATGGAAAAGCGAAACGATTGGTCAAGAGTAAGAAGTACGAAGATGCCTTGGAAGTTTTAACTATGGGAGAGGTTAGTTTCAAAATCGTTATTTTGTATCAAAACATGGGACCCACAAAATGAAATCACTGAACGATCAAGACGGTTAAAACGTCTGATAATAACCAAAGTGAATGTTTTGCAGGAGGCGTTCTCACTATGCGACTCCAGTGTCGTTCAGGTAAAATCAACCATTACTCTTTTATGATTTTTTCATTAACTGTTTATGTTCAGTGTCTTAGTGCATCACATATTGTTGTGGATTTATGATTTTACGTCTTGTGTTTCTTTTTTCCAGCTAATCGACAATGTCCCGATACTTCAAATAGATATGGTTTGGTGTTATTTTATGCTCAAAGACATCAGTAAACTATCAGTAGCTGGAAAACGCCTTGAAGAAGCTCGAAAAGGAATCGAACGATCTCACGGGAAAGAATCGACCCGTCTCAGACTTCTTCATGGGAACGCTCATCCCGAACTTGCATTGTAAGAAACCTCATTATGCATGTTTTTGTATATATGTATCTATACATAACAATATGACACTAAATTTGTAATATAGGCATTTGAGATTGGAATTACTCGAAGGTATAGTAGCATACCATAGCGGTGCTCTCGAAAAGGCGAAGAGATCATTGAATAGCGCTAGGAGTAGATACTTGGAGGTACCTTTTTTTTATTTTGACTTTATTTTATGGATTATGTTTGTTATATTACATAATCTTCATTTGTGTATCTATATATACTGTTTAATTACAGCTTCAGGTTCCAGATGAAGAACTATCAATGCTAATGGGGATGGGGTATGGAGAACGTGCTGCAAAAAGGGCGTTACGTATGAACCGACAAAGTGTTGAGCGCGCTGTTGATTTTCTCGTTGAGGAAAGAGCTAAGAAACAACAAAAGTATGAGGATGACAACAGGCGAAGAAATGAAATCATGTAAGTATTAAATTTTCTAAACGGATGATAGAAATTATGAAAGAAAAGAATAACTTGTGTTCTTGCAAACATAATTACAGGGAGCAAAAGAGGTTTGGAGTTACCCCGCTTAAAAAATCAGTCGATCTTGAGAAGTTAAAGGAATTGGCATCGATTGGGTAAGCTTACAATTTAAAAAGAAAAGGAAAAATGTATTTTTCCCTACTTTTTGACTTAGGGGTGTTCGAAAAGCTCGCAGCTTGCTCGGAATAAGCTCGAAAAAAGTTCGGCTCGAAAAAAGCTTGGTTGTAAACGAGCCGGCTCAGCTAGGCAAATGAGCCGAGCTCGAGCTAGGCCAGGCTCGGCCCGTGAGCTCGCGGGCCGGCTCAAATTATTATTTTCTATATAAATTCCAAATTTAAATTTATTAAAATAAAAAAATATGTGGGAGGGGGTTGAAGTGTTAACATTTTCTGTTTAATTAATTAATAACATATAAAAATATAGGAAAATAAACAAAAAATATTCATATAATACTTTCAATATGCCTTTATATCTTTAAAATATTAGAAAAATAAAATAATAAAATATAGATATATGTGTGATTTTTATTAATGAGCCGACTCGATTTGGCTCGAGCTAGCTCGAACATTTTACGAGTTGAGCTTGAACTCAACTTTTCAGCTCGATAAAATAAACGAGCCGAGCCTTAAGTTCGAGCTCGATCTCAAGCTTAACCTGGCTCGACTCGGCTCGATTACAGCCTATTTTGACTAAAGTCGTTCACTTTTTTGTGTGCGCGCATGTGTATATATACACATAAGCCGATATGATATGGTTTTTGATTATGGCAGTTTTGAGAGAGAACTTGCTGCGGAATCTCTTAGAAGAAATGAAAATGAAATGCAAAAAGCTCTTGATGACTTGACAAATCCAGATACTAATTCCGATATACAGGTAACTATTTCTGGTACATTGTGAGCTTTCAAAAAATAATAGTAAAATGTGTTATTGACTTGTTTTTATTTAATTTTTGTAGCTTTTTATTGAATCGCGGAAGAAGAAGAGAGCACGTAGAGCTTCGGGTGCTACCGTTGAAAGACTTGTTACCTTAGGGTTCCCTAGAGAAGCAGGTGCACACCCCCTCCAAAAAAAATTATCTCTATATAAAAGGAAGTTGATTAGTGCCTCTTTGCTAACATGAGCCTTGGAGGCTTTTGCTAACTTGACCTTTTTTTTAGTTTAGTGCTTCGCTACTTGCGCCTATAAATTTTTTTTTTCTTTTGCGAGTTTAGTTTCTTTTAACAAACATTACCAATACCAGTACGGAAAAACCGCTTTTAAATTTCGAAACTTGTTCTAACGAACTGAACATTTGCACATTACCCTTTTGGACATATATTTTAACTTTTTTTCCTATGTTATAACGAGTGCACCTAAACCAACCGAGTTCCTATCGTTTTCTTTTACGTTTACCTTTGTTATTTACCTTATTGTTTTATCTTTTCTTATTATTTTGATGTTCACAGCCGAGCTACGATGCAAATAACATTAACACATTTAGATATCATTTTGTTTAATTTTACGAAATCCATTCATCAGTTGTCATGGTCTGCGATACATAGCGATTTCCAATCACTGACTACTACCCTAGTAATAATAATAATTATAGCCTATGCTAACTAAAGAGTCGATAAACGACTGACTTTGACTTATTTGATAATTTTTTGGCTAATCTTATCTTATCGATCTTTTTATATATTTTAACATTTAAAATAAAAGATTAGCCTAAAACGAAATATGTCAAACGTTAGTGCGTAAAACCTCCTAAATCAGTTTATTCATTATCGTTGAAATAATAATGCAACTTTCTAATCATATTTAATACAATAATTTGTAACAGTAAACAAAAGCGCTTAATTATTGATTTATTACTTTTTGTTAGTTGTGGCTGCTGTTGACGCTCACGGAACAGAAGACGCTGCTTTAAATCATCTGCTGCAGCAGAACGTGCCAAAGAGAGTGCACGCCGACAGGTCCGGAGCAGAGAACGTCGGAGCTCAGCGGCTCTGGCACCCCAGCTCATCAAACGGCGGCAGTGAACGCTCGAACAATGGAAATAAACCGATCTTTGATCAGGAAATGGAAAGGGATGTGAAATGGAACATGAGATTACAGGTGATTTACAGAGTGAAGATGTGTTTTCGGATTACGACATGGAGCTTACTAGAGAAAGTGAAGCTATAGAGGAGTATTTGGCTCTTGGTGTTGGTCTAATTATCTCACTAATTAAGTAATTATTATGCTCTACTTATTATGCACATATGATGTTTTTTTATCATGGGATTTTCCTAGTTTTAGTTTTAAGTTATGTTGGAGGATGTTATTACTTTTAAGAATGTTTATATAACCTTGGATGATCTGTTTTAGTTCTAATTATGTAAATTTTTAAGATGGTTTTATTAAACTTGGATGATTTTTAGTTCTAATTATGTAAATATTTGTGTTTTGGTTGCAGATTTGCTTACTAATTGCAAATTATATTGTTTATTTAATTAATTAAATTGCCATTTTATCTCTGAGGTTTGTCTTAAATTGTTACTTTAGTCAAATATTTTTTTTCTTCTCTCTGGTCCTGAGTTTTTTTTTCCCTCCTTTTCTATTTTAATTGCCATTTTGATTACATTGCCTAACTCCGTTAAAAAATTAACCAGGGGTATTCTTGGCATTTTTGTAATAATTATAATACTAATAATATAAAACACAAAAAAACTAACGTTGTGATGGGGCGGAGGTCGGTGACGGTGGTGGAGGTGCCCATAGGTTAACTGGCGTTGTGGTGGACATTTTGGTGGCAGAGGTCAGTGACGGTGGTTGGCGGAGGTGAGTGTCGGGGTTGGTGATGACTGTGGATCGGTGGCGATGGCACTGACACCGATGGTTGTGGAGAGAAAGAAAGTAAAGGGATGAAGAACAAGAGAGAATGGGGTGGGGGTGGGGTGGGGGGTGTTAATCAGATTTTTATAGAAACAAAAAAATAAAGTTAGTTTTTTTGTGTTTTATATTATTATTAGTATTATAATTATTACGAAAAATGCCAAGAATACCCCTGGTTAAAACTGGGATTTTTTAACGGAGTTAGGCAATGTAATCAAAATGGGAAAAAATGGAAAACTCAGGGACCCAGAGGAGAAAAAAAACTATTTAAACTAAAATGACAATTTGAGACTAACCTCAGGGACTAAAATGACAATTTACTCTATTTTAATTTATAAACTCATCTCCGTAGTTCATTTTATTATTGTTTTTTATACAATATTCTACTCATTGCATGGTTCATGGGATAATTCTTACGGCTTAGTGGTGTATTTGGAGGAGAGTTATTGAGTTATTTTTTCTAGTAAGAAGGCAAATGTCTTTAAAGCTTTGGAAGAGACTAAAACTTTAACTTACCTATGGATTAAAAATAGATCTTTGTTTAACAATCTTTCTTGGAAAAATTGGAGTAAGTTTGAATTATAACTTTGGAGATGTTTGTGTTTTTCTAGCTTCTTGCTAGTTGTTTTAATGAAAGTTGTCGTTCTAAAAAAAAGCTTATTTTATAAACACATATTATTCATTAGTCAATTCAACTTAGTTTATTTTTAATTATGTTTTCTAAGCCCACTCCTTTTCAAATCCTTTTTAGTTTTCTTTTTTAATTAATTTATTTTAATACTAGGTTAGAACCCTGTGTAATACACGGGGTTAAAGTAATAAAATATTTTAACTTTTTAAATAAGCAATAAATAATAATAGAAACATTGAAAAAAAGAAATACTAAATAAAATAAATATTTATAAAGTAAATATTATAAAGAAAAGTAATAAATAGTTGAGAAACTTTCTCATCAACTAATTTGGCGGGAGGGTTCATTCTCTTACTCATTGCCAACCAGTTCTTCATCGGCCTTGGTATAAACATAGCTAATTTTCCTTGAGACTGCTTTCGAACATCCCTTTCCTTCGATCGATACGACCAACATTATTCGTTATGAGGCGTTGATTGACATACCTTCCTTCGATAACTGAACTTCAAGTATTAGCTATCCGAAATAAAATAGAATAAGAGAAGCAATTTCATTTAGTTACTATCAAAAATTTCTTATTTTAAATTATTACCTTAATATTCGACCTTAAAACTTATATGTTAAACTAAACAATATATTTTGTTAGATTATGTCCGCTAAACCTTTCTACAAAATCAACCTTTACCTCAAACATAATTTTAATTTTTAACTTATAATGATATTTTTTTATTTACACCTCACCAAAAATAGATTTTACGAAAGTGTTTTTATAATAAATGTGTAATGATGATTATATCTTTAAATTACTTTACCAATTTAAACATGATTATATGTTATTATTTAATAAATGTAAATAAACAGGTTTTATTATTGAATATGTATAATACACAAGACTATAACCTAGTATTTAATAAAAAAATAAAAAAAAAAAAAGAACCTAACTATATATACAATTGTTTATAATAAACTAACAAACAATAAGGGAAAAACCTAAAAATTGATTTTGCCCTAAATTAATATTAAAAAACATAAGAGGTTTAATGAAAAATAATAGTTAAAGTGACTCTAATATTAAATCGATATTTTATATTCGGAAAAGAAAACATAAGAGGTTTGGTGAAGAAAAAAAATTAAAGGTGAAGGATATTGGTTTATTAATGAGAGATATTTGGCATATTTTAAGGAATAAGATATATTTGAGGGATTTTAAGGGATAAAATAACAATGAAGTGATTCTAATTTAGGCGGGAAACACAATTAGAGAATGGCTAAGAGACCTCCATGTGTCCTCAATAGAGTTTCTTTTATTATATACTAGGTGAAAACCTCGTGTATTACACAGGCTGACAAATATAATGTTACATAATTAGTAATAAAAAAGTTGTGTTTTAAAATAGGGGAATATCATAAAAAAACAACATACTTTCTTATTTTTCTCATAAAAATTCCTACACAACTTTTTGTATATGTAAAACCATCATACTTTCTGTTTGATTTCAAAAAAAATCCCTTCACGATGTTAAATTTGAACAACATTATGACAAAAATAGTTTAAACAAATTGGAACCATTAGAGGTGTCGATTGGTTCTTTTCGGTTTATTTGTTTATTTGGTTACTTTTATTCGATTTATAATTTACTTCGCATGATTCAATAATCCCGTGTATTATACTAAAATAATAAAACATAATTTAAAAAATAAACATTGATGTGATAATTATAAAATTTGTTATCAAACATAATTGCGAATATGGAAGTAAAAAATATACATTTATTTAAAAATTTAATAATTAGTTTCATATTAAATTTCTTAGGTTAATATATATATATAATTAAAATTCATGTTCAATAAAACATGCATGTAAAAAAGATATGGATGTATTCTTCTATTTTGTATATCATGGTTAATATTTATATAATAATTATATTATATTAGTTAAAAAGATAAGTATCTCTAATATTTAAACTTATATATAACAATTATCTTTAGTTAAAAAGATAATAATTATTTATAATTAAGCATAAAAAAAGGCGGAAAAACTCAATAATTGATGACTTCAATGAATGACACGTGTCACCCATTGATTTCTTTTATTATATGTATAGATATAGATTTGTAGTTTAAAGTTTATTTATATGTGGTTTCTTTGTAGTTTAAAGTTTATTTATATGTGGTTTCTAACTTCATAAGTTTATCTAGTTTCTTCAGAGTAAAACAAAATTATTTGACGAAGCTAAGATTAAAAAAAAACAGATTCGATATGGCCAAAATAAATATATACGCTATTCAATGTTATTAAATTAATACAGAATATTATTTTATGTATTTATTTCATATGAACATTGAAATTTCCTACCACCAAGTATATTTTTTTAGCTTTATGTGTTTATCATAATTGTCTTTCAACCACATCTAATAAATGCTATTAGTTTTATGTAGAAACAAAAAATATTATAAGTGGGAACCAAGTGGTTTCACTCTTGAGCTCATGTGTGTAAACGTAGTGGCACACTAGCATGTACAAAGGGGGTGTAAATAAGCCCAGAGTCTAATAACTATTTGTTACCGGCTCCGTTAAAAGTTCGAACGAGTTGAGTTTAACGAACCTGAGCATATGCTCGAGCCTTAAATAGAGCTCGTTTAGTTATTGAGTCCTGAGCTCGAACTTGAAATACAAATATCATTTAGGTTTGCGAGGCTAAACAAATTCTAGTTTTTTATATATAATAAAATAATAATGATAATTTGGTGAGCCAAGCTTTTAGCTGATTCAGGTTGTTCTTAAAAAAGCCCGAGCCGAGCTCAAGCTTTGGGTTTTACTCGTGAGCCGAGCTCGAGCTCAAAGAAGTAGGCTCGAATCGAGCCGAGCTTGAGTCTGGCTCGTTTACACCCCTACATGTACGCAACTGTAGGCAACAAAATATTCTAAGATGTTTTGGATTATTTCCGGGGATACGAATGAAGGATTTTACATATTTTTAAGAGATGTGTTCGGGAATTTTGCCTAAATAATACACTAGTTTTTGTTTGACCCACAAATCTAGGTCCGCCCCTAGGAGGAAATTGTTTTTGTCTACATGACCTTGTGTTGTTTTACACTTTCACTTAGACTCGACAGTGTGGCAGCGTTGTTTTGGCGTAAAGGCCTCAATCACGTGGCACACTGTCCTGTGCCAATTATTTTGGCCGAATGCGATGTATGAATTATTTATTTATTTATTTATTATTTTTAAATGGATGTGACAAAATATTTTTGAAATTTGAATTTCATCTCGGGAGACGATAAGTGATTTTCAAAATTCAAATCCATGGATCCAAAAAAAAAAAATAAAGTCAAAATTTTCAAATTCAGCCCCCAATTTATCCACAACTTTACAATTCACACCCCCACAAAACCCTAGAGCATTCAATACCCCAAACAAACAAAACCCCTTTCAAACCCTAAAATCCTTCGATTCACAATCTCTATTTACTCTCTCACTGCTTTCATTATCGATATTCAACCGGTGGCTCTTTCAATTGAGTTTTGAGTGGGTTGTGAAGATAGTTTTTTGGGTGAAAGCTTTCAGTTCTGATTTGGGGGTTTCCAAGAAGACAATGGCTGCTTTTACTGAAATTCTTGTGGCTGCTCGTGTTTCTCTTGCTTGTGCCGTCATGATGGTATAAATTAATTTACGTTCTTGAGTGTCTTTTTTTCTTAATTTGAGTTTTTGATGAAAAAAATATCTTTAATTTGCTAAATTGTTGGTTTAGTTGACTTGTAGATAGTTGATGATGTTTTTGCATTTTTTAGCAATAATTTGGTTTTAGTGTATAGAGTGGGTTGGTTTATTTTGCATAATTAGAGGGGTTTTTTTTTGGGTGCACACCAGGTGTTTGATATTTGGATCTTATGTAATTTGAACTAAATTTGTTTGAAGTTCTTGTTTTGTTTGTGATTATAAAATTGGATTTTGCTTTTAACATACTTGCTGCCATATTCAAAAGCTTTTCTCAATTTTAGAGTTGTGTTTTTGACCTTTGGTATCTGGGATATGAAGCTAAGAAAGCTTAAAAGTTTTAGGCTAACCAGTTGTTTCTTGTTTTTTTTTTTGTATTTCTAAAGTTTATCGGCTTTTTGTTTAAAACAAGTAGTCATTTTCTGTGAGATTTTCAAGAACGGCTTAGTTTGCGAGTATAATTTGTTCTCGGTAAAACTATCAGCAAACCGCTGTTGTCGGCTCTTTTTTGCTAGCGATCACTCATTGTGCAAACAGTAATGTTTGTTCTAAGTTTTCTTTCGAAACTTAGAATTATCCATGTTTTCTTTAAAAAGTTATCGTTTTTTGCTGAGTTATCACAACATTGAAGGTTGGTTTGCAACGGGTAGTCAATATGACAGTTAAGAGTCACAAATTTTAATGTAAAAGTTATTTTACATTTTCAAGATTGTTGGTGTTTAAAGAGATTTTATGGGTCCGATATGTAAAAACATTCATATTTTGTATTCCAGAAACCTTGTTTTGCTGCTCGGTTGTTTCAAACTTTCAATGATCTTGACATCAAGCTTTTAGTTGTCTTAAAAGTTTGACTTTTATCACTCTTTTGTGATCTTGACTATTAGTAATATTGATCTAAAGCTGCAATCTTGTGTAATAATGTGTTGCTTTGAGGTGTCAAGATTCTGTTACAGAACCACCATGCTAGCTAGAAGCTCCGGTTTTAGAGAATGAATGCTTCTGTTAATATTTGTTTCACAAATTATATTTCCATGCTATAAATATTTGTTTTCAAATGCATATAATTTTTTTTCTTGATGCAATTGCAGACCGGATTTCTGCTTCAGGGAGCACACACGCTGCAAACTTTAATCGGGAATGATCACCGGTAAACACTCATTTTTCAAACAGTTTTTATCGTTGGAACAATTCTGAACCCAAAACTTTGATATTTTTTGTGCAAATTAAAAATTTGCAGGTTTCCAATTTCTGAGCTTCACAAGAAGAGCAAAACCGCACCTGAAGCCAAAGACGGTAGTGACACAGAGGATGACGACGACGATGACGATGACAAGCAGAGGAGCCAGAGGACGATGATGCTGGAGATGAAGATTTCTCAGGTGATGAAAAGGAAGAAGAAGACGACGATGAAGGAGACGCAGATGAACCCGAGGCAAATGGCAATCAAGGTAGTGATGATGATGGTGACGAGGATGATGATGAGGACGGTGACGAGGATGATGACGAGGATGAAGAGGAAGAAGAAGAAGATGATGACGAGGAAGAAGAACCACCGGCGAAGAAGAGAAAATGAAGATGATTTGTTGAACTCGGAGATTTTTATATTTTCGTCAGGTTTTTTATTATTAAGTATGTAGTAGGGAGGATTATAACATTTTAGTATGGTTTTGTGCATTTTGGATTGTAGGATATTAAACATCTAAACCTTTGTTTGCAATGGTTATTGTGTTTTTTTTTATACCTTGATGCAAATATGAGATGGGTTTGATTCTTTTAGCTTAGCAGATGGTCAAATGTTAATTTTTATAATTGGTCAAAATGAGTTATCTTTACTGGTTTTGACTTTTTATATTGTTGAGTATTGTTGACTCACATCGTAGGCTATGTGTTGTGGGTGTCAAGTCAATCGCTTGAGAGACCTTCTGGACTAGCCCAGTTGGTCATGGCAATGAAAAGGTGGAGGGCCGGTCACCGGTTCAAATCCTTGGAGCCACCCCGAGTTTTATACTACAGTGCATTTACTCCAGAGAGTCCCCGACTCTTGTGGAGGGCGCAACTACACGCTCCTGGTTGTCGGGTGGGCAGTAGGCTGGAAATTTTCTCGGAGAACGCCTTAGCCAAACTCTGATGTACCAAGCGTGGGCCCGGTTAAAACAACATACTCTTGGATGCCGGAGTGGGGCGGAGGGGCCTACCCGAGTTATAGGGTAGGTGCGATCTCTATCGCCTGTTGTAGAAATATCGCCGTTCAAAAAAAAGTCAATCGCTTGAGTACCGCAACGCTTGGTTGGCATTGAGGGTGCAAGGCGAAAGCATGGTCGAGATCATGATACTGATTTATTTATAGAAATAAAACAATTTAGAATGTTTTATGACCTGGAAGTACAAACATTTTTCATGTACTAACTCAACAAACTTTAGACCGCAGGGTGTGGGCGTGGGTTTTGGGGGGGGGGGGGGGGCAACGCCAGCTTTCTCACCCCGGCTTGGCGTTGGGCTGGGCGTTGCCCCTCTGGCGTGAGGGGGAGGGGCAGGGTTAGTTGGATGGCTTTGATTGGCTGGTCCAATATGGTTGGCTTTGGTTGGTTACTTTAGCCTAGCCACGCCAAGCTAGCCACGCCCCTCCACACCCCACTTTTTTTGGGTTGGTCTGGTGGAGCCCACCTCCGCCACGTGTCGTGCAAAGCCCCCAATCCAAACCCCCCACACCCAACGGTTTAGGCTCATGACTAGTTTTTCATACTCGTTTAATATTTAAACATATTTAAACACTATTATATACACATAAATCACTTTTAGTATTTTCAATTACTCGTTTAATATTTAAACATATTTAAACACCTATTTATATACACATAAAATCACTTTTACCTATTTTTATCAAAATTTTATCTATAAAATACCTAGTATGTAAATATATTCGATATATAAAATAAATTTAAGAATTAATATGCCCACTTAGGCTAGCAAACTAAGTAAAACACACAATTTGAAGCTCGGTCTTGTTTATGCTTGACTTAATTCAAGATTTTAATGATCGATCTTGAACCATAAAACCCTAGGTACACATAACTACATTAAACAATAAAAACAAATATCAAAAAGCATATACTGTACAATTTTTCACTTAAAGGAATTTTTCATTAAATCATCAAAACTAGTCATTAGTTTATCAAGTGTATGTATTTGATGTATCGTATTATCGATCGTATACCCGGTATAAGATTCAAATAACTAAAGTCTAAAAACAATGCAAGTTATATATTTTTAATATATATGTTTTTTTTCATTGAAATAAGAATGAATTACATAGTTTCGTACCTGTGGTTTACCTGTTTTGTCACTTTCATATTTATTTATTGAAAATTATATAATTGGTATCAACTTTTACAAATTGTTTCACCATTAATATCTGTGGAGAAAATCATTTCCACCGATCAAGGGTCTGAATGCGGGAAGCTGGAATAAATTCAGCTTTATGTAACTGTTTGTTTTGTTTCTGTTTTTGGTTGTGGATTGCTTTGTCTTGGTTCGATCTTTCTAGTTTCTTGCTAATTTGGTCCTTTTACCGATGAAATGTTGCCTTTAATAAAATAATAATAACTTTACTTCAACAACAATCCTTCTTATGGTTTGTTAAACACCAAGAAGACATTTCTATTTTAAAATAATAAAAAAAAGTTCTATTCGAAAATAATAAAAAAAGCAAACGACTTTGAATTAATTACTATAACAAAATACATTCATCAATTTAAGTTACACTTTGAATTGTCATAAATTCAAGAGTAAATTACAAAATCGTCCTTTATGTATCAGATCGCAAACTATGTCATTTATCTTCAAAAAGTACAAAAAACGTACTCGATGTTTGCAAACCCTTATACATTATGTCCTTTAGTCTAAACCCAGTTTATTTTTATCATTAAGTCACGTCACACATGTAGTTTAGTCCATTTACTCATTTATTTAAAAACATTTAAATAAATAAAACAAAAATAATTTTAACCACCACTTGGTTTAGCTGAAAACATTTGACCATCTTTTTTTCATTTGACCAAAACATAAACACAGAAATCTCATCTTTCTTGAGCTCTCTGTTTTCCATTTTTCCCGCTTAGATTCCGACAACCGGTCACTGTCTCCAATCGACCGCCACCGGCCATCATAACCGCCACATACGTCTTCTCCGATACTGCACACGTTTTTCCGACGACTGTGACAGGGTATTCGGCGACCCTTTTCATACACTAAACCCAAAACTAACACCACATCTCGTCATCTCCATCGGGTGCCACCTCATATCCACCGCAAGCCACCACGACCACCACACTCCTCTATCAATTTCTCTTCACAAGCATCTAATTCTAACTGACTTTTACTCCAATCATATCTATTTTCTTTACCTTATCATCATCTCTGATTCCACCCTCACTTTCTTGAATTCCATTATCACATTCATCAATTCCATCACCTAAATCACTACGTTTCTTGATAATGACGAGTCTTTGTAGTCCTCTGAAACATGTTTTTTTTTTCAATTCCATCAATTGATGTTAATACCTGAGCCGACGACGTCGCACAAGTCGCTGCGGCGGTTCGAGAGGTCACCAAATTAGCGATGTTAATACCTGAGCCACGACGGCAGTAAAGGGGATAGGATCCGATCTGTTTCCAATTCGTCGGCCGACCACCACCTGTTTCAGATCTGCTTCTTCGGAGAAGAAGACTAGATGGTGCAACAAGGTGCTTCACCAGAGTAGAAGACCAGGTGATTAGGCGGTGGTACGTTGATATGGGTTCAGATGGTAGGGTGGCCATGGCAGTGGTGCTTGATCGGAGAAGAAGACCATGATTTATAGTGGGAGACAGAGAGTTGAGAGAGAAATAGAGAACCGGAGAGGGGGGTTTTAGAATATTTATATATTTTTTATTTAAAATTAAAATTAAAAGAGTGAAATAACCAACCTGCCATCCTGTGAATTGCACATGACCCAATTTAATGTTTAAAATTAACTGTGTTAGGATTAAAGGACGTAATATGTAAGATTTTGCAAACATCAAGGTCGATTTCTGTCAATTTTAAAGGTAAAAGCCATACTTTACAATATGGTACAAACATAAAGGACGATTTTTGTAATTTACTCTAAATTCAATGTATCATATGTAATGAGTTTGGTGTGTTTAAAGTTACATTAGTACTATTAATAACAAGAACCGCTAACCACTTGTATAAAAGTGAAATAATGATGGTAAAATGTGTATAATCTATAAATTGTGTTTTATAAACAACCACTACGATACCTGTTTTACAAAACATTTGTCTTCTAAAAAAAAATATACTTAGATATATATAAAAGCACACATTAATATCAAATTCATTTCTAGTTGGAAAATAATGTGAACGCATGTTAAATCTTCTTCGACCATTAATATTCTAAAATGCTCAAGAATTTATTACATTTTGCAAAAAAGGTATATTTGAAAAATAGTGTTGAAATTAAATTACATTTTTCAAAAAAAGGTATATTTGAAAAATTGTGTTGAAAATTAAATATGATGATTTTGGTATTTTTTTTTTCAATCAATATAATTTTGACACTTGAAAGTCAACACATTTATTATAAAGTTTTAATGCTCTAAATGCAAGTATAAATCGACCATCACACACTCAAACCATCAAGATTCAACATGGCTTTCAAACCTACGATTCTATTTCTTATAATTTGCTTGGCATCTCTAGTTTCACTAGGGCTAGCCCGAAGATCGCCATCTATATCTCCTAGATCATCAAAGGATATTTTGGGGTGTTGGTCCGCGTCTTTTGATCTAGCAAAGTGCTCTGGGGAACTTCTAAGGGTGGCGCAAGGCGGGTTACTTGATTTAAGTATCTGGCCCGATTGTTGCAAAGCGGCCGAGAGCTTAAGTTCTGGATGTTTGCCGAAAATGTTTCCTACGAATCCCTTTTTCCCTCAAATCCTTCAAATGTATTGTCCTAGTTTGTCACTTCCACCTCCTCCACCTCCAATGATGACATCGGATTCTCAGGGACCATCCCTGGTGTTTGCTCCCACGGATGCACCAACACCAGATGCCGATGTTGGTCAAGATGTGATTGCTCTAACACCGGTCGTGCAAAGCGGTTAAGACCAAGCGATGAGGAGTCATTGAACAACTAATTATTTCGTCTCATTTACGCATTTACTTTATGAAAATGGATATTTTATGGAGATACTCGTGCTACATTTCCATTTTGATTCACCTTTCTCTATATGTTTCAATTGGATTTTTGATCTTAATGTTGCAATTCTATTTGTTAAATTAAATTTAACTAAAGGATAAATATATATAAGAAATTAATGATCTTGGTGTGGTAAAGTTAAGAAGGTTATTTTGAACATTTGACCCTTGCCAACTGCATTTGCAATATTAATTTGGTAATCTATTAATACCCTAAAACAATTAAATACACCTTTTTAGTGTGCTAATTATTTTTTCTACTTGAATTATAATTTTCTTATACAATTTCACAACCACTGAAGAAACCCTACATCAATTAGACCGGAACCTAAGTAGATCTATGGAATGGGCTCTGCATAAAAGGGTTAACCTTTTGTTTGGTTTCACGATGAATGATAAATAAAACAGTACTCCGGCTGATCCTGCAAAACAGAACACCGTTAGCTCGCCACAGGGAGAAAGGGGTTCTCTCCGTGACCACCCTCCGGCATGAGAATAAGTACAGGTAGTCGAAAGTAAAGTATTGTAACAGAGATAGTAGTTGAGAGTGAATACCTTTCCTTGAACTCCTAGTCACTTATTTATAGCCGGTGTTTGGCGCCAAAAAGAGAGATTGTTAACTTTAACGGAATCTTCTGCTCTTCCGTTAATGTTTGTTGGCAATCCGTTAGTGCACATGGATCGTGAGCTCATCATCGGTTAGGGAGGTGTCACGTGTCAACATGAGATCACTACATTTTATAAATGTGAGCATGCCATCACCGTGATCTTCCTTAGCCGTCCAGATGCTGCCTTGTGGCAATTGGTTATAACCGAAAAGATGCTTGCATGATTGGGTGTTAATGGCTTCTAGAAGATTTCACAGCTGTTACCCATCCGTTGTTCGCCACGTGTACATTCTGTTACACAGAAAAGATTCCCTTTGCTTCTGCACCAAGTCAAGGATTTTGCTAAGGGAAAGTTTCTCAGGGTTAACTGTTTCCTTGCGCGAGAAGCGCAAGTTAGTTAACTGATCTTCTTTCTTCTCCTTGCTGCTTAGCGCAACGTTTGGTGGATACTTGCTTTGATATAAATATCCGCACAAGGTTTGTGCATGAGGCATTATCAAACGAGATTATTCAAGAACTTTGAACCTCGTGCGAGCCCGCGCAAGGTAGTTAAATGAAGCATTTATCCAAAGAGAATGTTTGGGCTTTTAACTTTGAACCTTGCGCGAGCCCGCGCAAGGTAGTTATATGATCATTTCCTCTCTTGGATTTTGGCGCAGAGTTCTAATAAATCTTATTTTGGCAAAGAATTCTGTGCGAAGTTTCCTTAGAAGTTATTAATGGGTAAGGTTTCCTTGATTGGCGCAAGGTTTTTGGGACCATACCCCTTAAGTCCCCCCAGTCCAGCGTTGCTCCTATGTAAGAATAAAAAGTAGGTGGAGCACTGGACTTAAGATAAATGTGCTGCGCTAGGTAAGTACTAGCCTTTTGATGTTTTCTGCATCTTGGTGACGTGTCGTAAGTGAATTTTGAAAAAGTATTTTAATTTCAAATATACTTAGACACGTGTCACTTATCCGGCTGGTGTAGTTGGTGAAGATGCACGTTCTTGAGACGTGGTGGTACTGTTGACATGCTGTCAACAGTACATGCCTTACGACATTTAATGTCATTTCGGCGACACTCGCGCGCGTGGGGCGGTTACTGTTCTCCACTCGCCCCTGCAGTTACTTGGGGATACGTGACTGTCGTAAAAGTCGCTGCAGTCAAATCGTGCATTAATTGCGATTAGTATATAAAGGGATCAACGATCCATTTGCTTCCTCACCAAATTAAATCTTGAGAGAAAAACTTGTGTTCATATATTCTGGCGACCTTCAAAGTTTTCTGGGTATTCTTCGAAGTTTGAGTTATGGCCACCGGTGCAAGTTCTGCTGAGATACCATCCACGTCAAGTTTGCCACCGTTAAAGTGGTCGAACAAAAATTTTGATAATCTTGCTACCAAATTCCTGTTTGCTCCGTCCTGGAAAGCGTTTTTTCCGGTGGCGAATGCCACGGCAACTGATGCTCCGGCCGGCTACATCACGTTTTTCTATGACTATTTTTCCGAAGGAAACTTCAGGCTTCCGGTGACCCATTTTCTGCTGGAAATTCTTGGTTTTTATAAGCTCCATATTTCTCAGTTGAGCCCGATGGGAATGGTTAGGATCTGGCATTTTAAGTTTGTTTGCCGGTCGATGCAGATCATACCGACGGTTTGAGAAGTTTAGAGTCTTCTATCAGTTGCACAGCTCGTTGGGTTTCTACTCGTTCCAACAACGTGTGCAAGCAAAACGAATGTTATTAGTGCCACCTAAATCTTACCAAGACAGGAAACAGAAGTTCTTCTTCATAAAGGCGGCAGTAATCCCGATGAAGATAACTTTCCGAGCCGGTGATGATATCGAGCTGGAGACCCTCCCCATACCTGCCGATGAGGTGTGGTACCAGGATATTAAAGATGTGCCCAACATTGTTTTGCCGGAGAGGGCCCTCATCGCTGCTGGGATGAGTATTTTTTGGAAGAAAGAACGCCGGGAAAAACCGGTGTATACTGAAGACGGAACTGGTACGTAACCGTTTAACTTCCTAGTAATATCTTTTAATAGATATGTACTGATGCGAAAATGTTTGTTATGTAGCCGCGCCGCTCTACTTGGTCTCTTTCAAGAGAGAGAAAGGGAAAATGGCCGTCGTGCCCATTGCTGAGGGTGAGGATACTTGGTTTTCACAAATCTTGGGGAACTTTGAGCTGCCCAAGAAGGATGATCTGGAGGCGCAACCATCTTCTAAGACTGGTAATTAAATTCTTACAAGGCCTAAGTTGATATTGCATGTAACATCTGTGTAAAACGGGCCTCAGAAACCCGCACCATCTCCATTAATCAAGTGTATTATGTCAAAAAAATTTTTATTTGGTTTAAAATGGTAAATTTATGCATCTAATGATATAATAAAAAAATTAATAAATTTATAATTAATAATATCATATGATTAATCAGATTTAGCAAATTAAGTAAATAAATTAAAAGCACAAAAAAAGGGTAAACCGGGAATCGAACCCGGGTCACCCGAGTAACCGCACAACACAAACACCACCGGGACACACGCATCATTTGGTAAGTTTTGGAAATCATCTTCTATAAATATACGAAAACGAAGGTTTCCTGCGAATTCAAATCAGCAAGAATAAACCGCCGAATTCGTCCCTGTTTCTGAAATCTGGTAAGCACCAGCTGTCAATCTGCGTTAATCATTTCCGAATTTGATTCAATCCATTCTAAATTGCAATCACCCAATTCGGTTTCTAAAACTGAAATCGAGCCCCCCCCCCTGTTCAATCTATAAATACTGACCCAATCCCACTATCCAACTCGCTCAATTCTTTCCCTTCAAACCATAAGCTTACTCTGCTCAAACCTTTCCCCACTGTTTCACCGGAAACCGCCGCTCCTCGCCGGAGAACAGAAGGAAACGCCATCGTTGGTAATAATCCTCCACCTAACTGTCTTAATTCATGTCTAGATTCCTTATCGAATAAGAATAAGAAATCACACTTCTGAATTTATGGTTAATCGGGCGGGTAAATGTTTCTGGGTATTCAAATGAAGAAGATGAGTTGCAGAATGTGTATGTATATAATAAAATTCGAGATATAAACTGGGTTAGACACACAGTCCAGCGGTGAACTGTGTGCACACTAAACGCACACGATCCGAGTTCGATACTTGCAATTGGCACAGTTTTCGTTAATCTGTTCTTTTTTTTTCTAAAAACCAAATCATGCTGAAATATATTGAGTTGTTAAATATAATACAACTTCTATAAAATACGGGTTAAGCACCCCGCCCAACTAGTTGGGCCGGGTGCAAACCAATGGCAGAGTCACTGGTTCGAATCCCTGTCGCCCCGGTTGAGATAACTTTTTAAAGTTATGTAATTACCAAATTCTGAATGAAGCTAACAAAATTATAAGATTAATTAAAATCCAGAATATGACGGGTTAGACACGTAGCTCAGTTGGAAGAGCTGCGTGCACGTGAACGTGAGGTCCCGGGTTCGAATCTACATACGCGCGAACATGTTCCCATCGAACCGGTCTGACAGGCTTGTCAGATTGACAAGATTTTATTTATTTATTTATTTATTTTTATTTTTATTTTAATTCTAAGGTTTATTAAAAGAAAAATCAAATAAAAGTTTTAAGAATATATATTTTCAAGGGTCTAGAATATCAACACGAGCCACAAAAATAACCTAAAAACCTAAACAAAGGATTTTAACCTAAATAATAATTCATTTATTTACCGAATTACCACGTTGCCATTTCTAGGTTAGTACTCCTTCATCGGATAAATTCCCAACTCGTGCGCTCTCTTTACCACTTAAGAATACGCACCCAAGGTGAGTGAATCTCTACAAATTCCCCGTTTTAATCACGTTTTGGGGTGTATCATGTGTCGTACTATTCCTTTATTTTATCTAAACACTTGTGCTTATATCATTTTGTGATCAAAAGTGTATTGGTTGTTGTGTGATTTATATGTGGATTAAGTTTATCATTTCAGTGCACGCATTTCATTAGGCCCATCAGTTCCCTGTGGGATACGGGTTGAGCATCAGGTGCCTCATTAGATTGGCTCCGTTTGATTGAGCCTTGATCTCAAATACATCATCATTCATGTCATATATTCATTCAACGTGATTTGTGATTGTTTACATTTATATATTTGCTCACATGTGATTTATGCACAAATTTTCCTTAATAAATAAAACATGAAGTTATGAAAAATGTTTTATCAAGGTTCACTCGCCAACTTTTGTTGACCCAAAATCTCCCCTGTTTTACACATGATACAGGTGATCCAGTTGAGGAAAGAAACACTTAGGATGGCCTAGAAGAATAAACAAGTTATTGCTTTGGAATAAACATTTAGTTTTATTTTCCTTTGTAATTGTATGAATTTTGTTTATTGGATATTTAAGTTTGTAATTTGAATTTAATAAATATGAAACTTCTTAGTAAATATCATGAGCTTTGGTGATAACCCAATTATGCTCCGACTTTTATTCCGCTGCGGGTCGGGGTGTGACATTGCAATATTACTCTTGAACATATTTTCTAAGTAATATTGCAATATAACTAATGGCGCAACCTTTGTTCAATATGATTGATTATGCAGGTGATTTGCTAAACTTGGGCGTAGGCCCTGACTCGAAGAAGAAGAAGAAACCAACTGCTGCTGCACCTCCCCCTTCCAAACCAGATCAAAAAACCAAGCCATCAGCTGTTGCGAAAGCTGAGGGTAAGAAAGGTACGCGTCTCGTATCTGACTCTTGGTGTGATTATGTGATGGTGTCGGACTCACTGGAGGGTCTTGCGCCTGTAGGTTTGAGGAAACCAAAGCCAGAACCCATTGACAACTCCTCTCTTCCAGCTTCGATCCCAGTTGATCCCTTGGAAATACCCTCAAGCCCGGAAGAAGCGTTGAAGCGCACTTCCAAGAAGAGGAAAAAGGGTGAAACTAAACCTCCTGTGCCAACAAAAGTTGCGCGCCCGCGTATTGGCAAGAAGGGCAATCTGGATGCCTTTGCAAAGAAGTTCTCACCTGGTATGTTCAGTTTGTTGCGCATTTCTGTCAAAAAAGTTACGCAGAATCTTATACTTGGTATTTGTTAATATGCTTTGCAGAGAAAATGGTGAAGGCTGCGCCAGCCACCTCATCTGCTATACCATCGCCGCACAGGCCTGAAAACGTTGAGGAGGGAGATGCGGAGCGAGAAGCACCTGTTTTTTATGTTGACCCCATCGTCCTAGAAAATATTGAGAAGGTGGCTCCGGAAGAAGAGCCTAAAAAATTTGATGCTGAGAATCCTGCTGGCGAGCAGGTTAAAGATACAGCTACAGATGCTGGGGTGAAAGATACTGCTACCGCGGAGCAAGAAAAAATATCTTCCCCTGTGCCGGAGCCGTCAAAGTTGATATCCAAGGGATCTGGCCCTTCAACACAAAGCGAAGGCTTTATGTTTGTTGAGGATTCTGATAAGGAGTCGCTCATTCGCCTAGAGAAGACGCCTGGGGATTATTACTATCGTTCTTATTCTGAGAGGTGGGCCTCTGCGATCCATCAGCCTGTGTGAAAGGTTAAACAGGGTGATGTTTTTACTGATTGGCAGTCCTGCAGGGAGTGGTATAAGGGCATCTTCCCTCCGGCGGAGGTGAAGCGCCAAGAAAAGAAAGACCACGAGGCTACTTACGAGTCATATTTGCAAGAGTCTGCCCTTTCCTCTTCCACAATAAACATGATTGTGCGCGAATGGTGCAGCATGAACAAGGAATGGGATGAGGTTGAGATTGATAAGGCGAAGGCCAAACTTGAAAAAGAGAAGACGTTAAAGATGATCGTCGATTTTGAGGCTGAAAAGGCCAAGTTTGAGGAGGAGAAGAAGACCAAGGAGTGGTCTATCCAAAATTGAAGCGCAAATGTGAGGCCTCTGCTGCGCAACATGCAGACGAGCGCAAGCGCTTTGTGGAGGCTTTGCGATCGCGATAACAAAGAAAAGCTATCTCTGCGCAACGAAATCGAGAAGCTTGAGAAAGAGAAAGCTGATACAGTTGCGGCAGCAGAAGAGGCGCGCTCACATAGAGAAAGGAGCGAGCAGAATGAGGTATCAACCAAAATGACTCTCCTTCTTAAGAATAAAGAAATTGATGATCTAACTTCTATGCTATTTGACCAGGCGCGGCTGCAAGATGAGGTTGATATTTTGAAAAAGATATCAACCTTCACCGAACAGAGAAAGCCGAGTTGACCCGCCGTTTAACTGAAGGTGAACAAAAATTTAACGACACGGAGGTCGCTCGCGCTACAGCAGAAAGCCTGACCGAATCCCTCATGAACCAGTTTACCTGGTTGCGGGAGTACGGGATTGTGGAGGTAATATTCCATTTTCTTTATACATGTCTGGTTTGATTATCGTAACATATACTGATTGTATTTGTATACAGATCGCAAATGCCATCCTTAATTCCACGGAGTTGGATGAGAGAGTGGCAGAATTGATGATGGCTGCGCGCAGTGACGGCATGCAGAGGGCTATAAAGAGTGCACTTTGCACGTGGCACATGCGCTGAAGACCGAATGGGGTACAAGCCGGGCTGTCACGCATGGGCTAAATACTGCTGCCATTTATTCTGCTGCTAAAGAAAAATATGACCAGTTGCAGATTCCGATTACGGACCTTGTGGATGCCGCGCTGCAGCAAGATGACTTTGTTGATAAACTAAAGGAGATCTTCTCTACAACAGAGAAGCAGGCGGGAACAAATTCATAGAATAGGAAATTTGTAATTCTTTATTTTATAATTACTTGTAACGTTGCGCTGCTGCGCAAGTACTGTTGATGTGAATATAATATATTTTAGTTTTACAATGTTTGCATGAGACCAATTACTTGTGTAGGATAGACAAATGAACAATTTCTTTTCTCATGTGCGAGCGTAAGTATTAAGTTAGCTTGTGGCTCATGAGTTTGTGTTTTTGTTTATCCAAAGGAATTGCATGCATTTGTAAATGAACATATACAATACTGTAAGTAGTGACAGAGTATTTTATTCATACTGATAAAGCGTGAAGCTATGGCTGCCACTAAGATTACATAAGAAATAAAGTAAGCAGTCTCGTTACGCAACGCCAGAAGTTGCTTAAAGGACTGAGATTACATATAACATCGGCGTAGTTGTTGGGCGTTCCAGGTTCGAGGAAGCTGGATCCGTCCATACGCTTCAGAGTGTACGCGCCTTTTCCCAATACTTCATTTATCACGTACGGACCTTCCCATCGCGGGGCTAACTTCCCCGGTTTTTCGGCATTCGACGCTTCATTATCGCGAAGAATAAAGTCACCAGGCAAAAAGGAGCAGATGCGTACCCTTTTGTTGTAATACTTTTCAAGCTGAGACTTGTACTTAGCTTCGCGAATCGCTGTATTTTCTCGTCGTTCTTCCATTAAGTCTAGGTCGATGCGCCTTTGTTCTTCGTTATCTTTTTTTTTTCCAAAGCTAGCATTCTTGGAGATCGTAACCCAATTTCGGCAGGAATCACAGCCTCCATGCCGTACACAAGGATAAAAGGAGTTTCTCCAGTGCTAGTTTTGGGCATAGTTCGGTGTGCCCACAAGATGCTAGGCAATTCGTCAACCCACCCCCGCCGTGTCGTGCCAAGGCGGGCCTGATACCGTCGACCAACTGTTTGTTTATGCTTTCAACTTGACCATTTGCTTGTGGGTGTGCAACAGAAGCGAAAACATGCTGGATTCCCATTTCGGTCATCCATGTTTGCAACTCTTCAGCTGTTAAATTTGGACCATTGTCTGTAATAATTTATATTGATGTATAAATAAAAATAAACCTATCATAACTTAAACAATTATTTTACCAACTTTTACAATGATACATGAATCCTTAACCTTATTTTCTTTTGCCCTCCACCTCTTTAACACAACCATTAATCTCTACCTTGGAATTTCTATATGAGGTTTAGCCTTTTTGATTTTATATTTTTTGTCAATTTTTATTTTATATTTTTTATCAATAAATGAGTAAAACATCGTACAACGTTTTGTTAGAGCCTTCACAGAAAACTCCCACCAAGGATTCATTTGAACAAGTTAATCTTGAATTAATGAGATAAAGATAAAAAAGGATTATAGATAATTCTCGGTGAATTATTTTAGAGATATTTGTTAGTTTAAATTAGATAGGTTTATCTAACTGGTTTATTTATTTATATTAATAGAGTTTTTGTTGGGTTACGACTAGAATAAGTTTAGTATAAATAGAGGGTTAAGGTTATTGTATATGAGTGCTCTAATTGTTGAATTATAAAAAGAGTCGAACAGTTCGTTCAATCTCGTGTTTGCGTGTTAGATCAAGGGCCTGATTTCCAACATCATTTATATAAAACTTAAGAAATTTAAGACACGTACAATTAAACATATATATTTCTTAGGGTTGAATTTATTATTTTTAGCATTAGTGGACTTGTTTGTTTGTTACATGTTATAAACATTTGGAGACTTGGATTTGGACTTATGAAGCTGGGCTTGTAGCTGATTATTGTTGTGCTGGGCTTTAGATGCTGTTGGGCTAAAGGATAAACAAGGTTAGTGTTTGGGCTTCGGCTGAACGCATCTCAAAAGGCTTATGGGCTCGGGTTCAATCGAATACAACCCGGTTCTCAATGGATCTATAAAAGGCGTGTCTAGATGACTAGATCAGATCTCATCGGTTTGTTACGTTTTCTCTCGTTCTTCGTGTACAACTTCTCTCTTGTTAATTCTCGGGTTTGTGAGTTAAACCCGTTAGATATGAGTGTTCTGAGTGTAGATCATCATGTTGATGATCTAACAGTGAGCTGATTTCGATTGTCGTTACTCGTTAAAGTTTTCTACAGTTTGTATTTGAAGATTAATTTGATTCTAGTTAAAGATACCATAATTTTGACATCACGTTATTCTAAAAATGCACACATAAGGACATCTTTATAAAATATAAATTAGAGAGTTTGTTCATGACTTTTTAATGTTTTTTTTAATACCAAAATCGAAACCATGTCATCCCAAGAGATGACTACGACACTTAAAAGGCAAAGGAAACATAGAACATTCAAAGAAATGCTCAACATCCACCGATACATGTGTAAACGAGTCGTCGTTCGTGAGCAACTCAAGATCAGCTCGCTAGAACTCAAATTGAGCCGAGGTTAGAAAAGCTTGAGCCTAAGTTTAAGATCATTTAATAAATGAGCTCGTGTTCCACACACCACTTATTGAGAGCTGAGGCCACTCCCTTAATAAGTCAATGGAAATATGAAACCAACGAACCAAGGGAAACCAAGGGAATGACTGGACCTTGGGGAACCAAGGGTGCCGCATGGGGACTTTGAGGTCGATCGACCCTGCAACATCGAGCTCTCTTAAGTCAAATAAGCTGAGGTCAGGTTTGACTCAGCTCGACACAACATTATCTGCCAAGTTGTATTGCGCTCAAAAGAATCATGTAGAACTGTAGATGTGTTCCTGAATGTATGGCCCATCGCATATGGCTTATTAAACTCGTGGAGTACAGAAGAGAGGGGTGGCTCCCCCAACTTTTTTTTATTAAACCACCCTTTCAAGAAATCTTTATTACTTTCTATTCAATTCTATTTAATGATTCTATTTAGTTATGTGTTTATTTAAGTCTCCATTCATTAATATAAAATTTTTACATACTTTTTAAAAAAATCATGTATTTTATACGATGAAACAATTATATTATATTAACAATACATACATATTTTACTTTAAAAGTATATAAATATAGGGACACCGTACCAAAAAATACATGTTTACTTCTTTACTTGCAAATGTGATTTATTTAATAGCAACTTTATTACAAATATTATTTGTTTAAGTTTCAACATCACCCTTCAAACCTTGTATATAATATACACCTCTAATCTGTTTAGTTTTCAGTTAATTTGATATTTTTCTAATAACTTACGTTCATTAAATCTCTTATAAAACTGAGTAGCATGCGTGTTTATTTTTTTTCTCGACATTACGGTATAAATTTTGTTGAAAACGGAGTTGTATTTAAACTAAAGTGTTTTTTATTATAAACTATATCGATCACTAGTATAGTACCAATATCATGACGAACTGGACAACAACATCAGTATTTTTGAAACCAGAACCGGCATTCGTCTTTACAGTTATATAAAATGTGTGTCGATATTCTTTTGGGTTCATAGATCCAACACCTTCACCTAGGACCCGACCTCCGATTTACGTCAAAATATCAAACCACATGTCCTTGTGATACACATGTTTTTTTAGGCCAACTTTACCATTGAAAATATGCATCCACAATGGCATATTAGTGTTTTGAATAGCGTTTTAACATGGACAAAAAGTTTACATATATTATTAAAGTTAATTCGTTGTTAGGAGCATGCCTTAGTTTCTCGGGTTTGTTCATTACTCTGGAGACTAGATTCCATCATGTTGGTGACTGTCTTTCATCACCAACATGACCCATTACTCTCTCTATACATTAAGCATAGCACATGTCTCAATGCCGCATCATGTCATCCTATGTAACATTCATGTGATAAGGTTTCACCTATAAACTTGACTCGTAGAATTAGGGCCTCCTCATCATATTATTATTTGGGAGAACAACATTTGCAACTGCCATCGTAAATTTCGGAGAACAACATTTGCACATCACATAGTTATGAAAGTTCAAATCCGCACTGCTACTACTTATCTCATATTGACAGGAGTTGTGTGACGTTCTTGAAAGTAGTCTTTCATTCAACATACGATCGTGGTTCGCTACCTTTGTTTTGCTTGGGACTCACAACGTTCCACATTAAAACATGTAGTGCCCAAAAGTCATGTAAACACTTCTTGCAACACTTTCCTTAATCGTTAGCGCACTCCAAAACATATTCAAGAGTAACCATGAACCTACACATTAAACCCATTTTCGAGTAAACTTAAACCCTAAACATTTCGTGACATCATGGTCACTATTTCGGATTTTCCCATGCTACTCATTGCAAGTTGGTTTACTAGTTAAGTTGAGATGAATTAGGTGCAATTACCCATCACAATTCCACAAAGCAAGACACAATGCTAAAGATTTTTAACCAAAAACCAGCTAATTATTTTCAACTCTGATTATTTTAAACTTCATAATTTTAAGCTCTTGCATTATATGAAAAAAAAAAGATATAAAAAATCAAAAGCCTTTACATTTAACTTTTTTTTTTTTATGTTTTTATATGTTGAGTTTTCTTTAAGATTTAGTTTAATGATTATTTTCTGTTTGCTTCTCGTTGGATTCAAGGTCTAATTTTCAAATTCATAATGAATTTTAATATTTTATCATAGAATATACAGTTGAGAATGTGACACTTCAATCTCTTCTTATCATGTTTGGTTGTTCCCTTATATGTATTTGAGCTGAAAATAAGAATATGGTTATGATATGGAACAACTAAAATTATATGAACTTCAATATCATCATAACATCACCATGTATAAATGTTTTAATTGTGTACTTTTGTAATAATACTCGACGAATGAACGTTTGAGAGTTTTACTAACATCTTATGTGATATTTATACTTTTAAAAACTGTTTTATAGATTCTATATATATATAGATATATTTATAAATGAATAAATGAATAATAATATAATATAACAACAAAAGGAGAAAAGTGTTCATTTTACGGTATTAAATGATGTATTCATTATTCATTAATTAATTAAATAGCAAAGGAAGTCCACATGCATTCACCAACTTTTCTTGTGATATGAATTCAATGCAGACAAATATACACTGATATTATGTACACATGGTGATAAATAGTAAATCTTTATTTTATGTACACATGTAGGCTGTTCACGAGCCAAATCGAGCCGAACCAGGATAAGACTCAGGCTCGGCTTGATTATAAACCGAGCTGGCTTTGCTCGGTTAGGATTTGAAATCGAGCTGAAAATCTAAGCTTGGGCTTAGCTTGGTTTTAAACCGAGCTGGCTTATAATAAACTAATTATAATATAAAATTATCTTCGGAAATTATGCTTCTAATAAACTATTATAAAATCATAAATAAGCAACAATTTTGTGCATTGGATGTTATACCTCATGCTTTGGGGGTGTTAAAAAAATTATAACTTTAACTCAAAAGCCTTTTATGTTTTGCAATTTAAACCCACATAATTTTTTTTCACTTTTAACTAAAAAAAAACTTTTAATTATTTTCAATTTAACCTCACAACATTTTTACCTTCACCTTTAGTCTCCTATACATTTCATCTTTCGCAATTTTTCGTCTTACATTTCGTTCTAAATTTTGCGAGTTCACACGGCGCAACGTGCGTGTGTTGTTCAATTTTTTTGCTCAAAATTATATGAGTTAACACGACGCAACGTGCGTGTGTAATTCGATGTTTTTACGTTTATTATTTTTTTGTTTGATAAGTTTGTCGCAACGCGCGGATCCTGGATTGACTCAGTATTGGTAGTCGCTGGCAGTAATGTGACATTAGTGCTATTTGGCATAGTTTTACGCCCCCACCGCAACGTGGGGAACTTAATTGTAGTTATAATAAAATTACAACACAAAGAAATTGAATGGAATTAACAATTTACCTAACTCCCTGATTGCCTTTAAATTTATATATATATATATATATATATGGAATTACTTATTTTAATTATATTTTTAACGAATTTTTAGTTATAATTACAATGATTTTAACATGATACCTTTTTTATATTTGTTACAATGATTTTAACATGATAATTGAAAACGTCAAACTAGAAAAAAACAATCTTAATATTTCTATTAAAAACTTTATTTATCAGTGGACCCTCTTATAGTCTCAGCTATGCCCGTTACACTCGTAGGTGCAACATATTTACAAACCAAGAGGGTTGGGTGCAACATATCTACAAAAAGTTATATCTACAAAGCAAAAGGCTTAGGTGAAAATTTCAAAATTTCTTTAATTATAGAGGGATCGGGGATGAGCATATTTTAGCGAGGTTCGACACAGTATTGAACCGGTATAGAGGGAAATCGGTACCATTCATTTTGAAGACGTTCGGTATTTGATACTAATCAGTATCAGTACCTGCCTATTTTGATATTCTGAACTTAAGTATTGAACTTTATGCGTGGAATGTTAATGCTCTTAAAAAGTATTGAATGTGAGGGATGAGGCATGATTGACGTTTTTTCTTTTTAATTTTCTAACGCATTTTATTAATTATCTTTAAACACTTATTATATTTTTTAAGTTATAATCCGAAATATTGATCCAAACACGTGCCAAAACTGCTTACGAGACATTTTTTTAACAACTCAGTTTTCGCTATAATTTATATTGAAATGTTACGAAAGAAATTAAACAAAATATTGTGACTGTTTAGACTGGGTTACTTGCGACCGCTCTCATAAAAATATCGGCGTGGTGTTCGCATGAATATAAGCCGATGTGGAATAACTCTCTCATGCTCATAAAGCATTAGGCATGCTCTAGTTGCTGTGAGGTTTTCAAATTTTAAAATGCTAAGGTTATGGGGTATGGGGCGGGGGTTTGGGCGTAGGTTGGGAGGAAACGCTCATGTGACCACCTGGGTGGGCTTGGGTTTGGGCGTGACCCTTTTAGCGTGGGTTTCAGCCCGGGCGTTGAGCGGAGCTACCATCTGAGCTGGCGGGTGGACATTGGGTGCACCCTACCCTATATTATTCATTAATTTAAAAAAATAAAAAATAAAAGAAATTTGGCCAAGCCACCCCCAAACCCAAGCCCCACCATATCCCCAATTTTTTGTTCTTGCGATACTAGTGAAACCCACCAAACCTACGTATCAACCCATGCCCTAAACCTCCGCCTCACATACCCCTATGCCTAACAAGTAACAACAAGGATAACACAATTTACTTAACAAGTATAACACAATTTAATTCTTTGCGATGAAGGTGTAACATTATTTATTATTGCAATGTGTTCACTTTAATTATAAAATAACACCAAAATATGAAAGTGAATCTGGAGTAATCACAACCATTTTCCGTTTATACAAACCAATAGAAAATCATCATAATCATTATTTAATCAGGGTCAGGATATACTAGGCCGTTTATACAAACCAACAGAAAATCATCATAATCATTATTTAATTAGGGTCAGGATATACTAGGAAGTTTATTTGGGTAGGAATAAGATGAAGTGATTTTGACCATCTATTTAGTAATCAGGGTTAAGATTAAAGGAGTGAAATTGAACAAAAGAAATGACGCACGTGAGTTTTTTTAGGGGTAGTTTCTTTCTCCTCCAAATCCCCTCCGTTTTTAAACGTCAATAACTCTTTCACATAACATTATTTTTATAAAAACTGCACCATAAAAACGAGCGTTTTTTATTTTTAAAACGAGTATACGATTGTCATACTTTTGAAAAAAAAATTCGAAAACCCAAATACGTAAAACGCAATGAAACCTAAAATAAAGATTTTGCAGTTGCACGTTACGCAATATGGGGGTTTCACAACATGATCATGTTTATGTGTTAACATGATCATGTCAGCTTAGTGTATAGGTCTAAGCGTAATGGATAGGTTGGGTTTCACAACATGATCATGTTTCTGTTTAACATGATCATGTCAGCTTAGTGTACAGGTCTAAAACGCAATGGATAGGTTGGGTTTCACAACGTGGTCATGTTTCTGTTTTATCATGATCATGTTGTACCTCACCCAGACACCTAGATGAGGTCTAAAAATCTTCATAACATCAGTTTAGTGTACAGGTCTAAAACCTAAAACGCAATGGGTTGCACAACATGATCATGTATCTGTTTTAACATGATCATGTCAGTTTAGTACTTTAGTGTACATCAACCTTTCACAAAATGATCATGTTTATGTTTTAACATGATCATGTTAGTTTAGTGTACAGGTCTAAAACGCAGTGGGTTGGGTTTCACAACATGATCATGTTTCTGTATTATCATTTTAGTGTACCTCACCTTCCAGGTTTAAAACGCAACCTTTCACAACATGGTCATATTTATGTTTTAACATGATCATGTCAATTTAGTGTACATGTCTAAAACGCAATGGGTTGGGTTTCACAACATGATCATGTCAGTTTAGTGTACCTCACCTTCCAGGTCTAAAACGTAACCTTTCACAACATGATCATGTTTTTGTTCTAACATGATCATGTCAGTTTAGTGATGTATAGGTCTAAAACGCAATGAGGTTTCACATGTTCATGTTTCTGCTCCAACACCACACTCCACACTTCACTCCAGCTCTAGTAAATAACATGTTCATGTTTCTGTAACACAGTGTTTTTTCACTGTGTTATAAAACGCAATGGATTAAAAGCATAAAACGAATTTATCTTTCAGTGTGTTATAAAACGAAATGGACAAAAAACACAAAAGAACTGTGTTATTTCTAAAACGCAATAGACTAAAACACAAAGAAATGTCTTTTTTCTAAAACGCAATAAACTAAAAACACAAAGAAATTCCTTTTTTTCTAAAACGCAATAGACTAAAAAAACAAAGAAATGTGTTGTTTCTAAACGCAATGGACTGAAAACATAAAAAAAAAGTGTTTTTCATTCCTTTGTAAAACACAATGACTTAATTCAAAAACCCAGATCGTAAAACGCAAATAAAAAATTTCTTACACATCTCGAAGCTGATTTCTTCGGAGTTCTTCAACGATTGACAAAATCTGAATGCTAGAAACACTTATCAGCGATCGAATCGAACGAATCGAGTGATTTGCTTCAAAATCATGGTAAAAATGAGTAATTGTATGAAATTAAACTGGGTTTCTTCAAAAAAGTTGAAGAACACGTTGATTTGGGTGTTTGAATCATTAATTGATGACGAAAATCGTACTATGATGTAATGATTATTGAGATAGAAAGTGAAGAAAATGTTGAAGATGGTGGGTTTTAAAAATGGTGGTTTTGAAGTTACAGAGAAAAAAAAGGAAGAAGATGGAATAAGATTGACTAAACTATGCTTCCGCTTTATTTTCATTTTGTCATATGTCATAACCTTATTGTTTTCTATCATTTCTAACCAAATTATACTTCCTATTTATCCTCTCCCTATTTAATTATTATGGTATTCCACTCCCCAATATAAAATATGAACCTCAAGTAGGGGCTTATGTTTGTGATCAATACCTCAATGGACACGTATTAGACCGATCACCGATAAGAATTATTGAATCAACAGTTTACGTAAAAACTAATTAATAAGTTCTTTTTACATGTGTTTATACTAATATTTTCATTTTTATAAGTGCAAAATACTAATTATGATTTTTATACGATAAAAATTTTCTTTATAAACGAGGGTATAGATGGAGTGAGTGATTGACTATATGAATTTTGGGAATATATTGTATATTCCATTTTAATGTATATCATAATACTTAATATTTCATTGTATTATATGATACCACATCTTTTAGGTAAATCCATCTTTTCTTGTTTTCTCTATTTCCATTGTTTCATCGTTTCTTCCATCTTATTATGGCTTTCATTCCTTTCGTTTTCGTATTGGTTTACCTAGTTGTCACATTGTATGCGTATCAAGCTTTTTTGCTTGTTTCTTTATGCTCCTATGTCGTACTATGACATCCTCTGTTCTTAAATTGGTAACTCCCATCGGTCTAGCGGTCTATCGCCACAATTTCTTGTCTTGCTCTTTTGTCCATGACACTATTTCGTCGATCTCTCAACATGGCACAATCGTCAATGCCTATATACACCCTACAACACTCTCATATCTCCTTTTAGTCATGATTTCTACTTTTTTTTCTCTTTGTCTTACAGTTTTATACTTTAGTCTAAACGTACCGTGCACTTTCACTCTTAATATCCAAGATTATTAGGTAAGTATACTAGGGGTGGGAGTTAGATCCAAATGACAAAGCCGTTGAAGTTAAGGTGCTGCTCTCCTTGAGATTAAGTGTTCGAGCCCCGTCAAAGACGGATTGGTGTAATAAAATCGTTGTTCATAAAAATAAGTTAAGTATACTCGTTAAACTTTGTTGTATGATTCTGATTTTTTTGTAAATAAAGGACAAAAATACTCTTTAGTAAACTTGTATGACTTAACTGGGGTTTAATTTTTGGACTGAAATGACACATTTTCAGTATGTTAGAGAGAAAACTGGTGTATTTTTGAAATTGGACTGAAATGATAAAAGTGAACAAACCACAAAGACAAAAATAACAGTTAACTTTAAGATAAACAAAGTTATTTTTAAGAAACGTTAGTTGATAATATGCACCAAGGTAGGAAAATAAAAAAAAGCACCTAAAAAGGGACCCACAGACTAGAATTTAGGTAAATTACAAATTTTGTGATATGTTTATACACAATAAAAAGCATCTAAAAAGGGACCCAAAGATTAGAATTTAGGTAAATTACAAATTTTGTTATTTATATTTACACACAAATTAACTTATATGTCATTTGGCTTTAAGTTGACGAGTTTATACTTAATGTTTCAATATCTTGCATGACATTTGATCCTAACTCAATTAAAAATTTATGTTAAATCATACTAATTTAGTCTTTTTACCCATATATTTAACAAATACAAATAAAATTATATATAAAAAAATATCACTCTCTTCCTCTCCCATCTCTCACTTCTCACCTCTCTCCGTCTCTTTATACCACCATCAACACCCCCACCTGACACCTCCACCAGCCACCACCCCCACTGAACCACACGCCACCACCTCCACAAGCCGACGCCACCACCCATTCCAACTGAATCAAACATCCACCGCCACCTCTGACCGCCATCACCGCCAGAAATACCCACCACCACATGTCAGGCTGTCAACCACTACTCGGGATCGAAACCCTAGAAAACTACCAGCCGAAGACACTCACAACCACTACAACCCCCCGTTACCTAACCCTGTTCCACCTTATTTCTAGACCCGTTGAAGGCCGTCGCCACTCACAACTACCGAAGGCCACATTGTTTCTTGATCTGTTGAAGGTCGCCGCTCACAACCACCGGTCAGACCACTAGAGAAAGAGAGAGAGAGAGACTAACGACGTTAGGGTTTTGTTAGTCAAGGTCCATTTGGGGCCAATATGTTAGTAGTTGGGACTGCAATGGTTATTTTTTAAGTTGGGACCATGAGCGGCTAACGGCGAATAATTGATATATTGAAATCCAATATTACTTAAATATATTTTGTAGTTTATCCGAATATAACTCGGTTTCATTAACCCATATATTTATGTGATCTAATCCCATCTAAGTCCCCGCCACATCCCACATCACGCGCGGGTCTCCGCTATTTTATACCAATTACAATTCTTACACTATTACATAAAAAATCTTATCTACTTTTTTATCCTTTCATATTTCATTTTAAGCTTTCATATATCTGTACTATATTATAATAAAGGTAACCTTACGTAATTTTAAGAATTTTACTAATTACAACTTTTAAAACACGGGGAAGAATTCTCTAAAAAGATATCGTGGACTTTTAAATCAACTTCCTTTCACAATTATTAAACGGGTATAATTTTTCATACGCCAATATGTAGAAAACAGATTACACAAAGCCAACGTTTAATTCTCTTTAACTTAACTATGATATTGCTATAGCTTTTTTAATTTAAATAAAACATATTATATGATTACCAATATCTGTGTTATCTACCATATTTGCTGGCTGGCACCCCTCTTGTGTGTACACACAGAACGTAATTTAGAAATAAAATGTACTTTTATGTATACTATATGATAGTTTAAGTATTTTATAAATTATAAGTTTTTTCAAGCTTGAATAAACTAGTGATATGTTATTTTGTTCATCCGATTTCTGCTTAAATAAAAGTTATGTGAACATGTTGCCTAGAAGATTCGTTGGTGTTGCCTTGTTTCTTTTTTTGAATAGCAAGGAACGACGTGATAACCATCGTGACATCGGACGCTGTGACCAACGTCGACTACTCGACCTCCGCCAACCCTTTGGCTCTCCCCAGACGCGCGAAAACCCGACATCCTTTTGCCCGAAGGCATGACAGTGGAATAATTGGTAAAACCTCGCCTCCCATCCAAGTCGAACCGCCGCCACCCGTATTCGCTTTTCACCTGGATGCCGCAAAATATAATGAGGAGAATGGAAATCGAACCTGAGTCACAAAGAACATCAATTCTTTTCTAACACTTCACCACTACCTCTTACGGTGTTGCCTTGTTTCTGACTCCAGAATTCTCAGGGTGTCGTGGTTAAAAAATACCTAAACAGCATGTGACCCTTAAGGGACAAGGGTCCTCCTTATTTATACATGATTCCAAAAGGGCACTTGTTTTCTATAGAGAGAGAATATTAATTGACGGTGATAAATGAAAGTGATGAAATGTACGTAATTGTTATTCCTTTCTCTTTGATATTTTTGATAGTTACATACTTGCATATAGTAGAAATATTTTTACATTATATAAGATGTTACAGGCTATTCATACACGCCCTTTGTCTATTCACACACCTCAAAACGCCTCATTTTGGGCAAAACAGGGCGCTTTAGGGTAAAGTCAACAGACAATGACTGAGAGGCTCAGTCCTTGTCTGTTGACTTTACCCTAAAGCGCCTCGCTTTGGCTAAAGCGGCCGTTTAGGTCTGAAAAGAACAAAGTGAGATGAGAGAAGTAATAAATAATTTGATATAAATTGAAATTTGACTCAACGTGGACTTCTGACATGCCTGACAAATAAGTAATTTTACAGTAAATTAACCAAAGTAATAAATCATTTGACATAAATTGATTTGACTAAAGGTGGACTTCTAACATACGCCAACTTCTCCTTTTTCATTTCCAATGATAATATTAATATAACTTTATTCTTTTTATTTTTTTAAGAAAGCACTTCATCTTCTTCATTGAACCTCTGTCTCCACCATTGAATGAAAGTAACGATATCACCCAAACAATATCACCCCTCCACACATCTCACTTTGTACTTTTTAGACCAAAACGCCCCGCTTTGGCCAAAACGGAGCGCTTTGGTACCAGGTCAACAGACAAGGACTGACAGGCTCAGTCCTTGTCTGTTGACTTTACCCCAAAGCGAAGCGGGGCGTTTTGAGGTGTGGAAATAAGGTTTAGGGTGTGTGAATATCAAGGTCCTATAAGATACTTCGTTGTAGTTATTTTTGTCAAAGTATGGACAAAATCCCTACAAAAAAATTTGTGATGGGTGTGGTTTGTCAATCAGAAGACGTATGGTTTTAAACCGCGCGCGAGCACGCTTTAGCGGGACCACACCAAGAAGGTTCTAGAAGAATTTTTACCAAGAAATATTTTTACCATACAGGACGATCAAGAAGGTTCTAGAAGAATACACATGGCGACAGAAAGGTGCTCCTAGCAGAAAGGAAAGGACGACATGTGACACCAATTGTAAGACGCCAACACCTGCCACAAGATCCTCACAGAGCAGCAAAAGACAGGCCGACAGCAGGTACAAAAGGACGCTGAGCTGGAATAAATGTCCACACGCCACGTCACCCCTGGTACAAGCCCAAGCCTGGTCACGTCAGAGGGGATATAATGGATATTCTTCCTGGTCGGTCAACTAGTAAACAAACAGCTGGCGTCCCTTCTCCTTCACAAATCTCCGGCTATAAATAGAAGGCTCAACCTACAGGTTTAAGCATCCGATTTCTTACTCTCTCACTACATACACAAACTTATATCCTTAAAGCGATTACTATTCTCACGCCGAATGGTGGTTACAAGGAGAACCCCCAACCTCTCCTCCTTGTAATGAGTTCACCGTTGTTGTTCGTTTTACAGGATCGATAGGAAGAATCAAGCCCACTGTTGAGTGAAGAACAGAGATTGGCTGTCCGCTGTTATACACGAGACGAACCGGCTGAGTAGCTTAGTGTTAGTGTTTCTTCACAATCGAATTAGAAGACCATCTGTTTATTCATTGTAGTTTTGCTATCAATGGTGTAATATGAATATTAGAGAAGGTTCAACAATGAAAGATGTATTGCAATTCAAGGAGAAAACAAATGGAATTATGGAACATTTACAAGAAAATGGGCCAAACTATTATTCTAACTGCTTTATGGATGTTATGGAAGACGAGGAATGAGCAAGTTTTCAATAAGTTCAAAAAAACACCGGAGAAAGTTTAATTAGAAGTCAAAGCAGGTCTTTTATATTGGCTAAAGGATTGCAAAATTCAGTAATTTAGAGTGGCATTCATGGTACAATTTCGAAGTTTCACTATAAATTGGTGTTGGGCATTCACTAGTAGCTTGCTAGTGTGACCTATGATTTATTAAAATCGTTTTCCTTAAAAAAATATTTTGTCTATTTAAACTATACAATCATAGTGTGGCCTATGTTTTATTAAAATCGTTTTCCTTATCGATTATCAAACACCACCAATGTTACTTAGATTTACCTTGTTTTTATTTTGGTTAAGAGGTCCACTATGGCACTACCAATACCCATCATGACCGGGATTCGTTATCTATATATATTAATAAATGAGATGATTTGGGCCATGTGGCATGTGATGGTGGAGCAATTTTGCTTATGTGGCATGTTATTAGGTAAGGTTGTGGTGATTTTGGAGGGAATCCATTCTCAATACACAAATAAACAAACATTGGAGGCGGGATCCGAATTTTATTTGGGTCGGCTTTTAATTTAGGATTCTTTATATTGCTTCTAATAACTCCTTCTTTCATACGCTTCATTCCAAACCCTAATAGACTCCATCTTTCATTTCTCTCTCATCTTCCGATCGTAATCTTCTTCTTATAATCAGGAAATTTCAGCATCAAAGGTAAAACAACTGAATCGAACCTACAATATGGTTTCGTTATGGTATTCGATCATAGATTATCGAAAATAACTTAATCGTTGTTTTTAAATTTTTTGTAGCTCTGTAAAGAACAATTGCAGGTATGTTATTTAGTTTTGATCTTATGTATAGATGTCTTTAATCGAAAGCTTTTATAATTTTTCTTTCTTTTATTTTGCATTAAAAAAGGTAACATGGATGATCATCTTCATTCTCCGATTTTAATATTATGTTGGATGTTTCTGTATGTGTTTTTTGATTTATCATACTAACTGATATTTTTTTATTTGTTTTTTCTGATGAACCCTATATCATATCTCACATTCGGGCTCGGATTTTAGGTGAAAGATACAGGTTACTTTAAATCTGATGTTGTTTCCTTTTTATCATTATTGTTCATAGATTATCATACTTACAGATTTTTTTTTAATTTATTTACTCATGGCTGAACCCTAAATTTTATGTCACAATCGCATTCTGTAATTTTCTCTGAACAAAACAGGTTTGTGATATTTTGTTTTTATTTTTTCAGAATATGTTTGTTTTTTATCTATGTTGATCCTTAAAAAGATTTGGTTATCTTCTTTATTTTTGTATGATTTGTTTTTATTTATTAAGATTTTATATCTATAATTAGATTGCTTTTATTTAGATTTAAAAATTGTTGTTATATCATTTGCAGATATGCTTCCCAATGATAAGAGTCCTTCTTTCTTAAAGTTAGTCATGGAAGATGATCCTGTATTTTGGTATGTTTATTTCTTTTATGTCTGTTTTTTTTGTGTGTGCATAGGAAGTACCAAATGATTATGTGACATTACTATGTTACTGTTTTAAAAATGTTTTTAATTTTTTTCGTACCTTACAAAATTTTAGGAATTTCCATCTAATTCAAACAAATAAGGAAACATTGATAAATGATTTATGTCAAATTATTTTTTGAAATATATATGGGGATTTTTGTAAAATGTTTTAAACGTTATTTGAAATATATATGGGGATTTTTGTAAAATGTTTTAAACGTTATTTGAAGATATATTGGTATGTAGTTTAAAATTACGATACATCAATCAAATCTTTTACTAATTCATAAACAATCATAACTATTTTGGAAACTAATTTTGATACATTATTCTTTTAGATATATGTTTTATTCTTTATTTTTTTATCATTACTCTAATTGCATTGGTGTATTTTATTGTATTAATGTTACTTAAGTGAATTGGTCATCCTTTGTTATATAATAACACTACTTTTCTTATATTTTCTCAGTTTTTCCAAGCTAATATAAGTTATCTGTTGTTGAAGGATATTTTAGGAGGTAATTATCATTTCGCACTTGCAATATATTTCTCCCAACATACCGATATGATAATTTCATATTCCATTTTATAATATAATAACTTAGAAAATCATTAAAATAAGTTTGGGATTATCTGTATTTCGGTTTACATATCGAAAACTTAAATTTAGTTATAAATATGTTTAAAATTCAACACTTATTTTTGGTAATATGTATCCATAATACAATTAACATTTAGTGTATTCGAGAGTTTGTTTTTTTAACCATCCTTAATATTTTAATATTATTAACAGTATATATACATAATATTAATAAGATTAATATTAATATAATATAAGATTAGTATAAGGAGATTATGTAGTCGCATGATTGTATATACATATTATACATTTTATTTTTTATAAATTTCTAAAAAATCTTCTGTGATTGCCATTTGACATACTATTACCAAAAATATCTCCATTGCTAATTTTTATATAAATAGCTATAACTTCGTTCTTGAATCATTATTCCGGTTCAAGAATTAAGTTTTCTGTTTGATAAGCCACTTTGTAGAGGTAATCTATGTGTTTTGCAAGTCATATTATTTTTTATAACAATATAATAACTTTTTTATTGTATTGAAATCTAAGATGGAAAATCAAGGTCAAATTACTTTGTTGAATGATATTGATGCTCTTACTACAAATTACACTATCAAGGTGAAGATTGTGAGTTTGTGGAGAAAGAAGATGAGAGGTAATGATAGAGAGACATATCGTATTGATATGATATTGATGGATGAGATGGTAATTTCTTACATTTATTCAGTCTCTACATTCTATTATGTTTAGTAAATATTTGATGATTTATTGATTGCATGATAACATTTTGTTTGCATGTTATCTATTATTTGTTCACAGTGTTCCAAGATTCAAGCTTCGTGCTTACATAAGCTGTTTTCAAGGTTTGAGAGACATCTAAATGTTGATGAATGCCTTATTATCAAAAGGTCGTCTCTTGTGGCGAACACTGCATCATTCAAGATTGTCCCCAACAATCAGAAATTATCTTTTTTCTATCCACACAATGTGGAAAAGTGCAGTAATTAAGAAGGTCCACAATTTGTTTTTAATTTTATTGATTTCAATGATGTTGTTTCAAAAGGATCAAGGAGGGTACAACAAAGGTTTGTTCCATAAATTTTTAAACGTCTTTATACAACAATATTCAACCACATATTAAATTGTAGTTTCTGTGGATGTATATACTAACATCATTTTTCTTTGTACTTTTAGATTTCATTGGTTACGTTGTCGTTTGTTATAAGATTGAGGACACTATCAAAAAAGGATGGGAGTAAAAGGAAACGGCTCAATCTTAAGCTTCAAGATCTGGAGTAAGAAAGTTTTATAAGTGTATATGTTTTTTTTTCATATTATGCTACACTATTTTGACAATCATTTTATTTTTAATTTTTTTTTCATATATGATATTGTAGAGATGTTGAAATTGATTTAACTCTTTGGGATGATTATGCTAAGGACATGTATTCTTACATGATTAGTAAAACGAGAGACGTACAAGTTGTCATAGTTGTCCATTTTGGTGTTGTCAAGACCTACAAAAGTTTTTTTATTAATTATATACTGCCTACTATATCATATAGATAGTTTTTTACTTTATCTTAGTTACATCAATTTTATGTTTATAAATATGTTATATACTCTTTAACTTTTTAACTAAAAACTTAGGTAAAATGGGAAATATCTAATAATTTTGATGGTTCTCAACTCTTCATTAACCATAACTTTGATTAGATGTTGTAATTTAGGGAAGTGAGTAATCTTTTTTCCCTTTTTCTAACTCTTTTCTACTTAATTTTTTGTTTTCATATTTCTGTTTAATATATCTTATGGTTCTTCTTAATTTGTTTTTTAGGTTTCTTGCAAAATTTGTTGCTTCAACGAAGTCAATTAGCCATGTTGGTTCACGTATGATATCTTCTGTTGAAGAAGAATTTTTGAACAACAATGTCTTTTCGCCGATTGCTTATTTTGGTTCAATCAACGAGGTGACCTAATTGTTTTTCCTGTTTGATATTTTATATTTTAATCTTCAACAAACTGTAAAGAAATACAGTATGTATTTGAATGATCAAACATGCGAAAAAGGTAGTTATTGTTGGAACTATTGTAGCCATCGCTTCTGGTAATATGTGGTATCAGATGGTTGTAATTATTGCAATTCTAAAGTGGAGCAAAAGTTTGAAACATTTGATAAGGAAGATGGAACAAGTGATGTTAAAGATGACACAGGTATATAAATGTTCCAATAAGGATTGTCAAGGAAAAAATGTTTACTCGATGTCAATGTAAGTCTTTGTTAATGATATTTCAAATTTTGTATTAAATAGTTTCATTTTGTTTATGTTATAGAATCGTAAATGTTTGTTATTTATGTAATTTTTTTAACAAAGGTTTAAAATACCCGTTCGGGTTCAAGATTCAAATGGTACTATGACACTTACATTGTTTGACCATGAGGCGTTGAAGTTTGTTGGGAAGACTGCAAAGGAACTTATCGAAATTCAGGACGAGGTTTTATATAATAATTTGTTATAATTATTTCAAAAACCTTTTAAAAAAATATTCTAACCATACATATTTTATTTATTAATGTAGTTACTCAAGAACGAGGAGCTTCCAAGAGAATACCCTGTTAAATTTGAAACGTTGGTTAACCAGAAGTGGGCTTTTGTGATCAAAGTGTCATAATTTAATATTTTGAATTCTATCGAAAATTATGGAATTTCAGTTGTTACCAATGATGTTGATATTTTGTCTGAGCTCAACAAAAAGTGGAGAATTGATCAAGTAAAGGATTGTTACATTAAAAAAGGTTACACTTATATATATTCCTTTAAATAAGGTTTATAAATTGTGTTTTTTATTTTGTTTTTTTACTATAGGTAGATGTTTCTGATTCTTTTGGTCTAAGTCAGCCTGACTTTCAATCTGCTGGTGGAGAATGTTCTAAGGTTTTACTTTAAAAAAATATTAATGATATATATTTATAATCATTGCATTTTTATAAAATTGTTTATTTTTGTAGGATGGTGTATCTTACACCGGTGATACTCAAACCGGTTTCAAAGGATTAAGTTCCTGACGTGAAGCAGTCATCTGTTGAGTTGAAGCGTAACCTTGGTGATGTTTATGCAATCGAAGAAGGCTTAGGGTCGTCAGCAAGTAAACCTCGCACGAGTTTTGAAAATAATTATCTTGACAAGATGGAGTAAAGAATTGATAGGCGAGAAAATCAAGTGTTGGTTACAATAATAAACATTTCCTTTGTTTTTGGAGCATTTGTTTTGTGGTTTATATTTTTGGTGTTTCAAGACAATGTTATGGTTGCCGTTTTATTATGACACTTTAAGTTATCTTTTATCTTTGGTTTAAATCATGTTTGGTTATTTTTTTTACATTACATTTATTATTTTCTAATTTAATTATATGATAAAATCATAAACTATAAAAAAAGTTACATATTACTTTTATCTATAATTACTTTTCATGAAACGAACATTAATAATTGTTAATAGAAGAAAACGACACGTTTTATTTATTTACCTGTATCATTCATTTTACATAATTGATATACATTGTCTATTTATATTATTAACTACCCTAATTATAGAAAGTCCAAATTAGTTTTGACCTATTTCAAATTCAAGTGTTTTGAATTACTTTCTAAATGTAACTTAATTTTAATAATTAAGAGCTTCAAATTGATTCTAATTGATTTACAATAATTGAAATAATGTATTCCATAAATATCAGAAGTCTATAAATACAAAGACTTTTTATTCATACATACTTTTCTAACCTACAAAACATGTTACTATAACTGTTTTTCCTAACAATACATGGTTGGTTGTTATGCAAAAAATTGGTTCAAATTTTTAATTTCACTATCGGACGGAATCGCATCAAAGAAGACATGAAAATTCAAGATGAACAACAAACTTTTTTTGTCTTCGACATGATATCGTGAACGACGTCTTGCATGTGTTAAAGTAGAAGTTAATGAAGAAGTTGCCGCTTAAGTTATTTACTACTCTTTTAAGTATGATATACAACGAACATAAAACAACTTTGTTTTCTCAGTATTAAAGTTTTTAACTGTTTAATCTTACAGGCATTGTTATTATTGATTAATCTTCCATATTCATGATGCGTTTATTATATTAATATAAGTATATTTATTATTTATTTACATCAAAAGATTCACAACCCGTGAGTTTCAAGGGGGATAACCTAGTAATTTATAAACACAACCAACTAAGCCAGTGGCGGATCTAGAAGTAAATTTAAGGGGTAGTGCGGACTAAAAAAATCTGTTCAGGAGTAGCCGAAACCGATATATAAAACTATGAATAAAAATACAAAATTTTACACTAAAAATGTACTCGCCAAGAAAGTTGAGGGGTAGCACGGGCTATCCTCCCCTATGCTAGATCCGCCCTTAAACCAAGTGTAACACCTCAAAAACGGGTTTCGTAATTGTAACATCCGTCGATAAACGGGTTTTCAAAACCCGCTTCGTTTATTAATCGAATAGTCAGTTACATTTTTCGTTGCTTATTTAATGTTCTTTTTAATTTTAAACAATACATAATTAATAAATATATTAGAATTTATAAACTAATTAATAAACAATAAAAACGGTCGAAGAAAAAAATAAATGTCGCTGCCGGGTTTCGAACCCGGGTCAGCCGGAAGAAACAAGCAACACTTAACCACTCCGCCACTTGACTTGTTTGTGTAATCAATGAATCAAATAAAACTTATGTTGCACCCGTGATTTCACCTGTTTGCGCCAAGAACTGAAACCGCTCATCGGCTTTCAGATATCCAGAAACTTTTGGTATGGTCGCGAGTTTCTGAGTGTAACCGACGATTTCAATGCCAATTACAACCCACGTTCTAATCAATTTTGTCTTCAATGAACTCGCTTCATATGATTTTCGAGTTTGAAAACCGAAATCATATTACTCCTGTTTTACACTGATAATTCCATCGTCTCACATCTCGGAAACAATCGCAACAACCTCAATTTCATTTTCACTCTAACTTCTGTTCGTCGGAAACGTTATCTGCTATCGCCGGACTTTCGCCGGAAAACCGGGACATACATCAAATCGGTAAATTTCTTGATTCTTTCATTTTCAATCCATTGTTAGACTTTCACTAACTTAAATCCTTCAACCAGAATCGGTCCCAGACGACGTTACCGGATATTCTACACTCGCCGGAAAATCTCTGGACATTTCCGAAAACACGCTGTGAATCGGTACAAACATCTAAACCCTCTGATAATCCTTGTTTAGTAACTTAATTTCGCAACTAATTGATCAAACTGTAAATTGATCCGATCAGACGGAATTCACAAAACAGAGCCGATGACCTTTGCCGGAGTTCTGAGAAAAACATCTTTTCCGGTACGTTCATTTCCAAAACCTTCTTTATCCATTACATTTCAATCATTTATATGTCCGACGAATGATTTAAACAAGAACTGTCGAATATCGGTTGTCTGTGTCTTTGAGCGAAGAAGATGAAGTCGAACCTTATGTATAAGTTTAATTAAAACAAGATATTAAACCGGGTTAGACACACAGTCCAGCGGTGGACTGTGTGCAAACACACAGCGTACGTCACGAGTTCGAATCTTACAAACGCACCGGCTTTCCGAATTAAAACCAATTTTTTTTAAAACTGAATCAGAGTAGGTCCCAGGATGTTTTTAAGATTAATATAAACTGTAAGTTTAAAAGATAAGACACACAGCCCAACTGGTTGGGCTGTGCGCTTACAAACCAAAGGACCCGAGTTCGATCCGGCTCCCTGCAAACCGGTTCGACCATTTTAAAACCTTTTAATATAAACCAAATAAATTAACATTTAATTTGTATATATATATAATTAAAACACAGATTATTTCGGGTTAGACACGTAGCTCAGTTGGTAGAGCTGCGTGCACGCGTACGAGAGGTCCCGGGTTCGAACCTCACTCGACGCACCAATTACCACTGTCCGACCGGTCAACGGTCCGGTCAACGGACCGGTCAACGGTCAACAAAAAGTCAACATTTTTTTATATTTTTATTTATTTATTTAATTTAAAAATCAATTAAAAATACTTAAAAATAATATTTTTAAAGTTAGAAAATGACTTTAAACTCACAAAAATAAATCTAAAAATCCTATTAAAATTGTTAATAAAATCCACTTATTTACTGTACCATTTCGTTATTATTTTAGGATAGACTTTCCTCGTCGATCAAATCCCAAAACTCGTGCGCATTCAACATCATCAAACGAACGCACCCAATGTGAGTGAATCTCTACAAATTCCCCGTTTTAATCATATTTTGGGGTGTATCATGTGTTGTTTATTATTTATTACATTTAAACACTTGTGCATCCATCATATTCCTGATCAAACGTGTATCCAATATGTATCAATTGTTTGTGTGGTTAATGTTTAGATTAAATTTATCATTTTCAGTACATACATCATCATAGGCTCGTCTGTTCCCCATTACCTATGAGCGGAACTGTTCCCATTACCTATGAGCGGAACGTGGCGTTGCCAACATACGATCGGCTCCGTTTTATTGAGCCTTGAACGCACATACATCATCATAGGCTCGTCCGTTCCCCATTACCTATGAGCGGAACGTGACGTTGCCAACATATAGACTATCATTCATGTCATATACTCATGCAAGATGGTTTGTTATTGTTTGTTTATTTACGTTTGCTCACATATGATTATTGCACAATTTTTCCATATAAATACAATAAGAAATCAATATCAAATGTTTTTAACAAGGTTCACTCGCCAACTTTTGTTGACCCAAAATTCCCCATTTTTACACATGATACAGGTGATCCAGTTGAAGCAAGAAACATGTAGGACGGCCTAGAAGAATAAATCAGTTTAGATTTTGGATTGTTTATTTAATTTTCCTTTCCTTGTATTGTATGAATTTGGCTTGAACATTTAAGTTGTAATTTGAATTTAATAAATATGAAACATTTTAGTAAACATCATGAGCTTTGGTGATAACCCAATTATGCCCCGACTCTTATTCCGCTGCGGGTCGGGGTGTGACAGTAATCAAACCACGTTAATAATACTAAGAGCGGGTAAAATACCATTAGTGGTAAAGTGAACCCGTAAACGTAATAACTAGGAACAAATTAACATAGTTAGTAACAAGTATATTAATTATAAAACAATAAGTTATAGTCTCATTTATATAATAACTAAACTTGAGGGACTAAAAGGGGAAAACCTGGAACTTGGGTTTAATAAAAAGAAAATAATAAAACACAACACATACACTAAGTGTGTGTGTGTCGTACAGAGGCAGAGAAAGAGGGGGGAAAACCCCATCTTGATCTAATCCACAAGAATCATTAAATTGAAGGATGAATTAGGGGCTCAAATCAATGCATTAACGCATATAAACGATCACCTAAACGAGGAGATCATAAGGTATGTCGAATTTTTGATATTGATGAAGTTGTGAAATTTGATGAACATCACAAGAAGCGATTTAAGTATGAATCGTAGAGGCTATGGCCGAATTAGTGATGTATACTTGCTTAGGAGCAAAACCCTAAGTGAAAATTCTACATAGGTTGCTATGATTTGGATGTCTAGATGATTTAGCACACTTAGATAAGTGGGTTTTAATCATATGATGAAATTGATGATATAATTGTGTTTAGAATCATCATGCATGATAGTAATAAAGAACTACTTGAACAAATTGTGTGTTTGAGTATATAATCATACTTACTATGAAAAGGGTTTTGTATGATAAAATGAAAGTGATGATAGATTCATGTTAAAATGATGTTGGTATCATCATATGTTAAGAATGATTGATGTAATGATAATTTAACAAGTTATTTTGATAACTTGATTTAATAAATAGCTAAAACGGTAGCATAAGAATAATGCTTACCTGATATTTAACCATGTACTTAAACGAGTAGTTGAGCTACATCGTGTAAATACTTATGTCAATAGGCAGTTTGACTTTAAAAGTCAAACTGACCAATGATATGATCGAATGATAAATTCGACATAAAATCGTTGGATGGAATAGTCATAAATGATTATGACTAATCTAACCATCTTACAAATTACAATGATAGTTTGACGCTTAACAAGCTAGGTGGAAGCTTGGGAAGGAAGCGAGTCAAACAAATCGAGTGTGAAGGAAAAGCATAATTCGGATGCAATGTAAGTATACCTTACACTCTTCTTAAATTGTAGAATATTCTCTTATCGTATTAATTACGAATAATTAGGTACGCAATTGAAATATGATGTTCCGACGCGTAGTCGTACGGAACGGAATAAGTGAAAATAATAAGAAACCATGTTAATGACTAAAAAGAAAATAATATGATCATTTGTCATACAATGATAAATATGCAAGGAGATTAAAATGGTTACCTTATAGGGTAACCCAAAATAAATAATAAAGGTAAAACGGTAATTCGGTCACACGTTGACAATAACCGTTAGTTGTTGAAAAGACACTTTATGGCGTAAGCCATAATAGGTCAAAAGAGGGAAAAGAAAAAAAATGATTTATAAATACTATGACTGTACGGTGTCAACCGGAGCGAGTCATGTAGATGAGATGGTAAAAAAATATCATCTCGCAAAGATAAACGGTCACTTAGACCAACCGGGTCAAAAGGTGAAGATGTCACCCTTTGACAATATCGACTAATGATGATTTGTCGAGTTATATGCTTACAGGAATAGATATCTAATGGATATTAGCATCGCTATTAATTAGCGGTTATTAAAGTAAGGTATTAAAACGGGTCAATGCTATGACCCGAGCCAGGTATGTGTAATGGGTTAGACTCCCAAAGAGGACTTAAGGTCCGATGAGCGTTAAACGAGTCATGAGTGAACATTGGATTACCTAAAGTAAGGTAAAACTAATAATTTAAATTGTAAACATTATGTTCTTAGAAACATAATGATTTTAAATATAATATAGTTAAGAGAGCTACTTGGTCAAATTACGCTTATAAAAGTCATTCGTCGTAAAAAGGACTAAAATTGACCAAAACGCCCTCAAACGATAAAATCAAGCAAACAACTATTGAGGGTAGTTTAGAATGAGGTTTATAAGTAAGTACACCCTTTCGGTAGTGTAAAAGCAAATGGCATAAGCCATTTTGGTTTAATGCATCATAACGGGTCTTTTTTCGTAAATTGTCAAACCGAAGGGTAGAATTCAGAAATATATGATTTACTGTAACAAATCCACTACAATTATAGTGGTGGTGGGAGATAATAAAAGTCTTAGAGTGGAAATGGAAAGTAAGAAAAGGAGTGAGATTTAAGCTTAAGTGCTTAAATCCCTTAACGGGTCAAAATGAATATGTGAATAAACCGGGTATTGGTTGCGTAATTCATGAAGGTTATGAATCCGAGTTGAGGATTTTGGGTTAATAATGTAGACAAATGTACTACGGTCAGCTAGAAACAAGTTTCCAGCTAAGCGGATAAATATCGGAGACGTTACGCAGCTTTTACTAAAAGGGGGCAAAATGGTCAAGTTCTGTAATACAATTAAATCTATCTCTGGGTTATCAGTTGAGGCACAACCCAGACGAGTTAAGTGGTCATCTGGGTTATCAGTTGCATAACCCATATGAGTTAACTGGTCATCTGAGTTATTAGTTGAGGCATAACCCATACGAGTTAACTGGTCATCTGTTATCAGTTAAGGCATAACCCATACGAGTCAACTGGTCATCTGGGTTATCAGTTGAGGCATAACCCATACGAGTTACCTATTCATCTGGGTTATCAGTTAGACATAACCCAGATGAATTATCACAGCCCAGATGTTTAGGCCTTCGAGTCTATTCGGTTATGTTATAAGTTTATTATAACTAACATATTTCATAATTTATGAAATATAGGAAATGAACTGAAGCACCGGATGACGATCAAGCTCAACGAAGAACCGAATACGATCAAGATACAAGCTTCCGCACTACGTCCTGTCGTCATTTTTAAATGACGGACCCATTTACATTATGTTGTGTTGTTTCAATATGAAAATGTTTTAATTAACCCGTATTTTCAAATGTTTGTGTAAACGTAATTACACAATTATGGTCGAAACCATACGAAAACTGTTGAATATAAGTAAGGGTCTTACACCAAGTGATCTCTCCCCACCATCAAATCAAGTCTATTGGCAAGGGAGAGAAAAACACTACTTATTTAGAGGCATTATCATATTAACGTAGTCCATATCAGTTGATTAATAGTGTACTTGCGTCCCAATTTAATATCTTAGGTAGTTCGTAAACAACACATCTTTCTAAGTCTTTAACATATATAAAGATAAACGACTTGATACAATGGTCGAACTTTTTTCTTTTTCTTGAAAAGTAATACATGTGTACGTTGAACTTGCATGGCTTTGGGCATGTCAGTTTGTTAAGTTTTTCAAGGGCTCCTTATGACTTATTTATTTTTTCGAAAAGCAAATAAGGAGAAAAAATGTTTGACAAACTAATACGGACTTTTCAAAATGACTTTTTATATAAGCAAATAAGTTAACTTTGAAAAGTCAGGAATGAATGACTTTTTAGAGCTCCTTATGACTTTTTCACAAAAAAAAATTACACAAATACCCTGCCTTATGCTCTAATACACGAATAAGCTAAGCCAAACACTTTTAACAAAACAACTTATTGACTTATTGGATTTTCCCACCTCATAAGCTAATCCAAACACTTTTTTTAAAAAACTACTTTTCAAAAAGCAATAAGTCAATAAGTCCTTTTAACAAAAAACAATTTTTGAGTTAAATAAGCTTAGCCAAACAAGCCTTTTATGAGTCTTTTTATGAAAACGTCATATTATCGAACCAGTCTTTCTTACTAGTACGAAACATGTAGAAATGTTGTTGAAGGAGATCCTTGTGTTATGTGTTTAAAATTTTGAACTTTACAACCACTGATGGACCCATAAATTAATTTATGGGGGTGCGAACGAAGGATTCAACCAAACTTTTAAGGGGTGCGGGCCAAATTTTGCCTATAAAATACACTAATTTTTTTAAAAGAGGGTTCCGCCCACCTAAACCACAACTTGAGTCCGCCCCTGTTTACTGCTACATCTCACACACTTCACTATTCACAATCTCAAATCACACATTACAAGTGCTTGAAAAACTATTGTACAAGCAACGTGAGCATGGTTTATAAAATAATTTACAATTTGGCCTCTACAAATGTTGCAATTTGAACCCTCATGTTTAACTACATTTACCTTTTAAACAATATACTTTTCCATTTGTTTTTTTACTCAATTACGATATGACTTTATAAAATTTCGAACGTACCATTGTGACGTACTCTTTTTTATCTATATTTCGATGTAAAACTTTTCCAAAACTGAATTGAGCTTATTGATGTAGATCATCGATCGTAGCACAAACGTACAAACTGTCAAATAAGCTTACAGGTTTTTTTTACATTTTTTTTGTTTTCCTTTTATAAATTTTAAATACAATGTTTTATAAAGTTCTGATTTCGCCTTTACGAGTACATTATTAATTCTAATGGCGTTTCAATATGAATATCTTCAACGGGTGAAAACTGATGCACAATTAATCAAATTGAGTTTTACAATTTTAACACCCTAGCTAAAACGAGCAGGTTTTACTCACTAGTTAAATTACTATCATGCAATAGAGAAATATATAATTGATAATCATAATTTACGTTAAATGCTCAGAAGAAAAATGTTCCTTAATGCATGGATATGAAACATCAAACAACCATGTTTCATGTGAGATGTGACCATGCATGTGATGCCTCTGCCCGAGTGTTTACTTCTGATTTTAAATATAGTTGAATTTTGTGCATTACTGTGATATAAGAGCATTCCCGTTAATATCTTTATCATTGTCTATATAATTACATTAAAAATCACTATTTTTTTTCTTTTTGTTTCAATTAAATAATATTTTTATATCTTTATCATTACATTTTCTCTCTCTTCCACTCACAACCACTTTTAAAAATATTAAAAAGTTTATAAGGGGTGAATAGTGTTCCCGTATATTTACAGATGAACAGTAACATTTTCTCCCTCCTCCACTCACAACCACTCAAAACCACTCACAATCATTCCTTAAAATATAACCAACTCACACACAAAAATATAAGAACTCCATTGTGAATGCTCATTGTGATATAAAACTAGTATTTTAGACCCGGCATTGGCGGCGGGTCCGTTAAACTGAAAAACATAGACGTAAAAACGTTAAACTACGCACACACGTTAACTCACAAAAATTAGAATAAAACGTAAAAATAGAAAATCACAACTTAATGAAAACGATAAAAAACTCATGTAAGACAGGAAATAAACAATAAAAAATAAACTAAAAATATTTATCGCTGATGAATATATAACTTCTATGATATCATCTGCAATTATACTATTATTCAAGTGAGTTTAAATTAATATAGTTTACAACAACAACAATAACAACAATAGTAATAGTTAATAAATTTGTAGAGTATAAGGCTTGTTAAAATTATAATTAAATTATAAGGGTTAATTTTTATATTTACTATAATAATCTAAGAGAAGAAAATATAAATATATTACATGCATATAATATCTGTACATAGAGCTTAATAACATACATACTAAATGGTGTGGCATCCATCTATTCGCCTACTAAATGGAATAGTAATTTTGTGAGTATAACCATATTTGATAGTAAATAGTATGTAAATTTTTATGTGTATGTTCTCTCTTTATTTTGGTTTTCTCTTATTAAATCACACCGGGTGCCAAAAAAAGATAGATATTAGGGACATTTTTTTATAGTAAAACAACAATATAAACAAAATCTAAAAATATATATATTAATCACTATAAGAAATGTTTTTATAGTCAAGTAGGTAACAAACTTCGGCTATAATGTCAATACGAAACATGTTTTGTATGTAAAAGGTTACAAACATTATTAAGAACTTGCAATTGGAGTTTTGGTATCATCCTTTCGTATGATGTTAGGTCTAACTCATTCTCATGTTATGCCTTATAGACTTTAATCAAACTCGGTTAGGTATAAGTAAAGGTATAGTTAGTTATCAAGTTTGAATCGAATAATTCATCTCCTTTTTTGTTTTACGTCTTTTATGCTTTTTAAGGTATTTTTGGTACAACGACATGCAACTTGTGTGTTTCGTTTTATACGCAAATATATGAACATGGATGTAACTAAGTAACCAATTTTTAAGTAAAACTATGATGGTAATCTTTGTCTTTTTCATTATAATGGATAAATTTGTTTGTTATTGATTAGATTAAATATGTGTATATGTCCAAATAGAAGGCCGACTCCATTTGGTATTGTGTTCTTTCTTGTAAAGCCGTCTAGAATATATTCCAATTGCAAAGGTTTTTCTTTTTGGTAACTAAAGACTAAATAAAAGGTAACTTGAATCGAATAATACAATTAAAATGAAAAAAAAAAACCCAAAATAGTGGCTCCACTTAGCAATACTATTATAAAAATGTTAAAAAAGATTTCACTTTAGTTCAACATAACCGGAATCATCACTCACCCCCACACCTGACTAATATCTAGAACAGATATGTTCAATAAAATTTAAACTTTCAACCTTTTAATTGTGCATCACATAATATAACCATCAGATGTTCCTTAGAGCATCTACAACGCTACATTCTACAAACCTTTACCTCAGAATGTTAGATCGGATTTTAAACCTCTCAAAAAAACCCTGTTTTTTTTCCTACAACACTAGAACTCTAAAAACCTCTATTAAACATATTAAAACAATATGATATAATATATATTAAAAATATATGTGTGAGGGGATATGAGAGTGGGGGCCACATGTGAGGTACGGACCAACTCCTTGCCTACGAAGTACAAACCAAACCCCTCAGACCATCCAGAGGGTTTTTACCTCTAATGATTTAGGAAATATTAGTGAGAATCTAACAAAAGAAACCTACTAAAAAGTTTTTCTAAGCGTGCCACTGAGACCACTGGCCATATACCACCCACATTGTGGGACGATCCACCTTTGCCCTCATCCAGATTTCTGGACCATGTCACACAAACACGCAACATGCGTCTTAAAACACCTAACTGTTATTGTTAAGTACTTGGTTGCAATAAAACCCTCACCAGTTGAGACATCATTTTCTACTTTCCCAAAACAAAGCAGAAACACAGCTCACACCCTCACCCTCCCCCCCACCCTGCCCTGCCCTACTCACCCCACCCCACCCCCCCCACCCTCCAATGAAATCTCAATAAATTTGCCTCAAAACCCAAGACCCAAACACCAAATCTTGTGACTCTAGTCAGAGTTCCCATTAAAAATATTTTTAAAAAAATCAATTCTTTCCCCCTTTTCATCTATATCTTTTATGACAAAGAAAGAACCAAACTTGCATCTTCTCACCTCTTTCTTTCAATCCACCATGACTATCTGCATTGACAGATAGACACAAGATATATACAATATACCATATATATATATATGATATATCATTCTTGAGCTTCACATTTTCAAAAAGCTCAGACTTTTTAACATGGGTTCTTTGATCTTTCAAATGGGTATCTTTCTTCTGGTTCTTTTATTAACTTTTAGCTGCAATCTTGTGGATTCACAAATTGTAACAAGAAAAGATGTTCTTCAAGGAAATGTTTTTATTAATGGCAAAAGTTCAATTGCAAAGATTGATAGTGACTTTATTTGTGCTACAATGGATTGGTGGCCACCAGAGAAGTGTGATTATGGTACTTGTAGTTGGGGTCATGCTTCCCTCCTCAATGTGGTATGTTTTTGCTTTTTTTTTTTTTTAAACTTGTGTGTGTTTTTTGAGGTGTATAGTGTGTGCAGTTGATGATCTTATAGATGAATCTATAAGGGATTTGTGTAGATTTTATATTGTTAGTTTATTCATTACTACTATTTGTCATGTGATTTCTTAACTTTGTTGGTTACATATTCAGCCATCATGAGCAATCTTGGACATATTTGAGGGGTTTTTTTTATTTAATTTTTATTTTTAAATCTTTAAATATTTTTAAAGATTTAAAAGTTGTTTACAAATTTAGCCATAATGAGCAATCCTAGCCATATTTGAGTTTTTTTGTTTAATGTAATTTTAAAGATTTAAAAGTTGATTACAAATTTAGCCATAATGAGCAACCTTGGACATATTGGGGGTTTTCTTTTTCTTTTCTTTTTTTTAATTTCTATTTTTAATCTTTAAATGTAATTTTAAAGATTTAAAAGTTGTTTACAAATTTAGCCATAATGAGCAATCCTAGACATATTTGAGTTTTTTTTTGTTTAATGTAATTTTAAATATTTAAAAGTTGATTACAAATTTAGCCATAATGAGCAATCTTGGACATATATGAAGATTTTTTTTAAAATTTTTATTTATATATATATTTTAATAATTTTAAAGATTTAAAAGTTGATTACTTTTTCATGTTTTGATTATTTGCATAATAATTTGACAAAATAATTGTTGTTCTTCGATAAATTCCTCATATTTTGTAGTTTTATATGTTTGTAAGTGTAAAAGCTTTATGCAATGAAACAATTCGGTTTAACTTTTCTTCTGTGCAGGATCTAAACAACAAAATTTTTCAAAATGCCATCAAAGGTACGAAACAAAATTAATTTACTCATTTATTACATTAAATAAATTATAATTATTTCCACATTATTATACATTGACCAATTATTACATTACAATCACAATAATTTCCTGAATAAAAAAAAACTGATGTTGAAACTATGAGACTCAATGATTTAAAAGATTCCAAAGTTGGTAGCTTGTTAATTAACCTGTTTTTTTTTAATAAAATTATGCAGCTTTTTCACCATTAAAGATAAGATTAGGAGGGAGTTTGCAAGACAAAGTTGTTTACCAAACAGAAGATAATCCAAAACCCTGCATTCAATTCAAAAGTAATAAATCAGAAATGTTTGGTTTTACTGAGGGCTGTCTACCACTATCCAGATGGGATCAATTAAGTACCTTTTTTAAAGACACAGGGTAACATCTTTTCTTTATATTTATTTATTTTTTTTTTACTTTTTTTTTTTGACAATGATGACATTTTTATTAAAAAAATTACTAGGGGTGCAAATGAGACGAGCCGAGCCCGACTAAGCGCGACCTTGGTTCGAGCTTTTTTTTCATAGCTCGAGCTAGGCTCGTTTATTATCTATTAATTAATATATTGAATAAAAATAATAGATTGGTTTAGGCTCACGAGCTTGATAAGCGAAACTTGGGCCCGTTTACTAAACAAGCTTATTTTCAGGTTCGGGCTCGGCTTAGCTCGTATACAAGTTTAAATAAGCTAGGCTCGTTTATTAGACAACTTTAAATAAGGGTAAATGTTATTAAATATTGAAACTTGTTTACGAGCTGAGCCCAAACCTCAAAATAAACTTTTTAATCAACGAGCCTAAGCCTGAGCTTCATTTATCAAACCTAAACGAGTCTATTTTTATATATATTTTTTATTTAATATATTAACTAATAGTTAACAAACGAGCCGGGCCCGAGCTTGAGAAACTACCAACGAGCAGGGCTTGAACTTTGAAAACAAAGCTCTAATCGAGCCGAGCTCGAGCTCTCATAAGCTAATCGAGCTTGGGCTTGGCTCGTTTACACCCAAAATCTAATATTACACTAAGGCACGACGAGCCTAATAAGCTTCATATGCCAGGCTCGAGCTCGGAATCGATAAATAGACGGGCTTTATTTGATAAGGTCAGCTTTCAACGGCTCGCGAGCCTCGCTCGGGCTTGATAAGGCTCAGCTCGTTTCAAGCGGCTCGCGAGCCGCTCGGCTCCTTTGCACCCCTTATAAACAAAATTCTAATGGAAGATAATCAATTAATCATTGTTTGCATTTAGGGCTGAAATTATTTTTGGTTTGAATGCACTTGCTGGCAAGAAAATACAAGCTGATGGTTCAGCAGTAGGACCATGGGATCCTGCAAATGCTGAATCTTTGATACGATACACGGTTAAAAAGAATTACGCCATGTACGCTTGGGAGCTCGGTAAGGTTACTCGCCTAACGCCTATCACACGTTGCAAATTCAAGAGTTTTAAATATTAAGCGAAAATGATTTTAATTAGAGGTTGCAAAATTGTCAAAAAGGTACACATAACGGGTCAAAAAGGGCCGGGTGTGTTGGAATTAATTGTGTGATCAAGTTCGTTCGAAAGTTAATGGGTCTATTATGTAAATAGTTAATGTTTAAGTTATGTATTATATGTAATTTAGATTTGTATGAGGCTTATTTTGTTATTGTACATGTTTGACCCACTAGAAATAAAACATAACCCAAAATCGACCCACTCATAACTAAACGGGTTACTTAAAATTGACGGGTCGGATTTTTATCATTTTTACATCTTGTAGGGAATGAGCTAAGTGGAAGTGGAGTTGGAACAAGAATAACTGCATCTGAGTATGCTTCCGACACAATAGCCTTAAAAAACATAGTTCAAAAAAGCTACGAGGGTGTCGAGTCTAAGCCTCTTATAATCGCACCTGGAGGCTTCTTTGATGCCAACTGGTTCAAGGAGTTTATCGACAAAACACCCGGAACACTGGACATAATCACTCACCACATATACAATCTTGGCCCAGGTATATATATTTTGTTTTTTACAATTGAGCAAAATTATTTGATATTTGATTTCCAAGATACACTGTTCATTTAATTACGAGTAAAATGCCATTTTCGTCCATAAGGTTTGACCAGTTTTGCGACTTTCGTCCAAAGGTTTGTTTTTTCGCATCAGGATCCTAAATGTTTGAAATCTTGCCATTTTCATCAAACTCGTTAACTCCATCCATTTTTCTCCGTTACATGAGGAGCATTCCCGTCTTTTTAGACATTTTTTATTAAAATAAAAAAACACTGCAAGAAATAAAGATCCACCTAGGTTGACTTTCTCCCCACCCAAACCTTTTAATCATCAAAAAAAAATGTCTAAAAGACGAAAATACCCCCGAGTTAACATTAAAAATTTGATGGAGTTAAGGAGTTGGATGAAAATGACAAGATTTCACACCTTTTGGATCCAGACGCTGAAAATCAAACCTTTGGACGGGAAACTGCAAAAGTGGCCAAACCTCAGGTCGAAAATGGCATTTTACTCATTTAAATATCTTTTAATTCCATAACAGGGGTTGATCAACATCTTGTTGAAAAGATACTAGATCCATCTTATCTTGATCGCGAGGCTGATACGTTTAAGCAACTCGAGAACATTCTCAAGACTTCTACAACTTCTGTTTCGGCTTGGGTTGGTGAAGCCGGTGGTGCGTATAACAGGGGCATAATCTTGTGACCAATGCATTCGTGTTTAGTTTCTGGTAAGCAAGGGAACCAAAATACCCTTTACGAAAAGGATGACCATCATGGGATGTTGTTTGGTATAGGTACTTGGATCAGCTCGGAATGTCATCTGTTTATGACACGAAAACATACTGCAGGCAGTCGTTGATTGGAGGAAACTACGGGTTGCTTAATACTACAACTTTTGAGCCAAATCCAGATTACTACAGGTTCATATAACTGATTTTTGCATTATGCTTTGACTTTTGAGGTCAAAGTTGTAGATTGGTATGCGTTAAAGGTTTGTATCTTGACGGTATTTTGTTCTTTCGTTCCAGCGCTCTTCTTTGGCATCGTTTGATGGGTCAAAAAGTTCTTTCTGTAAACTTTAACGGGACGAAGAAAATACGATCCTATGCGCATTGCGCCAAAGATTCTGTAAGTATCCTGTAGCATTTGAACACTGTAGTGTTTCTATTCTTATCATACAAATAGTTATTTTTTAAACTAAAATAATGGACAAAAAATTAGGGTGTGGATTTCTGACACGACTCGAAACACGACACGAACATAACACGAAATTTGCGGGTTTGGGTTTAGTCTAAACAGGTTCGGGTCATTTTTAGGTTGAACCCACGAACCTCGTTTAGTGAAACGGGGTGGGTTCAGGTCAACCAAGTTGGGTTGGTCAGGTTGACCCGTTTAACCCATTTATATATTATTTATTTATTTTTACAATACGTTTTATGCCATAAATTAAATTGGGTGTGTATTTTATGCGTAATTATAACTTAAAAAATGATTGACATAAAATTTTATAATTTAAATGTAATCGTATTATATGCATTTGTGTATTTTTGTAGTAAATTTAATTTTAAGATATTAATTTACGGAAAAAATAAAAAAATCAGGTTGAACGGGTCGTGTTTGGGTTTGGGCCGGGTTGAACGCGCCAACCTGCGAACACGACCCGTCACCCCTGCAAAAAATGTTCACGGGTTGGCCCAACTTGACTCTGTCCCATTTATCTATGAAAATTGCAACGAAGCTCGAAAGGGTAATAACGTCATTTCTCACGAGTCTAACATCTACTGCAGCAGGGAATAACACTACTATTGATCAATCTAGACAGCAAAAGTACAGTTGATGTAAGCTTGTCTCTAGATGGCACATGGAGTTTACATAAACTAAAATCGCGTGTTCATTATCATAACCACAAAGCAAACAAACTGCGCCATTCCAAGATTAGTGGAACAAACACGCGAGAAGAATACCATTTAACCGCTAAAGACGGGAATCTACACAGTCAAGTGATGATGCTTAACGGTAAAGAACTAGGAGTAAATTCAAATGGCGAGATACCACAACTCGAGCCTGTGTACGTTGATTCTTCACAGCCCATAAGTGTTGCTCCTTTTTCAATTGTGTTTGCTCATATCCCAAATGTTAGTTTGTATGCATGCAGCAATTAGATGGTATAACATATATATATATATATATATATATATATATATATATATATATATAGAGAGAGAGAGAGAGAGAGAGAGAGAGAGATACATAGCATGGAATGGAACTGAGAATCAGCTTCATTCTGTTTATTGATTGAATGATATAATCATAGGGGTTAGTTTATTTTATAATTTATTGTTGAATACTCTTAAGATGGATGCAATATGATTGTTAGTTGTTGTTGTTGCTGTTTTTTTTTTATAGCTTTTGAGGCCTATATGGAAACTTTGAAATTTTGGTGTATTGTTTTTAACAGTAGTTATTGGCATTTAATTGCATAGAAACTATCTTTCTTGCATAGATACAAAACAAACACACCATTTTGCAAGGATAAAGTGACTTCAAAACAAAATAAAAATGGAGGGTTGGTTAGTTAACTTATATATTATGTAAAGTCCAGCATAAGATCATTTGGTGTAATTATTGTATATGTTATAAGAACATCACAATGCAAAGGGTTAAAAAGAAATTCACAGACGTCCGGTCAACTACCATATCAGATTTCAATCAATACTCAAATATATATATATATATATTTTTCAAACCCTACAAATATCCTTAGACCATGGACAATGCACGCTTCTATAGGTGCATTTGGCTTTATGTGGCAACGCATGTGGGAATGACACCATTGGAGGGGAGCGTGTTTCGGGGGTGACACCCTTGGCTACGCGAGACAACAAAATTGTTGGTAACAATGATTTTTATAATAAAAAAGAGTTTAAATAAGTGAGAAAGGTATGCTTTATCTTCACACACTTACTAAATCTAATTTTAATCTACATCATTGTCCACTATGGATGAATTACAATGAGGCACGTATTGTTAATCTTAGTTCCATACCTGATTGTAAAATTATGTCCTATACACGGTCTAATACCAGTCGAGATCTAAATAGTAATTAACCGTTTGGTATCGGATGGATATCAATTATAGTTTGTTAAGAAATATCCGGTGTGATTTTCAAGGACATATGATAAATTATACGTCTCATCATTGCAATAAAATGTTTAAAATATCTAAAACATGTAAATTTCAAAATGTTAAAATACCAGATATTAAGTGCGTTCATAGCATACAAAATTTAACTAGTATTATAAAATACACATTTTAAAAGAAATGTTGTTTTTCCTTTAATTTTTACATAATCAACCTATTAAAATGAAGCATTAGTAGAGAGGGGTCAATTAAAATAAAAAATAAAATTAACCTGTTTTGGCTAAACGGTACATGGTTTTGTGTAGGTTATCACCTAATACGATACCCGTGAAATATTTTAAACATATCTCACATCCGATCCTATACACAAATACCCATCTCAATTTTTTCAGGTATCACATTTATCCATGAGGTTCAGTTACGTTTGCCATCTCCACCACTATAAAATTATAACTCTTAATCACTTAGGGGAATGTACATATTTCCAACACGTCTCAAATTTGGTGTTTTGGCATTATCTCATCTTGGAACCTATACTCATTTACCCTATTGTTGCATCAACCCTTATAAATCTAGAACCCACACGACACAGCTACCTTTTTAAAGGAATATTCGATTTTAATAATCCCAATTATTCGTCTTTGGCCGCCAACAATTCCAACTTCAAAAATTACCATGGCAGTCCTAACTATTAACATATTGGCCACCAATGGACCCTGACTAACAGAAACCTAACGCCATTAGTCTCCGTCGCTGCAAAAACGTTTTTGGCCGGAAAAGTCATTTTTGGCCGGAAACTCAACATTTTCGTCCCAAACCTCTTTGTAACCTTATTACGGACCTTTAGGAACCTTTTTCTAGTGAAAACCCCAATTATTAAAGTCACCGGAAAACTTCTCTTTTGCCGGAAACTCAACTTTTTGGCCGGAAAACTTAACATCTTCGTCCCAAACCTCTTTGTAACCTCTGATCGGACCTTTAGAAACCTTTCTCTAGCCAAAAACGGTTTTCCGGCAACCGGAGACTAACGAGGTTAGGGTTCTTTTAGTCAGGATCCATTGATGGCCAATATGTCAATAGTTGGGACTTATAGTGGTTATTTTTGAAGTTGGAACTGTTGGCGGCCAATGACGAATAACTGAGATTATTAAAATCCAATATTCCCTTTTTAAACGGGAAAACTTCTGTATAAGTATAGAAAACCACCCAACAACAAAACTTAAACTTTGGAATCTTGTTGGCCACCTTCACAGACTTCAACACAGAGTGGAAACCAATCTTGCATAAACAAAGAAGAACCCACAACCATTTTCATCTCTCATTCTCACTCTTATCTATTCATCCATGGCTTCAGTTGACTCACTCCCTGAGAAAACTCCATATCAGATGTCCATAGATGGTGATCAACCATCTTCCAAATACATGATCAACAACAACAACACCACCATATTTGGCTCTTTAGAAACCTCACCTCCTTATGCTCCAGTGCTCATCATTGATATTGGTTGTTTTGTTTCATCTTCTAAACAAGATGATCAACAAGCTGAGCTAGAGAAACTCAGATCAGCACTCTCCACTTGGGGTTGTTTTCAGGTCTTTTTTAAGCTCTTTTTTAGTGCTAGTTTGTAGTAGTCTTGAAATTAGAAGATTTTACTATTTTAGTGTTCTTGAAACTACCATGAAAAATAGGAACTTTTTCTTGAAATTCAAGATTTCTTGATGAGAGTTGGACTCAAAGTCGTTGACTTTTTATGTTTAAAATCAGATTGTTTTTGGGTTTATTTGAAACCCTTAATTTCTGCTAGTTTGTAGTGATCTTTAAGTTACAAGAAGATTTATTGTTTTTGAAACTACTATGAAATATAGCTGTTTTTTTTCTTGAAATTCAAGATTTCTTGATGAAAGTTGGGATTCAAAAGAGTCAAAGACGTTGACTTTTTATGTTCAAAATCAGCATTGCTTTTGGGTTTACTTGAAGCCCTTGATTTCTGCTAGTTTGAAAAAATAGGAACTTTATGTTCAAAATCAGCATTCTTTTTGGGGTTTCTTTAAGTTACAAGAAGATCTTAATATTATTGAAACTTGAAAAATAGGAACTTTATCTTGAAATTCAAGATTTCAATTCTTGATGAAAGGTGGGACTCAAATTGATTGACCTTTGATGTTCAAAATCAGCACACACCATTTGGGGTTGTTTTCAGAACTGTCTAAAACTCGTAGTTTCTGCTAGTTTGTAGATATCTTGAAATTATTATTGTTTTTGAAACATTGGTTTTAAATGCGGTGATGAGGTCACATGGCGCGATGCGGCTCCATGATTTGCGCATCACATGATGTGATGATATGTGGCGCCTTATGCATTTGACAAGTATTGAACAAACCTGACCATCTATTAAGCAATGGGTTTGGGTAGTTTTTTCTTTTGAAAGGTAAACTTTTATAAACAACGCCAAAACCCTCAAACCGAGGGAGGCAAAAGCAAACAACTACAACACATCAAAGACTAAACATCAAAAACAACTACAACACATCAAAGACTAAACATCAAATTTACACCATCTTTCCCAACTCAAATTCTTATCTCTAGAGCGATTCACATACCATAAGAACCCTAGAGACTTTATATCCTGGAATATATCTTCCGGTCTAGCTTCGGTGTTGTTGAACCTCTTATTATTTCTCGCTTTCCAAATACACCACGCCGCCACAAACATAATACCTTGGAGAGGAATATATTAGACCATTGATTGAATAAGTTTGACTAGAGATTATGAGAATATCTTATATTTTAGTGTTTAGAAGTTAACAAGTTAGAAAACTCTTAATTTCTGCTAGTTTGTAATCATATTTAAATTCTAATAAAAATATTAATGTTCTTGAAGTCATGAAAATAAGGAACCTTATCTTGAAGTCATCATTAATTTACAATAAGATCTTATCTTACTGTTCATAAAACTAGCATGAAAATAAGGAACTTTATCTTGAAGTCATCTTTAAATTTTGATAAGATTTTAATGTTCTTGAAACTAGCATGAAAATAAGGAACTTTTTTCTTAAGAATTCAAGATTTTTAATGAAAGTTGGGACTCAAATTCATTGACCTTTTATGTCCAAAATTAGGCTGTAAATCATGGGCTTTCAGAGTCATATCTAGACACCGTTCGACAAGTGATCAAACACTTCTTGGAGCTACCATTGGAGGAAAAGAAAAAACACTACAGACAAACTGGTTCTTCCGAAGGCTATGGAAACGACGTGACAGTGATGTGAGTCAAGTTCAAGATTGGTGTGATCGCCTTTCTCTTCGAGTTCTCCCCAAAGATCAACGAAAACTCCAGTTCTGGCCCGAAAACCCGTCAAATTTCAGGTCCCATTTCTAACTCTCTTCATATTGTTCTCTGCAATTCTGTTAAAAGAACAATGAGTTGCGCGTTATGCAGGGAAACCATCGATGACTACACCACGAAGATCAAATCTATATCGGTGGTCATATTCGAGGCAATGGCGAAATCTTTAGACTTGGAAGAAAATTGTTATTCGAAACAATTTACTGAAGAACATGATGTTATGTTAGGACGGTTTATCTTGTACCCACCATGTCCAACCCCTGATCAAGTGTTTGGTTTAAAAGCCCATTCGGATAGATCGGGATTACTCTATTGTTACAAGATCCTGGAGTTGAAGGGCTTCAAGTGTTTAATGATGGTAAATGGTTCATGCTTCCTGTTATACGCGATGCCCTTTTCATTAATCTTGGCGATAAAATGCAGGTGAACAATTTGGTTACAGTTTACTCGATTCAAACTTTGTTAGTTTTTTTTGTACCAACACGACACGAACCTAACACGAAATTTGCGGGTTTAGGTTTAGTCTAAACGGGCTCTGGTTTGTTTCAGTTTGAACCCGTGAACTCGTTTAGCTAAACGGGTCGGGCTCGGGTTAACGGGTTGACCCGTTTAACCTATTTATATTATATTATATTTTTTTACAATATGCTTTATCTCATAAATTAAATTGCGTTTGTAAGTTTGAACCCATGAACCCGTTTAGCTAAACGGGTCAGGCTCGGGTCAACAGGTTGACCCGTTTAACCTATCTATATTATATTATATTATATTATATTTTTTTACATTATGCTTTATCTCGTAAATTAAATTGCGTGTGTATTTTATATGATAATTATAGCATAAAAAGCGAAATTGACAAGATTTTATAATTTCTTTAAAAATAATTGTATTATATACATTTGTGTTTCTTTGTAGTAAATTTTTATTGAGTTAATTACTGTTTTCGTCCCTGTGGTTTGTCAAAAATCACTATTTCAGTCTATTAGTTTAAAAATTGCGATTTCTGTCCCTGTGGTTTCACTCCCGTAACCATTTCAGTCCCTGTGGTTTCACTTTCGTAACCACTTCAATCCATTTATTCTGTAAGTACAGGGATTGAAATGGTTGCGAGGTGGACTGAAATGGTTACGAAAGTGAAACCACGAGGACTGAAATCACAATTTTTAAACTAATGGACTGAAATAGTGATTTTTGACAAACCACATGGACGAAAACAGTAATTAACTCATTTTAATTTGAATGTGTAAATTTGCAGAAAAAAATTAAAAAATAAATACATTTCGGGTTGAACGGGTCGTGTTCGGTTCATATGTATGACAAGATTTTTGGGTTCGGGTCAGGTTGAACCCGTTAACCCGCGATCACGCCCCGTTTAGCACCCCTACTTATATGTTACAGTTATACTTATTTGCACAAGTTGTAATGGTTTTGCAGATCATGAGTAATGGGATTTTCAAGAGCCCGCTTCACAGGGTTGTGACTGACAAGGAGAGGGGGAGAATATCCGTGGCTATGTTTACAGAACCCGACCCGAACAAAGAGATTGGCCCAGTGGATGTTTTGATCGATGAGAAGAGGCCTCGGGTGTACAAGACCGTTAAAAACTATGCCGTCTTTAATTATGAATGCTTTCAGAAAGGCATTATTGCTCTTGATGCTGTTAAAGTCTAAACAAGCTATAGAATCTGAGAGTAGTAAATAAAAAACACTTGCTCAATGTTTCTATCATAATTTACAATGCAACAAGACTTTGATACCAATGCTTGTAGATTCTATCATATTCAATAAAATATACTTTATATGTTATGTTCTATCATCTTAAAGTTGTTTACCAACATAAGATAATCCAAAACCCTCCATTCAATTTTACCAAACAGAAGATATCATCTCATAAAAAAATATACGCTTTAACTCATTTTCATTTATTCCATTTTTTTGTCATATCCACCACCAAAAAATTTAAACACTTGATCACTCAGGAAAGAACACATTTCTAACACGCCTTGAATTTGGTGTTATGACATTATCTCATCTTGGCCTAAGACTACTCAGTGGGTAGGAGGGTAGACCTCAAAGGATGCTCCGCCACGTAGGATGGGTGTTAGGATGGGCCGGAAGGGGATGAACCTAGGAAATGGCGAATGGGCCTAAATATAAATAGGGGAGGTTTAAGTGAGAACGCTAAATATCGCGAGAACCGTGGGAACGAATGAAAAAACCATGAAAACTTGGTTAAAAACAATTCAAATTGAAAATTTCTTTTTACACTTATCATTATTATTCGAATACAATGTTAGAAATTTAATTTACACGTTTAAATTTACGTGAATTCGTAAATAATTTTTTTTACACATGTGTAAATTTGTTATATTTAACATGTGTAAAAAATCTAATAAGAGTGATTTTGAGGGGAGATATGAATTATTTGATGGTAAATTCTTATTTTGATGTTGTATTTTAATTACAGTGGGTTTGTATTAAAAAATTGATTTTGATTATTTTTTTCATTTGTTCTCACGGTTCTCGCTATTTAGCGTTCTCAAGATAACCCTCCCTTATATATATATGTATGTGTGATGTGTTGTGTGTGTGTTGTATGTATATTGTGTGTGAGAAGAAGGGGCACGGCAAGAACGTCTGTAGACGTTGAGGACGGTGACGGGGAGAGGGGGTGGTGTTCTGGGCAGCACTGGGGCTTGACATGGCAGGAGACGTCCCAGGAGACGTCCCCATACCGAGTGGCCTAACAAGACACTTAAACATCGGAATATTGTTGGCCACCATCACACACTTCAAGACAGAGAGTAAACCAATCTTGCATCAACAAAGCAATACAAATATTCCACCTTTCTTGTTTTTATAAATCAAGAACCCACACCCATTTTCATACCTCATTCTCACTCTTCCCTATTCAGCCATGGCTTCCGTTGACTCGCTCCCGGAGAAAACGACATATCAGATGGCCATAGATGGTGATCAACCATCTTCCAAATACATGATCCACAACAACAACACCACCATATTTGGCTCTTTAGAAACCTCACCTCCTTTTGCTCCAGTGCCCATCATTGATATTGGTTGTTTTGTTTCATCTTCCAAACAAGATGATCAACAAGCTGAACTAGCCAAACTTAGATCAGCACTCACAACTTGGGGTTGTTTTCAGGTCTATTTTAAAGCTCTTATTTAGTGCTAGTTTGTACTTTGTAGTAGTGTTGAAGTTAGATGAAGATTTTAATGTTCTTGAAACTACCATGAAAAGTTAAGAACTTTTTCTTGGATTCAAGATTTCTTGATGAGAGTTGGACCCAAAGTTATTTTTTTGTATGTTCAAAATCAGCATTATTTTTTGGGTTTGTTTGAAACCACTATTTCTGCTAGTTTGTGGTCATCTTTTAAGTTACAAGAAGATTTTGATGTTCTTGAAATTACCAGGAAAAATAGGAACTTTATCTTGAAATTCAAGATTTCAGTTTTTGATGAAACTACTAGAAAAGTGGTCATTTTGCTATAGAAATTTCCTACGCAAAAAATGTGTACACATTTACTATGCATTTCTTAAGGAAAAATAGACCTTGATTTTTTGGCCAATTTGCGACCCAATAATGACAGAAATACTATTCTAAGTATTGCGTCGGAAATGCGTAGCAACTTGCTACGCACTTATGACGGATGATTATATTTGTATTTAAATGTTTAATTTTATTGATTATTGCGTCGGATATGCGTAGTAACTTGCTACGCAATTCCGATGGAACTATTATTTATTTGTTGGAATTAGATTATATGGTGAATTCATTTACATATTAATTGTTTCGTCAGAAATGCGTAGCAACTTCCTACGGGGGTTTTCCTACGTATACATTTTGTCAAAAATTTGTCAGAAATCGTGATTTGTGACACATTTCTTAAGAAAAACAGTGTAGAAAATTTTAGTTTTTCTAGTAGTGAAAGTTGGGACTCAAATTCATTGACCTTTTATGTTCAAATTCATTGAACTTTCATGTTCTTGAAACTAGCATGAAAATCAAGAACTTTTATCTTGAAGTCATCTTTAAATTAATGAGATTTTAATGCGCTTTAAACTAGCATGAAGATAAGGAACTTTTTCCGCAAATTCAAGATTTCTTGATGAAAGTTAGGACTCAAATTCATTGACCTTTTATGTTCAAAATTAGGCTGTAAATCATGGGCTTTCAGAGTCATATCTAGACATTGTTCGACAAGTGATCAAACAGTTCTTGGAGCTACCCTTGGAGGAAAGAAAAAATACTACAGAGAAGCTGGTTCTTCTGAAGGTTATGGAAAACGACATGACAGTTTCTGAGAGTCAAGTTCAAGATTGGTGTGATCGCCTTTCTCTTCGACTTCTCCCCAAAGATCAAAGAAAACTCCAGTTCTGGCCCGAAAACCCATTGAATTTTAGGTCCCATTTTTAACTTTCTTCATCCAGATGCATTGATAACTTATACTCTTCAATCTGTTAAAAGAACAAAGAGTTGTGCACTCTGCAGGGAAACCATCGATGACTACACCATGAAGATCAAATCTCTATGGTGGTGATATTCGAGGCAATGGCAAAATCTTTAGATTTGGAAGAAAATTGTTTTTCGAAACAATTTACTGAAGAATATGATGTTATGTCAGTGAGGTTTCTTTTGTACCCACCATGTCCAACCCCAGATCAAGTACTTGGTCTGAAAGCCCATTCGGATAAATCTGGGATTACTCTTTTATTACAAGATCCTGAAGTCGAAGGGCTTCAAGTGTTTAATGATGGTAAATGGTACATGGTTCCTGTGATACGCGATGCCCTTTTCATTAATCTTGGCGATCTAATGCAGGTTACAACATACACGTTTCAAACTGTGTTAGTTGTTTGTACTAATACTTGACACATCAAATGGATTGAATGGGAAGCTTAAGCATATATGATACAGTTATACTTTATACAAGTTTTATTGGTTTTGCAGATCTTGAGTAATGGGATTTTCAAGAGTCCGCTTCACAGGGTCGTGACAAACAAGGGGAAGGGGAGAATATCCTGTGGCTATGTTTACAGAACCCGACCCGGACAAAGAAATTGGTCCTGTGGATGTTTTGGTCGACGAGAAGAGGCCATGGTGTACAAGACCGTTAAAAACTATGCCGTCTTTAATTATGAATGCTTTAGGCATTGTTCCTCTTGATGCTGTTAAAGCCTAAACAAGCTTCTTGTAATATGGAGAATCTAATGGAGTATTTGTAGAATCTGAGAGTAGTATATAAAAAACACTTGTTCAATGCTTCTTTCATATATATTAGAATGAAAAATGTTAGTTCGAAACAATATGTTATCATGTTCCAACATAATTTACATTGCAACAAGACTTTGATACCAATGCTTGTGGATTCTATCGTATTCAATGAAATATACTTTTTATGTAGAACCATCTCAAAGTTGGTTTACCAATAAGAAGATAATATAAAACCCTTCATTCAATTTGACCTCTTATACTTAAAAAATACACGTCTTAAAATCGTTTAGTTTTCATTTCATTTGATTTACTCTAATAATTACGTTCGTTAACTTTTGTTAAAAGCCCAAATACGCAGTTGTATTATGATATAATTTTGTTGAAAACGAAGTTGTATTCAAATTTGGTATCGTAAACTATACCTATACTGAATACCGACGTTGTAACGAACTCTAAAACGTAGTATAGACTAGTCTATATGTAAAAGATTAAATACTATCACATTGCCATATAAACTTCAATTTAATGTGCCATACTCGGCTATAACTAAAAGCAAAGTAGGTTGTACGGGTACTGTACCGCATAGTACCAATACAGAAACTTTGCTAAACCCAAAACAGAATACCGTACCATAATGTGTGGTTTGGTTAGTACTGGTATGGTACAATACCATTAAAAGGCCTGAACACTAGTACTGTACCATATGTTACCAATACGAAATTGAGTTAAAAAATGAATACTGTACTGTATCTGCTTAGTCGATACCAGTATAGTACGTACCAATACAAGAGTACTTTACCAGTATTCTATAAAAATTTCTCATCCCTACTTGCCCCCATCCTCACTTCAAGGGCTTTACTTTGGAGTATTCCAAAAGGGTCTTTTCATTTTCAAACTCCCTAAGTATAATCTCTGTTTGTAGCTCCTCGGATCCGAATTCATTTCCATTATCTTCATAAAATTCAATCTTACTAGTTTACTGTTTAATTTGTTGTGTTTGATCTGATTTAAAGTACTGTTTTAGTTCAATCTCTACTGATTTAGTAGGTTTGTTGGTTAAGGTATTATTGTGGTGATGTAACGAAGATCCACTTTGATTTCTGAACTGTTGATGTCTTAGCTAGATTATTTGATCGTTATTGGACGTTATGTTAGTTTGTAGGTTCTAAAAGGTTTATTTTAAAGCAGTTGGATATATCATAGGCGATAGTAAATGTTGTATTTTTTTCTTTAGAATCATGCAGTAGTAAATGTATTTTTTGCTTTAGAATCATTTCGTGTGAGTTTCTTCACAAGTGTCAATCGTGTCAGTTAGATGGCTTTCGGGTAGCGAGTTGTGCCTTTCAACGCTAACCCGACCTATATATTTATTCATGTTGGGGTCGGACCAACCTAAGTTAAAATCGTGTCTGGTGCTCGAGTCATGTTTTATGTTAACCCGTATAATGTTCAATTTTTTAATATGTGAGTTAGTAACAAATAAAATAATAAATTTTCAGGCTCTTCTAAAATCTTTATGTGTGTTGTTTTAAACCTTTAAACAGGTTAATCCATTTCGTAAATGGTTCGTGTTCGTGTTCTTGTTAACCGATTTATAAAACGTGTCATTTGCGGGTTGATCTGTTTTATGAAGCGGGTCATGTTAGCTGACCCAACCCAAAACCTTTTTTTCGTGTCGTTTTTGGTCATGTCAGGAATTGCAGCCCCTAGTTTTTTCATCTTCTTGAAAGAATTGTCAAGCAGGAGCCGGGAAGGCTACAATTAAGTAGTTAATACCGATTGTTTCTCACTCTTATCATGTTATTTCAAGCAATATTGTTCTGCTAGCTATATAAATAGATAATCGCACGTCACGAGTCTTGGGTTTGCATCATATATGTATCCGTTGTACTTACTTTATGTGAATACATATTGATTTTGTGGAATAGGGTAACCTCGTTGAGGAAACAAGTCGCACTCCTCAACAAAGATGTGAGTGCGATTGGATTTGATCTTGGGGACGAAAGTTGTGTTGTGGTAGTTGCAAGGCCAAAGGGAGCGAATGTTGTTCTTAACGATGAATCAAAGCATGAGACTCCTGCTCTTGTGTGTTTTGGTGACAAACAACAGTTCCTTGGAATAACTAGCGTAGCTTCCGATATGATGAACCCAAAGAACACCATCTCCTTGATTAAGTAGTTGATCGGGCGTCCCTTCTCTGATCCCGAGTTGCAACAAGATCTCAAGGCACTTCCGTTTTCTGTTACTAAACCTGATGGTTTACCAGTGATATATGCATAGTATCTTGAGGATACAAAGACATTTACATTAACCCAGGTTGGTTATTTATGGGTATTTTTCAAACATGAAAACGACAGGAGAGTAGAATTAGAATGCAATAACAATAGATTGCTAAAATATCCCATGTATATCTCCATTTCATGACGTTGACAAGAGGAACAAATTGCTCAAAAAAACTCGAACAACGGCTAGTTTTATAGCTTTCTTAGGTTCATGGTAATGTTTAAGAAGCATGAAGATTGCACAAAAATAGGCCATGAAACAATTGGATTTTCACAAACTTTGTAGGGAATGGCTTCTTTGAACTTTGCAACGTTAGAAAACATGCCTGACGTTAAGCAATTTGGTCAAGAATGAAGATTTTAAGAGGACTTATAACCTACACAATCCAAGGTCTAGGTCGATTGGGAATTTTAGGAACAATATGAGTGGGAAGATGCATTGAACCAACAGGTAAATGCAATAAAAAAGGGAGACAAAACAATAATCATCGTCTCACTAAACTTTAACAACCAATCACAAGAGGAGGTAGCAGGCGTATAAAGCTAATCGGTGTTTACAAGCGCGTACTTTTATTCCATCAAACCATAGACCAAGTCATCCATTTCAATCAAGTGAACAAGGCGTGTGTTTCTTATCGAACACAATGTTCCAAGATCTTTTTCCCCTGGTATAAGCATGCATTAAGGATCCCCCCTCTCGTTAGGGGTTAAATAATTGATGATGTGGCGACGATTGATATGTGAAGTAGTTGACCATCACCCCTCCCTCAAGGTCTTTACCTCGAATAACATACATCAAAATATAGTGCAATGGATCTAGCGGGTCCTCCATGATCCTTGTTCCCCATTCCAAGGAGTTTGGTTACATCAGATGCTAGAATGGGCATGTAACACTCTTGAAGTCATTGTAAACAAATTGCAAATCAAGAACCCTTATCTAACATACACGAAAACAAGAATGTTTCCGAAATAGTTATCAGCTCAATGTCAGCCCCTTCGAGATTCAAATTTATACCAAAATCTTCAAGGTTTTAACTAGTAGGTAACTATTGTTTCCTCCTCCTCTCTTTGTCATATAACTCGATACTCATGTGGGACTCTAAGATTGTGAGAATGTTTGATGTTCCATATGGAACCTTTACCTTCCATGTTGTATGCTCTTGAAAATGTTTATGCATTAGTGAATCATCCCATTTACTTTCAAATTAATCCATTCAAATCACGCATTTCTGCACTCTCTAATCCAACTAACAACTTCTCGAACTCGGGGATTCAAGCAAGGAACAATTCTAGTGTAAGACCCTTAAACGCATTTTGACTCAAATGACGCAGCGGAAATATGAACTATAAAATTTCTTCCTTTATAGTTGTTCTAACGTACTTCAAACCATTTAAATCAAGTTTCTTTAACTTAAGTACATCATTCATTCTACATTGAGATAACTACGTAACATATGATTACAACTACGTCACCACTTCTTCGTACAATCCATGATCTTCAACTCGATCTTCGTTCTAGATATCTCCCATGATGATAGTGATGATCTGACTAATCTGCGGTCACCATATACATAACCAACACATTAGTAAAGGGTGACATCTTACATAATTAGATGAATATATAAATAATCAATAACTACATAGCGTTCTAACTATGTTTACTACTCCACAATTATATCTTTTTTAAATTTGTTCCTTACACCGGACCTCGCACCTTCGAAAGCCAAACACTTACATACCTGCATTCCTGTTTCATTCTCAATAGCAATACGGTTAGCAAAACATAATCTCAACGTATTGAAGACCTACAACTTCGCATAAGCACGTACCACTGATCTACATTCAAGAAGTTACAACCCGTGTTTTCACTTGTATGTATCCATATACATACATACATACCTATCGCATACAAACGTCTCACATACAAATATACATGACATCTATCGACTACGACTTTATACCTGAATACATACATGCAAGTCACGTTCACTTGTTCACATTCAATTACCGTACTTAAATCGTATACTCACTAATCATCAATAATCACACATGTAAATAAGTTAATCCTTTCATGCCTATAATACATTTGCTCAATCCGAGTTTTAATCATACAATTACATAATTGGGTATATGGCATCCATATACGAACCACGATCATTATGCATATTTCAAGACTCATATTTTCACATGTACTTAAGTTTTATAAGTCTAACATCACTTAAGAGCTTTCAAAACATCTTACGGGATGTCGGGATGGAAACAAGATCAGTCGGATGCAAGAAACAACAATGATCATGGAATTGCTAAACCCGCAGTAAGCTATGGCCTACTTGCCGTAGCTAACGGCAGCCACCTTCTACCAAAACATAAATCATCTGCCATAAGCTATGGCCAGTTGTCGTAGCTTACGGCCTACTTGTAACATTTGTCAAAAACGGGTTTCCAAACCTGCTTCGTTTGTAATCGAATATCAAGTTATAAATGTTTCGTTGCGTATTTATGTTTATTTTAATTTTAAACGATGCATAATTAATAAACAAATTAGAATTTAAAAACAATAACTAATAAAAAGTGAAATAAAAAAATAAAAAAGAAAACCGGCTGCCGGGATTCGAACCCGGGTCAGCCTGGTGAGTCTAACGATTTAACTCGTGTACATATAACCACTCCGCCACTTGATATTTTTGTGAGTTCTAGGAAGCAATTAAATCATATGTTCAACCAAGAATCGACCTGTTACGCTAACTGAAACCGTTATCGGCTTCCAAATGTCCAAGACGTTTGAGTGATCAAGGATTTCTGATTAACCGATAAACCGACAATTTTAATCAATTCAGTCTTGAATGGACTTGAATTCATGTGATGATCGGTTTTAATAACCGAAAATCTGCACTTCCTGAATTACTCCAACAATAGCACCCTCTCGCGACTCAAACTCATCCGCAGAACCTTCAATTTCGCTTTCGCTCTACTTTCAGTTCGTCGGAAAAGCTTTTTGAACTCGCCGGACTTTCGCCGGAAAACCGTGTCTTCCATCAAATCAGTAAGTTTCTCAATTCTTTCATCGTCTATCAGTTGTTAAGCTTTTGCTAACTCAAACCCTTCAATCAGAATCAGTTCCAGGCGACGATATCGGATAATCATCATTCGCCGGAAAATCTCTGAGAATTTCTAGAACTCGCTGTTAAACGGTATAAACCTTTAAACATTCCGATAACTCTTGTTCAGTACTTCAATTCCGCATCCAGCTAATCAAAATTGTTAATTGGTCCGCTCAGACAAAGTCCATAAAAACAGAGCCGACGACTTCGCCGGAATTCTGAGAAAGATCATTTCTCCGGTATGTTTACTTCCAAAATCTTCTCTGCCATTTCATTTTTAATCATTTGAATGTTTGTCAATCGAATTAAACAAGAAACAGTAGGGTAATCGTTGTCCGTGATATTGTAACGAAGAAGATGAAGTTAGTTTGTTTATAAGTTTAATATAAATTGGATATTATCTCGGGTTAGACACACAGTCCAGCGGTGGACTGTGTGCGCACATATATCACACGCCGCGAGTTCGATCCTTGACAAAATCGTATGCTATGTAATAAAGATGTTTTCCTTTTTAACTGAACCGGATTAACTCACTGAAGATGTTAAGTATAATAAAAATCGGTATATTAACCAGGTTAGACACACAGTCCAGCGATGGACTGTGTGCAACACTAACCCACAGGTCCCGGGTTCGAGACCTGTTACACACTCCGGTTCGATGATTAAAACCCTTTTTGAAAATAAAAGAATTTTGAATAAACTAAAACAGTATATAAATATAATTAAAAACAGAATTATTTCGGGTTAGACACGTAGCTCAGTTGGTAGAGCTGCGTGCACGCGTACGGGAGGTCTCGGGTTCGAGCCTTACCCGGCGCACATATGCACATTAGCGAACCGGTCAAACAGTCAACAGTCACGGTCAACGGTCAATGGTCAACGCAAAAGTCAACATTTTTTATATTTTTATTTATTTATTTAATTTAAAAATCAATTAAAAATACTTAAAAATAATGATTTTAAAGATAGAAAACAGCCTTAAACTCACAAAAATATATCTAGAAATCTTATTAAAATTATTAATAGAATCCACTCATTTACCATACCTTTTCGTTATTGTTTAGGTTAGTTAATTCCCGTCGATCAATCCTTTTAACTCGTGCGCATTTCATCATCTTCAACCGAACGCACCCAATGTGAGTGAATCTCTACAAATTCCCCGTTTTAATCACGTTTTTGGGGTGTATCATGTCTCTTATCATTTATTATATTTAAACCATTGTGCATCCAACATATCCATGAACAAATGTGTATTCAACATCTATCAACTGGTTGTGTGGTTATTGTTTAGAGTAAATTATCATTTTCAGTACATACATTATCATGGCCGCCGCTCCCCATTACATTATGAGCGTTGAGCAGTTCCCCATTACATTATGAGCGTGAACCAGGCGTTGCCAACATACGATCGGCTCCGTTTGATTGAGCCTTGATCGCACAGACATTTATCATAGGCCGTCCGTTCCCCATTACATTATGAGCGTGAACGTGACGTTGCCAACATATACAGTTTCATTCATGTTATATATTCATACAAGTTGGTTTGTTATTGTACGTTATTGTTCGTTGTTGTTATGGTTATTGTATGATTTAATTACGTTTGCTTACATATGATTGTTGCACAATTTTTCATGATAAAGATAACAAGAAATCAATAATAAATGTTTTTCTAACAAGGTTCACTCGCCAACTTATGTTGACCCAAAAACCCCCATTTTTACACATGATACAGGTGATCCAGCTGCAGCAAGAAACACATAGGATGGCTTAGAAGAATAAACTGGTTTAGACTTTGAATTGTTTAGCTGATTATCTTTCTTGTATTTGTATGAACATGTTTGGAATATTGAGGATGTAATTTTGACTTTAATAAATATGAAACATATTAGTAAATATCATGAGCTTTGGTGATAACCCAATTATGCCCTGACTCTTATTCCGCTGCGGGTCGGGGTGTGACACTACTGCTTTTGTTTTTGGGTTTGCAGCTTATTTGACCTGTTTCGAGTCCCGCTCGATCATGCCTATTCCGATTCGCTTCAAACTAAATATGTAACATCTAAACGAGGTCCCGTTTCTCCTTACACTACCATAGTCACATTTTAACAATAAATTCAACATTTACATAAGCCCAAGTGTGCCTTAATTCTGTCATTTAAATGATAAATCTTACTTCTCAGATTTGCCCCGTTCGGTTTTTATCATACAACTTCCAATTTAGTTAACCATTATCAACCCAATACCATCAAACTCATCTTAGTACTTCCATTGATTTTACATTCCTACAAGCCTCTCAACAATTAACATATAAAAATTTCCTTTAAATACTAAAGAGTGATTCCGAAAATCACTTACCTTAAGCGTGTGTAATAGAGCTTACTTCCTTGCCTCATCTCGACCTGTTAGGCCTCCGTGCTCGAGCCAATTGATACAATTCCCATCCTTACATGTCATCACGTTCGTATCAAGGTTAGCATATATGATCATACATATAAACCTTCATTTCTTTTTAGGCATTATTTGACTTTCATTAGTCAAATTTCCGCATACATAAGACATATACCAATAGTTACCTCATTCAAATCTCACACAACTCGATTACCATCACACATAGCACATAAATCACCTAGTACATAACACACTAATTCCCTACTCTTGCTATTGTGTCCAAAAGCCTATCCATTACATTCATACACTGTTGACTTTCAAAAGTCAACGGTCCAACTTTCATGATCTTACAAATTGACAACCACATTCAAAGTTAGGCAATTTACATAACTCTACCATCTTTACTTTCTAGTAAGTTCACACGCTTCATATCTAGTACATGATCATTTCATGATCAAACACTTAATCCCACATATGGTGTGCATCACACCTTCAAAGCATGTAGTACTATCTTCTAATGCATGTTTCTTACTAAATCATTTTATCAAACTAATTTCCCACTTGTATTCCATGTAAAACACATTCTTTATGCTAATCTATTATCAATTACATCATTATCACATTCTACATATATTATCCATTATATGCATACAATTCCTCCTATTTTTGTCACTTAGACATTTCATCAAACACTTAGTGTGCATACAACATACAAGGCACAATGTACAAGTATTTTATTGTATAATCTTCCTAGTTCACAACATAGATCATCACATTCAACTTGAATCCTATAATTTTCATACTATATCCAAATTAACTACGATTACTCATTACATACAACATCACACATCAACATTACACAACTATTGAACATGTATGACCATCCTTATTATCATCTTCACTACTACAAGTGGGATTCTCCCCAAAACATCAAATTACTTATAATCTTGCATAACTTGTGTCCCATATGGTGATTCTAATACATATTCATACTAAATTTCATACTAATTCATGGATTTATCATAAACCAACTTCTTACAAAATCACCAAATTAAAATCTACAACTTACCACATTTTATATGAGGTAGAGGGTGAGAAATCTCCATTCATGCAATGTTTTTCCTTCAATTTTGGTCTTGATTTAGCTGAATTGTATAATTGTTCTTGAGAGAGGGTTTCTCCTCTATCTCTTTCTCCATACACGACACACACTAAACATCTTACACTTTCTATTTAATTGAAAGTTTAACCCAATTTTCCATTTTTCGTCCCTCCACTTTGCCATCCTTTCCTATTTGTCACAAAACTTTACTCCCCCACTATTCACTTATGATTAACTAAATTATTTATAAATAGTTAACCCACTTCATGCCATAAAACAAGAAAACATATTTGTGAGTTAACATTCGGGATTTTTGGGCATTACATCTAGGGCTTGTAACATCATCTCAAGATTTCTCCTTCAATCCGATGTCAAATTAAGTGACTCTTGAGTCCATTGTGCTTTGTTTTTCATGCTCTACAAAACCTTTCTATCCATTTATGTGATATAGGGCATACGAATCCGAATTTGATTTCATATTAAATTAGGGTTCTTAGATTCTATAATTTGGGGCTTTTGATCTTAGACACATGTTTTGGTGAAATTGAAGTTATGTTACTGTTCATTATCATACTAGATTAGTTTGAGGAAATTTTGGTAATTTTTGGACATCATACGGATTTATTACGAATTTTATTCATTGTTATATAATATATAAAATCATATAAATATAAAAGTTTGCCAAAATAAAATCTCACAAATAACATTTTTTATTTTTACAGAAAATATATAAGTCGTGGAATTTTTATATCAAATGTCATATTTTTTTGGCAATTAATTTAGTAATAAAAGGATTAATCAAATTAAAAAAGAAATTAACTCATTTTACAATATTAATCATTTTAAATAAAAAATACAAGATAGTTATAACTGCTTAGTATATAAATTAGTTCTTTTTACAAATTTAATCACGTTAAATAAAAAAATACAAGATAATTATAATAAGTGTTTAGTTTATAAATTTAGTAGATAAGTTATTGACACTTTGTCTGTATTTATCACTTACAATAAATATATATATATATATATATATATATATATATATATATATATATATATATATATAATTAATTAATTTTATGTTATTTTTCGCACTTTTTTATGTCGTATTACAAGTATTGATTAATTATTCGTATTACCCTTGCCCCCTTGGGTTTGAACGATTGTTGTAGACGACCCGTTGAACCCTCGTCAAGAAGTGAATAGCTTCTGGCGCAAGGAAGCCAAAAGTATCAAAGGCAAAAGGGACAAAGACATGCTGGTTCTTTGCGCAAGCTTTAGCGTGCTTATCCACTTTCTTTGATTTGCCTTTCTTGCCGCTTGTCCAGCTACAAACCTGTTTTCCCTTAAACCAACCAAAGGGGAAACCCCCGTGAGGTCTACACAAGCATGTTTCCCCCCAGCCCAGCCAAAGACGAGCAGATCCGCTGGTCGCAGAGTAGATCTCCCTTCCATAGGGTCCGTGAGGAAATTCACATGGCCCTCTTTCTTAGCCAAAATCCCAGCTCTTCTTAAGATGTCCCACAAAGCATCACGCACCCAGTCGTGCCGATATTTGAACCCAGGGAGCTCTTTACAGTGAACTGCATGCTCCCCGTATTTATCCATACAAGCTTTACGACATATCGGGCAAGTTTCATCTTCCGGGTACATAGGGATCATCAACCGGTATTTGAGAATGGCTCTATATTCTACTGCAGACATACATTGTTCCCAACCCCTCAATTGGTATATGGTCAAAAATTCCTAAGCATGGGGACCTTTCAGGCACTCAAACACCGCCTTCTGGCGGATGACTTCAAATCGATCTCCTTACCGGTCCACTGGTCAGGCCGATTGAACCGGTCAAATCAGATTTAAGAACCGAAATTTATGCCTAGTAGCAGAACCAAAACTTTTAATTAGATTGTGACAAAATAAATTTACTTTTTTATAGTGAGATGCCAATTCATGTGGGACTTCCAGATTGTGGAAAATGTGTGAAAAAGTTCCATGTGGAACCTCTCTCCCTTCCTGTTGTAGGCTCTTAAAAATGTATCTTCTAGGACTAGGGTTTGAATAGAATTTGGTCACCTTATACTATCCAATTCTAAAACATCAAGTCTAAAAAAGAACCTCCAAATGAAATCATCATGTAGGTGATTCATTTGAAAATCTAAGTTTTAAATACACAAACAAAATTGTTAGTCAATTTACACAAGGAAAACAAACAAGATAGTTAATCATATAATAAAAAAAAAACTTGTTTTCCCGGGGTCAATTGTCCCATAACGGAACTTTCGGTTAAAATATTTTACATGTTGGGTCGCTTAAATGTAACCAATTAGTTATCATTGTGCAATTAACCGAAAGTTTGGTTATGTTTACGATTTTGGACCAAAACCGACCCGGAGCGACCTGTGCGCACCATGCCATATGGATGTGAATTTTTGACATGACACAAATTTAACACGAAATTCATTGGTTTGGGTTTAGTATAAATCGGTAGTTGAATCCATTTAGCTCTTTTTTAGGTGAACCCACGCGGGTTGACTCATTTAACCCATTTCTTTTTAAAGTATGTATTATGTCATAAATTAAATCGATTGTTTACTTTATGCCAAAGTTAGCTATTGTAACCACCCAAAACTGCATCACCATTAGGCATCATCAACTTAGTTGCTACTGACCTCTCTGTCAAAATCGATGTAAAAGTAGCTACCTAAGTACACTTGTTCTCCTTTTCAAACACCGGCCACTGGTCCGACTAGTCAGTCACTTCACAAACGATTTAAATGGGCTGACCGGACCGTCGACACCACTGTCTCCGGTTAAACGGGCTGGGCCAGCTGGTCTTGTTTTTTTTTCAAAACAATGATTAATAGCCATCTGCTTTACTTTTGTGAGTATGAATAAATTATGAACTAGTCTCCTAATCCCCTCAATATCTTATATTTTCTCGCTAAACTTCTATCCCATAAGTGGAACACATCAAACCATCAAACCATCGGTCCAATAAATTGGTTATAACAAAGTTTTTTGCATAGTGTCTATTCTCTTGTAGTTTTCGATGAAATAAGTGTTTAGCACATTATTACGGTGTTCATGCTCTTTCTTGGTAAATTAACTAAACCATCAAACAAAAAAATTCTATATATTTCAAGTAAAACCAAATAAACTAATAAAGTAGAAGATATATAAGATCTTTTGAACTCATAAAAAAAGATTCATTCTTGATAGTTGTAAAGTTGGTTAGACTAGGAGAAACAATTAAAAAACATTGTTTAATTACCATAAGTCCTATAAATATTTAACTACCACAAATCAACCTCTTCATTTCTTCTTTCCTACACGTTTTTCAAAATTCTCCTCTTATTTTCTAATGATTCCTTAGTCTAGCTTTTCTCTAATTGTGTGGCATCATTCCCACCCTTAGGCTAAAGGTGCGACCACCAATAATTCAATCATCCAGTAGCATTTGTAGAGTCTTTTGGTCCAGGTTTCAGTGAGGATGTTATACCTGAAAATTCAGCTCTGCCACATTTGTGGTTGCTGCTGATTAAATAGTTTAATGCTAAACTCCACAAAGCTTCCATATGTTGTCAAAGAAGATTCCAATAAAGTAGGTGTTTCGTCTGGTATTTGTCCATTTGACACACTTGAAAAAGATGGAAAACTTTTGAGTTGTGAGTGATTGCGAATAACCCAAGTCTTCCTTAACGTATGTCATTGTAACCATCCTACTTGTGTCTGCTAGGCTGCAACTACCACAAAAAAAGCCTTCATTGTTGTAATAATAAGAATTTGATGCATGTTGTTTGGTAGTGGTTAATTAATACCTTGAAATGCGGTTATCTCGTTTTAAATTTATAAAAGATGATCACTTAGTAAATTTTATATAAGAACCAAGTATCAAACCAAAGGACACGACTTTTACTACTCAACATTTAAATATCCAACTTGTTAATTAATTATCTTTTTTTTTATTTATATTATATAGAATCAGAAAATAAATCCAAGTAATAGAAATGAGTGGAGAATTCAAGATCACAATAACTATTGCTTTTGGTTTTCGACTCCACCAAGGATAAATTATAGTTAGCTATTGGCAAGTGGTGTGTAAACTTACTTGAAAAGACCTGACTCTTAAATTTACAAATTATATTTTTGAAGTTAAAATGGAAGGGCTCCTTATCAGGTTACCTCATTCCCTTAACCTAGAGTAAAGCTCATTTATAAAGTCACCAACCTAGGTCTAGTTTAAAGACATCCATCTACTCTTCTTTTATACAATATTACACCCCATGACCTTTATAATTGTGGTCCCTTTTCAGGTCCAAAGGTCAACAAAGGTGTATATACTTGGTGACAATGTTGCAAATGTGACTTGGTGACAATGTTACAAATGTGACTTGTTCTTATATATATATATATATATATATATATATATATATATATATATATATTTTTTTTTTTAACATGAGTTTACAAACTCTTGGGCCGCACCAAAGCCTAACATATAGACCATGATAGACAAGTCGCTCAGCCAGGTTTTGGCATATCATTGAGGCCTAGCATTTAGACCATAAGACCCCATGAAATTCTTGATAAGTGATGGTTAATCACAAGATGTGTATAAACACAAATGGGTTAATCACTACCAAAATGAACTCCCCTATTAGATGGGTTGTTACACACCATGAGTGTACTAATAGGCTTCACACCACTGAGTTTATCAAGAATACTCACAAGATTAAAGACCAAAACTTAAGAACAAGTCCCGTTAACAAAGAATATGGGTAGAAAGAATTACTAAAAACATAACACACCACTTTGCCAAATATTAAACATTTAATTCATACCAAGTTTCATCTACAACCCAAGCAATATAATAAGTTTAGCCAAGAATGGTGTACAAACTTGTCCACAAGCAATGATCATGGAAAGGATCATGATGGAGCAAGTGTAATATAATCAATAACTTTTGAAAGGTTGTTGATTACAAGTCTCTCTCTCTCTCTCTAAGCAATTACAAGTGATTTTGTGGAGTGATCTTAAACTCCAAAGGGTGATTTATGGGCTAGGCCCCTTTGGGTATGGGATTTCTATGATTCAAGGGGTGAAGGGATGAGTTGAAATGAGGAACCTAAGGCCTCTATTTATAATGGCATTCATGTTTGAGGCCAAGACTTTCTAGAAGTTATTGTCCTTAGGGAGACAAACATTTTTACTTTTTAGGTACTCTTGTCCCTTTTGTATCCTTGCCTTTTGTCCCATATGAGAAGCTTCATGAACTCTTACCCCATCTGTGAAACAGGCATGGCCATACCCAAATGACGCATGGCCATGCATAAATGTTGTCTTCCGATATAAATGCAAACTAGTCTTTAGCCCTGCGTTGCGTGGAGATGATATAAAACCGTGCTACTAGCTGAGTAGCAATTGAACGATGATCAACATAATATAAAAAATATAAATTTCTAACATAAAGTGACCCATCGAACTTATACCGACACATATCAAAAAGTCGAGGGTAAAAAACTTGAAGGGTCGAATGTGACCACTAAACAACGTGCTAAGTAGCAACCATACGATGACCATATCCAGGAAAAAGTTTAAAACAAAAACTAATAAAAAACTAAACTCATTTAACTATGGGGGGAAATCATAAAAACCAAAGTTTTATAATAAAAATAAAAAAATTAAAGTTCACTAAAAGAAAAAAAAACCTTAAACTTAAAGGACAAACCCGCAAAAGACAAAATAGACACTATTTCTCAAATGTTATAAATTCATATTTTGAATTTGAATATGCACGATCATGCATAGATAGGCACGATCATGTCCCATTCTTTTGCCGCGACAACCCGTAGTCCTTTTTTTTTCCTTTTCTGTTATAGGCACAACCTGCCTAAGGGTATGTACGGTCGTGCATGAACAAGTGTCCAGATAGGGTTTCAAATGTGTCAGTCTTGTCGGATCTCGAAGGTTACATGCTTTGTCTTTATCCTCCACGACCGCAACTAAGGGTGCACGGTGTGCCTTCGCACATTGTTGACTTTGGTTGACCAAAATAGGGTTGATTTGTTGACTTGTACTTGTTAGGCTGGTATGCACAGCCGTGCCTATTTGGTAGATTATTGATTTTCTTGGAATCTTGGATTTTTGCCTCGCTTTTTGCTTCTTTTCATCCAGAGAGCCCTTGAAAAGCTACAATTATTAAATAGGAACGATTTAGGTAGTATGTCCAATGATAGAGTCATAAAGTACCATAAAATAAGGGTTAATATGTATTAAAAATATGTATAATTGATGGCATATCAAACTCCCGTGGAGCAAAATTTGGTAGCCAAATATTTGGCATTGGTGGAGCACTTCCACCTAGTGGCGGATACACAACCTTGGTCGGGTGGGCATCCCCACCGTTCAGCTGTGTGAGTGTTGTAAGAATCTCTAGGCGCTAGTCGGGCGGTGGGGTACGACTAGCGATTAATCGGGATTTATAAGGATTAATCGGAATTAATTGGATCCAGATTTTTATATGTAATTCTTAGTTATATATACGCACACATTTTTATATTAGTTTTCTAAAATGGACATGTTTTAACCCCTCATTGATCCATTTGTTTAAGTAATTGGAAGGAATTTGTAAGGTTTGGTCGAACTTTGGCTGGTGTCTGACCAAAATTTGGCTAGAATAGGACCGACATTGACCACCTAGCGATTAATCAGTGAACCTCTTTAACCGGCGATTAATCAAGACAAATGGGATTTTTACAACCATGTTGTGTCTGGTTTAACAAAGTATCAGCAATTACATCGCTTTACATATTTTTCTTATGAAATTACTTTGTAAAATTATCACAAAATCCCTACCTTTAACAACATGATTCTAAATTAAAAAAACTTCATTATCACCTCCTTCATCTACAATCTCACTTCTTTCTTTAACACACCCAAACCTACGATCTATTATACATTATCATATTAATTTAGGGATACTGATTTTAATAACCCAACTTTCACCAATTGGCCAATAACACTCCAACTTTCAATTTGTACACCAGCACTCACAACTTTCAACTTATTGGCTGAGAACACTCTCAAACTAACTGAACCCTAACCTAGTTAGTTTGTGCTGATGTGGCATCTGATGTGGCCCATTTTGCTGAGGTGGCATATGACGTGGCAACTGATGTGGCAATTTTTGCTGACGTCGCAGGTGACGTGTTAAATGACGTGACATTTATGACTGGATCTGATATGGTATCTGACATTGCATTTTTTGATGACGTGGCAGCTGACATCAGCTAACTGGGTTTAGGTTTAGTTAGTTAGGGATTCTCAGCCAATAAGTTGAAAGTTGGGAGTGCTGGTGTACAAATTGAAAGTTGGGAGTGTTATTGACAATTGGTGAAAGTTTGAGTTATCAAAATCCAATATCCCTATAATTTATGAACTTTTTAGCTATAATGTTTTTTATCATTTTGTGATTTTTGTCCTTTTGTGAATTCTTTTTATTTTTTCATCTTTCCTTTTTTTTTTCCTTTTTTTTTTTTAAGTTTCAGTCGAACATGGTGTTGTACATGTAACAAAACAAAGAGTTTAATACTGACCGAACAACGTCAGTACCAGAATTGATATTCGTTTTTATTGTTTCGAACGATGTAAACACATCTCGCTAATTTTTTGGTCGCATCATGACTTTTTTTGTTTCTCTTACGGTAAGTGTCGGTATCTTTATGAACATAACCAATACCAAACGAATTTCTGTCATTAACCTTATTTTTACTATTGCGTCTACGCTCCATTAAAAATTAGGTCACCCCGCAGCAGAGCGCGGGTGTAACCCACTAGTTTTACTATATTTATCATGTCACGTCCATTGAGGACAGTCTCATCAAGGTCAATATGTTAAAAATAAATATCCTCTTCAAAGCGCTATTATATTTTTTGGTTGTATTTTATATTTTTAATATTTGTTTGTTTGTTTATACTTTATATTTGAGATATTCCGCTTGGACTTTGGACGAGCTTGGATGTTGGACGTATCATAAAGGCTTGGATAGCTTGTTAGGCTGGAAATATTGCTTGCTGGGCTTGTAGCTGATTAGCTAAAGACCGGATCAGATCAAGTATCAGGTCAAGTCTTGTAGCTGGGTTCTATATAAGCTTGTGTCCAGATTTCTTGGTTCACTATTCAGATATTTTTCTTTTCACTCATTTACTTTTCTCTCTAGAGTTTCTTGATGACATGCAACATCTAGGGTTTGTTGATCTAATCTTCGTTGTAGATCGTTTCACCTGTTAGATCGTGTTGTGTGTTCATCAGATCATCATGTTGATGATTTGAAAAGAGTCTCAGAAAGAGTTGTTTTGTGTAAATCTGTTTCAGTTGTTTTTTATATTCAAAAGTGTCTTTATTATCAAACTTCACATCCCGTTGTAATGCGGTGGAATAGTTAATTTCACTACAATAATAAAATTTAAATAAGGTTCAAAAAATGAAAAAAATAAGATGAAGGTGTCGATTATTAGGAGGTTAAAGAGTAGCTACTTTGAAGGGAAGTGGGTGATCGGTCTTTAAGTTGGATATATGGAGAATTAAATTTCAAACTTTCACTTTATAAAGAATATATCATATGGTCTTAATATATCCCGTCTTGGTATCTCTCGTATTACATTCCAAGTTTTCACTTTATAACTTAATATAGCGTATTGTTTTAGTATCTCGTATCAAAAGGATGTTTTGAAGATGTTAATCACGCAAAAGAATAGCATACGCAATACAATGTAGCGCAATATCGAAGTTACTAATGGACTGAAATACAAACATATATACACAAAGAAAGATAGGTCAATACACAATCAAAACACAAGAACTTAGTAATGATTTACTATAAAATCAAACTCAAAAAGTAAAGTGACAAGCAAAAAGACACAAAGATGCCAATATAATTCTTTCTAATATCACTCTCCCTTTTGACTTCTTCTATTCTTACCAACTCCCTTCTTTGTCTTTTCATTTCCTTAAACTCATTCCAGCTTTTCCATTTTTCTTTATCATCCACCACCTTCCTTCTTACATTATTCTCCATCAAAATTGCTCCTTGCGAAATGACCAAAAAGTCCTTACCATTTAACAAACTAGAATCCAAGTTCATTAGTTTCATGGTCACCTCTTTCACCTGCAACCCCTCTTCCTCACCCACACCCAAAACCACCTGTATTCGACATTGAACCATCTCATTTGGGTCACATCCTGGTTGTATTGGACAAGGGTCTCATTAGTCATCCAAGCCCTCTTTACTCTAATAGGTTTGGTACTCGATAGGTTGCCTGCTCGTTTTAATGTAGGATCAATAATAATCCAGGTTAATGTCAGCGACTCTTTCAAGCGCGATAATGCTGCTTGGTCCACACCCGCAAGCTCATCTACTTCCAGGTCAATGGGCCGGGATTTTCCTTGATCTTCATTTAATTTAATCAGCAAATACGACGATAGGAAATCAGTTGTCGTGTTGGTGAATTGGACTGTGGAGTATATGATATCGGTTTGGAATCGTATATCGACAGACAGCTGATATGAGTTGTGATTGCCAAGGATGAGAATGAGATGATCTATGGATATAACACGACGAATAATCTGTGTGAACAACATGATATCAACCAAAACTTTTTCAAATTACTGAAGTAATGTAGAAGTCTTTTAATACAGGAATAATATGAAAAACGGTACAAGACACTGTGACAAACAACTCTCAGACAAGGCATATTATCAACAAGATAATCTGCATATAAAAACTGTCGAACAGACAAGGATCGAATCTGAATGTTCTAGAGAGAAACCCAGAAAGAAGTAGCAGAGAGCAAACATAGAGTAATGTGTTGTGTGATCTGGGATCCCAAGGCAGCAGAATATAAAGGGACAAATCCGTAGGGTTCACGCGTACAGGAGCAGCCCATCAGCAACCAGACTTGAGCCCAACAGTATATATGCCCAACCGAACACTAGCCCAGCAAGACTCAAAAGAAAAAAGAAAGGAAAAATATTAGAAAAGATAAAAGCACAAAATATAGAATTGTAATATTTTAACACCCCCCCCCCCCCTCAATTCAATATTTGAAGCAATCAGAGATGTTGAGAAGTTGACAAACCTTCTCGTGAGGGCCAGGAGATAGACCTTTGGTAAGGACATCAGCAGCTTGATCCTCTGACTTAACACCAACGGTTCGAATAATTCCCTAAGAAATTTTTTCTCGTAAAAAGAAAAGGTCAACCTCAAAGTGTTTGGTACGCTCATGAAGACATGGTTGGCGGCAATGGAATGGATCGGTATTCTGCCTCAGCACGGTGGACTGCTTTTTACTTTTCCATGAAACAATATTACTTCCTAAAAACACACAAAAACCAGTAACAAATTTTCGAGATCTTAGGCATTTAGCCCTGTCCGAATTAGAAAAAGCTTTTATATTTAAAGAATCTCCTTTTTTAAACAGAATTCCTTTTCCGGGAGCACCTTTTAAATATCTTAAAAGACGTAAGGCAATTTTGAAATGAGCTTGCGTAGGCGAATGCATAAATTGGCTAAGATAATGCACAGAGTATGCTATATCTAGTCTCGTGTGGGAGAGATAGATCAATTTTCCAACAAGTTTTTGATAAACTGTTATATTTGTTAAGGGTTGATTATCCTTCTCACACAGATGAGATAAAACATGATTTACCTCGATTGGACAACTGACTGGTTTACAACCGGTCATTCCAAATTCAGCAAACAAATCTAAGCAGTATTTCCTTTGGGTTAAACATAAGCCAGTTGAGTTTCTTACAACTTCAATACCCAGAAAATATTGTAATTTTCCCAAATCTTTTATAAAAAACTTTGATTTGAGTAAAAGTTTGATGTCATTAACTTGTTTTGAACAATTACCGGTTATAATAATATCATCCACATAGACAAGAAGGACAATAAAAACCGTGTCTTTTTTCATAACAAACATGGAATGATCACACTTGCTTTGTTCGAAACCAAGATCAACAAGAACGGACACAAGTTTCTCATTCCACATCCGAGGAGCTTGTTTCAATCCATACAAAGATTTTTTTAATTTACAAACTTTAGACTCGGACGAAGAATTATAACCATCAGGCAAGCACATATAAATTTCTTCGTTAAGGTCACCATATAAAAAGTCATTGTTAATGTCAGGTTGATATATCTCCCAATTAAAGTGAACAACCATAGATAACACACACCTAACTGTAACCATTCTAACAACAGGAGAAAATGTATCAAAAATGTCAATGCCTTCCTTTTGACTAAACCCCTTAGCAACAAGCCTAGCTTTATATGTAACATCCGTCGAAAAACGGGTTTCCAAAACCCGCTTCGTTTATTAAACGAATAGTCAGTTATAATTTTTGTTGCGTATAAATGGTTCATTTTAATTTTAAACAATACATAATTAATAAACATTTTAGAATTTAAAAACTATAATCATTAAATGGTAAAAACAAGTGCTAAAAAAATAAAATCAAGCTGCCGGGTTTCGAACCCGGGTCAGCCGGATCAAACAAACAAACATCTCACCACTCCGCCACTTGACTCGTTTGTGATAACTATTAAAACAAATAATATTTATAATAAAACTCGAAATCATATTCAGTAATCAGCGCGCCCAATCCGCAGTCGCCGGAATTACCGACGATTTCGCGAGACTTCGACAGTTTCCTTTGACTGAACGCGTGTATTAACTTCGACATCAGTTATAACCGATGTCTAATCCCGCAATCCCAGTCATAACCGTCGGAAAAGTTTTGACCACGAATCAAGATCAAATTCGGACTCGATTCATTCTATTTCTTCCCTATAAATACACACCCAACTCTCTGGTAACCTTTTCGCTCAAAATCGCACAATTTATCAAAGTCTTAGCACTCGCCGGAGAAACTCTGCACTCGCCGGACTTTCACCAGAAAACCGAGACTTACACCAAATCGGTAAATTTCTCGACTCTTTCGTTTTCAATCCATTTTTAGACATATACTAACTTCAATCCTTCAACCAGAATCGGTTCCAGACGACGTTGCCGGAAATTCTGCACTCGCCGGAAAATCTCTGGAAATTCTGAAATCGCACTGTAAATTGATACAATCATCTAAACCCCCTGATATCTCTTGTTTAGTCACTTAATTTCACAACTCATTGATCAAAACTGTTAATTGATCTGCTCAGACGGAATTCACAAATCAGAGCTGATGACCCTTGTTGGAGTTCTGAGAAAAACATCCTGTTCGGTACATTCGAATCCGTAACTCTCTTTATCCATTACATTTCAATCAATTATATGTTCGACGAACGATTTAAACAAGAACAGTCGAACATCTTTGTCTGTGTCTTCATGAATGAAGAAGACGAAGTCGAACATTGTGTATAAGTTTAATTAAAACAGGATATTAAACCGGGTTAGACACACAGTCCAGCGGTGGACTGTGTGCAATCACACAGCGCACGTCACGAGTTCGAACCTTACAACGCACCGACTTTCCGAATTAAAACCAAAATTTTTAAAACTGAATCAGATCAAGTCACAGTAAGTTTATAAGAACAATATAAACCATAAGTTAAACAGATTAGACACACAGCCCAACTGGTTGGGCTGTGCGCTTACAAACCGAAGGACCCGAGTTCGACTCCGGGTCCCTGCAACCGGTTCGACATATAAACCCTTTTTATTATAAAACCAAATAAATTAACATTTAAGTAATATATATATGTATAATTAAAACATAGAATATTTCGGGTTAGACACGTAGCTCAGTTGGTAGAGCTGCGTGCACGCGTACGAGAGGTCCCGGGTTCGAACCTCACTCAGTGCACACTCAACCACAGTCCGACCGGTCAACGGTCCGGTCAACGGTCAACAAAAGTCAAATTTTATTTATTTATTTATTTATTTATTTTAAAAATCAATTAAAAATACTTAAAAATAATATTTTTAAAGTTAGAAAATGACCTTAAACTCACAAAAATAAATCTAAAAATCCTATTAAAATTGTTAATTAAAAGTATTAGTCTCCAATAAAATCCAATTATTTACCGAACCATTTCGTTATTATTTTAGGTTAGTTCTTCCGAGTCGATCAAATCCCAAAACTCGTGCGCATCCAACAACATCAAAAGAACGCACCCAATGTGAGTGAATCTCTACCAATTCCCCGTTTTAATCACATTTTTGGGGTGTATCATGTGTCGCTTAATTATTTATTATATTTAAACACTTGTGCATCCATCATATCAGTGATCAAATGTGTATTCAATATGTATCAATTGTTGTGTGGATTATGTTTAGATTAAAGTTATCATTTTCAGTACATGCATTTCATTAGGCCCATCAGCTCCCCGTGGGAGACGGGTTGAGTACAGGTGCCTCATTCGATCGGCTCCGTTTGATTGAGCCTTGATCTCACATACATCATCATACATTTCATACGATCGGCTCCGTTTGATTGAGCCTTGATCTCACAATACATTATCATTCATGTCATATACTCATTCAAGGTGGTTTGTGATTGTTTGTTTATATATGTTTGCTCACATACGAATATTGCACAACTTTTCAATATTAAATACAACAAGAAATCAATAACAATGTTTTTAAAACAAGGTTCACTCACCAACTTTTGTTGACCCAAAATTTCCCTCATTTTACACATGATACAGGTGATCCAGTTGAGACAAGAAACACATAAGAGGGCCTAAAAGAAGAAATCAGTTTAAGCTTTGGATTGTTTTACTTAGTTTCATTTCCTTGTATTTGTATGAATTTGATTTGAACATTTAAGTTGTAATTTGAATTTAATAAATATGAAACATTTTAGTAAACATCATGAGCTTTGGTGATAACCCAATTATGCCCCGACTCTTATTCCTCTACGGGTCGGGGTGTGACATTATACCTCTCTATTTCACCGTTAGATTTATATTTAATTTTATAAACCCACTTACACCCAATAGCTTCCCTATTAGGTGGTAGGTCCACAATCTCCCAAGTTTTATTGCTATGTAAGGCTTCAAGTTCTACGTTAATAGCATTAACCCAATTAGCATCATTTTTAGCTTCAAATAATTTTTAGGTTCACAACTTTTATTTAACACAGAAGCAAAGCAAAAACTTTCAGGAGACAAATTAGCATAGTTTAAGACTTTTTCTAAATCATATTTGACTTTCCCATCAACTATAAAATCATCAAGTTTAAAGGGAAATTTAATGTTTCGAGAGAATCTCCGTAAAACCGTGTTAGTTTGTTCACCAATATCTCCCTCAGAATTAATATTGTCTTCATGTTCAGTGTCATGCTCAGCCCTGTCTGAATTTGATTCTATATTGCTTAGTTGCTCATTATCAGCCATGCCTAAAGCAATCTCTGAATCAGTTTCAGACTGCTCAGACCCATGACCTGTTGAAGTGTTTATTTGTGTATTCTCATCATCCGGAGTTGGGTCAACTTGGGGTCTTTGAGTGAAGTTAAAATCAGATAAATAAAAAAAAATTAGGGTGTTAACTTCAGTAGGAATACCTAGATCTGAAAATGTTTCCTTTTCTTTAAAAGGGAACACAGTTTCATAAAACCTAACATCCCTAGAAAATAACATCATTTTTTGATCTAAACTCCAAAGTTTGTACCCCTTTTTTTCATTTGAATATCCAACCAAAACACATTTTTCTGCATGCGTGGTAAACTTATCAGAGTTATTTAACACAGTGCTGAAACAAAGACACCCTATAACCCTAAGTTGATCTAGAATAGGAGTAAAACCAAACACAAGTTCATATGGAGACTTTCCACTCAAAACAGATGAAGGTGTCCTGTTAGTTAAATAAGAAGCAGTTAGAATACACTCGGACCAAAATTTAATCGGAAAACCACCTTGAAAGAGTAAAGTTCTAGCTACATTCAACAAATGCCTATGCTTTCTCTCAACTACCCAATTTTGTTGTGGAGTGCGAACACATGAAGTCTGATGTATAATCCCATTTTCATAACAAAAACTACTAATTTGTTTATTTATAAATTCAGTACCATTATCATTCCTAAAGATCTTGATAGATTTACTAAACTGAGTTTTAAGTAAATTATAAAAACCTTTAAAATTGTAAAACACTTCATCCTTTGACTTCATGAGATATGCCCACACAGCTCTAGAGTAATCATCAACAACAGTAAGAAAGTATCGAAAACCATCCCTACTTTGGACTCTATACGGACTTCAAACATCAAGATGAACAAGATCTCCTAATGCTTTAGATTTATGGTCACTTAAAGGGAAAGGTTCCCGATGCTGTTTAGCTCTATGACATGTTTCACAAGGATCCAATTTAGCACCAGTTTTAAAGTTTAGATCATTTTTAAGAATATGCAAGACAGGTTCAGCAGGATGACCTAACCTAGCATGCCAAAGATTAATATCACAACTAGAGTTACAAACCTTATTTGAAACATAAGAACTACCACAGAAGTATAGACCATGACTGGCTACCAGTCACCTGGACTTTCTTCGTTTGAGAGTCCTGAATATAGCAAGTTTGTTCATCAAAAGAAACAATGAGCTTACAATCTCTAGCAAGTTTATGAACGGAGATTAAATTTACACAATAATCAGGCACGACAAACACATCATATAGAATGACCTTGTCACTTAATTTAATATCACCAATTTTAGTTACCATGACACTCGTGCCATTGGGATGTTTAACTTTGATATTAAATTCAGTTACATCCTTTTGATTAATTAGATACTCATCTGTCATTACCATGTGTTGATTGGCACCAAAATCAACTATCCATCCTATCTTTTTTTCCATTGTTGATAAAATTCGAAAAACAAAAAGCAGGTTTGAAATCATAAATAGGTTTCGAAGACAGATTCACAAAACTATTCAGACAAACAGGATTAGCGCACATACCAGCAAATCCACTATTCTGAGAATCACCCTTAGGTTTATCATTCAAGAGACTAAGCAACTGGGCTATCTGATCATTGGACAAAGAACTCATAGCATAAGTTGTATCAGTAGTATCAGCAGTAACGTTATTACTAACCTTGTTACCCTTGTTCCCACCAGGTTTTGACTTCATCCAAGAAGGATAGCCAACAAGTTCAAAACACTTCTCAATAGTGTGTCCAGTCTTATTACAATGAGAACATTTGAGATTAGGGTTAGGAGTTCTATTATTATTTTTTTTCTTGAATCCATAACTTGACTAGTTTTAACAGAAAAACCAACAGGGTTATTAGGAGTTTTGTCAAAAATATTTTTGGAGAGAAGGTGAGATTCTTCTCTAGAGATGACTGAAAAAGCATCCTTTACAGAGGGAAGTGTTTCTCTAGTTAATAAATTTGTTCTTACAGACTGGTAGGAACTATCAAGACCCATTAAAAACTGCATAAGCTTAATAAGATGATTAAAGTCATTAAACTGTTTTTGGATGCATCACAAGAGCAGGCTGGTAAAGCAAGTAACTGGTCTAATTGCTTCCACATACAATTCAATTTATGATAGTATTCAGAAACAGGCATGCCATTTTGACTAAAGGAGTTAATCCTTTGATACATATTAAACACAACAGACCCATCTATCTTATCATAAGTATCCTTTAAGTCTTTCCACACATCTGAAGCGAATTTAGAATAAACAAGACCAAGATATAATTCCTCGGATACGGAGTTAAGAATCCAAGTAAGCACAATAGAGTTGCACCTATCCCATTGCCTACCACAAAACCCCATCAGATGTAGATCTAGAACAAGTACCATCAACAAAGCCTATTTTATTTTTAACCTGAAGAGCAAGATACATAGCATTTGACCAAATTCTATAATTTTCTGATCCTTTAAGTTTAACACTAACAATAGAAAGATTTGCAGAATCACTAGGATGAAGAAACAATGGATCACCAGCATCAACTTACTAATCAAAGTAGCACTAGTCACATTATCAGTATTAACCACAGTACCACCAGACATAGCAAATAGTTAAAGAGTAACACTAAGTGATATAAATAAAAAACAAAATAAAGGGTCAGACAGGGAAACAATCAAGCCAGGTAATACACAACCAGAAGACTCTGTGTCCCAATAATCATTCCGGTCTTTCTAAACCCGGTATCAATATGCCTAGACTCACAGACACTATGATGCAAATTAAAAATAAAGCAAGGAGAGAAAGAACAATCTCACAGTGGGTGCGTATAACTCCAGCAATCAGACTTGTAACCTTCACTTAGGGTTACATGGAACTAACTATAAGAAAGAATACCAAAGGAATTATGTTGGTTTGCCCTGTAAAAGAGACCAATAAGAACTCCTTCACCAGCCATACGAAAACCCTAGAAAATTAGGGCTTCAATCTTACGCGAATTCCAAGGAACCAAGGAGATGAACCCCAATCGGCGGATGCAACTTGTACCACCAAGATCCCTAAATCCTCAGCACAATTACAGATCTACACATATCTATTCTTTGGCAGGGAACAACAGCGGAAGGTATAAACCCAAAAGAGCCGATTATGGCTCTGATACCATGTGAACAACACGATATCAACCAAAACTTTATCAAATTACTGAAGTAATGTAGAAGTCTTTTAATACAGGAATAATATGAAAAACGGTACAAGACACCGTGACAAAACAACTCTCAGACAAGGCAGATTATCAACAAGATAATCTGCATATAAAAACTATCGAACAGACAATGATAGAATCTGAATGTTCTAGAGAGAAACCCAGAAAGAAGTAGCAGAGAGCAAACAAAGAGTAATGTTTTGTGTGATCTGGGATCCCAAGGCAGCAGAATATAAAGGGACAAATCCGTAGGGTTCACGCGTACAGGAGCAGCCCATCAGCAACCAGACTTGAGCCCAACAGCATATATGCCCAACCGAACACTAGCCCAGCAAGACTCAAAAGAAAAAAGAAAGGAAAAATATTAGAAAAGATAAAAGCACAAAATCTAGAATTGTAATATTTTAACAATCTGATTGTAATTTAGAACTAGAGCTTGAGCGACCACATGAGTCAAGATGGTTGATATCGGTGACTAGAGAAGGAAAAGAGTCTTGGAAGAAAGATCAGTGACCACCGGGGAAGGTGGATATGAGTTCATTAACATGTGGGTGGGTTATAGAGGGCCACATGCACTCGGAAACACGAGACTAAAGATTGTGATTGGAACAATAGGCATGTAGACAGGATGATACCGTGGCGATGGTGGAAAGAGATCGACCATTTAGTCTGGGTAAGATGTGGTTTCGAATGATGTCTGGATCGATATCGGCGAGAGTAGTTGGCCATTGTATCCAGATTGATAGATTACTTGGCTTTTGGGTTGATGAAGAGAAAAGGGAGATATTTATAAATGATAAATGTTGTGGGAAAAACAATAATTTATATCAACATGGGATTGAATATGCTTATTTAATTTCATACATATGTTTAGTTTTATATGTATACTAAATTCCCAATTGTTATTGAATATGCTTATTTTGGGTAAGGACGTTTGATTATTTATTTCCAACTGTAATTGAATATGACAGCTTCTATGAATTTTATAAGTGTATAAAGTAAATGGCAGTATTTCTATTGTATGAATTATAAATAACTCCCACTCCTTTAGGTAAAAACAATAATTTATTTCCAGTTGTAAATAAATATGCTTATTATTATTGTATGAATGTATAGTTTTCATGAGCAGTTTTCATACTATTTTATGAATGTGAATGAGATGAATGAAAAACCATAAACTCACTACATTTATTTATTTAAAATAATATTATTTATTTAAAAAAATTATTTATTTCCAATTGTTATTATTTTGGGCAAGAAATAATGTTTATTCTATATAATACTTTTAACAGTCCAAATATGAACTCTTCAATTGCTATATAACAGTTTATACATTTTCATAGCTATATAGACTAAATTGCAGTTTTCGACATTGATAACCAGTTCTATACTTGTCCGGTGGACAGACATATTAATGGTATAATGACATAAGAATTTTTTTTTCTGTTCTAAACAAAACATATCTTATCCGGAGGACCTGAACGATAAAATGGAGGCAAAATGTGACTGGCCACCACGGTGTGCTCCGGCCAGCCATTGAAGCAACAAGATTAAAGAATGATTCAAACATTAGGGGAGGCACTGTTGGAAGCATAATATGTTAATATAGGCCTCATAATCATTTAATTATTAGTCCTAAGTTTGTTATTATACTTATGTAACTAATTAGGTCAAACAACAAGTAAAAGTCAAAGTCTGTATGTTAGATAAGTCACACGTCAAAAGGGTAGTTATATACCCGCATATAACTGTCACTAGACAGTTAAATAACTGTCAAACCATAGGGTATAAATACCCATGTATCCCTCTCTTTTGACCTAATGAAGTATGTGTTTTAGTGTGTGTTTCTCTTGTTCTTTTCCCTCTAAATCATGTGTACAACAGAGTGTATGTATCTGGGAATAACAGATCCCGGTTCAGAAAGTAAATAATAGCAGGTTTGTGCCCACCGAATTCCATAGTCTATACTAAGACGTGACAAGACGGTTGGGTCAGACACATTAAAGTAATGAAACATGTCATAATAATCTTAACTTAGCTATAATCATCTTTACAATAATCTCTTCTTTTCTTTTACAATTAGTCAATTATCCAACATAGTTTTTACCACTAACGAAACTTCCTAAATCCGTCGTTTCGTACAGAATGAGTGTAGATAAATCAATGATTTGTATCAGATGAGTGTGAACTGTTCAAAAAGTCTATATTATTCACCGATTAGGATATCTTCTGCTCTCCGGCTTATGTTACAACTTTCTCAATACGCTTCAGGCGCAGATCTTAACAGCCAGCCACAACTATGGCGGCCGTAGCCTCTGAGAAACTATGTCATCATTACACTCTTGCTAAAGTTCTGTTAGCGACTCAAAACTTTGACGAAAGGTTGGTTGTTGGTCGGGGAGGTTCTGCGAAGGTCTACAAAGGTCATCTGAAACTAAAATATCTAGCAACACTACTGTCGCCATCAAACGTATGGATTCAAGTTCTGATCAAGGAGCACTAGAGTTTAGGGCTGAAATTAATATGGTTTGCAGGCTGAGACATTCTCACTTGGTATCTCTACTTGGTTGCTGTGTCGAAGGCAAAAAAAATGATCCTTGTTTACGACTACATGCCCAATGGAACTCTTTATCATCATCTGCACCATAGTAATATCCGTTTACCTTGGATCCAGAGACTTAAGATAGGCATAGGCGCTGCACGTGGAATGGAGTATCTCCACACTGGTACAGGCACCAAACATGGAGTCATACACAGCGATGTGAAGACCACAAACATTCTGCTGGATGAGGATTGGGCTGCCAAGATAGCAGATTTTGGGCTGGCAAAAATATGTCCAACAAATCAATCATCTACTCATGTCAGCACCCGTGTGAAAGGAACATTTGGATATCTAGACCCTGAGTTCTATATGACTGGAAAGTTGACGAGGAAAACAGATGTTTTTGCCTTTGGAGTGGTACTGTTTGAACTGGTATCTGGGAGGCACGCGGTCCTTCCTGAAGGTGGTGAGGATTTGAGTTTTGCAAGATGGGCTCAAAAGTGTGTTAAGAAAAGAAACTTGGATCAACTTGTTGCTTCTGAACTTAGAGGAAAAGTATCTCCAAAAAGCTTGAAGGAGTTTGCCAAAATTGCAAACGGGGTTTGCATAGTGATCCAGATGAACGCCCTAGAATGTCTGACGTGGTGGTAGCACTTCAGCTGTCACTGGATTTACAGAAGAAGTTTGACAATTGCACAAAACGAGTCGGGCTATTCAATTTCACTTGGAAGATGCCGAATAACTTTGTTCTTGAAACGAAGAACTCAGGTAGAAATTATACTTGCGCAAAACGGAGGAACTGCGTCTACATTTATACTTATACTTGCTTTCTAAAAACACTAGCATTTTCTTGTATATTTTTTTTTGGCATCAGATTTGATATCTTGTGTGCTAGAAATTTATTTTAGTTGAGGAATCATAGGTTTGTAATATTTTTGACAGCTTATGATTAATGTTATATATATCGTTTCTTTCGTTTTCCTTCCTAAAGGCCATGGTGACAAAAAGTCATCCAACAACAGCAAAAACAGAAGTGATTGCAGCCCTGAGCCCATGGAAGATGGTGGCGATTATAATGAGCAAATACTTACCGAAAAATTAAAAATATTCAAGTTCGATGATTTGGAATGTGCTACGGGGAACTTTCAGAATCAATTAAGCGTTCATCGGACTTTGGTTTTCATAGGTTGGGTCCATAAGAAGACATATTCCCCCTCCAAGTCTGGTGTTGGATTGGGCATTACAGTTGAGAAGCTTTTACATAGGCCTGAGGTAAATCAACCATCTTTTATTCATTGGCTTTATAGCCTAACAGTGAATAACCCTGAAAGCTATGCAATTATCCCAAACAATTTAAAGGCTCCTAGGATACTGTTATTTTATATATCTTCTGTAAGGACATATAGATTGAGTTACACAGTTGACCCACATTATAGCATTTTCAGATAAAGAAGGATTTACAATTATCAGGTGAATTCACTCATCCCAACCTTCAAAGGGTCCTAGGATACTGCCTCAAAGATGGAATATTATACCTTGTAAGGGAGTTCATGGACAAAATAAGCTTATTTGATTCATTACAACTGTATACAGGTAATACCCTTAACATAGCAATTCATTACAAATGAAATTTGGAAACAAACAAAAATTAAGATGCAGATATATTCTTTTGTGATTGCAGTAGCGATAGAACTTACCTTTAGATGAGGGTTAAAATAGTAGTAGGAGTCGCACGAGGCCTGGTTTTCTTACAGTCTAAGCGGCTTACTATCCGAGATTGGGTGCTAAACACAGATGAGATTGGGGTTGATAAGGTAAGCTTGATTTGTTCTTGACACAAACTTTGGATTATAGCTGTAAATATGGTTTCACCATTTCTTATTCTCAGGAAGATATGGTTAGATAGTCTGTTCCGAGTTTTTAAAACTAAAAAGATAATAAGAACCCATGTAGCATTTTATCCAATTAAGCATGTTCAAACCACCATGTGCAGGACTTCAATGCGAAAGTTGTTTGTTTAAGTGTGGCAACGTCGGTAAGCCAAGTAAAGCAATCCCCGCTAAAAGGTAGCAAGTTATTACTGATCTCTGTGGACTCTTTTTTCTTCTCATTTTTGAATAAATGTTGTATGATGAAATCTGCATGTTAAATCATATCAATTTCAGGCTACCTTTATGATGGAAGGCGGTGTGATGTCTATGGTCTTCTAATTTACTAATGGATGTGCTTGTGGGGAATGCAAGCATTCATAAGACAGACAATTGTTGTCTTGTAATGCCGCTGACTTGTCAGATACAATGATCATGAAGCTGGTTGATCCACGAATGACATTAAATGCTTCCCAGATTGAGAGAGTACGTGAACTGTTTTCCCTAATACTCGCATCAAGGGAACACCATTACACGATGACGCGTGCCTTGAAAGAATTAGAAAATATATATAGCAAGATTAAAGGCGGTAACTAAGTGTGCTCACCGAAGGCCTTGTACCCTAGATGTATCAAGGTTGTGGTGGTGTTCCTCTCCAAGTGGTCGAGGTTTCTAGTCTCATGGTGGACATTTGTGTAGATTTAGGAGGAGATTAAGTGGATGTGTGTGTTAACCGTTCCACAAGGGTGGAGTCTATTCAATCCTTAGAATGTATAACTTAACTATGATTCAATGCTATCGATTATGATCATAAAGATATTCGACAACTATACAATCCTTAACTTAAGTCTTAAGGGAGAAAATATTTCATTATTTATCAATAATTTCTCAACAGTCAACACTTCCCCTAAAGTCTAGTAACCATATCTTTTTTACTGCATCGTGAGACAAGGTTGCCATTAACAATTTATTAATTACATGTTGGGGAATTTTGTAAACACGGATAATCAGAGAGACATGTAGTCACTCTCATATCAATTTTTTCTGTGGTTCTCACGAATAATTCAATCGGATACAACTTTGATGAAAAATTGAACAACGGTATGTGTGTTGCAAATTCGTGAATGAACCAGAAGAACCTGTGACCAAAACTGTGTGCGGATTTTAAGGTTAGGGATGAGTAACTGTGCCGCCCCTTGGACCCTACTCCCAGGGGCGCTGCCCCAGACCCCCGCCAAGGGGGCGTCGCCCCTTGGAACCCCATTCGGAGACCACTCGAACAAGCGTGCACTCCTGCACCTCCTAACTTATTCAATGTATATTTTAATTCCCGATTACACTAAAATATCTAACCATCTTCTGTTCTTGGCTTATGTTACAACTTTCTCATTAAGCCTCAGATGTTACCTACAACTCTATTCTATCTTTTCGTGAGAGTCAACCCAAAATGCATGTGCCAACATAATTTACAATGCAACAAGACTTTGATACCAATGGTTGTAGATTCTATCATATTTAATATAATATAAACTTTTTATGTTATATCAAATCGCTTCATATCTTATTATAATAATCTGTTGTTTTCTTATACAATTTCTTTCCAGCATAGTTTTTACCGCTGACGAAACTTCCTAAATCCGTGGTTACATACTGAAAGAGTGTAAATAAATCAATGATTCGCATTAGGTGAATGTGAACTATCTTGTTACTACCGATGTAATCACAGTGACTAGATCTGTTCAAAAGTTATATATTCACCGGTTACAATATCTTCTGTTCTCCGGCTTATGTTACAACTTTCTCGATAAGCTTCAGGCGCAGATCTCAACAGCCAGCCACAACTATGGCGGCCTTAGCCTCTGAGAAACTATGTCATCATTACACTCTTGCTGAAGTTCTGTTAGCAACTCAAAACTTTGACGAAAAGATGGTTGTTGGTCGGGGAGGTTCCGCAAAGGTCTACAAAGGTCATCTGAAAACTGAAATATCTAGCAACACCATTGTCGCCATCAAACGTTTGGATTCGAATTCTGATCAAGGAGCAGTAGAGTTTAGGACTGAAATCGATATGCTTTGTAGGTTGAGACATTCTCATTTGGTGTCTCTACTTGGTTGTTGTGTGGATGGCAAAGAAATGATCCTTGTGTACGACTACATGCCCAATGGAACTCTTTATCACCATCTGCACAAAAGTAACAACCCTTTATCTTGGATGCAGAGACTTAAGATAGGCATCGAAGCTGCACGTGGATTGGAGTATCTTCATACAGGAGCGGGCACCAAACATGGAGTCATACACTCTGATGTGAAGACCACAAACATTCTGCTGGATGGGGATTACGCAGCCAAGATAGCAGATTTCGGGCTGGCAAAAATATGTCCAACAAATTAATCATCTACTCACATCAGCACTCGCGTGAAAGGGACGTTTGGATATATTGACCCTGAGTTCTATATGACTGGAAAGTTAACCAGGAAAACAGATGTTTTTGCCTTTGGAGTGGTGTTGTTTGGACTGCTATCTGGGAGGCATGCAGTCCTTCCTGAAGGTGATGAGGATTTGAGTTTGGCAAGATGGGCTCAAAAGTGTGTTAGGAAAAGAAACTTGGATCAACTTGTTGCTTCTGAACTTAGAGGGAAAGTATATTTTAAAAGCTTGAGGAAGTTTGCCAAAATCGCAAACCGGTGTTTGAATAGTGATCCGGCGCCCTAAAATGTCCGAGGTGGTGGTAGCACTTCAGCTGTCACTAGCTTTACAGGAGAAGTTTGACAACTGCGCACAACCAGCAGGCCTATTCAAATTCACTTGGAAAATGTCAAATTACTTTTTCTCCCGGCGAAGGAGAACTCAGGCACAAACTTGTATCTACATTTATACTTAATACTTACCTTTTAGAACACTAGAGTTTTCTTGTATGTTTTCTGGCATTGGATTTGATATCTTGTGTGCTAGGTATTATTTGTTGGATAATCACTCACAACTCACGTAATTCGTTATGGGTCGTTTATGTATTAGAACCAGTAGATTAAATGGAAGACATAGCGATTCTTTAGGATTCCTTGTGTAATAGCATTAAGTTTTTTTTATTTGAAAGATTAAGATGGGAGACACTAGTACAAACACGGTGTAATGATCCTGTAAAGATGATAAAAGGCTTGATTGATTCATTTCATTTAATAGAGTTACAATATATAGAGATGAACCGGCCACATGGGCTCCATGCTAAAACCCTAAGTACTATATTCCAATAGATCCAATACCAGGAAGTGCAACACTCATAAACTTCCAATGTCCAATATTGAAATCGACAAATTACACCGTGTGAGCAATTCGCATTAAGACAATACTCGTAGCAAATGGCTTATGGAAGATGATTGAACCGCCAAAGACAACTCAAGCGGATGTAAAAAAGGATAAGACTACAAGCGCATATCTCTTTCAATCACTACCCGGAGACTTAGTGTTGCAAGTTGCAAAGTGCAAGGCCGCTAAAGAAATTTGGGACACACTAAAGACTAGACACGTAGGAGTAGATCGTGTGCAAAAGGCAATTCTACAAACACTCAAATCTGAATTTGAGTTGTTACATATGAAGGAAGACGAAACCACCGACTCATTCACTACAAAATTAAACAGTATTGTTTCTAGGGCAAAAGGACTAGGATCCACCTTTGATGAAGCAACTCTAGTATGAAAGTTACTAAACTTTGTACCCGAGAAGTTCATCCAGATAGTTGCCTCAATAGAAAAATACTCCAACTTAAATCTAATGACTCTAGATGAAGCCATCAGAAGACTTAAGACTTTCGAGGAATGAGTCAAATTACAGAAAGGTGGTCTAGCTGAAAATCAAGATAAGTTATTGTTCACACGGCACGAAAAAATTGCGGTTGTGGACAACAAACTTAAGACGAGGACATAGGAAATTTCATCCACTTGCTTGAGGCCGTGGAAGATTCACATTATCACCTGGGGAAGACTCAACACAAGATGCATCCAAGGACACTGATGAGGTATGACCCGGAGTGGCTAACCCAACCCGGTCATCACCTATTATTGATTATAAATAATTAATTACACACGTTTATTCTAGAATCTTCTATTCCTCATGGATAAACCACATAACTAAATCCCCAATATTTTGGGAAGATCATGTAAATCCCTAACTTATCGGAGCCCTTCTAAGTTAAAGGAAACCCTAATGGTAAATTATAAATAGAGGTAAACATCAAAGATATGATCATCTTACTCTCTCTCTCTCTCTCAATACATATTATTACTCCTATTACCGAGACTTATTCTCACGCCGGAGGGTGGTTACAGGAATAACCACATTCCTGTAACGAGTCCTAACGGTGTTACTATTTTGCAGCCAGCCGGTCGAGTCGTTTGAGGGTCCAAGTTCTTGTTGGAGCCTTACCGTCAAGTCAGTGTTTCTTCATTGGCACCATCCGTGGGACCTGTTACAACATATAACTTAGACTCAATGGCGAACGATCAGAGCTCGGCAACAACACCAGAAAACCAACCATTTGTGACCAGCGGCACAACATCAGCGACAGTACCGGCAACTACGGCCACTCCAACATCACCAGCAGTAACCAGGTCCCTGGACCTGGAGTTTGAAGCGGAGACCCCGTCGGGATACCAGAGGCTCCCGGCCGTTTCCTACATATCGGTCACAGGGAACCCACAATCCTATACTTCCTGAAAGACTCGACAGGTTGCCTCCACCTCGGCCCCGTCGCTGTCTATACTCCTTCATCATGCACCATCGCACAGACCCTGAGTCCCGGGAGTGTACTAATAGCTACATCTGCGACACCCGGGAGTGGCGTACAACCGTCAAGTACGAACCAGTACTATCAGCCATCTCTTACCATTCCATGCCGCCGCTGTATTCCGCGGCACTCACAGCAGCGCTGTCAACACCACCCCATCAACCAGTAGTCATGCCGGCTGGTGTCATGAGCGCCCCAATCACACCAGGGAATCAGGATTATTTCCCGGGCTATTGCTATGCACCTTCTTATGGGTATCTTCAACCATACAACAACCAAGCCTACACCCCTCAGATGACGACACAAGGTTATGTCCAGCAGCCGCCATAACAGCTTGCATGCCACCTTGGTGGACGTATCCCGTATCACAACGGGCATATAGCCAAAGTCAGCCAGCCGCGGAACCTGTTTACAATAGAGGCAACGCTTCCAGGCCTGTTTCTCACCCAGCGAAGGCCCCACCAACACATCTCAACCCCCGGCTACTCAAGGGGTAAGAATCAATGGAACGAACCACCCATACAGCCTGTTAATGGGGAAGATGATGAACTCACCAGACCTTACAAACCCGCGATGCCGCGGACAGGTCAAAGTTCACAAGAAGAATCACCGAAGCCCCGATCAAGCCCAAGATGCCCCAAACAGTGGGAAAATACGACGGGCTAAGCGACCCAGATGACCATCTCAATTTGTTCAAAAGTTCCAGAGAAGTCGTCTGCCGGCCTATGCCCCTTTGGTGTAAAATCTTTGTCCAAACACTGGTGGGGGAGGCACGAGTATGGTGGGATGGTCTTCCCATCGGCGAGATTGATAGTTTTGAGGACTTGGTGTCCAAATTTCAACTACAATTTAGTCAGTAGAGACGACACACCAAGGACCGAAACGAACTTCTCCACATCCGTAGGCGGGAAAATGAGACAGTCGAGAACTTCATCGTCAGATTCAATAAAGAAAGTTTGGCAATCCGGGCATAACAAACGATTTGGCTTGTGGCGCTTTCCTACAAGAAGTAAACGACGATGAGTTGTTAAGAACACTTTATGGAAGAGACGTGACCATCGATGAAATCCTGAGAATAGTCAATGTGTATGTTACACAAGAAAAAACGGTGGCAGCTAGTCATGCAGCCAGCCGAAAAAAGGAATCACAAAAGGGACAAGATGACAGGGAGCACCGAATCAAAAGCCAAAGTAGAGGCGAGAGTTCCATAAAGACGATCGTTCGGACTCGCGATATGACAAATCTAAGAGTTCCTACTCAAGAAATGACTCGTCCTCGAGGTTCAGGTCCGACTACCCCAACTTGAGCAAAACACCAGCAGAAATCATGGCCTCTGAGAATTTAAAACTCAACCCTCCAAAGCCGCTGAGAGATACGTCTAATAAAGACACTAGTACAACTGCGAATATCACAAGGGCAATGGTCATGATACAAACGATTGTTATTAGCTAAAGAAGCAAATCGAGTACTATGTGAAGAATGGAAAGCTGGCCCATTTGGTTCGAGACATAAAGCAAGGCCCCGCCCCCCATCAAGGAAGACCCAGATAAAGGAGCGGCCAAAAGGCAGGGGAGATGAATATGTTATATGCCGACAAGGCAAAGGGGGTAAAAAGAAGTTTCTCCACCCAATAACCTTGATGTTGGCAACCATGACGGTGGAACCGCGGGCGGAGGATCTAGACCTCACTGTCGACACTCTCATCATATCAGCCATGTTGGCGATTATAACATGAGAAGTATACTGGTTGACACAGGAAGCTCCGAAGACATAATATACGAACACTGCTTCAACAGAATGCAACCAAAGGATAAGAAACTCCTTGAGCTAGTACGCGCCCCTATAAAAGGTTTTTCGGGGAGAAAGTTGATCCAATTGTGCAAATCACTTTTCCGGTAACTTCGGCCTAGCCCCTCGCGAAAGAACCATACTTCTCATTTTTCTCGTAGTACGCGCCGACTTACATCACAACATGATAATCGGAAGATACGCTTTGGGGAAACTAGACGTTGTGGTATCCACAGCGCGAGGCCTCATGAAGTTCCCCACGCCAGGAGATTGCAACAATCCTCCGGGAAAAATGGGGGAGGTACTTAACGCCAAAAGATGTCGTCAGGGACCTAGCGGTGTAGTTGGTCCGGAAAGATGGGTAATAAGCACACGTTACCCTGAGCAGACAGTTACCATAGGGATAGCCTATCCCCTGAAATCAAGAACAGCTTGAAGCAGCTGCTGAAAAGAAATGTCGATGTCTTCGCTTTCGAACATTCTACATATGACTGGACAAAGCGGAACACAAGTTGGTAACATTCCCGGGCATCAAACCGGTGGCCCAAGGAAAGCGAAGCATGGCTCCCGAAAGGAAAGAAGCAGTGATCAAGGAAGTACGAAAGCTGGTCGAGGCAGGCATTCTCCGGGAAACAAAATACCACACATGGATATCGAATCCTGTAATGGTCAAGAAACCAGACGGGTACATGGCGGATGTGCATTGATTTCAAATATTTAAACAAGGCATGCCCAAAAGATGCCTATCCGCTGTCGGAAATAGATTTCAAAGTCGATTCATTGGTCCCATTCCGGTATAAATGTTTCCTGGACGCGTATAAAGGATATCATCAGATCAAGATGTCACGTGAAGATGAGGAAAAAACAGCGTTCCATACTGATATAGGCATCTTTGTTACACGAAAATGCCTTTCGGTTTACGCAATGCAGGTGCCACCTACCAGCAGCTCATGGACAAAGCCTTTGAAAAGCAAATCGGTCAGAAACCTGGAAGTGTATGTGGACATTTTGGTGATTAAAAGCAGGGAAGAAAAACAAATGCTCAACGACATCGAGGAGACCTTCCGTAAAGCTATGAGAATACAACATCAAACTCAACCCTAAGAAGTGCTCTTTCGGGGTAGAGGAAGGCAAGTTCCTGGGGTGGTAGTCACTCGGGAGGGATTCAGAGCCAATCCTGAAAAAATAGCTGTCATAACGCGAATGCCATCACCCAGGACCCTAAAGGAAGCACAGATACTAAACGGCGATTGGTTGCTATAAATAGGTTCTTAGCAAGGCACGCGGAGAAGTCTGTGCCATTTATAAAAACTTTGAAAATTGCCTCAACAAGAGCAACTTCAAATGGACCAGTGACTCAGAAGAAGCCTTGCAAGACATGAAACGTTCATTGAAAAGTTGCCCACATTGACAGCCCCTCGCCCTAACAAACTCTTGAAGATGTACCTAGCGGCAGCTCACAACGCGGTAAGCGCAGTACTCATGGTCGAAAGAGACGGAAAGCAAACCCGATCTACTACATTAGCCGCGTGTTGGCAGGCCCTGAAACGCGATATCCTACGCTAGAAATGCTGGTACTCGCACTTATTCACGCTACCCGGCGCCTCCGACGATATTTCCAGGCTCATCGTATGCAAATCCTAACAAATTACCCTTTACAGCAAGTCCTACATAAACCAGAAATCTCTGAAAAGGCTGGCAAAATGGGCAATTGAGTTAGGTGCCCTGGACATCGAGTATCGAAAACGAACGGCGATCAAGGGACAGGTAATCGCCGATTTCTTAGCTGAAATCCCTTGAAGGAGAGGTCATCGACGACCCAGTGGTTGACAACAGGTCAGAAGCTAGCACATCCTCACAAGCCTGGAGGTTGTATACAGATGGGTCCTCCAGTGGAAAGGGGGCTGGCGTGGGTCTGATGCTGATAAGTCCTGATGAAGTGAAGCTGATGTATGCTTGCGTTCGATTCGATGCCCCAACAAGATCGAGTATGAAGCCCTATTGGCAAGCTAAAAGCACATCATGGAGCACAAGTTGAGGCGTATGTTGATCCTTACTATCAACAACAGTAATGAACATACGAGGCAAGGACGAACGATGCAAAATATCTGCCAAAACCAAAGTCTAGCTCTTGAAAGCGTCAACTCAGCATTTCCGGGTAAAACCAAATAGCTGATGCTTGAGTAACTAGCAACGTCGGCATGAAAGAATAATGGAACTTCAGTCACTTCAATTGAACCGAGGTTCCTGTTCGCGAAGAGCTGTGGTAACGCCATTTAACTATCTTACAAGGAGCGCTACGTCCGCCAAGTGACTAGAAATACAATAAGCTTACATACAAGTACAATGGCACCTCTACAAGAAACTATTGGGGCCGTTATTACGGTGGTATCCCGTCGGAAGCCCTACTGATCCAATACATGCGCATATGTGGAATCCACCGGACCCGGCAATTGTGGCTAAAATTCAGAAGGCGGGTACTATTGGCCTGGAATGCATGAAGACGTTGTAGTCGAACTTAGAAGGTGCCGCAGTTGTCAAAAGTATGCCCCCCAAATGCTGTGCCCCAAAAATAACTTAATTCCTGTTACAGCGGCATGGCCCTTCTAGAAATGGGCAGTAGATATCGTGGGACCATTCCCTCCAGCCCCGGGAAAACTCAAATATCTGATTGTGGCAATTGACTACTTCACCAAGTGGGTGGAGGCGAAACCGTTGGCAAAGATAACGACCGAAAACGCTAAAAAGTTCTTATGGGAACACATCGTCTGCCGATTTGGGCTCCCGCTATATCTGGTCAGCGATAATGGTACACAATTCACGGATCGGGTAACAGGGTTGGTGTGCCGAGCTACAAATTCAGCAAGTTTTCACGTCAGTGGCACACCCTCAAGGCAATGGCCAAGTGGAAAGGGCAAACAGAAGCTTGTTGGATGGAATTAAAAGAAGATTAAATCATCAGGGAAGCTCTTGGGTAGAAGAATTGCCAAACGTCCTCTGGTCACACCGAACCATGCCTAAGACAAGCAACAATGAAATCCCATTTAGCCTAACCTATGGCACGGAAGCAGAGGTAGGGCTACCGTCGCTAAGGCGCCTAACGGTTAACGATAGCGATAAACGTTTGCGGGAAGGCCTGGATGCCTTGAAAGAACGGCGGGAGGCGGCCGCCATTAGCGAGGCAAGTACAAGAAAACTTTAGAGAAGTTTTATAACAAACGTGTGGCTCAACAGACTTTCAAGGAGGGCGATTATGTTATGAGAGATAATGAAGCCAGCCGAGTGGAATCCACCGGCAAGCTAGGCCCAACCTGTGAAGGACCCTACGTAGTTCAAGAAGTTTTGGGGAAGGGGGCCTACCACATATCCAAACTTGACGGTACAGCTGTCCCGCGTAGTTGAAATATAGCTCAGTTAAAGAAGTGTTATATGTAGACACCCGCCCCTAACGGCGAAGTAGGTTTTCCTTGATCAAAATAAAGTGTAATCCATCATTTTCGATGTTTCTTATTTTTAATCATTTATTAATAAACATTTATGTTCAGTCTTTTACGACATACACGACAACTTTGCTGCGAAATACTATGTCATAAATACCAAAGTTATATTTATACAGCGCTAAAGTGGGTATCTTGGTAATAGATACATCAACCACTACAAAAGATAGGTATTTTGGTAATAAATACATTCAACTATCAAACAAAACCAAATACTTGTCCCGTGTGAACAAAAAAAACATACGGGGTCACCAAAAAACGAACATGTTCTAACCAACTAAAAATCGGCAAACATTGCCAACACCTCTGCAGGGGTGTGCAGTGCCTCGCCATACATTCCAGTGGGTGAGGATCCACAATCAGATCTCCATCCTCCACCACGCGGGCCGATGATGGTGGTTTTGGTCACGGACTGGATCAGACCGATAGCGGAGGTGATAAGACTCACGGCGCCAATTCTTTCTCTCTCTATATATATATATTTATTGTTAAATATATATACACACTGTTAACAAGGATTAAAATTTCTTTTCACTTTATGAACCATTAAATCCTTAACTATTTTATATTATTAGATAACACATGATTGTTAATCTAATTTATACTATTGGTAAATAATACTGTTACTATTTATTTTCGAATATAATGCAATCAATTAGTTAACTAACTATCCACACATTTAATGTCCGACATAATCGTTTGTTAGAAAACAATAGCATTACTTATTTATTTATTTAGCTATGAGTTTCCTTTCGAAAGGATACTTTGGACGTATTAAATTATATAAAGTTTCCATTTAACTCATAATCCATTTTAATAATTCATAACGTCTAACATCTATTATTGTCATTTTCTATGTTTGAATTCATAATAGTTTATAGTATTTATTATTTAGATTTTATATTCTTGGACATTAATTACAAGAATTCGGGTGAGTATAGTATTGTTACTAAGCATAAAATCATGGTCAACAAGTGCAAAATACTTTTAAAATTGATTTGGATACTCGTGACTATTCATGAAACTTTAGAAATTTTAATTTAAAATCAAATATTTATATGCTCAAAAACAAAGGTTGGATATATGTGATGTCAAACAACACCTATTCAGAGGTTTTATATTAAGTACATACATACAATAATACAAAAGTGTCAAATAATAAAAATTAAATAAAACGTTCATTGCTAATCATTTAATCGATTATAGCATGTATTAAACTCGTGTAAAATCCGACATATTAACTCGATATTTATTATTTTAGGGTTTTTAAATTTTCGGGTATTACACAAAAAGTCATCCGACAACAGCAAAAACAACAGTGATTGCAGCTCCGAGCCCATTGAAGATGGTGGTGATTACAGCAAAGGAAAACTGTGGTACAACACATGCTTGCTATTCGAAAAGAATTTTCTTACATGTTTTTGGCATCAGATTTTATATCTTGTGTGCTAGAAATTAATGGAGTAGAGGAATTATAGGATTGTAATATTTTTGACAGCTAATGACTAATGTTATATATCGTTTCTTTCGCTTTTCCTTCCTAAAGGCCATGGTGATAAAAAGTCATCCGACAACTGCAAAAACAGAAGTGATTGCAGCTCTGAGCCCATGGAAGATGGTGGTGGTTACAATGAACTGATTCCTTATAATGAGCAAATTCTTACCCAAAATCTAAAAATATTCATCTACGCCGATTTGGAATATGCTACAAGGAACTTTCAGGATCATATAAGGATTCGGGGGACACCGTGTTTCATAGGCTGGGTTCATGAGAAGACATATTACCCCTCCAAGTCTGGTGTTGGATTGGCCATTACAGTTGAGAAACTTTTAGATAGGCCTGAGGTAAGCAAACCGTCGTTTATTCTTCGCTTCATAACTTAACAGTTAATATCCCTGAAAGATACACCATTTTGTACATCTTCTGTAAACTGAGTTAAGAATTTTAATCTAAGCATTTTCAAATACAGAAGGATTTACAAGTAATAGGTGAATTCGCTCATCCCAACCTTCAAAGGGTCCTAGGATACTGCCTTAAAGACGGAATATTATACCTTGTACGTGTGTTCATGGAGCAAAGAAGCTTACATGATTGTCTGCATACAGGTGATGCCCTTAACATAGCAATTCATTACAATAAAATTTGAAATTTGGAAACGAGACAAGTTGAAATACAGAAATTTTCCTTTTGTGGTTGTAGGAGCAGCAGAACTTACCCTTAGTATGAGGGTAAAAATAGTAGTAGGAGTCGCACGTGGCCTAGTTTTCTTACAGCGTAAGCGGGTGAATACCTTGGATTGGGTACTAGACACAGAGGATATTTGGCTTGATAAGGTAAACCTGAGCTGTTCCTTATCAAATTTTGGATCTGTATACATAATTGTAGGTGCACTTTTTTTTCTAGCACTAAGGGGCTGTTTGGCAACTTCTGAATGGTTAAGTACGCTGAACCAGTAAGAGGTCTGAATCATTAAGAGCCAGTGTAATACTTAACCGTTCAGATGCAAATGTCTGGCCAACTCAGATTAGAGGTCTTAACCATTCATACTCAATATTAATCTTAACCATTCAGAGGCAAATGTCTGAACCATTCAGATATTTGCTTGCGAAACAAACAGTCTGAACCATTAAGTGTTGAACCAGTAAGAGGTCTGAACCATTAAGAGGTAAACAAACAGCCCCTAAAAGTGTTATTAAGAATTCTACCCATGTCCATATTATCCAGTTAACTATGTTCAAGCTACCATTTGCAGGACTTCAGTGCGAAGCTTGTTTGTTTTAACGTGGCAACTTTGGTAAGTCAATGTACGATGATATCTGCATATCAATCTCCAGGCCGCAGATCTGGTGGAAGGCGGTGCGGTGTCCGTTGGCTTGGAAGGTTACTGATGGAAATGCTTACAGGGAGGTCTGCTTCTTATTATTACCCGAGGTTAGAAGTACTTTTGTCCTACCGCAATGCCGCTGACATGTCAGATAAAAAGATCATGTTGCTGGTTGATCCACGGATGACTTTAAATGCTCCTCAGATTGAGAGAGTACGTGAACTACTTACCCTAATACCAGCATTTACAGAAAACCATTATACGATGGCTTACGCCTTGGGGGAGTTGGAAAATGTATATAGCAAGATGGAAGACATCAGATGGTAACTAAATGTGAGCTAAGTACATCAATGTAAAAGTTTATTGTTAAATGTTAATATGTATAGGTCATAACTCACTATATTGTTTAAAAAAATTGGGAGTGCGTGAACTGTTTCCCCTAATATTCTCATTTAACGAGCACCGTTACACACGATGACATGTGCCTTGGAATTAGAAAATATCTACAGCAAGATGAAAGGCGGTAACTAAGTGTAGACCAGCAGTATCAAGGTGTGTAGTAAAGGTGTTCCTCTCGAAGCTGCGAGGGTTCCAGTCCCATGATGGAGGTAGATTTAGTGGATGTGTGTGTTAGCCGTACCACAAAGGGTGGGGCGAATACCGTCCTTAGAATGTATATACTATGATTTAGTGCTATCAATTAGCAACTCAAAAACTTTGACGATAGATTGGTTGTGAGTCGGGGAGGCTTTGGGAAGGTCTACAAAGATGTTTTCATTACCCATTTTCGCCATTAAAAGTTTAGGTTCGAATTCTGATCAAGCAGCATTAGAGTTTACTGCTGAAATTTTTTCCAATGCAAGTAATATTTTCCGCCTCATGTATTATAACTCGCTATTCTATTATTACCACTCAATTTTTACCAATGTAAAATCAACAGCCAAACTGAAAGGTGTGCAGGTGTGTACGCGCGAGTGATGACTAAAAAAATTGCTAAACGAGATTATCAACTAATTATCATCATTATCATATCAAAATCGTCAATGGAAAAATTGCTAAGCACCAAACAAAACATCAAAATAAGACATTCTCACAAGTTTAAAAAAAGAGACCAGAAAATGAAATGATGATACAGACTAAACAGATGAAACGATAACTGGCATCACCTTCATAACGGATCTAGAAGAGTTTGAACAGAAGGCCACCATGGGTGGCAAAGAAAGGCGCAAACACCAAAGACTCAACAGCCATGAGCTTGATCAGGATGTTTAGTGATGGCCCGGAAGTGTCCTTTAAAGGATCCCCAACAGTGTCTCCGATCACAGCCGCCTTGTGTGGGTCAGACCCTTTTGGTCCAAGCGATTTCGCGTGTTCAGAAACACCAGCCTTAATATTACGGAAAAAAAATCAGTAATTAATAATAATAACAGTATTAAGAGTAAATAGGGCAAAATGTAAAGACGTTTTCATTGTACCTCGATATATTTCTTAGCGTTGTCCCAAGCACCACCAGTGTTGGAAGCAGAGATAGCAATCTGCATCATGTAAAGTAGTTAGAAACTTGCTTATAGCGAAAACTAGGGCGGCAAACAAACCAAACGTTCGGCGAATAGTTCGTGAGCCATTCGGCAGGAAGTTTGTTTGTGTTTGTTTGTTCAAGAAACAAACACAAACAAGAAATTTTGTTCGTTTAATGAACAAACATGAACAGATGCTGCATTCATTCATTTATGTTCATGAATGTTCGGTAACGTGTTCGATAGTTCATCAGTGTTTTTAGTTTTTATATTTTATTCAGAAACTACAAAATTCAGGAAAAATAAAATAATTAATAAGTGTAAATGTATTATATATTTTGTTCATGAACATTAGTTTGTGCTCATTTGTGTTCAAGAAAATTAGTTTGTGATCATTTGTGTTCAAGAAACTTAGTTTGTGCTCATTTGTGTTTATCGGCGTTCGTTTTCGTTCGTTGCCTAAAATTAACAAACAAATTCCTTAACAAACGAACATGAACATAAATCCCGTTCAGTAAGCGTTCATGAATAGTTCGTGAACACATATTTCTTAACAAACGTACATGAACAATTAGTTAGTTCAGTTCGTTTGCAGCCTAAGCGAAAACTCATAAGAACTGGTTCTAAGTTCCTAACGGGTTAAATAACTCAACCCATTTTAAATAAAAACAATATAGTTGTACCTGGACACCAGAAACAAGTGATCCCGCAAGAACACCGGAAAGTGTTTCAACACCGAACAAAATTCCAACAATGAGTGGTGTCAGCATGACAAGAGCGCCAGGCGGGATCATCTCTTTAATCGAAGCGTCGGTGGAGATTTTCACACAGGTAGCATAATCAGGCTTAGCAGTGCCCTCCATGAGACCCGGAATGGTGTTGAATTGCCTGCGGACTTCTTCAACCATTTTAAGTGCTGCTTTTCCGACACTTTTCATTGTCATTGCCGAGAACCAGTACGGAAGCATGGCACCCACGAGCAACCCAATGAAAACTTTTGGGGTTAATACATCTACGGTTGTTATTTCGGCACGGCTCACAAACGCGCCGAATAGAGCCAACGACACAAGAGCTGCTGAACCAATGGCGAAACCCTTGCCGATAGCTGCAGTGGTGTTTCCAGCGGCATCAAGAGCATCGGTCCGCTCACGAATTCTGTGGCTCATGCCAGCCATTTCAGCAATGCCACCAGCATTGTCACTAATGGGACCATACGCATCAATAGCCAAACCGGTGGCGATGGTGCTCAGCATCCCAAGAGCCGCCACAGCAACACCGTACATGGCAGCAAAGCTAAAGCTAACAAAAATACTGATTGCAATTGCAAAGATCGGGATAATAACCGATTTGTATCCCAAAGCGAGACCGAAGATAACATTTGTAGCTGCTCCGGTACGGCATGAATCAGCAACATCTTGCACAGGGCTAAAAGAAACAGTCATGTTAGTCACAACATACAAGTAATTGACTTTTTAAACAGTTACACTTAGTTTTTCTTGCCAAAAAAAACATCTTTTTCTTTTGAGTATAATGCCATTTTTGTCCCTGAGGTTTGGCCAGTTTTGCGACTTTCGTCCAAAGGTTTGTTTCTCCGCATCTGGATCCGAAAGGTTTGAAATCTTGTCATTTTCATCCGACTAGTTAACTCCATTCTCTGTTAAGTCAGGGGTATTTCTGTCTTTCTTGTTAACTTAAAGGGCACTTCTGTATTTTTCAACGGTATTCGGTCTTTTTACATAAAGTGAAAAGACTGAATTGCCCTTTAAGTTAGCCAAAAAGACTGAAACACCTCCGACTTAACGGAGAAAAATGGATGGAGTTAACAAGCCGGATGAAAATGGCAAGATTTCAAACCTTTTGGATCCAAATGCGGAGAATCAAACCTTTGGACCAGAGTTGCAAAACTGGCCAAACCTCGGGGACAAAAATGGCATTTTACTCTTTTCTTTATTAAAAAAAATCAGTACCTGTAAGCATTGCTAGTGTAGTACTCAGTTACGAATCCGATAATGAGACCCGCCCACAAACCGACACCAACACACAAGAACAATTGCCTGCATCATATAATACGAAAGTGTAAGTTTTTAGCAACAATCTTTTTCGCTTTTTCCATATTGAAAAACTGAACATGTGATCACTGATCATCATACCAGTTCTTAACTACTTTTTGGGCTCCAAAATTGAAGATAGTGAAGCTAGAAGGAAGAGCGATCCAACTAACAATAGCGATACCAATAGTCATCAACACAGTTGAAATAATGAGTTGATTTTTTAAAGAAGGCTCGATTTGCTTAACGGTTTTGACTTCAAAGAAATCAGTAGCAAACAAAGTGGTGATTAAGCATACAAGGATGCCCACAGAACTCACGATTAGCGGGTACATCATTGAAGTGAAATCATGAGTGTTGCCGAAAGAGGAAATCGAAGCAACAACAAGAGCTGCACATGATGACTCAGCGTATGACCCAAACAGATCAGATCCCATACCAGCAATATCCCCAACATTGTCACCAACATTGTCAGCAATAACCTGCAGCAAATTACCATTCCGTTGATAAGAAATAATTTCACTTAAAAAACAAACGAAAATATAGTTTCTAAAAAAAACTCCCAAATATTGATGTTTTGAATACAATCATACATACAACCTCCAAAATCATTGTTAATTTGAAGATTTAAGATTATTATTCTAATATTAATGTTTTTATTAAAAATTTAAGATTATTATTCTAATAATGTTTTTGAAGGTTAATGGAATAGAAAGGTTACAGAAAATAAACAAAAAAAAAGGATTTGCAGGTAAATTCAACCGAGTTGGCATGTTTTGACCCGTTACCCAACCCAACCATACTACCACCTCTAACAAATTGTTTATAAGGGGCATGGCCGCATGAGCATTAATGCATTTGCATGTGTAGTATTCCCACAATAAATCCCACACCATGTATAACACATTAAGGGAAAAAAGAAATTACCGCTGGATTTCTGGGGTCATCTTCAGGGATGTTTCGCTCGACCTTGCCAACAAGATCAGCTCCAACATCAGCAGCTTTTGTATAAATACCGCCACCAACTCTACCAAAAAGGGCCATGGAAGAACCACCAAGCCCATAACCAGTTATGGACTCAAAAAGGCCTTCCCAATCATCACCATAATAAATCTTGAAAAGATTAATGGTAATATACAACACAAGAAGCCCGTTTGCAGCAAGGAGGAAGCCCATAACGGCTCCTGATCTGAATGCAACAATAAACGCCTTACTGACACCCTTTCTAGCCTCAAGGGTAGTTCTGGCATTTGCATATGTGGCGATTTTCATTCCAAGAAAGCCGGAGACAACTGAGGTGATGGCACCTAGCAAGAATGACACGGTGCTGAAGACAGCTGTCACTAGAGCGGGTTTACACATTCTGGTGGCGTCGTATGTGCATACTTTGCTGCTAGTGCTGAATCCCTCAACGGACCCAAGGAACACAAAGATCAGAACGGCGAAAATGACCATAAAAATACCAACATATTGGTATTCGGTGAATAGGAACGAGGTTGCCCTGCAATTCAAACAGAGAAAATCAATTAAGTATTAACATTTCCAACCAAGAAGATAACTTTCAGTTCAAAATTTGAACCTTTTAAAAACAAACAGAAAAAAGAAAGTCAACTTTTGACTTAAAACCTCATCTTGAACAAAAAGAATACTCCCTCCACAGAGGTATACCGTATACTCAAATGGAAAAGTAGTATAAGTAGACTAATTAATATTAAATATAGTAACTTCACTGATATTGAGTTACAATAATAACACCATTAAGCTTATTGTTACAATATGTCTAAAATATAACTGATAAGACTGAATACCACATTATTATCGTAAATATAGATGATTATCTGAAATATAGTTATTTATTAGTATTAAATCACTCTAGCCCATTTTAAAATAAATAGTTAAATGCCAATTTAGTCCCTGTGGTTTGGGCCATTTTGACAGTTTAGTCCAAAGGTTTATTTTTCTCCTGTGGGTCCAAAAAGGTTTCATCGTTGCCATTTTAGTCCACTGTGTTAACTTCATCCATTTTTTCTGTTAACCGGAAGGGCAATTCGGTCATTTTACATGTAATTCGGGTAACTAGAAGAACCATTCGACCATATAAAATGACGGAATTGCCCTTCTGTTTAACAGAATGAATGGATGAAGTTAACTTAGTGGACTAAAATGGCAATGACGAAACCTTTTTGGACTCACAGGAGAAAAATCACTGGTAAATAGCCCAAACCACATGGACTAAAATGGCATTTAACTCTAAAATAAATGTTAATGATTGTTCAAAACGGGGAAAAGCAATAAAGATATTAATAGTTTGCACTTTGCACTGTAAATCTTTAAATTCATCCTGAACCAATCATATTAACAGAAAGAAGTGGAACACTACTGGTCCCCCACACATACTGACAGACACCTCTCTTGTTTTCTAATTCACCCACATTTTAGGCATATCTTGTTTTCTCCCAAATCAACCAGATCTCTAAACAACAAGTGTTAGATGCAACCACATTTAAATAATAATAAAAATGCCATATTTTCTGAGATTCCTGTAGCATAAAGCAACCAATATAATCATTTAAAGATTATAAAAAAAACTATGCCACCGACAACCGGCAAGATCCCACCACCTGTGATCAAAATCACTAGTCTTTAAGATTTATAATAATTGAAGTATGAAAGCTTGAATCAAACTCTACCTACACGTGTATATATAAAAAAAATTATATAATTTTCATCTATTCAACAACCACCGCCACCACTAAATACAGATTTAAGTCTTTAACAATTGGTACTTAAGTAATCGAAAGGTAGATCTAAATTGAAAAAATTCAACCATAATTTACAATTAATTATTAATCAATTAATATAATATAAGAAGTCTTAATTAACCATCAATAAACTGTAAATCAAAAAGAACAAAAACAGAATATTCCGATTATGCAAACGAAAACCTCATATTTCAAATTTTCAGATATTATCAAACTAAAATCACCACATTTATTTATATAATATTATTATTATAAACCCTAATCAACCTTCAATAAACTCTAAATTAAACAAAAATTTCCGATTACACAAACCAAAATCTTAGATTTCATATTTACAAATATTATCAAACTAAAATCACCTAACATCAAACACCAATTACAAAGTTATTTATAATATTATAAACCCTAATTAACCTTCAACAATTTGTAAAACTAAAATCTCAGATTTCAATTTTTTTAATTAAATATATCAAACTAAAATTACTTCACAAGTTAACATAACATCAATTTTAACAATATAAACCCTAATTAACCTTCAAAACATTCTAAATCAAACAGAATATTCCAATTACACAAACTAAAATCTCAGATTCCAAATTAACAAACATTATTAAGCTATCATTAACCTAAAATCACCAAAAATTTAACAACTAACAACATCAAACCCTAATTACCTTCAGAAATAGCATTCTGAATCTCTGCACATTTCTGAACAACCGCATGATCATTAACACCTTCTTCCTCTTCAATCAGCGCTTCAGTGAACCCGTTCTTACCGTCTCCGGCAGCCGGTTTCTCAACAGTTAGCTTAACTTGCGAGACAAGGTACCACTGGAACAGAGAGAATATGATTCCGATAACTGCACAGATCGGGATGAGGATCTCGGTGCCGAGATCTGAGAGGATTGGTGACGTCACCATGGCGGATTACGGCGGTGAGTTGCCGGAAAAAGAGATCGGAAAACAGAGAGATTTTGTGTTGAATGTTGTTGTTGTGGTGATGAAAGGATGATAAATAGGGTGGGGATATTTGAATTGTGTGTGGTTTACAGAGTGATAATTGCTAAGTTCAGAATAATGTATGCTTAAAGTGTTGTATGTTGTGCATTGAGAGCTGTACGTTTTGTGGTTGATGGGTTTATCTGTATTGAAGAGGGTGACGCTACTAATACGTATGAGATAATATGAATAATAATTATGTTTAACAGCTTTGACAATATATACGGTAGATATTTATGCTTTTATTATTTTTGCTTATATTATATAAGATTTATTTATTTATTTATATTGACGAATGTTGATTTTGAGTGTGTCAACAAAAATTTAAAAATGATTTTTAGATAAGAAGAGATTTGGATTCGATTTGATACGAGATTTGTGAGGGGTTGCAAGCTGGAAGAGAGTTTATAGAGGTTTAGAGATGGTTTAACTTTTGAGATATTAGATTTAAATAATTTCAACTTTTATCAATTGGCCGATAACACACTCAACTTTCGATTTGTAAACCAGCATCCTCAACTTTCAACTTATTGGCTGATAACACTCCCTAACTAACTTCACCCTAACCTAGTTAGCTGATGTCATCTGCCACATCATCAAAAATGTCACGTCACCTGTCACATCAGCTGCCACGTCATCAAAAAAATGCCATGTAGGCTGCCACGTCATCAAAAATGCCACACCAACTGCCATGGCATATGCCACGTCAGCAAGAATAACCACATCAGATGCCACATCAGCAAAAACTAACTGGGTTAGTGTTCAGTTAGTTGGGAAGTGTTATCGGCCAATAAGTTGAAAGTTGGGAGTGCTGGTGTACAAATCGAAAATTGGGAGTGTTATCGACCAATTGATGAAAGTTAGGATTATTTAAATCCAATACCCCTTAACTTTTTGACTCATTTCTATTTTTATTTCTATAGCTCGCCTCATAAATAGTCGTTAAGGTTAGGGATGTGCGTGGGTCGGTTTTGGCCTAAAATCATAACGATAAACGTAATGTCAGTTATAATCATAATCATAACCGGTCAGGTTATGATTAATCGGTTTTGAATGTTATAGCAGGTCAGTTATGGGTGGTTAACCGTTAATTTAGGCCGAGGTAAAAATAGCTCAATTTTTTTTAACATGAAATAAATTGTTATTACATATTTCTATATATGTTAGCATATTACAAAATCCTATAATATATAATATTAATACCGAATATTCAAACAAAATTATATGAAATAACTCATAACTACAGAAGAAAAAAAAAACGTTGAACGAAAAACATCAAATATTAAAGAAAATGGTGAAAAGTCCTAAATCCGACAAAGATTTTACTACGTTCGATTCGGTATGGAAACATTGATAACCATAACCTACCCGCTACTTTTAGTTTTCAGAAAACCCATTAACCGACCCATCGATTTTTTATTTGGTTCGATTTTATCGGTTAATTTGGTTACGAGTCAGTTAATTTGGTTTTTTGCACACCCCTAGTTAAGCTTAAGCTCGAGCTCAAAGTGTTTATTAGTTAATTATTACATTAAATATATTGAATACTTATATCTATTTTTAAATATATCTGATGTAATATGATATATTATTTTGTTATTTATTATTAGAATTTAAGTTAATTTATAATAATTATATAACTAGTGTTTAGGACCTCGCGCTTTGCTGCGGGACCATTGAATTGAACAAAAAGTATACATAAAAACGTTGAATGCGCACTCGCATTGTGGCGTGTTAACTCGCAAAAAGTAGACCGAAACACAAAACATATAAAAAACTAACTAAGTCGACTTAGGATCCACGCGTTGCGACGTGAAAATTAGAGGAAACCAAAGTTTGAAAGTAGAATAATATTAGGACTAAAAATGAAAATGAATTTATGACAAATTTGTAAACTTAAAAAGTAGATGTTAAAAGTAAACAAAACTCAAACCAAAATGAATAGTAAATGTGTGAAGGGAAGAAAAATTGATAATTATAAATAGACAATAATATATATGATAAAATTTATGTAAGTGTTAGACTCACGAGTCTATTCAGTCTCGATACATAAAGTTAGCTTAGGGTTCGAGTTTGAATTGCTTTGTCAAACAAGCTCTAATATTTGAGCTTTTAGCAATCCAATAATAGTTAACCATAAAATTTTACACATGACTTTATGTTTGAAGTGTAAACAATAATATTTTGGTCTAGAAATGACAAACAATAAGGGGTCAATAGCAAAATTTAAGTAATAATTTTTTAATTAAATAAAACAGGGACATTTATGTAGTTTACTCCAATTACATTTCGCATCCAGCAAACTAAATGTGTTGAAGTTTAACAATAACTAGAATTAAATTCCCCGCATTGCGGCAGGCGTAAAACTATGCTAAATGGTACGAATGCCACACCATCGCCATCGACTGCCAACACTAAGTCCATCCATGACCCGTCGTTGCGGAAAACTTATCAAACGAAAAACATAAACATAAAAACATTGAACCACCAATGCACGTTGCTTCGTGTTAACTCGTAGAATTTTGAACGAAACAAAAAAACGTTGAACAACACACGCACGTTGCGCCGTGTTAACTCGCAAAATTTCGAGCGAAACGTAAAACGAAAATTTGCGAAAGATGAAAAGTATAGGGGACCAAAGTTAAACGTAAAAATGTTGTGAGGTTAAATGAAAATAATGAAAAATTTTGAGTTAAAAGTGAAAAAAAATTATGTGGGTTAAATTGAAACATAAAAAGCTTTTGGGTTAAAGTTATAAAATCAGTTTTTTTTTTTTTAAAAACCCTCAAAGCATGAGGTATAACATCCTATGCACAAAAGTGTTGCTTATTTATGGTTTTATAATAACCGCTTATTAGTATTGAACTATTTTATTTATGTGTTAAATACACTTATCACCATTATAGTGTTCGTTTCATGATATATATTGGAATTGTAATTGGACTTGGAATTTGCATAGAAATTATAATCAGAAGGAATTGGATTCAGAATTTAAACATTCCAATAGGAATTGGAATTTGCATAGAAATCAGAATCAGAAGGAATTGGATTCGGAATTTAAACATTCCAATAGGAATTGGAATTTGTTGGAATTGAAATTTCAGTTCCATTCTTGATGTGTTCGGTTGGCAAATGAATTGGAATCCACTTATCTTTTCTGTCGATCGGGAGAGCCAGTTCGGGTCATCAGTGGTTGGTTCGGGTTGAGACGTTTCAGATTGGTAACGGGCTGAGTTGGGTCGAGACATTTCAGGTTCGTAATGGGTCTGGTCATGTCAAGAGTTTGGGTCAGTATCTCACCAATTCAAGACATTTCATGTTAAATTGTTGTGAGTCGGTGGGTCGGGTCGGAGGGAGGCGTTGCGGGTCGGCGGCAGACTAATTCGGATCGAGAGTTTTAACGTCGGTGACCAATCGAAGATTTCAGTTACTTTCCTTAAATTCCTACAAATTTTGGAAGGATTTTGAATTCTTTTAGTTAAAAGAATTTGAATAATTCATTTCCAATTCCAATTCATTTGTTAACCGAACACGATCAAGAATATAACTGAGATTCCAATTTCTTCCTTTGTTGAAACCAACAACATAATAAATACAATCTAAATTCTAACTCCATCTAGATTCCATTCCATTATGTGACCGAGCTGAGCACACTACCTTATATTTTTTTTAATATTATTAATTTATAAAATTAAATCATAATTCACGGTTAGAATTAAACTTATATTTATATTATATCTTATCATTAATTTGGACCTTTATATTAAATAAAAAAATAAAAGATAACTTATTATAAAACAAGTTAAAAATTACATGATATAAAAGTTTTACTAAATACCTTTATAAAACGAGTTAAAAATTACATGATATAAAAGTTTTACTAAATACCCTTTTTAAGGAATATTAGATTTTAATAATCCTAACTATTCGTCGTTGGCCGCCAACAGTCTCAACTTCAAAAATAACCACTAGTAGTCCCAACTACTGACATATTGGCATCCAATGAACCCTGACTAACAGAACACTAACGCCGTTACTCTTCGGTCGCCGGAAAAACGTTTTTGGCCGGAAAACTTATTTTTTGCCGGAAAACTCAACATTTTCATCTCAAACCTCTTTGTAACCTTATTACGGATCTTTAGGAACCTTTATATAGTAAAAGCCCCAATTATTGAAGTCGTCAGAAAACTCATTTTTTCGCAGGATAACTCAACTTTTTTGCCGCAAAACTTAACATCTTCTTCCCAAACCTCTTTGTAACCTTAGATCGGACCTTTATAAACCTTTTCCTGGCCAAAAACGCTTTTCCGGAGACCGGAGACTAACGGCGTTATGGTTCTGTTAGTTAGGGTCCATTGGTGACTAATATGTCAATAATTAGGACTGACGGTGGTTATTTTTTAAGTTGGGACTTTTGACGGCCAATGGTGAATAACTTGGATTGTTAAAATCCAAAAGTTTTACTAAATACCTTTTTTAATGAAACGAAATTAATCGTTTATATGTATTTGTCATATATTTATTTGATAGTAGGTTGGATTGTTTCAAATTACTACATGACTTCAAGCGTTTTCTCTAAAGATGAGTGTGTCACGTACACATTGGAAATAGTCTACAAAATAAGTATGAAATAAGTATAAAAAGAGTATAAGAGACGTCATCATGAGTATAATATAAGGATTTTTAAATTCTTAAAGAACTATATAAATCAAGATATATATATATATATATATATATATATATTATATATATTATATATATATATATATATAGGAGTTGGTTAACGTACAATTCCTTTAACGTACAATTGTACACTGAGTTTTTTTCAACGTGCGAAATCGCTTACATCCATGCGATTTCATCAAAGTTCGCATCATTCCATGCGAAAATGTAGCACTCCATGCGATTTCATATACTTTTTACGACATGCGAAATCACACGCGTTTTTTTATAACGTGCGAAATCACCTAGCATACAATTGTACGTTAAGGAGAATTGTACGATACACTTTCACTATATATATATATATAACACTTCGGAATAAGACTCAACACTTCGTTTTTCTACGATCATATAATCTTTTAATTCTAACTAGGTTTAAAGAAATTCTTCGCGTTGCGGCGAACTTCTTTTGTTATTTAGTTTGTGTTTATATGTGTTTTGAAATCACCACGAGCACGTTGTGAACGGAATTGCTTACAAGAATAAAAAGAAAACGTAGAAAAAACATTAAAAGATAACCGAAAGAAAATCAACCAAAAAAGTTGTATGGTAACGATGTTGTTCATATGAAACCGGTGGTCAGAGATGAGCAAATGGTACTGGGTACCGGCACCAGATTTCCTGAACCGAAAAACCTTAAGTACTAATTCAGTACAGAATTTTGGTGTTCCGCGTATCGATTCACTACTGGTTTTTACCTTAGTATACCGGTACCGTAACCAATATTTTCTGTACCAGTACCAATTTGGTACAGTTGGCACCGAGCTCATCTCTGCCTACCCTTGCTACTAAGAAAAAAAAATCATTAAAATTACTATTCATTTAACAAAATGAAACATGCCCATGGCATTATAGCCTAATGTCATTTTGGAAGTAGGGTAAGACTTAAAGACCATTAGGACTTGGATTCGATTACCATAAGAAGGGTTTTCTCAGATTTATTGGGTTTCCTCATGATTGGTGTATATGCATTATACCTTAATGGAGATGATGATCGGGTGGTTCTGCTGATGACACGATCATACTTCTGTGGTACGTTAGTGATCAAAATTTGCCATTAAAAAAATCAAAACAAAACATAAAAAAAGGAAGAAAATAAAACTTACCATGTAGCTTATTTTGAATGGTGTTAACACTATCCTAAGGTTTGAATTTTAATATATAGGTAATATTAGTTAGTTTTTATTAAAATATAAATATTTCTTTTCTGAATTGTCATAAAAACTATAATAATCATTTAGTAAATATTTGATACACATGAAAAACATTCCGATCAAAAGATACCTTATTGTTAAAATATGAGACGCATACCAATTATTACCAAAGGTTGCCATATGGCGTGAATGACTTTACGAGTCTTTTTACATTACATATTTTGTGTAATATCTTATAGATGTAGATGTGTAAATGAACTGAACATAACGAATAGTTTATGAACTGTTTATTGAGAAGTTTGTTTATGTTTACTAAATGAACACACATAAATAAAATGTTGTGTTCGATAAGTTAAACAAACAAGCATAACAAAGGCCACTTTTGTTCGTTTATGTCTGTGAACGTTGTGTAATTTTTTGTCGCTCATTTATATTCATTTATGTTTTGTTCACCTAAAGTTTGGTATATTCTTATTTTATTCGTATTAGTTTTTAAAAATTGAAACCGTAGTTATACTATACGTCTCCTTCAACTTCTCTCATTTGACCATTTCAGTTTGTGTTAAGTTTGACCAACTTATTAATATTTAGGGGTTGGTTCTGGTAAAAACCATATTTATTCTACAAACCATAAGAAGAGATTCTAGCACATAAAAAAAGTTAAATTAGCACATATTAAAACAATGCACACATAAAAGTAACACTTTTGAATTATATTAGCACATTAAAATTAATCAAGATGATTGATTTTAGTACATATGTATTCTTCGTGATATTGACCACATTTCTGATATCTGTTTGCATTTTAGTGGGTTAGTCTGGTATGAGAAGTTATGGGAAAGAGTATATTACAGCATCTCTAATTCGATTTCTAATGATTGCCGCATGCTGGATCCTCTACTATTATATGTTCTTCCCGAAAGCGAATCACTTTTCTTTATCAACACATTGAAAATAAAAGAAATAACCAAATAAATAATTAATTGCTTGTTTGCATGATTATAGAGAAGTCAATATAATTGATATTATTTATGTTATTATTTTACCATTTCTCGATATTTGATTGAATGTCATATGACACTTTTTAAATGGTTCTTACAGTTTGTACACAAAATGTGGTTTGTATTTGATCCTATGCCTTGTTAATTATGTTTATAATAATTATGTCAACTATGTTCGGATAGTTATGTTAAATACTTATTTATTTTTGGTGGATTCTTCGTAATTTTAAAATGTATATATAACTTTCGTTTGTGTTCATTTATGTTCATGAACATTTGTTTTTGTTCGTTTGAGCTCGTTACGTTTGGTAAGTGTTAATGAATAGTTCATAAACATGTTCATTTCCTTAATGAATGAACACAAACAAGAGATCACGTCTAGTAAGCGTTTGTGAACATGTTCATTATTTATTGAACGAACACGAACACAAACAAAACCTTGTTCGTGTTTGTTAAATAAACGTTTACGATCCTGCATGTATTCATATAATGTAATAGAGGGAAAATGGTTTCAATTTAAATGAAAGTAAAAATAGTTAAAGTTTAAGATGCGAAATGGCATATCCGGGAAAGTGTTGGCTGGAAAGCATAAAGTATCATATTCCATAAATCCTTTCTCTTTTTGTTTTTTTTTTCATTTTTCTCTAATATCTCATTGACATATGTAAATTTAGAATATATATTAAAATATATTATATTGTCCACTTAATTCTTTTTAAATTCAAATAAAAACTTGATCACAAATTAAGTTGTATCAGATATAATGTGGCACACTTTGAATTTTATATAAAATGACTACGAAAAATATAGCCTTTTTAATAATAAAATCTATAAAGGTATATAAATATATATTATATCGAATTCTAAGTTAGTTTGTAATAAATTTTCCTATAATGTTATAGAAAAAATAATCATGTAATAACCTTTAGTAAGATTCATGTAGAAATTTGATTAAAAAAAAGGAAAAAAAAGACAAAATTAGCTTTTTTTTTTTAGGAAATGCATCACAAATCTGTAAGTATAAAGTATGTGGAAGGTGATAGCCGGCACTTTTTTTTTCCTGAAGGACAGCCAACACTTAACCAACAATAATATATACATTGAATACTAATATATATTTGAATAGAAAAATAACACTTGGGTCGATGTTTAATAAAAACATGAAATGTAACGATTCAATGATAACAATAACAAAACACATCAAAAACCAGTAAACCACCCTAGTCTCCATTGATACAGACTCCTATTTAACTATAGAAAAACATGTCGTTTGTAGATGTTTATCCTTTTCTATAACATATTAAAGTGTATGAAGTTTAATGATGGTTATATACATATTATATATTTTTAGAGTTTTAGACATTTAGCACATACTACTTACTAGGGTTTACACCCGCGATCTGCGGTGTGCGGATTGGTTTTAAACAGAATGTAATGAAAATGTAGAAACAACGTTAAAAATAACATTTCAATCTTTATCAATTGGGTTTGTGACGACATCAGTACGATATACCCTTGCGCAGTATAGCAACTAAAATAAAAAATAAAATAAAGGTATGATATAGCCAAAAGATATCTAAATGTGTTTTACATCAATCGAGTATCATAAAAAAGAATATCAGTAACGATTCCGATGGTACCGATACCGGTACTGATGTTGTTCGGTCGGACCGAACTGATATTGTTCCAACAATATCAATACCATATCAGTCTGTCCGAACAACATCGATACCGGTATCGGTACTATCGGAATCGTTACTAATATTTGTTTTTATGATTTTTTATTAATGTAAAACACGTGTCAGTATAATTTTGAGCATATCACGACTTTCTTTTTAAGTTTTACCTTTTGGTTGTTATAGCGAATGCCAAATTGTAATGATATCATAATTATCAAATCAACATCGACTGAATTCCAGTAGCTAAAAATATTATGTGCGTATTTATATATTTTATAATGTCCAGATATGTCTTTTCATATATGTTTAACAAGTGGGTTGTTTATATTTCAAATTATATAGAATCATATCTCCATCAAAATTGTATTTTATAAAGTATTTCAAATTCAGATTACTATCATCTTTTTTTTAACAGATCACTTTCCATAATATAAAAACAAAAGGTTTTAAAAGTTATTGTTGGTTCTTTTATATGATACAAATAATTTTCTTATAGTTTATAACATTTATTTATTTTTACATTCATTACTAGCTGTTCAATTATATTATATTATAACTAGGTTCGAAGTTATCCGCGCGTTGTGCAGGGATGCAGTTGGAATTCAGAACGTATAGCACACTATGACAACCGATAAATAAATTTAATGGGTTATGCTATTTGCGTCGTAACTCGACTCTGAACATCAAAATAATAACAAAAGATAAAACGATATAGTAAATAACAAAGGTAAAAATAAGGTAAACTGAAAAGAAAACGATAGAAACTTGGTCGGTTTCGACGCGCTCGTTATAGCAAAGAAAAAAATTAAAAAATATGTTAAAAGAGTATGGCGTGTTCGTTAAAAAATATTAAAAAAATAAAAAACTCTTGCCACACTCGTTATAGCAAAGAAAAAGAAAAATTAAAAAACATGTTCGTTAAAATAAACTATTTAGGGGTAGAAAATTTATTTGGTTAAAATAAAAGAAAAAAATAAAATAGTTAAACTAAATGGGTTGTAAATGAAAAACTTTACACTAAATAACGAAATAAAATAAATGACAAAATTTGACAAACTCGTAAAACATGCATTAGAACTTGTACGACATTATTAATCTTCTCTTCTTTATATTATATACTAGTAGTAAGATCCGTGTGAACACACTGGTATGTTTCATAACGATCGGATCCCAATACTTAAAAACAGATTATAATATATCATTTAAATTGTTTGTGTTTAGTTATGGCATAAAATATAAAGATTACTCTGTTACAGTAAAATTATTAGGTGCAAATGAAAGCATGACCTAATTTTATGAATACATCACCTAATTTTAATTACTGTGTTAGGACACTTAAATTAACAGGTTTGATACAAAAATAAGCTTAGCAATCGATAATATGTTATCTCAAATGAAATAATGACCTAATCCAAAAATGACATGATTTTTATGACATGTTGCTAGTGTACAATTTAGTAAACGTCCAATGTTATTGGACAATTCAGGGTGACCTAGTTAAATGGATTATTCAAAATATGGTTTAAATAACCAAATGTTATTGTTTAATTAAGTAAAGGTTCAATGATCCAATTAACCTTAAGAATGGTTAACATTTTCAAGGCCCATTGACAGCCCTTTTGTGAAATAACGGTAAAAGCCCTAATCCAACATTTCCATCTTGGTGATTCCAGAAGAGACAGGATAACGACCAATTTGAAGGAAGATCTTTGCGACATCAGCCACGATAAACTGTTGGTGATTGAATATCGTTCATTCTTCTGAGATCTTCTCTTCGTGTAATTTGTCATACAACGCTTGTATGTCTGATCTTTGATCAGTCGTATGTTCTACATCGACTGTAATTTTGTGATGAGATTTGTATATGTTGATGTGTTATACTTGTGTTTTGCATATGTATATTTGTAATATTTGTATTGGTGATCGATTGAGGTTTATACTTTTTGTATTTGACAAATAATTTTATTTCACCTTATTTAGGGCTATGTAAAAAATTCAGTTTTTATCAGTTTTTCTATAAGGTTTTTGTAAGATTATGATGTTTAGTATAGTTCCAATTGTTGTTCTTGACATTGATAAAGATTAGATATATAATTTTAGTCTTACACATAGTTAGTTATAATTTTTTGGTTGTTTCACATGTTATGAATGTTCCTATGGTGATTACTTATGTTACAGAAATTATTGATCAGTTTTGGTTTGACATTCTGTCCTTGGAACTATGGTAGTTTAGATGATATGTTTCTGTTTTAATATCTTTGTTTGTATTGTTATCATTATGTAGAAAAGTTTTGTACCTTCTTTACTGTTTAAATCTATTAGTTATATTGAATAACTTATTGACATGTTATTCTGTTATTTATTAATGATGTTCAGTGTGTTTTCTATGATAGTTACAAGTTAAAAGGATGTATGGGTTTGTTTGTTACATGGTCGACAACCAAAGGAAATGTTTGGTTAGTATTTTAATCTTTGTTATAATGAATTTAGTTTCCATTACAATAACATATTAGACGGTTGTCGATGTTAATTTATTTATACATAGGTTCTGCCAAAAAAAATACGCACAATGGATTATAGAGTTTAAGTATCCAGTTGGCTTTGTCAAAGTGCGGGCAACTAATGGCCAAGTGTTTGAAGTGAAGGTATATGAATTAGGAAACTTCTATTATCTCTACAATGGGTGGTATTCCGTGGTTGAAACTTTGAAACTACAATTAGGCTCGTGGCTCGTATTTCAGTATGAAGAAGCATTATAAAGTTTCCGCCTGTTTTATTTCTATGACAATATTGCATTTGCTCCATCCGATTTTTTTTACTACAGACCGAATGCCGCTTTTGATAAACCGAATGCTATGGTATGTAGTTCAGCATGTTGCTTCATTATATTTGTTATGATTAATTATTTTGTGGTTCTTAGTATATGAAATTACTAATATGATATATATTTTCTCGTTGTAGCATATCAAACGTTTATTTGTACATCATAAGATGGACAATACCGTTCCAAACTATCCGGTTCTTATTAGAGGACCTGGGAAGCATAAATTCTTTGTTCGAATTATTGAGATTGACAATCAGCCATACTTTTGATATGTCCGTTTTCAATTGTTCCAAGAATGCTGATTTACTGTTACCACCGGAATTATATGTTGCTGTTAAGGAAGAAGACGTAGAAGACCTTATCATTATTTCTGATAGTGAAAATGTTGTTGAGGTGACTGACGGCAATGAAGCAGATAGGCTCCGTGTAACCCAAAACGACAAAACTATACCAATAGTGTTCCGCGTGGACAATCATTTTGTAAGTTTCTGTAACCAATAAGTACTAACAGGACCTTTGGGTGTATTATCCATATTATAATAGTATCTTTGTTAACATTATTTGTTGTTTGTTACTGCGCATTCATAAACCTCTGGCTAAAGAACTTGGCTTGGATAGAAAGAGAAGGTTAAAGATTGTAGATCCTGCTGGTAATGTTTGGGATGTTCAGATTGGTATTGAGTTTTCTGAAGGTCAACCAAGGTCTTACATGCAAGACATGAAACAGTTTGTGAAGGATAAAAATATGGTTCCTCGTCAAGAGTTTACCCTGAACTTTGTCAAGGGTAAAGGTATTTTCTTGTTCGAGTGAATGGTTGTGGGGCCTATGCGTATTCTGTTTTGATGTATGGAAACAATGTTTTTTGTTTGTGGTTGTTTGTTTGGTTAAAACTCTTTTGTAATAGTTGATGGTGTAATTTTGACCCTGGTGGTACGAAGGGTGTATGTACAGGTAATTTTTTTGGGTGCAGACTATGTTAAGAACATGAAGTTGTTCCTAATGACTAATGGTTGAAAGTTTTACTTGCATTAGTTATTCCTTATCTTTTATAAGTTATTCTTACTTGTTCTGATTGTTTTGCGTGTGATTACTTACATGTTATTCTTATTTGCCTCTGATTGTTTTATAATTCATGTAGATAAGAAAGTTATTAAACATGTATACTATATTTTAAAAACTATACAATAAATTAACATCCATTATTATTAGATAAGAGGAACATGTTCATAGGATCTTCCAAAAGATCATACCACATTACTTCATACATGATAAGACTTTTGTCCAAAACTAAATCTCTGTTACGACTATAGATTTTGTAGAACTTCTTTGTAGACCACGTTAGTCGTGGTTTTACACACTTGTTTCCCCCTGTCACATATCAGGATCTTCAAACCCTTCCTGCTCTTTACTCGAGAAACAGCAACATATAGTTGGCCGTGACTAAAAACCGGACGTGGAAGATATAGGCCTACACGGTCAAGTGACTGTCCCTGGCTTTTGTTGATGGTCATTGCAAAGCATACAGATAGTGGGAACTGTCTTCGGGCAATTTTCACCCGTATTTTTTTATCGGACGGGGTCATTTTCAATCTTAAAATCAAAGTGTGATGACCTATATTATTTCCGGTAATAATCTTTGCTTCGATTACAAGTTTTCCAAGTTTTGTAACTTGAAGCCGTGTACCGTTACACAGACCATTTGTTTGATCAATGTTTCTAAGTAACATTACCGGAACTCCAACTTTGAGAACCAGTTTATGGTTAGGTAATCCTGACAGGTGCAACTTGTTTAACACATCCGGAGGAAACAATGCCATATTAAGGTTGGTTTGCTCCTCAGACTCACATAAGGTATCCGAACTGAGATATTTCTTCTCTTCACCAGCTATACTATTTAACAATTGTGTATTTATTGAATTAACAACTTCATTCGTAGGTGCAAGAATGGCTATTTGTTGGAAATAATTGAATCACACAAAAAGTATTTCATATCCGGATATGTGAATAAGATCAATGAAGATATAGGATTGACTTGATCGAGTATAAGCAAATATCGGGAATTTCAATTTCCACCACTCCATCGTTTGGATCCCCAAGTAGACCATCACCAAGCCGTAAAATCCATTCAGCAAATTCCTTGGTCTCGTGAAAGTTACTTGGTTTGGTACCAACCTTTCAGCTCATGTTTTCAGTTACCTTGAGTAACTGACGATGCTGCCATATGTAAGAAGAATTCAACAAATAATTTACAATCATGCTTCTGGTACCTTTTGGAATGACTGGAAGGATTTGTCTAAAATCACCGCCAAAAAGAACAATCTTTCCACCAAAAGGCTTGCTCTACATTCTCGGATTACTGGAACAGGCATATCTCTCATTGTTCTATCCAGAGCTTCAAAACAATGCTTATGTGTCATTGGCGCTTCATCCCAGATTATCATCTTAGTTTCTTTTATTAAGCCTCCTAGCTCACTGCTCGGTTCTATAGAACATATCAAATCCTCGTTAACGTTTATCGGAATTACAAACCTGGAATGAACCGTTCTACCGATCTAATAGAAGTGATGCAATACCACTGGATGCAACATTCAAGACAACTTCACCTTTTGAACGTAACGCAGCTGCAAATGTTTTCGAGAGAAATGTTTTACCGGTTCCACCGTAACCATATAGAAAGAAAACACCTCTGGTACCTTTAGCAACTGCATTCATGATAGTTTGATACACTTTTCGGTGTTCATCATTTAAGCATTTTAAGGAAGCTGCAAGTTCCTTTTGTAAGATAGCCCGATCATACGCAAGTTCTTTCATTATCATTTGATTGTTCAACGCTGAAATGTAGTTGTCAGGAACATTTGGCATGTCAGAAAAGCTGCTCAACGTACTCCCATAAGCAAGTAACAATTTGTGGATATGTGATAAGCAAATGTTTTCAATCTCTTCCTCTGGAAGAACCAAATCTAAAAAATAAAACAAATGTTTGGTAATTAGATTTTATAAATATTTCATTAGAGTAAGATGGAATCTGAGAATTTATTTAAAGTTTTAAAATTACCATGAATACCAGTAATCCTCCGTTGCTGATATAATATGTCTTCGCACAATAGAGATTTTGTTTGCGTCCAAAAATGACCGGGCCGAGAAATGGAGTTTGACATCAACAGCATTACAAAAAATGTACGCAAGAAATCAGAAGTGGACCATGTGTTTGCTTCCGTCATGGCAATTATATACTCGTTATCATCGTCCAACAGACCGCGAGCGAAGCATGCATCTTTAAAGGTATCGTAAATTTTTCCATCCACTGTTTTTATATCATCAAAACTCATTGGTCCTGTAACATGATTCAATAAAATTCTCAAGAAATAACAATCACCAAGTGATGGAGGTACATAATGTATCCTACCAACTGCACCAAACGGTCTTTTTCTACGTATCCACTTTCGTTCTTTGCGTATCCATACAAAGTATCTCGGGAAATCTATATACTTCAAGTTCTAGCAAATGCATCTGTTTGGTTATATTTCATCCATTCTGTGAACATAGACATTTTCACAGTTGGGTTACTGACCACATCACACAAATTAGAATTATCATCATAGACAATAGCCTGACCATCTTCGCAATGAAACGGTAAGATTTCAACAGCTGGAAATCGATAGTGTATGTCAAACTTGAAGATTCTCCAGGCAGCTTCACACGCTGAAATATATCTACAATCAAGATATGCTTTAACTTCATCTACTTCTGTTTCTTTGACGGATTTTCATTATTTGTCATTTCCTCGTTTTGATGGTTCACATTACCACTTGTGTTACTTTGGTAAACAGAAGCTGTCACTCTATCCGGACCCTTATTAATGTATTTGAACAAATATTTGATGGATCCTATTTGGTTACACCACTCAACATTTATGTGGCAATGATACTTTTTGAGTAGCATAGCATTGTACGGAACTACAAACCTATTGTCAAGCAACACACCGTTTTTTTCTACAGTTTTAGATGTTTGACAACGGTACACAGGATATCCTTCAGAATCAACAGAAGTCTCATCTACATATTTTTTCGGAAACTTCTTCGAACATTTTAGATTAACCATGCATGGACAATGAGGGTTGTCTGTACCACAAGGGCCGTGGATCATAAACTGTTTGACAAGTTCATACAGTTCAACATCCGTTTCTTTGTCAGGTATTTCAGCACTGATAACCAAGTCAATTTCTTTTGCAGTTGGAAACTTGCTTTTGGCACTTAAGAACAAACATATATGAGCATGCGGTAGACCACGTTTCTAAAATTCGATTGTATAAATAACTGAAACATTACATCGTAAAAATGTTAGTAAAACTATTATTAGAGAAATTAATTAAAACATTTTACAATCACTTACTTGCCTGTATCTCACCGAAGAATTTATGTTTCCTAAAATCTTGAATTAGATGATTGATTTTAATCTGGAATAACCATGAGATGATATCCGGTCTATCTTGAGGGTTCAGCCCTTTGTCTTTTAAACACCTATAAATCTCAGGCCAATTGGGATTACAAGTGACTGTTATGAAGAGATCCGGATAGCCTGCAGCTTTGCAGATTGCCATAGCATCTAGGTACTTTTGCATCATATATCTCGATCCACCGGTAAATGATGAAGGTAATAAAATTCATTTTCCACAATTTGAGGCATCACTTTCTCCACTTTCAACACTTTTATTTAAATTCTTAAAGGTTTGACTTCTAAGTTTGGGTTGTTGTGTCTTTATGTAAGCTAACCGTGCAGATTCTATCATTGTATACGCATACACCAGAAACTGTTGGAATAGTTTTTGGGCATTGAGTAACAATGAATATTGGTTGGGTCTGTCTTGAATTATGTGGATAAAAAATTCTCTCATTGTGGTGCTAGTTCTAAGTATATCACAGTCAACTGAAACACCTCGATGTTTAATACCAAGCCTAAATCCATCTTCTGCATATGGGAAGATAAATGGATATTGCAATGCAAGATAAGAGGGATGAAACTCACTAATTCTCTGAAAATCACCTGACTTTGTTTGAGCCACGTATCCCTTTTATCAAATGCTCCATCAAAATCACCAATTATTAATGCGGAAATCTCTTCAGCAGTGGGCAAGTTATAAATTCTACCATCCGTATCCCTTGAGCCAATGAGCTTGAGTCTTACATTTTGCCAGTCATTTTCTTTAAAACAATCTCGTACCATTCTAAATGACTTGACAAGTGGATTGCAAGAATCCAACATTTTTTTAAGACTGGATATGATGGCAAGATCAAGGTTTTGTTTAGTGCTTCTCTTCGAACCTACATCAACACTGTGTAAAAAATTACATTATTATATATACGAAATATATATAAAACAGGTAATAAAACCAGTATTTAGTGAATGCGTAAATTACCTTACAGCCTTTTGGCGGTTAAAATCCTCGTTTTGGGAATCATAAATATAAAGCTGTGAAAATTTGGGCTCTTCACCGTCATTTGGAAGCAGGCTACCAATGTGATGATAGTTTTGTCCTTGTAATCCGAAAACATAAGGACCTTTGCTATTTCAAAACTTTTAGAAACCTTGCCACCAAGGGATGTGAAAGAAGACATCATGTTATATGCTCGAATATTATTCATGAAATTACGTCTTTCAGGAGTATGTCTTTTGTAAAACCTTTGGAGCAATGGAGGAGGCACAGGTGAGGGAGGCAATTCGACGTCTCCGTTCGAACAACAAAGAGAAAAGGCGGATTTCTTAGAATCCAAATTCCCCCTAAGCATTTCATCTTTCCAAAGCATTGCATGAAAATTAGAACATACAAAAATAGCATCTCCATGATCAACGTATTCTACAAAATTATACATACACATAAAAAACATGATTATATAAGAGAATTATTAGGATACTGAAGTGTTATTTCGAAAGATACTTCTATTCGTTATAGGAGGGTATGTACCTCTTGCAATTCCGTAAATCATTTTTACGACTGAAGATGCTAAACAATCAGACGAATTGGAATCATCAAAGTTAATCCTTTCACCAGGGTAGGAGTTTTGTTTTGCTGCCGTTTCATTTTAAAAATAAGCATTAACAGTGGTTGCAACGGGCGGAGGATAAGCAATACATTAGTCAAATATAGTGAATCGGAAACCTATATTTAGTCTTGCGTTAAAAGTAAACCACATACCGTTATTTAGTACTACGGAACACTTTGGCAACTGTCGAGAAGAGATAATATCAAGATTACAAGGAGTAGGAATATCACTTCGACGGGACATTACTATAACGCGGTCCACTTGCAAGAGAAAATTTACAAATGTTACAAAACTACGACTAAAATTCACAGAATGATTAACAGTAATAATAATGCTCAAATTAAGATATGTATACGGCATACAGTTTGTAATATTTGTTAATGGGCTACTCGCAATATGATTTGACGATTCAAGCGGTCTGACCATTGAAGATGTCCTTATTTCATCAGCTATAGTAGATAAATCAAATTTAGTTACGTGGACGATTTTGAATCTTTGTTTCCCCTTTCTAGAGTCATGAACACCGAATTTAGCATCTGCGGATTTGCATAAAAAGGAAAGAATGTGACAAGATGAAGACTGATAATATACCTTAAAAAAGTACGATTTATAACCTTACCAAGACTGGATGAAGTCAGAGGAATCGTACTAACACATGTTCGATCTAAATTGACGGGCGTGTGACATGCTGTCAATGACGAGATTTGGTTAATTCTATCCATAATACATATTTATTGTGATCGTTGTTTTTTACATAGATATATTAAATAAACAACAAAAACCAGTATGTAAGATAATCAGAAAAGTAGCAGTAGAGTTGTTTACCCATATTTTTAGAAGAGGATACAGTCGACATGAAACATTCATTCTGATTTACGGTGGATGGCGTGTAATGTAGACTTGACGCTTCAGAGACACCTTTTGATGATACTGGTAGGAATATATTAAGACATAGGTTTCCGTTAATATAACATTACATACATATATATATATACATATAATGTATTACGAAAAAATGTACATAAAAACATACCTCCATTATCGTTCATAGTAAGAGTAACATTGGCTCGAAGTGTACCAATAATAGGAGGTGTCGGTACAAAGAATTCGACACCACTGTTTCTACGATCGTTCATGATAGACTTTCTTATCTTCCTTGGATCTTTGGACTGTTGGGTACTGCACTGTGGAAGATACTCTCTATCTCTTGGTATAAAATTCTTATTGCTATCCATAAATGTACATATGAATTGGGACAATATGTGTTATTTAGGGCTAGGTACAGGTGATTATTGGAATTACAGATAAACATAATGTAAGACATGAACAGCTAGAGTTGATTGAACATTCCCATCTAAAACCTAACTAAATAAAATAATCAAAGCAGACAAATCTATGTTTTAAACAAATGCAATAGAAAAATCTAACATTACCTATTAATCGATTTTTTGCAAAGTGAGAGGGGGTTCAATAGCAAGTTGAGTTTTTGGCGCTGATTTTTGTTCTTGAATTTGATTCAGCCGGAATAGAAGGTATACGCATAGTCGACGTAATAACCTGGTGATTTAAGATAACTGATTCAAGTTGTGGGCTTTTGTAATCATGTTATGCTTCACAACTTATGGGCCAGGTCAAATTTATTGAAACCTTTATTTTCAATTACGAAACATAGCCCATTTTGAGAGCCTTTGGTTGCTTTTATTTGGTAATGACTCTCTTTGTTAGTCACCCTACATACTGGTTTTGGTATAAAACATATAAGTAACTTAAAATGAAACAATGTTAATTTATATGGATTTTATTACTACATACTTTTTAATCATCCTTGTTGTGATTTTAACAATCTATTGGTTCATACCATGAAGTTACTATAACGCGAGGTGCAGGATTTGTATTTGGAGTTGAAGTTTAATGATACATTTTTATGGAGTAACATTGTCACATAATACATGTGCATAAAGAAATTTATATGGATTTAGATACTACATATTTTTTAACCATTCTTGTCTTGTTTTTACCAATCTATTGGTTCCTACATTAGTTTATAGAAGGGTAGGTTAATATGTATGGATTATATTTTATCATAACGAAAACTGAAATGAACTCAAATAATATAACATCTTTGACATAATTTGTGGATATTAACAGTTTATTTGTAATGCAGTTATAAAGTAAACACATATTCAAACATCATATTAAAAGCATAGAATGTAGACTACAGCATACTAATATAGACATTTCATACACTATATTCCACATATCAAAAGACACATTACAATCAAAGTTCATAGTGTCCAACAGAAAACATAGTTTATAATACAAAAAGGACAAACACATAAGGGTTTACCACATCTTCCATGTTCATAATTTACCAACATTTCACACATACATAACAACTGTTTCGGTAGCTTAACACTCCTACCAACGACACACAAACACATACTTAAGTACATAGCAAAAACATAGAGTTTATCAAACATCAAAATATAAGGACGTCAAAGCATCTAAGTGTTAATCCTAGATGACTTCTTCCGATTCTTTTTGTTGTTAGAAGATAGTTCCCCCACATTTTGAACTTCCACCTCCTGCACCGAACGTTTACCATTGGGACTGGTGCCCGAATCCTTCTCGGCTTCGACAACGGAAGAGTCGGCCGTAACAGATACAACATCCTTGAATTAAATTACAAAACAACTACTAAGGTATCAAATAGGGTAATATAATCTACACACAGCCGAAAAGGAAACTATACAATCCATACTCACCTTTGAAAAACCACCACCTGCCATCTGTGAGGATTCAGATAATTGAACGGCTTTGAACTCTGAACCTCTTCACTAACCTAATATCAAAATATTAGCAAAAGGGAATTCAGCTAAGATATTTAAACTACAAAATCGGAAACCAAAAATTTATCAAAATAAGACATCCATAAAGTATTACCTCATCAGCAACCTAAAGCGCATTACCATTACCAACAACCAATTTCAGCAATTATGTTCGGATCATCACATACTTTTTGGATAGTGTAAACGTGGTAGTCACGGGTAAGGTTGTAACCAGAAACTTCAATTTTAAAAGCCAACTTCTTTTCGACCAACCGAGATATTTCATGTGGAAAACTTTCAGTATCATTGACCTTCACTTGTCGTTCCCTTATATCCCTCGCACTTGAACCAACAATCTTCATTACATCTTTATCAAACATCACAAAAGACACACTACGAGTTTCATCTTGCACCCTCAAATGTACCTTGAACCTGTAATAAATAGTCATTAAATTGCATTCCGAATAAACGAAGTAATAAACCAAAAAATTAACATTAGCTTACTTAATGGTTATCGATGTGCATTCGCAGTCGCATTTCGGACAAACCAAGGAAGTAGGTGACAGATTCATGACCTCATAAGAAATGGTTTTAGCGTATTGTAAGTATTCAGTTTTAGTCAATACCTTCTTGTTACAGTTTCGACATGCCGGATAAAACGACCCATAGTTTTCTTGAACAATTTTGATTGTTGCAACTACCACACATGACACTTGCCTATAAAATCAAATTTATAACTTTATTAACATGCTTAACTAATAAAATTTATTAACATGCTCAACTGACATTAAGAAAATTAAATGCCTTTGTAAGTATATAATATTATCCATACCCTTTCAATCTCAATGATCTCATTGTCACACCCCAACCGATGGTGGAAACATCGGGGTTAGTGGCACTAGGCGACCAGATTGATTTCACGAGATGTTCCATAACAATCATTTAACATATCACAACCTGCTTAATATCCCATACTATTAAACGTAACATTTAAACAATTGTTACAAAACGGAGATTTCTCATAAAATTCAACTGGGTTCGATTTCCCCTAGATTTCATACATAAGTTCCAAATACATCAACAAATTAACTAAACAAAACAAACTAACTAAGTAACATCCAAGCATCCACGCTAAATCCTCAACCTGTTACATACGTTAAAATACAAGTCAATACAATTAAGTAAAGGTGAGCATACGAGTTTTGTAATACTTGCATAATAGAGAAACCGTTCGCGAAATAGTCTAACTACATATCATGATACACCGAAACATTTCACACAGATTAACATAGACTTATTTCTCATGCTAACTACCGTGAGAAGGCTTGCACGTCCATCCTAACTAGACCCCGTCGGGTGTTAGCCAAACTATAGTACCATACTAGCTAAGGAGGCAAGTTAACGAAAATAAGTCCTAGTCACATGTTTCTAGCATCACGTATAGAGCATATATAATCAGATTAGTCGCGTGTGATAAACAGTTTGATTTGTGATGTGTTTTGATATAGGAACGTATGTAACACCCAAAAAGTGCGTTAAAGCGAAAATGGGTCAAGTATACTCACTGTGGGTGCGTTTAGGTAAGAGTTCGGGATCTAAGGAGAGTCGAGACGAGCGCCGGATCAGCCTGCATACGCGAACGGAAGTGCATCAGTCTCCGAAAAGCTGAAATGGTTAAGTCTTGGTTGGGCAGCAGCAAGTTCGGGCGAACTTGTGTGTAAACACACATGTTTGAGCGAACTTGTATGAACTTGGTAAGATTAGAGCCAAGTTCGGTCGAACTTGATGAGCTTCCTAAGAAACTTGTCAAGTTGGGGCGAACTTGTAGGAAAACCTTACTGACAAGGCAAGCTCGGTCGAACTTGTATGGTTTCCTAAGAACCAGGCAAGTTCGGGTGAACCTGAAAGAGATTTGGTGAAGAAACACTCAAGTTCGGTCGAACTTGACCCAAATGGGTACAAGTTCGGTCGAACTTTACCTGGTGAGCTGGTGATTCTCGAGCGAACTTGATGTTTTCGGGTCCAAAATCTTGCGTTTTCGTGTCGTTTGCTGAGGAAAATCGAGTGTTCATCCCTCCAACCCTGTGCTACTGAGCAAACTTAGGTCAGAGAGGTCTTTTAGAGCTGTTTTAGCCATTTTACAAAAGCGTGGGCTAATCCGGGCGAACTCGGGGTTCGATCGGGTTAGTCCGGCTTGTGTAAACCAACATAAACGTCCTTGTGCTTCCAGATCTGGGATCTTAAATGATAGATGCTTCGTTTCATACAAAAATGAACAAAACATCATTAAAGTCCGTATCTTGTGTAGAAATCAATGGTTTTCAAAGGTTTTTCTCAGATCTATCACTTACAAGCCGAGATCTTGCAGATCTCGTGTTTAGGAAGTCTCTACTATTACCAAACGAACTCGTATTGTGTAGATCTAAGCTTAAAACAGAAGTTTTTGAAGAAAAAGATGAAGATTTTCGTAAAAGAATGAGTTTTGATGAAAACGAAGGCTATGCCTCGTGCCAAAATCGTTGTAAACGTTTGTAAGACGTTGCTGAACATCATTGCAGTTGAAATCGGGTTGATTCTTACTTAGAACATGAAGGTTTCAGGTTTTGAGAGCTCTGGGCGAACTTGCAGCAAGTTCAAATGGGAGAACAGAGCTTGGTATTTATAGGAGAAAGCAAAAAGGTGAGCTGGTGGAGCCAAGTTCGGCCGAACTTGTACAAGAGTGTACAAGTTCGCGTGAACTTGTAGAGTTTTCAAAGGGGGATGAGCTAAGTTCGACCGAACTTGTACAAAAGTGTACAAGTTCGCGCGAACTTGTAGGATATTGAGAGAAAGAGAGCCAAGTTCGACCGAACTTGACCTCCCTGAGGTGAAGTTTGAGCGAACTTGAGGTTTAGGAATGATTATCTGGGCCAGCCAAGTTCGGCCGAACTTGGTAACACCAAGTTCGAGCGAACTTGACCCATATCTTGGGTTTTCTTTGTTTGTTTCGCGTTAAGGGTTCGTTTGGCTATTCGGTTCGTCTTAGTTAGTTATATTAAGCGTTATAATTGATATAATAGCGCGATTTAGTGATTCGAGAGTGCAAGAGCGATGCGATAGCGAGCGTAATCATAACCACAAACACACATAACACATAATTAACATAAAACCACGTAAACAACTGCGATTTGCGATGCGATGATATTAGAGATGCGATTTAATAAGGGATTAGATGCGATAATAACGTACAACACCATAAGTAATTTACATAAACTTTATTATTAACCGAATCTCAGGATTACAAAGGTAGATAAACAGGAAAACAAAATGGAAAGATAACAATCGAATTTTCGAGTTGTTACAGTCTCCCCTACATTAGGGAATTTCTTCCCGAAATTCAAGTAGTAGCTGTAACAAATAGATGCGGGTACTTGGCCTTTATATCACTTTCCAATTCCCAAGTAAACTCGGCGCCGCGTTTGCCCTCCCATCGGACTTTCACGATAGGGATGCGAGAGCGTCGTAGTTTCTTAGTCTCTCGGTCCATGATTTCCACAGGCTTTTCCACGAAATGGAGAGTCTCGTTGATTTGCAGATCTTCGAGAGGTACATGTAGATTCTCTTCGGCTAGGCACTTTTTGAGATTAGACACGTGGAAAGTCAGATGTACGTTGTTGAGTTTCTCCGGTAATTCGAGACGATAGGCTACCTTACCGATTCTTTCCAGAATTTTAAAGGGACCAACTAACCGAGGTGCTAGCTTTCCTTTCTTGCTGAAGCGGACCACTCACTTCCAAGGTGCAACCTTTAGGAGAACGTGATTTCCCACTTTGATATGCAGGGGCTTGCGGCGTTTATCGGTGTAACTCTTTTGACGACTCCGAGCTTTCAAGGGATTGTCTCTGATTTGGAGGATCTTGTCCGTCGTTTCTTGAATTAGCTCGGGACCGGTGATTTGTGCTTCTCCGATCTCGTGCCATGCAATAGGCGATCGGCATTTTCTTCCATACAGTGCCTCAAAAAAAGCCATTTTAATGCTGGTATGATAACTATTATTGTACGAGAATTCGACTAAAGGTAAATGCATATCCCAGTTACCACCAAAATCTATGATGCACGCACGAAGCATGTCTTCGAGGGTGAGGATCGTGCGCTCAGTCTGATCGTCGGTTTGAGGATGAAAAGCGGTACTGAGATTGAGAGTAGTACCGAGAGGGGATTGAAAAGTCTCCCAGAGACGCGAGGTAAAACGACCGTCTCGGTCAGAGATGATGTCACGAGGCGTCCTGTGTCAACATATAACTTCGTCGGTATAGATTCGGGCTAACCGTTCGACCTTAAAGTCTTCTCGTATAGCAATGAAGTGCGCAAATTTAGTAAGACGATCAACGATAATCCAGATGCTATTGTGACCGGATGAAGTACGGGGAAGTTTCGTAACGAAGTCCATAGCTATACTCTCCCACTTCCACATCGGGATTTCGGATTGCTCGAGTAAGCCAGAGGGCCTTTGATGTTCGCCTTTAACTTTCGAGCAAGTTAAGCATTTTGAGATGTACAAGGCGATATCCTTTTTCATGCACCTGGTACATCTTGTCGGCACCGGGGTGAATGGAATATCGAGATTTATGAGCTTCGGTCATTAGCAACTTTCGAATATTATCACGACTGGGAATCCAAATGCGATTGAGATAGTAATAAATACCATTAGGCTTAGATACGAGCTGAGTTTCGGCACCAAATTTCATTTCTTCTTCCAAAGTATTCTCGTTAAAGCAAGCGAATTGAGCGGAGTGAATCATGATTTCGAGATCATTCAAAGCTTGAGAGTCACGAAGACTATACACATAGCTTCGTCGACTGAGAGCATCGACGACGACGTTTGCTTTGCCGGGATGGTAGCATATCTCACAATCGTAATCGTTGAGAAGTTCAACCCATCGGCGTTGGCGCATATTCAGTTCTTTTTTATTGAAGATATGTTGTAAGCTCTTATGGTCGGTGAAGACCGTACACTTTGTACCGTAAAGATAGTGTCGCCATATCTTCGATGCAAAAACAACTGCACCGAGTTCGAGATCGTGGGTAGTGTAATTTTTCTCGTTGATTTTGAGTTGGCGAGACGCATACGCGATAACCTTGTCTCGTTGCATGAGAACACAACCAAGACCAAGATTAGAGGCATCGTAATAAACAACGAAATCGTCGTTTCCATCGGGTAAAGCGAGAACGGGAGCGTTGCATAGCATACGCTTGAGAGTTTGAAAAGCTTCCTCTTGCTTGGAATCCCAAACAAAAGTTTGTCTTTATGAGTTAAACCGATAAGCGAAACGGCGATTTTCGAGAAGTCGGCGATAAATCGACGGTAGTAACCCGCCAATCCAAGAAATGAACGGATTTCAGCGGCATTCTTTGGCGTAATCCAACTCTTGACATCTTCGATCTTTGCAGGGTCGACGTGAATTCCTTGACTATTAATGATGTGGCCGAGAAATTGGACTTCTTCGAGCCGGAATTCACATTTTGAGAACTTAGCATAAAGGCGATTACCTTGAAGAAGTTCGAGGACTAAACGGAGATGATGCGCGTGTTCGTCTCTCGACTTCGAATAGATAAGGATATCATCGATGAAAACAATAACAAAACGATCCAAGAAAGCTTTACACACACGGTTCATCAAATCCATGAAGACCGCGGGTGCATTGGTAAGACCAAAAGGCATGACCACGAATTCGAAATGGCCATAACGGGTACGAAAGGTGGTTTTCATAATATCTTCTTCCAATACGCGCAACTGATGGTAACCGGAATGAAGGTCGATCTTAGAGAAACAAGTAGCACCTTGAAGCTGATCAAATAAGTCGTCGATACGAGGAAGAGGATAGCAGTTCTTTATCGTGAGTTTGTTAAGTTCATGATAATCGATGCACATTCGGAACGATCCATCCTTCTTTTTCACGAAAAGGACAGGTGCGCCCCATGGCAAAGTGCTCGGGCGTATGAAACCTTTATCAAGAAGCTCTTGAAGTTGGCTCGATAGCTCGCGCATTTCGGATGGTGCAAGGCGATAAGGAGCTTTAGCAACGGGGGTAGCTCCGGGAACTAAATCGATTCGGAATTCAACATCTCGAGTAGGGGGTAAACCGGTAAATCGTCGGGAAAGACTTTAGGAAATTCACAAACAACGGAACGTCTTTATAAGTATTCTTTTCTTTCTCCGGTTCACAATGTGGGCGAGGAAAGCAACACATCGCTTTTGCAAGCATTTGTGTGCTCGAGTACATGACAAAAGCATCAACTTCTTTGAGGGAGTTTCACCATAAACATAAATTGATCACCATTTGAGAGGGGGAAGCGAATCATTTTATCGAAGCATACAACTTCAGCATGATTCTCACGAAGAAAATCCATGCCTACTATGATATCGACGCTACCTAACTGCATAGGTATGAAATTGATCGAGAAGACATGGTTGTTGAGATCGAGAGAACAACCACGTAGGACGGAGGTGACGGTAACGGATTTTCCGTGGCGACTTCGACATCGAAAGTCTTTAGGAGTTTAGCGCGCTTACATTTTAAAACCTTTTCGAATTCTAACGATACCAAACAATTATCGGCACCAGTATCAAATAAACATGAAGCATAAATACCATTAACGAGAAACATACCATTGACAACATTGTTGTCATTCTGAGCCTGGCGGTGGTTGAGATTGAAGGCTCTGCCACGCGCAGCTTGTGGTTGCTTGCTGCTGCTGCGGTGGCTGAGGCTGTGTGAGGCTGCGGTGCTAGCTGCTCTTGCTTGACAGGACGATTTGGACAGACACTGGGTAATGATTCGGATCACCACACACATAGCACACACGTGCTTTTGGAGCTTGCTGCTGATTGGCTTGAGGAGGAGCGGGTAAAGCTGGAGCTTCTGGAGCCTGAGGAGTTGGCTGACGAGTACCACTACGCAGCTGACTGTAAAGTGGCCGTAAATGTTGCAGTTGGTGCAGAAGTGACAATTGCCACCAACGGCATGATGATAAGTGCACTTAGGGCACAAAGCGTGCGGGCTAGTGTACGCACGCTTAGCTGGCGGTGAGTTTGGTGCTGCAGACTGGAGTGGCTGAGGGTTCCCTGGAGCAGTAAGAGCAAAGTTCTTGCTCGGGTTTTCCCTTTTGCGACCACGGCGACTGTTCTTTTGCTCTCGGGGCTGTTTGGTAGCAGGAGCTGCTAATTCGGTAATGGCCTGATTTGCGACCTTGCTGCTTTTGAAGTAACCAGACTGGACTCGTTTGTCATTAATCTCGGCGGCTAACTGGTAGGTCTCTTTGATGGTAGCAGGGTGCGCTGCTTGCACAAAGTCAGCGACGCAATCGGGTAGAGCATTGAGGTACTTCTTGATTGCTTTCTCGGTCGTATCCACTTGACCGGGACATATGATGCTCAGATGTTTGAAACGAGCAGTGAGGCCAGCATTATCGGGACCATCTTGCTTGATATTCCAGAATTCGTTCTCCAACTTCTGGATCTCGTAGGGAGGACAGAATTCCTTGATCATAATTCCCTTAAGTTCCTCTCAAGTGAGTCCGTAGGCTTCGTCATTTCCACGCCTGTTGCGCTCGGCTGTCCACCAGTCGAGAGCCCTTGACTGAAACACACCGGTGGCATTGATAGTGCGCAGGCCTCGGGACACCCACTCTGGCGGAATGTGACCTCGATAGAGTCAAACCAGTGGAACATGGCACTCGGTCCTTCGGTGCCTGAGAAAGTAAGCGGTCCCCATACTTTGAACTGCTTAAAGCTGAAGCGGGGTTTCGGGGCATCTCCCTTGGAGTCCACTGAGGAATTGCTGCTAACCGCTTGAATTTCGCTGACAATCTGCGGGATCACCTTAGCCATTTCCTTGGCTACCATAGAGGCGATGCGCTTGTCGGCGTTGCTGCGCTGGAGGTTCCTTCGGGTGTGCGATCCCATTGAAGACATCTACACGAAGGATTTAGATTAGATGATATTCGATTATAATAGAGTTATGTTTAAATATTTTATTATTATTCATGCAAGGCACAAAACACATAAGCACGTATCCACATAAGCACATAAACACGTAAGCATACAAGCACATAAGCACATATTTGCACGTATCATCTTCTAGTTAACCATCATGCGTAGCGCGATACGAGATGCGATATATTAGCGAGATGTAAGCGAGATATATGGATATTTAATAGTGAGATAATAACACGTATGAGACACACGTTCTCATAGACGTAAGCGAATTAAGCGATTAGTTTTGTTTGTGTATTAATTTAGCGTTTTAGATTTCGAGAGCTGTGCGAGTTGTGCATGCGTTTATGGAGCGTAAAGCGGTAAAGAGAGAAATCGATCAAAGCGAAAATTCTCAAAATTTAAACACATAAATAATAGTAAGCTCGATGATGCGTAAATCGACGATATAGGCTTAAATCAATTGGGAATGTCCGGGGTTTTGAGACGTTTGACACGCCAAAGTGATTCGACTACCCTTTGCATTTGGACCCACGATTTGGCCTGATAGATAAACGCTCTCACCAGAGTGGCTAATGGCGTTTACTCTTCCAGTTAATAAACCATCGGTATAACCGAGACTTTGGTGAGATTGAAAATCGAGAGGCGGAATCAGTTATTAAGATGCGGGTTTCACCCCTAACTTAACAACTTTATCCCTAGTAAGAGATGGAGATTTTTGTCGAGGTTTGGACATCACTCCTAACTCAACGAAGATATCTCGTGCGAGAGAATGCGTGGAGTGAATGATCTCGTCGAGAGTTCTCGGTTTTCACACCTATTCTCGATTCGATCATCATTTTGTGTGATACGATCGTTTCCAAGCGTGTATTATTGTATTAGCCTTAGGAAAGGCACATTTAAGCATTTATGACAAGTAGTTTAGATTTAAGTCGAAGATAGGTCAATTCGGTACTTAAACATGCTACTAGGTCGAATCATGGCAATTCTACCTACTATCCTAAGTTATGGCGCTCTGATACCAATCTGTCACACCCCAACCGATGGCGGAAACATGGGGTTAGTGGCACTAGGCGACCAGGTTGATTTCACGAGATGTTCCATAACAATCATTTAACATATCACAACCTGCTTAATATCCCATACTATTAAACGTAACATTTAAACAATTATTACAAAATGGAGATTTCTCATAAAACTCAACCGGGTTCGATTTCCCCTAGATTTCATACATAAGTTCCAAATACATCAACAAACTAACTAAACAAAACAAACTAACTAAGCAACATCCAAGCATCCACGCTAAATCCTCAACCTGTTGCATACGTTAAAATACAAGTCAATACAATTAAGTAAAGGTGAGCATATGAGTTTTGCAATACTAGCATAATAGAGAAACCGTTCGCGAAATAGTCTAAATACATATCATGATACACCAAAACATTTCACACTATATTAACATAGGCTTATTTCTCATGCTAACTACCGTGAGAAGGCTTGTGCGTCCATCCTAACTAGACCTCGTCGGGTGTTAGCCAAACTATAGTACCATACTAGCTAAGGAGGCAAGTTAACGAAAATAAGTCCTAGTCACATGTTTTTAGCATCACGTATAGAGCATATATAATCAGATTAGTCGCGTGTGATAAACAGTTTTATTTGTGATGTGGTTTATATAGGAACGTATGTAACACCCCAAAAGTGCGTTAAAGCGAAAATGGGTCAAGTATACTCACTGTGGGTGCGTTTAGATAAGAGTTTGGGATCTGAGGAGAGTCGAGACGAGCGCCGGATCAGCCTGCATACGCGAACGGAAGTGCACCAGTCTCTGAAAAGCTGAAACGGTTAAGTCTTGGTTGGGCAGCAGCCAAGTTTGGGCGAACTTGTGTGCAAACACACAAGTTCGAGCGAATTTGTATGAATTTGGTAAGATTAGAGCCAAGTTCGATCGAACTTGATGAGTTTCCTAAGAAACTTGTCAAGTTCGGGCGAACTTGTAGGAAAACCTTACTGACAAGGCAAGTTCGGTCGAACTTGTATGGTTTCCTAAGAACCAGGAAGTTCGGGCGAACTTGCAAGAGATTTGGTGAAGAAACACTCAAGTTCGGTCGAACTTGACCCAAATGAGTACAAGTTCGGTCGAACTTGACCAGGTGAGCTGGTGATTCTCGAGCGAACTTGATGTTTTTGGGTCCAAAATCTTGCGTTTTCGCGTCGTTTGCTGAGGAAAATCGAGTGTTCATCCCTCCAACTGTGCTACTAAGCAAACTTAGGTCGGAGAGGTCTTTTAGAGCTGTTTTAGCCGTTTTACAAAAGCGTGGGCTAATCCGGGCGAACTCAGGATTTGTTCGGGTTAGTCCGGCTTGTGTAAACCAACATAAACGTCCTTGTGCTTCTAGATCTGGGATTTGAATGATAGATGCTTCGTTTCATACCAGAAAATGAACAAAACATCATCAAAGTCCATATCTTGTGTAGAAATCAATGATTTTCAAAGGTTTTCTTAGATCTATCACTTACAAGCCGAGATCTTGCAGATCTTGTGTTTGGGAAGTCTCTACTATCACCAAACGAACTCGTATTGTGTAGATCTAAGCTTAAAACAAAGTTTTTAAGAAAAAGATGAAGATTTTCGTAAAAGAATGAGTTTTGATGAAAACGAAGGCTATGCCTTGTGCCAAAATCGTTGTAAACGTTTGTAAAACGTTGTTGAACATCATTGCAGTTGAAATCGGGTTGATTCTTACTTAGAACATGAAGGTTTCGGGTTTTAAGAGCTCTGGGCGAACTTGCAGCAAGTTCAAATGGGAGAACAGAGCTTGGTATTTATAGGAGAAAGCAAAAAGGTGAGCTCGTGGAGCCAAGTTCGGCCGAACTTGTACAAGAGTGTACAAGTTCGCGCGAACTTGTAGAGTTTTCAAAGGGGGATGAGCTAAGTTCGGCCGAACTTGTACAAAAGTGTACAAGTTCGCGCGAACTTGTAGGATATTGAGAGAAAGAGAGCCAAGTTCGACCGAACTTGACCTCCCTAAGGTGAAGTTCGAGCAAACTTGAGGTTTAGGAATGATTATATGGGCCAGTCAAATTCGGCCGAACTTGGTAACACCAAGTTCGAGCGAACTTGACCCATATATTGGGTTTTCTTCGTTTGTTTCGCGTTAAGGGTTCGTTTGGCTATTCGGTTCGTATTAGTTAGTTATATTAAGCGTTATAATTGATATAATAGCGCGATTTAGTGATTCGAGAGTGCAAGAGCGATGCGATGGCGAGCGTAATCATAACCACAAACACACATAACACATAATTAACATAAAACCACGTAAACAACTGCGATTTGTGATGCGATGATATTAGCGATGCGATTTAATAAGCGATTAGATGCGATAATAACGTACAACACCATAAGTAATTTACATAAACTTTATTATTAACCGAATCTCAGGATTACAAAGGTAGATAAACAGGAAAACAAAATGAAAGCTAACAATCGAATTTTCGAGTTGTTACACTCATCAAAATGTTTCTTAGCAGTCTCAATTAGAAATTCCTGATGGACAGGAAATACGCTCTGAGATGAAAGTATGGTTTGAGAAGAAGAACCACCAACTTCAGATTGTTTCACTAAAAGACTATAAAAATAAAAACACCAATAGTGTTAATACTCACACTTGTGTTAATAAAAAGACGAAAAAAAAACAAATATAAATCGGTGACAGTACCTCCTACAAAGTTCATTAACCTCATCAATTTCTTGGTTGAGAAACATACGAGTTCCAAACTTATCATTCTGAACAGTATATTGTCCTGCCCATAACAATACACATATCTAACAATTCATTACAAGTGTCTACAGAAACAACAAAATGATTTTAAGAAAGAATGAAACAAATAACCTACTCGAAACACTAAAGTAAATGAATCAGTCAAATGTAAATTACCCAGCCAGTTCTTAATCTTCACATGCTGAAAAACAGCCATCACATTCTCATTCTTAGTGTTTTGAGACAGAAAATCTTTAAATTGTTGTGCATATCCATTCCACAAGGTACAACGAACTATTTTTCCCCCTACAAGAAACATATAAAAAAACAGCATTAAGTTCCCACAAGAATCTATACTTTGGAATAAAACACCAATCATTTACAATAAATAATGGCAATGATTTACTGTTTATTTGTATTAAATGCAATGAAGAATGTTATAAATAAACCACCTCATCATTGGTCTTCTATTAAATAAGAACAATCATTTAATGAATCTTCTATGCATTCAAGACAATCATAACACACAAAACCTTTATATATAAAGGGTAAAGTAAGACTTACTGCACATCTTCAAGATCAAATTCTATCCTTTTTCTTTCTTTAGGAGGTTTTCCAAAGCTTTCCATATCGCCACAGCACATAACAGTTCCAGCAACATCTAAAATAAAAGATAGCAACAGTTAGTAGATTCTCAAGGGAGCCAAAATGAGCAGACGATGAGAAACAGTCATACCAACAGTGAGCAGATTCTGTCCTTCTCCTTTAACAATGACTGAATGTGCAATGAGATTGAATCCGTAATCAACACATTGCCAACCATTCACACGTGTAACAACAGTACAATGATAAAAGTTTATCTTGTAATCATGGTTAATAACTTTGTAGGGATCCGTGTTTTATCCAACACCAAATCTTGAGAGAATAACAATTTCATCCTCATGAAGTTCTGAGTCAAATACAGGTATCAATGGAGCCTTAATACCTGCCTGTATCTTAGAACCCTGAGCAAATAAGTGAAAGCCGATACATTAGAAACAAAATAACATAAACAAACAAATCAAGTATAAACCCTAGATTAGAGAAAACCATAAATTAGACAAAACCATAAATTAAATAAAACAAAAAACCATCAAAAAACTCAGTTATGGTAACATATCAAGTATAAACCCTATATTAGACAAAACCATAAGTTATGCCTAACCATAAATTAGACAAAACATAAAACCATAAATTATGAGTAACCATAAATATGAATCTACATCCAAAACCAAAATATGTAACCGTATAAGAGATCTAATATAAGCGAAACAAAACACAAACTGAAAATCTTAAAAAAAGTAAATTCAGCGAAATAAAACACAAATTATAAACTCTAGAACAGTCAAACAACATCATATTGCTTTACAAATACTAATACCTTCTCATCGAGCAAAATCAGGTTCATCCGAAAGGATTGAGACCATTTTCGGATGATTCGACACTTGATATTCCACATATCTTTGGCCGGATTCAAATCGTCAATGAAACTGAGTGACAAAGATGGTGCTTCACCTCCGGATTGCTTGCCCTTGGACATGGCTCTGGTGGAAGATGTGAAAAAAAACCCTAGATTGTGGTCGCATGTGTAATCGCCGGATGAACTTTGAAGAAGAAAGAGAGTTATGGAGTTTAAAATTTTGAGTGTGGTTTATTAGATATGTAGGGCCGATGATGATTTTCAGATGCATTAAATTCACAGAACAACTTCCCATGCAAGATTTGAATTTCCCTCTTCTATTTGTATTATTATGTATATGTCTCAAATCTGTCTGTATATATGTAGATGTAATATTTTTTTTTAGTTTACATTATATAAATTCAAATTATGACATCAGCGTGGACTACGTAACATATCTAAAATGTTAACACATAAGCAAATTGATGCCAGCGTCTAATATCCTATTATAGAAAGTATAGATACTTTAATAAACTATAAAAAAACATGACTTTTAGTGAGCTACAAATAAACCTATTATAACTTACTATATTAGTTATAAATTTATAATTGACTAAACTAATAAAACATGACATTTAGTGAGTTACAAATAAACCTTCTTCATGCTAGTCACCATCGCAAATCAAATAAAAGCTGCTGTCATTCTAGCTTTGGTTGGGTGGTAGAAGCTCTTGCCTCTTAAAAAGAAGACCAAGTGTAATTCAGGAGTAGGATTATTATAATATTTGCCTTTCAAAAAAATAAATAAACAAATAAACACTACTTTTTTTTGAAAGGTGAACTTCAACAACAGATGGTATAATTCACACTTGCAAACCGCATGCTCGCCACCTTACTTCGGCCAGGACTATGTTGTCTTAACCGGGTCTACGCTTGACATCAGAGTTAGGCTTGGCTTCCTCAAAAAAAATTTTAGTCCCCTATCACATGACAGAAGTTGCACCCTCCAAAAGAGCCACAAACTCTCTGAAGTAAATGCACTATAATAAACGCTACTATAACATTATTTTTGCAACCTTTTTAAAGCTGTTAATACAAGTACATAAAGTTTAACTATTATATATGGCACATAGTCAAACAATTATATTCAACTATAATAATAATAAATGTAGCATTTGATTTGGTCAATTAAAAGAACAAACCAAAGCATTCTTGTTAATCAGAACTGTTAGTTTTTGATCCAATATCATAATATATAATATATAATATGTTGACGGTTGACCTTGACTTATTGGCAGATATTTATGTCTTTGATTTAGTAATCATTTTTATAGTTTTCTTTGTGAATGAAACTACCATTTTGAATGAGTACAGAGATGGAAGACTAAGAAGAACAACATAATAAGCACTCATGAAATCAATAGCATAAATATACATGTATCAATCTCATTGATATGTGTTGACTTGATAGTTAACTTAAATTTTTAATCAGAGATATATGATATATCTTAAATTCAAAATCAAGGAAAATCACTAAGAAATTTAGGATTACTGAAGTTTAGTGTGACATTTACCAACCCTAGTTAATTTATTCACACACGTATCCGTACGATAATATATTTTTAATAACATTTTTTACATCTAATCTTTTACTTGTAAATATCTGAACCCATACCAGTTGTGTCAAAAGCAAACACCATACCATTAGGTTCCAAATGGCTCTGAGGACGTGCAATAGAAGCATAGCTTCCCAATGTTAGTATATAAATCCTTTTAAAAGCGAAGTATAAACAAAATTGTTCATTTAAAGGAGATTTATGATTGAATTTGCTCAAATCTTTGGAAATTTGCAATTGATTAACTTTATTTTTTGCCTTCAATTCTATTCTAAGTAATTGTGTTATCTTGGTGTAGACAACATCCTATATCCATGTGTTAAATGCTAGATAGACATGTTAATGTTTTAGCATGTAAATGTCTAATATTGTAAAGTAAAATTTTAGGTAAGCTTACCTCAGGTAAGTTACCAGCTTAGTTTGCCATACAACGATTCAGTTTCGGGTTTTTAAAAAAATATTGTTAGTAATGGTTTGACCTAAAAACCATGAAAACTAGACCGTAACCACACCGTCTGCACAATATTTTTAGAAATTGTATCCTAAAGGATCAATGCTTGCAAGCTAGGGATGACAATAACGCACTTAATTCTCTATTAAGTGGATTTACTTTCTAAGTGAGGTGATGACATGACGGGTGGGCATGTTTGGCCAAGTTGTTTAACATAACAATGTCATACATATTTTTATGTGTGTTTATATAGATAAAGAGAGAGACAAGAGAGACGTACATATGTGCGCTTATATTCTCATGGAACGTGAAAGATGAACTATGCGACATCCTTAGGCCTACACAAGGTGAATCGCATAACAAAACTTGAAAAATAACAAAATAAACAATTCAGATAAGTTTAATAGTTATAAAATAAAAAAGGCATGTATGTAGGCTTGCATGCATGCGTAGTACACCTACATGATACACGAAATTTTAAAAGCCAAATAAGTGCTCAAACCTAGCCCTTATAATATTGAATTCAACTCGTAATAAATTTTGAGCATTTTTCATAATAAATTTTGAGATTTTTTATGTCTGAATTTGAATTCGGACTTGATTAAAACTTAGACAATCAAGAATCAAACACAAGCAATCGTTGCTTAATAAAAGCTTGAATGGTTGGAGCATTAGTTACAACCTTACTTAAGTAAATTTGTTTCAATACGTCTAAGAAATAATATGATGAAATTAATGTAGTAACTATTTTGTTATAATAACTTATGTTACGTAATATGAAATAGTGAGAAATTGGATTTTAATAATCTCATCTAGAGGTGATTGGCCACTGACAGTCTCAGCTTTGAATATTCCTACTAGCAGTCCCATCTTGTAACTATTTTGCCTTCAACAGTCACCCGTTAAAAAAATTAGCGGAGTTAAGTTTATTTTTCGAATTACAAACTAATGTTTTAGGGCTTTGATCGGAACAAGGATACGAGTCGACTGAGGTATAACTTACCTCGAAACGGTGCTTCAATTCAGGTGTTTAAACTTCCAATTAATAAAAATCAAGCCGTTTAGAGTACTGTTTTGAGGTAAGTTTTACATCAATCAATTTGTATCCTTGTTCTGATCAAAAGCCCTAAAACAACAGCTTGTAATTCGTAAAAAAAAATCTTAACTCAGTTAAGTTTTTTTTAACCGAGGACTGTTGAAGACAAAATAGTTGAAAGGTGAAACTGCCAGTAGTAATATTCAAAGGTAAGATCGGTGGTGGCCAATGATGCCTATTTGAAATTATTAAAATCCAATTTTCTCATAATATGCATTAGGGGTGCTATATGGGTCGTGTTCGCGAGTTGGTGGGTTCAACCCGACCCGAACCGAAAATATTACACGAACCCGAACCCGACCCGAACCCGAAAATCGTATCATATATATGAACCCGAACACGACCCGAAGTTTTGTGGGTTGACCGAACACGACTCGTTTAACCCGAATTTTTTAATTTTTTTTCTTCTAAAACTAATATATTAAAATTAAAAATTACTTAAAAAACACAAATGTATATAATAATATCATATTTAAATTATAAAAGCTATGTTAATTTATCCTTTTAAGGTATAATCATGGCATAAAATACACGCCCCATTTAATTTATGAGATAAAATATATTGTAAAAAAATATAATATAGTATAAATGTGTTAAACGGGTCAACCCGCCAACCCGACCAGGTTGACCCGAACCTGACCCGTAAACCTAAACGGGTTCGCCTGTTCAACCCGAAACTGACCCGAACCCGTTTAGACGAAACCTAAACCCACGAATTTCGTGTTAGGTTCGTGTCGGGTTTCAGAGTCGTGTCAGAAATTCACACCCCTAATATGCATGCTGTGAATTTATTTTAAAACAATAAGAACATACCTCATAAATGCTAGGTTTACCATTTTCCCCAATGAAAACAACATGCATGTTCTATGGAATCAAATCAAGGCTAAGGAATAACATAAAGATCGAATCTACATTCTTGACCATAATAATATAATTTCACGTAATCTGTTTTCGGTTGATGAACCCTGCCCAGTTTGTCGCAAGGCTTGTTTAGATACTTTTGGCGAACATGCGGTCCATTGTAAGGAGTTACCTAGTTTTAAATACCGACATGATTTGGTAAGGGATATTCTCTATGATGTTCTAAAGCGGGCAGGGATTTCGGCGAAAAAGGAGGCTCAGGTGAACTTTCTGACGGATCCGCTCGATGGGAGGTCTACTCTTCGGCCAGCTGATATTCTTGTGTTTGGGTGGGCTAGGGGAAAAAACGCTTGTGTGGACCTTACAGGAGTGTCCCCTCTTGTTGGACTCAGGGATAATGGGTTTGTTGCTGGCCAGGCTGCGTTAAAGGCGGAATCAGGCAAGGTCGCTAAACACGAGAAGGCTTGTTTAGAGAATCAACACGTGTTTATCTCATTCGCTTTTGATATATTTGGGTCCCTAGCCCCTGAGGCTGTGGAATTTCTAAACAGGATCCAACATGTTGTGAATAGTAATCTTTCAACCGTTAAGGGCCGTTTCGTCTTTAGTAGGATTGATTTTGCAATTCAAAAGGGGGTTGCGGCGCAGCTTGTTGCCCGTTTACCTGCCACTTGTTTGTAATTTGTTACATTGGTATTTTAATGAACAAATAACAATAAAAAAAATTCTGCCTTTTATTTAAGGATATGGGATATTATACATGCAAGATAGGATATTTGCCATCTGTTTTGTACATTTAAAGGCGCACGATACTTCTATTTGGAAACCCTGTTTTCTTTAACAATGCTAAAGTTTTCATAACTAAAAAAATGTATTTTTTATTGGGATAAATAAAATACTTGAGCATGATAAGATGTTTAGAATGACCTTTAGTAACCAAGAAAGATATTCAATAGATAATTAACAAACTTCAAGTAGAAGGGATATATAATAACCTATACATATAATTATCTTCTCTATACATATATAATGTATTATATATAGTGTTCACATCCAATCCCTTGAATTATGTGAGAGAGTTTTCATTTTATGAGAATTAGTTGTAACTGGTTGTAAATGATTGTGAGTAGAGGAGATATAAATATGTTACTGTTCATCTGTAAATTTGAGAGAACATTGTTCACCCTTTATAATTTTTTATGTATATTTTGAAAGTGGTTGTAGTGGAATTGAGAGAAAATGTAATTATAAAAGTATTAAAAAGTATTATTTAATTGAAAAGAACAGAGAAAAATAGTGATTTTTAGTGTAATACAGGGTAAAAAATCGAGGGTTGGATGTGAATATTGCAAATAATTAAATACTGCAAATACTCTTCATACATAGAAATAATTAGTGATCTCTCAGAGAATTCATGTACCATGTTCAAACTCGAAAAAATGTACAATTATGCCTTAGTGATAAACAATGCAATTACGAAAAATGAAATTAGTATTGGCCCAATAAACCTAATGTCAAGTGGGCTAAATTCTAAACAGTAAAAAAAAATTTGTAAATGGACATATATTGGGATTGGTATGTGTTTACTATTTAAAAAAATTAACATATACATATCAGATTTTTTTTTAAAATCACGTGCCCCTCGAAATCACGGGCCCTGTACGAAGGCCCTTCTACAAGCACACTATCATAGCCGCCACATAAAATAAGAATATACTTGTATCAAATTTATACTTGTTCATCTTCTAAAGTGGTGAGAGTTTGCCTTAAAATGGTAAAGAGTTCTAGTCTCATTGAAAATAAGTGGCTTAGATTTTAGAAGGAGGTGTAGCTTGTCGTTCTAAAAAGTAAAAAAACCATACGAAATAAAAACATGCAAAATATTCTTAAGCCCCCTTATTGCCACCGATTCCTACTAAAAATTTGGCTAAACTCCACGATTGCCTCCACAAAATCTTTTGTTCCCCCCTATTTATGATTTAGTTAATTCTAAGTTATTAAATAAATGCTATTTTTATATCGAATAAAGTGTTGGGGAATTTGTAATAACCGGACGATCAGAGAGGCGTGTAATCACTCTCAGATCAAATTATTTCGGTGGTTCACCCGAATAATTCAATCGGATACAACTCTAATTTTCGAGAATTAGAACACCAGTATGATGATTGTGAATCCGTATGAACCAGAGAAAGTGACCAAAAAAAACTGTTTCGAATTTTGGGGATAATCTTGCAGATAACTGCCTCTGGCAGTTTTGTTTCAAATTTTTAATAAAAACTGCCAAAAAACTGCCTTCATTTTTTGTCTAAAAATTATGACGAAAATTTTAATAAAAATTTTCTCCAAGGCCTTTTTCATGAAGCAATTTAATTAAAATAAAAATTTTCCAAGCTGACCTGGCAGATCGATCCCAGCTCTTAGTTTATGCAACTCAGGTGGTCTTTTATACCAAAGCTCAAAAGGGGTGGTCTTGTTCCTTTTATTTGGAACCCTATTTAGCAAATAGCAGGCTGTCAACATAGCCTCACCCCAAAAGCCCTCACTAAGGCCCGAATAGGACAACATGGTATTGACCATTTCTTTTAGAGTCCTATTCTTCCTTTCTGCCACACCATTTTGTTTCGGTGTGTAAGGAGCTGTGGTATGGTGTATTATTCCAGTCGATTGGAAATCACCGGATCAAAGTACTCACCACCTCTGTCCGTATGTAGGGTTTTAATCAACCCACTCCGATGAAGCTCCACTTCTTGTTTATATATCTTAAACTTTTCAAGAGCTTCATCCTTAGCATGCAACAAATAAACATAGCAGAATCTAGTAGCATCATCTATAAACGTTACTACATACTTTTTATTTCCTAAAGATGGTGTAGCATGAAAATCACTTAGATCACTATGTATCAAATCTAACACTTTAGTTTCCCTATGAACATGTTGCATGAAAGGCTTTTTGGTTATCTTATTCGCCTTGCAAATGTGACATTTTTCATTGTTTATGTTAATAGGCGGAATTAAGCTCATTTTAGACATTTCTTTAACCCTTTTATAATGTACATGTCCTAGTCGAGTATGCCATAATTCCGAATCAGTCAAGTTGTTTCTACTAAGCCATGCAATTCACAATACTAGTTGAAGCTATGTCATTAACATTACTAGTTGAAACAACACAAACAGATTCATTCATAAGCGAAACATCAACATTCAACATAAACATTCCCTTACAAAGATAACCAAAACCTACAAAAGTACCATGTCTTGACAAGATATACTTGTCACTTTCCAACACTTGTTTGTAACCACAATTATTCAACACAATGCCACTTAACAGATTCTTTCGAATTCCGGGCACATACAAAACATTGTTTAAAAGCAAAGATTTTCCAGAAGTAAAAACAAGATGCACGGTTACTATTCCCTTGATTGGTTCAGTTGCAACATTCCCCATCTTGATGATAGATCCGTCTTCAATTGGTTTAAAGTCTTTAAACCAACGAAGATCCTTGCACACATGGCTTGTTGCACCCGAATCAACCCACCAAGCAATATCATCATCCTGCACATAAAATGCTTCTGAAATTAGTGATACATAATTCTGAACCGAATTACTAAATTGTACTAAATTCTGACCTTGCTTGCCCGGGTCCTTGGTTCCGCTAGAACCAGCCTCATTCTTGTTCTTTGACCCAAACTTGTTGTTTTTCATCATCTTACAGTCCCTCTTAAAGTGACCAATCTTACCACATTTCCAGCAAGGATAATTCGGCTTTTTGTTTGGACCCGAATTGTTGTTTCCAAACTTCCGTTTCCCTTTGAACTTACTGTTTCCCTTGGATGATTCACCCGTCTCAACCATATTCACAGAAGATGTCCCAGCCCGTTTATTTTCATCATTGGCCAACATTTTTTCTTGTGCTCTCAAGCCTTCTTCAATTCGAAAGTGGCTTCCAAGTTCAACCAAAGTTAACTCTCCTTTCTGATGTTTCAGATTATGTTTAAAATCTTTCCAGGAAGGAGGTAACTTGTCAATGATACTTGAAACAGAAATGGATTCATCCATCTTCATGTCATGTTGGGCATACTGCCCTAGAATTCGTAACAATTCATTGTATTGTTCCATGACAGGCCTTTCATCAACCATTTTGTAATTGTTAAAATTACTCACAAGAAACTTCTTACTAGAAGAATCTTCCGCCATGTATTTGGCTTCCAAAGCGTCCCACAGTAATTTTACAGTTTCAACATTTTGATAAACATCGAATAGGGAATCAGACATACCATTCAGGATGTGGCCAAGACAGATGTAGTTGTCGTTTTCTCCCACTTTGACCGCGTACCTCTGGGATTGGAGTTGTCAACACGTACACCACTTTCAGGGATGTGAGAAGAAAGTGCATCTTCTTCTGCCATCTTCGGAAATCCTGCCCTTCGAACTTCTCCAGTTTATCAAACTTGCTCGTCATATCCTTCATCGATCCGCTTGCCATCTTCACAGAAATTAATTTGATCTTTGTTGGGGAATTTGTAATAACCGGACGATCAGAGAGGGTGTCATCACTCTCAGATCAAATTATTTCGGTGGTTCACCCGAATAATTCAATCAGATACAACTCTGATTTTCGAGAATTTGAACACCAGTATGATGATTGTGAATCCATATGAACCAGAGAAAGTGACCAAAAAAAAACTGTTTCGAATTTTGGGGAAAATCTTGCAGATAACTGCCTCTCGGAGTTTTGTTTCAAATTTTTAATAAAAACTGCCAAAAAACTGCCTTCATTTTTTGTCTAAAAATTATGACGAAAATTTTAGTAAAAATTTTCTCCAAGGCATTTTTCATGAAGCAATTTAATTAAAATAAAATTTTTCCAAGCTGACCTGGCAGCTCGACCCCAGCTCTCAGTTTATGCAACTCAGGTGGTCTTTTATACCAAAGCTCAAAAGGGGTGGTCTTGTTCCTTTTATTTGGAACCCTATTTAGTAAATAGCAGGCTGTCAACATAGCCTCACCCCAAAAGCCCTCACTAAGGCCCGAATAGGACAACATGGTATTGACCATTTCTTTTAGAGTCATATTCTTCCTTTCTGCCACACCATTTTGTTTCGGTGTGTAAGGAGCTGTGGTATGGTGTATTATTCCAGTCGATTGGAAATACACCGGATCAAAGTACTCACCACCTCTGTCCGTATGTAGGGTTTTAATCAACCCACTCCGATGAAGCTCCACTTCTTGTTTATATATCTTAAACTTTTCAAAAGCTTCATCCTTAGCATGCAACAAATAAACATAGCAGAATCTAGTAGCATCATCTATAAACGTTACTACATACTTTTTATTTCCTAAAGATGGTGTAGCATGAAAATCACATAGATCACTATGTATCAAATCTAACACTTTAGTTTCCCTATGAACATGTTGCATGAAAGACTTTTTTGGTTATCTTATTCACCTTGCAAATGTGACATTTTTCATTGTTTATGTTAATAGGCGGAATTAAGCTCATTTTAGACATTTCTTTAACCCTTTTATAATGTACATGTCCTAGTCTAGCATGCCATAATTCCGAATCAGTCAAGTTGTTTCTACTAAGCCATGCAATTCACAATACTAGTTGAAGCTATGTCATTAACATTACTAGTTGAAACAACACAAACAGATTCATTCATAAGCGAAACATCAACATTCAACATAAACATTCCATCACAAAGATAACCAAAACCTACAAAAGTACCATGTCTTGACAAGATATACTTGTCACTTTCCAACACTTGTTTGTAACCACAATTATTCAACACAATGCCACTTAACAGATTCTTTCGAATTCCGGGCACATACAAAACATTGTTTAAAAGCAAAGATTTTCCAGAAGTAAAAACAAGATGCACGGTTCCTATTCCCTTGATTGGTTCAGTTGCAACATTCCCCATCTTGATGATAGATCCGTCTTCAATTGGTTTAAAGTCTTTAAACCAACGAAGATCCTTGGATGAGTATATGACATGAATGATAATGTATATGTTGGCAACGTCACGTTCCGCTCATAGGTAATGGGGAACGGACGAGCCTATGATGATGTATGTGAGATCAAGGCTCAATCAAACGGAGCCGATCGTATGTTGGCAACGCCACGTTCCGCTCATAGGTAATGGGGAACAGTTCCGCTCATAGGTAATGGGGAACAGACGAGCCTATGATGATGTATGTACTGAAAATGATAAATTTAATCTAAACATTAAACACACAAACAATTGATACATATTGGATACACATTTGATCATGGATATGATGGATGCACAAGTGTTTAAATGTGATAAATAATAAGCGACACATGATACACCCCAAAATGTGATTAAAATGGGGAATTGGTAGAGATTCACTCACTTTGGGTGCGTTCGTTTGATGATGTTGAATGCGCACGAGTTTGGAGATTTGATCGACGAGAAACAACTAACCTAAAATAATAACGAAATGGTTCGGTAAATAAGTGGATTTTATTAACAATTTTAATAGGATTTTTAGATTTATTTTTGTGAGTTTAAGGTCATTTTCTAACTTTAAAATATTATTTTTAAGTATTTTTAATTGATTTTTAAATTAAATAAATAAATAAAAAAATGTTGACTTTTTGTTGACCGTTGACTTGTTGACCGGTCCGTTGACCGGACCTTTGACCGGTCGGACTGTGGCCTAAGGTGCACTGAGTGAGGTTCGAACCCGGGACCTCTCGTACGCGTGCACGCAGCTCTACCAACTGAGCTACGTGTCTAACCCGTAATATTCTATGTTTTAATTATATTTATATACTGATTAAATGTTAATATATTTGGTTTATATTAAAAGGGTTTAAAATGGTCGACTCGGTGTCAGGAAGCCGGATCGAACTCGGGTTCTTTGGTTTGTAAGCGCACAGCCCAACCAGTTGGGCTGTGTGTCTTATCTGTTTAATTTACGATTTATATTAATCTTATATACCAACTGGAACTTGTTCTGAATTAGTTCTAAAAAAATTGGTTTTAATTCGGAAAGTCGGTGCGTTTGTAAGGATTCGAACTCGTGACGTGCGCTAAGTGTTTGCACACAGTCACCGCTGGACTGTGTGTCTAACCCGGTTTAATATCTTGTTTTAATTATTCTTATAAACATCGTCGACTTCGTCTTCTTCATTCAAAGACTCAGACGACCGTTATTCGACTGTTCTTGTGTAAATCGTTCTTCGAACATAATATTGATTGAAATGTAATGATTAAAATGAGTTAAGGGATCGAATGTACCGATCAGGCCGTATTTCTCAGAATTCCGGTAATGATCGTCGGCTCCGATTTGTGAATTCCGTCTGATTAAATCAATTAACAGTTTTGATCGATTAGTTGTGAAATTGGGTTATAAACAAGGATTATCAGAAGGTTTAGATGATTGTACCAATTCACAGTGTGATTTCGGAATTTCCAGGGATTTTCTGGCGAGTGCAGATTATCCGGCAGCGTCGTCTGGGATTGATTCTGGTTGATGGATTGAAGTTAGTATAAGTCTAACAATGGATTGAAGACGAAAGAGTCGAGAAATTTACCGAATTTATGTAAGTCTCGGTTTTCCGGCGAATGTCCGGCAGTTGCAGAATATCTCCGGCGAGTGTAATTGCTTCAAGAATTTGTGCGATTTTGAGCGAAAAGATTACCAGAGACTTGGGTGTGTATTTATAGGGAAAAATCAAGATGAATTGGGTCTGAATTTAGTCTTGATTCGTGGTCAGCCTTTCTCCGGCGGTTATGACTGATGTCGCGGGATTAGACATCGGTTATAACCGATGTCGATGTTATTACATGCGTTAAGTCAAAGGAAACCGTCGATAATTGGCGAAATCGTCGGTATTTCCGGCGAGAGCGATTTGGGCGCGCTGTTGACAGAATTCGATTTCGAGTTTTATTATAAATGTTATTTGTTTTGATAGATGTCACAAAGGAGTCAAGTGGCGGAGTGGTTAAGTCTTTGTTGGTTTCATCCGGCTGACCCGGGTTCGAAACCCGGCAGCCAATTTCTTTTTTTATTTACTTTATTTTTACTTTTTAATAATTATAGTTTTTAAATTCTAAAATATTTATTAATTATGTATTGTTTAAAATTAAAATTAACCATAAATACGCAACGAAATTTTATAACTTGATATTCGATTAATAAGCGAAGCGGGTTTGGAAACCCATTTTTCGACGGATGTTACACTCTGTCTGTATGTAGGGTTTTAATCAACCCAATCCGATGAAGCTCCACTTATTGTTTATATATCTTAAACTTTTTCAAGAGCTTCATCCTTAGCATGCAACAAATAAACATAGAAGAATCTAGTAGCATCATCTATAAACGTACTACATACTTTTTATTTCCTAAAGATGGTGTAGCATGAAAATCACATAGATCGCTATGTATCAAATCTAACACTTTAGTTTCCCTATGAACATGTTGCATGAAAATCACATATAGCTCGACCCCAGCCAGGGGCTCTGCCCCTTGGACCCCACCAGGGGCTGCCGCCCTTTTTGTAACATTTGTAAAAAATCGGGTTTTCAAAATCCGCTCCGTTTTGTAATCGAATATCAGGTTATAAAAGTTACGTTGAATATTTATGATTATTTTGATTTAAAACGATACATAATTAATAAATAAATTAAACTATAAAAATTATATTTGATAAAAAGTTAAAACAAAATAAATAAAAAAATATGTTGCTGCCGGGACTCGAACCCGGGTCAGCCAAGAACAACTCCAACGACTTAACATACACTCACATTACCACTCCGCCACTTTGTGTTTTCTGTTATCTCTAAAAAAACAAATGAGATTTATATACAGACTAGGTTAAACCGGTTTCGCCAACTGAGAAACGGAAATCGGCAAATCAATCGTCAAATCGTTTGATTTCTCGCGTATTCACGTTCATAACCGATGAACCGATGTCTTTAATCAATTCAGAGGTGATTGAACATAAATTTTCATTACTATCGGTTTTTATAACCGAAAAGAATCAAGGTCTCAATTACTTCAACTCTAGACCTCTCTCGCGACTCAGAAACGTCATACCAATACTCCATTTCACTCTCGTCACATTTTCAGACCGTCAGAACGTCTAAATTAACTCGCCGGAATTGTCTGCAAAAGTCGCCGGAAAACCGTATTCAACCCCAAACGGTAAATCTTTCAATATCATTGTAGTTCAAAAATTGTTAGACTATCTCTAACTTAAACCTCTCAATTGAAATCGAATTCAGGCGCTGTATTCAACTAATTCCAGTTCGCCGGAACTCCCCTGAAAATCTTTATTTCCGTTTGTGAAACGGTAAGGACCTTCAAACACATCGTTAACGTTTGTTTATCATTCAATTCCACAATCGAATAATCAAAAACGGCTAATCGTCTGTTCAGTTGAGGTGCACAAAAACAGAGACCGACGCCTGTCGGAACTCTGTAACCAATCGTTCACCGGTATGTTTTCCTCTAATTGTCATCCCTGCTATCTCATATCAGTTTGTGTAATGCTTAGCAATCGAATTAACAAGTTTTAATGATGTAAACTGCTGTCGGTAAAAATCCAGTGAAGAAGATGAACTTTGACAATACTATAAGTATAATTAAAATTGGTAGTTTAAACGGGTTAGACACACAGTCCAGCGGTGGACTGTGTGCAAAATACACACGCAAGTCCCGAGTTCGATCCCTGCTACACGCACTCCTTATGTAATAAAATGCCTTTTTGTTTAAAAACTAAACCGGGTTAACTCAGTTAGTTGTTAAGTATAATAAAAACCGAGATAATAACCAGGTTAGACACACAGTCCAGCGGTGGACTGTGTGCAACATTAAATCACACGTCGCGCGTTCGAAACCCGTCACTGGCACCGGTTCGTTGAAATTAAAATGTTTTTGCAATTAAAAGAATTTCGGTTAAACTGAATAAGTATATAAATATAATTAAAAACAAGATTATTTCGGGTTAGACACGTAGCTCAGTTGGTAGAGCTTCGTGCACGCGTACGGGAGGTCTCGGGTTCGAGCCTCACCCGGCGCAAACTATGTCACTGACTGAACCGGTCAACGGTCAACGGTCAACGCAAAATAAACAATTTTTTTATATTTTTTTTATTTATTTTAATTTAAAAAATCAATTAAAAATACTTAAAAATAACATTTTTAAAGATAGAAAATAGCCTTAAACTCACAAAAATATATCTAAAAATTTCATTAAAATCCTTAATAAAATCCACTCATTTAATATATTTTTCCGTTATTATTTAGGTTAGTATTTCTCGTTGTTCCGCTCATCTAATTCGTGCGCATATCACCATCTCCAATCCAACGCACCCAATGTGAGTGAATCTTTACAAATTCCCCGTTTAATCACGTTTTGGGGTGTATCATGTGTCTTGTTATATATATTTAAACCATAGTGCATACATCATATCATGAACATGTGTATTCAGTTTGATTCTGTTGTGTAGTTATTATTGGATGCAATTTATTATTTTCAGTACATGCAAATTCATAGGCCGCCGCTCCCCATTACATTATGAGCGTTGAGTATGTTCCCCATTTCATTATGAGGTTGAACCTGGCGTGCCCACATACGATCGGCTCCGTTTGATTGAGCCTTGATCGCACAGACATTTTCATTTTCAGTACATGCAATACGGTCGGCTCCGTTTGATTGAGCCTTGATCGCACAGTTTCATTTATGTTATTTATCGTATGATGTTGGTATGTTCATGTATGCTGTCATATGTTATTGTATGTTATAGTTGTGACTGCTATTTGCCACTACTTGATTATTTACATTTGCTCATCTATGATTATGCACAATTTTCCATTGATAAACTAACAAGTAATTCATTAATAAATGTTTATCTAATAAGGTTCACTCGCCAACTTATGTTGACCCAAAAACCCCCATTTTTACACATGATACAGGTGAACCAGCAACAGCTAGAAACACGTAGGATTGGACTAGAAGAATAAAATGATTTAGAGTTGGGATTATTATGTTTGGTTTATTTTTCTTTGTATTGTATGAACATGTTTGGATATTTGGAAATGTAACTTTGACTTATTTAAATATGAAACATATTAGTAAATGTCATGAGCTTTGGTGATAACCCAATTATGCCCCGACTCTTATTTCCGCTGCGGGTCGGGGTGTGACACCTTGGACCCTGCTCCCAGGGGCGCTGCCCCCGGACCCCCGCCAAGGGGGCGTTCCCCCTTGGAATCCCCTATTCGGGGCTCCGCCCGAATACTTGGAATTATAACAACTCGAACAAGCGTGCACTCCCGCACCTCCTAACTTGTTCGACGTATATTATAATTCCCTTGATCACCAAGTTAATCCCCGATTACACTAAAATATCTAACATTCCTCCCCCATTTTAGCGTAATCTTTGATCAACTTAAACAAAATCACAACAATCAAACTTATGCATAAATGAAATATCGCGACGATTGAATTTCACATTAGTATATTACACATTCCAAATATTCAAATATAGGGGTGTCGCTAAGGATTGAACCCTTTCTATTCAGTGAATACACGAAGATAATATACACACAAGTTTACATACTCTAATGTTCTTTCTTGACACTATTTTTACTAGCATGTGTCCCATCCTTCAATGAACATATCAAAGCCAAGTCCTAGCTTCTTGAAGCGGCTAAACTTCATGCTCATATAGGTAGCTCTTTATTTTCGCACCTGCATATGCAATTTTTCAAAGACCTATTAAGAAGAAAACCTTCAACCTCCTTTAACTTGCAGGTCTGAACACATACCTTGGGATGATGCTACTGATGTGTTCCAATTTCTAGATGTTAAGCTTTTCACATTGAATTCAGCACCTAACGTCATATTAGGTGGGAATTGGGTATCTTAACACGAGAAATCTCATGTGGACTTTAATCCCACCCGACAGCCGCCTTATGCACAAGATCTCTACATAACTCTTTGGTTAAATGGTCGGCTAAATTATGTTGAGTTCTCACGAACTCCACCGATATCACCCCATGCATGATGAGCTCACGAATCATGCTGTGTCTAACACCTAAGTGTCTAGACTTCCCATTATACACTTGGCTGTAGGCCTTAGCCAAGGTAGCAGCACTATCACATCTAATAGATATTGGTGATATGGGTTTAGGCCATAATGGAATCTCATATGTCAAGTTTCTTAGCCACTCAGCTTCTTTGCCAACTGCGGCTAATGCTACAAACTCAGACTCCATTGTTGAATCAGTTATGCAAGTCTGTTTCTTAGATGCCCAAGATATGGCACCTCCTCCGAGCAGGAAGGTCCATCCAGTCGTGGAAGAATGATCTTCCTTGTTGTTAATCCAGCTTGCATCCAAATAACCTTCTAAAACCGAAGGAAATCCAGTGTAGATCAAACCATATTTCATGGTTCCTTTCAAGTATCTAAATACTCGATTCATAGCTTGCCAATGACTTGCACCTGGATTGCTAGTAAATCTACTAAGCTTTCCAACAGCATAAGCTATATCCTGTCTAGTGCTAATCATAGCATACATGAGGGATCCAATGGCCCTTGAATTCAAGTTGGTTTAAAGCTACACCTTCATTAGGGTAGAGCTTAAAAGCAGGGTCCATGTGCTAACTGGAGAACTACATGAAAATTGAACTTTTTCAATATCTTCTCAATGTAGTGAGATTGAGAGATCGATATGCCATTGTTCTCCCTTTTGATCCTTATACCAAGGATCACTTCCGCCTCTCCCATGTCTTTCATGTCAAAACAGGATGACAAAAATTTCTTTGTTTTATCAATTTGATCTTGGTCAGTACCGAAGATCAACATGTTATCTACATATAGACAAATTATGACTCCTTTCCTAGAATCATCAAATTTGCTATACACACACTTGTCCGCCTGGTTTAATACAAAACCATTGGACAAAACCACATCATCAAACTGTTGATGCCACTATTTGGGGCTCTGCTCCCTGGATCCCGCCAGGGGATGCCGCCCCTTGGACCCTGCTCCCAGGGGTGCTGCCCCCGGACCCCCGTCAAGGGGGCGTTGCCCCCTTGGAATCCCCTATTCGGGGCTCCGCCCGAATACTTGGAATTATAACAACTCGAACAAGCGTGCACTCCCGCACCTACTAACTTGTTCGATGTATATTATAATTCCCTTGATCACCAAGTTAATCCCAGATTACACTAAAATATCTAACATAAAGTAATATATTAAACCATTATACCATGACATGGATTTGCAACACCAACAAAAAAAACGGTTTTGGAGTAGTAGCCGACATGAAGAGGACCGGTGGTCCGATCGGGTGAGTCCGGTCGATCTTCTGTTTTCATAGCTGTTTCCGGTAAGTCCCACCTCACCCGTTGCCTTCAATGTTTGGACCCATCAAAATAGTAATATATCTAATTATTTATTCCTAGATCTACCCACTATCTATTATTATTATTTGTTCGGTAAATGTTATAACTTATATTATGCTAAGATTTAGGATGCGTGTTTTACAGCGGGACTGTTATAACGAACAAAAAGTAGATGTGAAAATGTTAAACCACGCATGTGCATGCGTTGTGGCGTGTTAACTCGCAAAAGCCATACCGAAATGTGAAATATGGAAAAGAATAACTGGGTTGACTTATGATCAGCGCGTTGCGAAGGGGACGTTAAAATCGTAAAAAATGTTGTGACCAAAGTTGAAAGTGGAAAAATGTTACAGTTAAAAATGAAAAATTATTTAGACAAGTTTCTAAAAGTTGAAAAGTATAAGGTTTTAATACGAATAAATGCTTTTATGAGTAATAAGAAAATTGGTAAATTATATATAGTTAATTTTAGTATATTAAATTTCATCCCTCATGCTCATTAATGATTTTTATCCAATAATATAATAATTTAATTTTATATCATTTAAAGTCAACTTTATTGGTTTTGGTTTTAAATAGTTTCAATTCATATCCTCAGTTTAATTAGTTTTAATGGTCATAATCATTTTTATATTATCAAATCAACTATTTCTTTTAACATATAAGATTATAAATCATAACTTAATTTTGTATTATATTAGCAACTTGAATAAATTTTTAATACAATAAATTATACGAATAGACAAGTGATAAGTTGAAATTTCATTTTCGATCAATTTTAAGAGAAATTACGTATATAATGTTAACTATTTGCCCAACCGTAACACATGGAGTCATCTCACAACAAATCAACAAGTCAGTTGGTTAAAATAATTAATTTTTTAAGTAATACTTGACACCACATCTACAACATTTCATATAAACAAGAACAATGAATTATTCTTATGTAAGGTGTAATACATTCAGGATGGACTTGGGGATCCGACATGGCCATTGGAGGGTCACAGGGGAACACCACACCCTCACCGCTATCAATTTTTAGGGTGAACGTGACCCCATCCATGCCCATCATATGAAATAAAGAAGGATTTGAAGCGTTGCGGGAAAAAATCTGATGTGGAGGTGGGGGATGGCGGGGAATGCCACACCCCAAAGTGCGGGAGAGAAGGTAAGCAGGGAGGCCCCGCTTATATAACACACAATCTTAAATACATAGGTGATTATGAGAAATGAGGGAAGGGATAGGTTAAAAACATTAAATGCTTGACAAACCATGATGAGGCACACACGTGTCCAAGTGGGCAGGGGATTAAAGCGTTCAAAGAAACCTAAAATTCTAACAAAGATAACACATGAGGCTGAGACACCGTTAAAAAAAGAGTTGCTAACTATTTCCTTCCCATAAAATGTTTTATTAAGTCTTTGAAAACATGGATGTTAAAATTGGTATGAATACACTTTATTAATTATCATATCTTTCATACTTAAAGTCTTGCATTATGTGCATATTGGATATTTTATGTCATTGTTTGAATGCTTCAAATATATACTTGAGTCAACGTAATCAGTCTAATAGTGTTATTATTTATGTTTTTATTTGGATTAAAGTTTATATACGTAGTAATAGTAATAATTCTCAAGAAGAAAAATACAACAAAAGAGAAAAAGAATACAAATTAGTTTTACGTGACATTTACGATTTAACTTTTAAAAAATGAATGATTTGATAGAAATTAGACACTTCAATAATTATACATTTATATTTATTTGTTCAAATTTGTACATCTTAAAATATCTTTTTTACCCCTAAGGCTAGTGGTATAGGGGCCGGCATATGCCCGGCAAGTCCCGGCGCCAGACCCCCACACCGCCCCCTTAGGAGCATCCCGGCAACTCCGTCCAATATCTGCCGCTCATGCCGTGCTTCTCCCTCTCTCACACATACATACATACATACATACATATATATAAAGGGGTTCATCCTCCCACCCCCTAGGTCCATCCTCTTTAGCCTCATCCTCACATCCGCTTATGTGGCATCCTACGTGGCGGCTCATCCCCATTGGAATGACCCTCACCATACCCACTAGTCTAAAAGGTTAAAAATAAATAACAGATTTTAGGACAGTTGTCATTTTTGGAGAAAACACTTTTATTATTTATTTTTATCGAAAAAAATTCTTTTAATATCTTTATCAACATTTATTTTGTTTCTTTTAAAATAATATATTTTTATAATTCTATATGAAATAGTAACATATATATTAAAGTTTATATAACATGAAATAGTAACATATATATTAAAGTTTATTTTAGTTCTTCTACAATTTAATGCTCAAACTAGTTGTGGTGCTACAATTTAAAAGATTTAGCTTTCTATTAAAAAAAATAGCCCTCAGCTTATTGCCCGTTTAAATGTAATTTCCAAACTTTAATATGATAGCAAATGAAGTGTGGTTTATTTCACGTTTTCAACACAAAATGTTTCAGATATATTTTGGTCCCATTAAATTGATTTTAGTGTGATTTGGTTAAACACATATATAAAGCCATAGAGGGGTAGATATAGCAGATCCAACGATAAAAAGGTAACGATAGTATAAAGGTTCATTTTCGCTAGTATGAGGCAAAACCATTTAATAAAAACACATGTTTCTTAGAATGGATGCTTCAAGTTCAAACATAGACAATGATACATTTGCCGTTCAAAAAAAAGATTCATGTTCGAAGTAATGAACAAGATTTTGTTAAAGTAGGTCCGACACAATGTTGTGGCTTTTGAATTTGTAAAAAAAAGGCTCCGTCTATTGGGACACCCAGTTTTTCTATTTGAACACCATGCGACCCGCATAGGCCTCTTCCCGTTTGATTTCTTCCTCGTCATCTTTGTCACACCCCGACCCGCAGCGGAATAAGAGTCGGGGCATAATTGGGTTATCACCAAAGCTCATAATGTTTACTAAAATGTTTCATATTTATTTAATTCCAATTACAACTTAAATATCCAAATCCAAATTCATACAATTACAAGGAAATGAAACTATGTAAATAATCCAAAGCTTAAACTGTTTTATTCTTCTAGGCCTTCCTATGTGTTTCTTGCCTCAGCTGGATCACCTGTATCATGTGTAAAACGGGGGATATTTTGGTCAACAAAAGTTGGCGAGTGAACCTTGATAAAACATTGTTATTAATTTCTTGTTTTATTTAATATGGAAAATTTGTGCAATATCACATGTGAGCAAACATATATAATTAAACAACACAAACCACTTTGAATGAGTATATGATATGAATGATGATGAATGTGAGATCAAGGCTCAATCAAACGGAGCCGTTCTTATGAGGCACCTGATGCTCAACCCGTCTCCCACGGGGAACTGATGGGCCTAATGAAATGCGTGCACTGAAAATGATAAATCCAAACTACAAATAATCCACACAACAATTGATACACATTTGATCACTCATATGATGCATGCACAAGTGTTTAAATATAGTAAAGAATTAAACGACACATGATACACCCCAAAACATGATTAAAACGGGGAATTGGTAGAGATTCACTCACCTTGGGTGCGTTCTTTGATGACGTTGGATGCGCACGAATTTTAGGATTTGATCGACGAGGGAAAAACTAACCTAAAATAGTAACGAAATGATTCGGTAAATAAATGGATTTTATTTGAGTTTAATACTTTTAATTCTTAATCTTAATGGGATTTCTAGATTTGTTTTTGTGAGTTTAAGGACATTTTCTAACTTTAAAAATATTATTTTTACGTATTTTTAAATAATTTTCTGATTAAATAAATTAAAAAAGAAATAAAAAAATATTGACTTTTTGACCCTGTTGACCGTTGACCGGTCGGACTGTGTGTTTGTATGCGCTGAGTGAGGTTCGAACTCGGGACCTCTCGTTTACGTGCACGCAGCTCTACCAACTGAGCTACGTGTCTAACCCGAAATATTCTCTGTTTTAATTATATTTATATACTAATTAATTTTAACTTATTTGGTTTTATTAAAAATGGTTTATATGGCCGAACCGGTTGCAGGGACCCGGAGTCGAACTCGGGTCCTTCGGTTCGAGTGCGCACAGCCCAACCAGTTGGGCTGTGTGTCAAATCTGTTAAACTTATGAATTATATTACTCTTATAAACATTCTGTGACTTGTTCTGATTCAGTTGTAAAAAAGTTGGTTTTAATTCTGAAATTCGGTAACGTGTGCGATTCGAACCCGGGACGTGTGCATTGTTTGTGCACACAGTCCACCGTTGGACTGTGTGTCTAACCCGTTCGAATATCCGTTTTTAATTATACTTATACACATGTTTTAACTTCATCTTCTTCGCTTATCGAATTACCGAATAGTGAATTGACTATTTGTTTAATTGACCAACTACGCTTATAATTGATTGAATTGAAGTAAAAGAAAGGAATTAAGGAATAAGATGTACCAATCACAGAGTGTCTTCTTCAGATTTTCCCGGCAGAATTCGTCGGCTCCGATTTGTGACTCTCGGCTGAGTATATTGTTTTAACAGTTTAGATCCTTGATTTGAACGATTAAAGTATGAATTAAGAGATAGCAGAGAAGTTTAGATAGATATACCGGTCGAGGAATGAATACGGTTTTCTGATCAAGGATTTCCGGCGATGTTCGACGAAATTGGAAATCTCCGGCGACGAGCTTCTGAAAATTTCAACTACGAAAAAGTGTGCGGTTCTGAGCGAAAGGATTTCCGGTAGATTGAGGGAGTATTTATAGGGTAGAACTGGATGAATTTTGTCCGGGTTTGAGTCTTGATTCGCGGTCAAAGTTTCTCCGGCGGTTATGACCGCAATTGATTGTTAGACGTCGGTTATAGTGTTTTAGTCAAAAGGAAAATGGCTAAACTCGCGGATTGCCGGATTTTCCGGTGATTGCGAGTTCTGGCGCGCTGAGGTCCGGATTTTGATTTTCTATTTTAGTATATATGTTATTTGTTTCCATGTTTATCACAAAATCAGTGTGTGGCGGAGCGGTGTGTGGTGTGTTTTGTCTTGTGAGTGACCCGGGTTCGAAACCCGGCGTCTGCATTTATTTTTTATTCATTATTTATTAGTAATTTTAAATTATGGTTTTTAAATTCTAATATATTTATTAATTATGTATCGCTTAAAATTAATAACAACTATAAATACGCAACGAAAATTATAACTGGATATTTGATTGATAAACGAAGCGGGTTTTGAAAACCCGTTTTTCGACGGATGTTACAGTATCCCCTACTTTTAGAAATTTCGTCCCGAAATTTAAGTAGTAGTGGTAACAGGAAAAAGATGCGGGTATTTCTCGCGCATTGAGTCTTCACGTTCCCAAGTAAACTCAGGTCCTCGTTTCGACTCCCAACGTACCCTGACAATTGGAATACGACTTCGTCTTAAACGCTTCTCTCCGAAGTCCATGATTTCTACTGGTCTTTCAATGAAGTGCATAGATTCATCGATCTGAATGTCTTCTAGAGGAATATGGAGTTTTCATCGGCGAGGTACTTTTTCAAGTTTGATACGTGGAATGTGGGATGAATTCTGTTGAGCTCTTCTGGTAGGTCAAGCTTGTATGCTACAGGACTTACTCTTTCGAGTATCTTGAAAGGTCCTACGTAGCGTGGTACTAGCTTACCCTTCTGGCCAAAACGAACCACTCCCTTCCACGGTGATACTTTTAAAAGTACTTGATCCCCAATGTCAAACTCCAAGGGCTTTCGTCGTTTGTCTGCATAACTCTTTTGACGACTTTGAGCCGCTAGAAGATTGTTTCGAATTTGAATGACCTTGTCGGTTGTTTCTTGAATTAACTCTGGACCGGTGATTTGTGATTCCCCAATTTCGTGCCAACATACTGGAGATCGGCACTTACGACCATATAAAGCTTCGAAAGGAGCCATGCCGATACTTGAATGATAGCTATTGTTGTACGAAAATTCAACTAATGGTAGATGAGCGTCCCAATTCCCTTTGAAGTCTATGACACATGCTCGAAGCATGTCTTCAAGGGTTTGGATGGTGCGTTCAGATTGCCCATCAGTTTGAGGATGAAAAGCGGTACTGAGGTCTAATCGTGTACCCAAGCGGTTTGTACGGCTCGCCATGTTCGTGAAGTGAAACGACCATCACGGTCTGAAATAATGCTTAAAGGTACACCATGACGGCTTACGATCTCGCTGATGTAGATACGAGCTAACTTCTCGTTTTTTAAGTCCTCGCGAATCGGTATGAAGTGAGCTGATTTTGTAAGACGATCAATGATTACCCATATGGTGTCATACCCACTGGAGGTGCGAGGTAACCCAGTAATGAAGTCCATGGTTATATTTTCCCACTTCCATACAGGTATTTCGGGTTGGACTAGGAGTCCTGAAGGTCTTTGATGTTCAGCCTTTACTTTGGAACAGGTAAGGCATTTGGAAACAAAAACAGCGATGTCCTTTTTCATGCCAGGCCATCAGTAGGTGTATCGTAGGTCTTGATATATCTTGTCGGCTCCTGGGTGTACAGAGTATCGTGTTTTGTGCGCCTCATTCATAAGGAAATCACGAAGGTTATCGCGATCGGGAATCCATATGCGATTTAAATAGTATAGAATACCGTCGGATTTGGTTTCGATTTTGAGTTCAGCTCCACAGGACAGCTCCTCGCGTACGTCATTTTCTGTTACAGAAACATGTTGAGCTGCTCGGATGCGATCTTTGATGTCGGTTATGATTTGCGAACATAGAAGACGAATGGAGTTCGCATAACCTTTTTGACTGAGCGCATCAGCCACCACATTTGCCTTGCCAGGATGATACCGAATTTCACAGTCGTAGTCGTTAAGAAGTTCGACCCATCTTCGTTGCCTCATATTCAACTCCTTTTGGTTGAAGATATGTTGGAGACTTTTGTGGTCAGTGTATATTTCACACTTGGTACCGTAGAGGTAATGTCTCCATATCTTGAGAGCGAATACAACGGCTCCAAGTTCCAGGTCGTGGGTGGTGTAATTCTTCTCATGAACTTTGAGTTGCCTAGAAGCATAGGCTATCACTTTTCCTCTTTGCATTAATACACAGCTTAGCCCTTGCCCTGATGCGTCGCAAAATACTACAAAGTCATCCCCTTCAGGGAGTGTGAGGATAGGTGCGTCACAAAGTTTTTGCTTTAGAGTTTGGAAGGCTTCTTCTTGTTTAGGTCCCCATATGAAGGGTTTTCCTTTATGAGTCAAAGCCGTGAGTGGTACGGCAATACGGGAAAATTGGCAATGAAGCAGCGATAGTAACCAGCCAAACCAAGAAATGATCTTACTTCGGTAGGGGTACGTGGCGCTTGCCATTCCTGTACTGCCTTGATTTTTGAAGGATCGACATGTATTCCCTTGTCATTGACGATATGTCCAAGGAATTGTACTTCTCTTAACCAGAATTCGCATTTTGAGAACTTAGCGTAGAGCTTTTCAGTCCTTAAGAGTGTAAGGATGAGTCGAAGGTGTCGTTCATGATCGGATTTAGACTTGGAGTAGATAAGAATGTCGTCGATGAAGACTATGACAAAACGGTCGAGGTAGGGTTTGCATACCCTATTCATTAGATCCATGAAGACAGCGGGGGCGTTGGTTAAACCGAATGGCATGACCATGAATTCGTAATGACCATAACGAGTCCGGAAGGCGGTCTTTGGGACGTCTTCTTCATGTACTCTGAGCTGATGATAACCAGAACGAAGGTCGATTTTTGAAAAGCAGGTGGCGCCTTGAAGTTGGTCTAGGAGGTCATCGATGCGAGGTAGTGGGTAGCGATTCTTAACCGTTAACTTGTTGAGTTCTCTGTAGTCGATACACATGTGAAACGTTCCATCTTTCTTCTTCACAAAAAGAACAGGTGCACCCCAAGGCGAGGAGCTAGGACGTATGAATCCTTTGTCAGTCAACTCTTGCAGTTGACTGGCCAGCTCTTGCATTTCAGATGGGGCTAACCTATAAGGAGATTTTGCGACTGGTGTAGCGCCAGGTACAAGATCGATGCGGAATTCGACTTCTCTCACAGGAGGGAGTCCTGAAATGTCGTCGGGAAAGACTTGTGGGAATTCTTTCACAACTGGTATATCTTCGAGTTTCTTCTCCTTGTTTCCCTTTTTGAAGACGTGAGTTAGGAATGCGACATAGTTCTTGCGGAGATATTTTCGGGCTTGAAGACAGGACATTAATTTGAGTCCTTTCGAAGGGGTTTCTCCAAAGATACGTAGGGTCTGACCGTCTGTAAAAGGAATGCGAATGAACTTTTCGCGGCATACTACTTCAGCGTGATGTTGGCTGAGCCAGTCCATACCGATTATAATATAGAAACTTCCCAACTTCATAGGAATGAGGTCAACTGGAAAATCGTGATCGTTTAGAGTGAGGGTACAATTTCGTATAATAGAATTTAATGAAACGGGTTTTCCGTCAGCAACTTCCACCTTTAGCGATTCCATGAGATTATCACGAGTTTGGTTGAGGATAGGTTCAAATTCTAAGGACACAAAACTCTTATCCGCGCCAGTATCGAATAACATGGATGCATAACTACCATTGATGAGAAACGTACCATTAACCATGTTGTTGTCAGCCCTAGCTTGGTTGGCATTGATGTTGAAAGCTCTTCCTCTAGCAGGTGGAGGAGCTTGGTTAGCTTGGTTTACCGGATTTGCTTGAGCTTGGGCATGGATGATGTTCACCAAGCGTGGACATGTGTTCCTGAAGTGGTTTGGGTCTCCACAGTTGTAACAAGCTCGCATGGGTTGCATCATAGGGTAGTTGGGTTGGTAGTAGGATTGGGCTATGTGTTGTGCGGATGGTAGAAGTAAGGGTTGTTGGGCTTGACCCACTGTCTGATTTTGAGTTTGGGTTTGTGGTTGACTGCGGTTCATTCGTTGAAGGATACGGCAGGTTTGGATGGTGTGACCTGCACGGCCACAGCTTGTGCAATGTTGGCAGGGATTTTCGGGAAGGTGATGGTATTGACAACGGTTGCATTTTAGGTATGGGCCGGTGTATGGCTTTTTAAATGGTGCAGCTGAGGGAGCAATTTGGGTAAATGGGGAAAGGAGGGTTTGTTTGTGTGACGGCAAAATTTCTGCTGTTTCGTTTCCTCTTACCAGCAAACTTCGAAGAGGGGACGGAATGGTTTGAGTTTGGGCCTTAATGGGGGCTTTCTTTTTCTCATCCTTGAATTTGCCGTTTCGGATGCGATTCTCGGTGAGTTCTGTGGCTAATTCCATTGCGGCTTCAAGTGTTGTAGGTGAAGTGCTTAAAACCGAACCCTGGATTTTCGAGGGGAGGCCTCGAATGTAGTGTTCGACTAAGCGGTACAGTGGGGTGAACAAGTTGGGGATCATTTGGTTCAATTCGAGAAATCTCTTGTTGTAGGAAGTGTGATCTCCTTCCTTTTGTTTCAACGAGTGGAATTCATCTTCCAACTTTTTGATTTCGCTTCTTGGACAAAAGCGCCTTGTCATGAGTTCCCTTAACTCTTCCCATGTTAAGGCCATGGCATCTTCGACTCCTCGCTTACCCTTTTATGTGTTCCACCAGGTAAGGGCTACCCCAAACAGTCTCCCTGTTGCATAACGTACCTTGCGATCCTCGGGACAATCGCAATTGAGGAAGGTGTTCTCCATTTCTTCAAACCAGTGAAGGAGGGCAGTAACACCTTCGGTCCCTTCATACTTTGGGGGATCGCAAGATTTGAAGTGTTTGTAGGAGCACTTTTTGGAGTGAGGGTTGGCGACGCTCTGGTCTTCTTGATTGGGAGGGTTGATAGGATTTGCAGTGAGAGCTTGTTGAACTTGAATCACGATGTCAGGAAGTACCGCGGCCATTTGTTTAGCAATTTGAGTGGCCAAGCGTTCCTTGGATCTTCCTGACTTTCTACCTCCACGTAGTTGCCTAGCCGACATCTACAGGAACATACATAGGAAGATTGTAAGTTTAAGAAGTTTCTAGGTGTCATGTGTCGTTAAAAGAATAAAAATAACATAACTAACAATAATGCAACTACATCCATAGGATGTCTTGGGTTTGCTCATGTTGGGGCCTCCAATGTCCCCCATACCATCGCCTGTATAGTCATGTGGACCCCATGACTATTGGGCTTAGTAGGATTCACATTGGTGTTGGCGGATTAACACTCGCATCACCCGAATGAAAACCATGAAATATGATTGCGAAATGTATGGTAGGAGGGTGTCCAGGTGTAGACACAATGACAACTCAAAGTGGGGTTAGCTCACACGACGTTTGGTATAGCATGCTTTGGCCTAATAGGTCCTTCGTACTCTCATCGTTAGTCCCAGGTAGGCAAACTGGTCCTTTATTTTGGATTTATACGAATGCCAAGCCTAGACAGGACGTTCCGACTACCGGTACTCGTACCCTTCCAGTTACTACATGCCCGTCATGAGAACTCACTTTGATGTGATTTGAAAATACAAAAATCATTGCAAAAATCATGGGAATTGTGAGGTGTGTGCTCTCATGGATATGATATGTTATGAGGATATGATTCATGATGAGCATTGTATAATAATATGTACTTATGAACATGCTTGCATAACATTGAGTGTAACAATAAACATAAAGCATATAAACATCATGAATTTTGTATGTAACGCATAAAACAATTTAAAATTTTAATCAACTATAGTATAGGCTCTAAGGGTCTAATAACATATCCTATATCCCTATAGTCATGGCTCTGATACCAATCTGTCACACCCCGACCCGCAGCGGAATAAGAGTCGGGGCATAATTGGGTTATCACCAAAGCTCATGATGTTTACTAAAATGTTTCATATTTATTTAATTCCAATTACAACTTAAATATCCAAATGCAAATTCATACAATTACAAGGAAATGAAACTATGTAAATAATCCAAAGCTTAAACTGGTTTATTCTTCTAGGCCTTCTTATGTGTTTCTTGCCTCAGCTTGATCACCTGTATCATGTGTAAAACGGGGGATATTTTGGGTCAACAGAAGTTGGCGAGTGAACCTTGATAAAACATTGTTATTAATTTCTTGTTTTATTTAATATGGAAAATTTGTGCAATATCACATGTGAGCAAACATATATAATTAAACAACACAAACCACTTTGAATGAGTATATGATATGAATGATGATGAATGTGAGATTAAGGCTCAATCAAACGGAGCCGATCTTATGAGGCACCTGATGCTCAACCCGTCTCCCATGGGGAACTGATGGGCCTAATGAAATGTGTGCACTGAAATTGATAAATCCAAACTACAAATAATCCACACAACAATTGATACACATTTGATCACGGATATGATGCATGCACAAGTATTTAAATATAGTAAAGAATTAAACGACACATGATACACCCCAAAACATGATTAAAACGGGGAATTGGTAGAGATTCACTCACCTTGGGTGCGTTCTTTGATGACGTTGGATGCGCACGAATTTTAGGATTTGATCGAAGAGGGAAAAACTAACCTAAAATAGTAACGAAATGATTCGGTAAATAAATGGATTTTATTTGAGTTTAATACTTTTAATTCTTAATCTTAATGGGATTTCTAGATTTGTTTTTGTGAGTTTAAGGACATTTTCTAACTTTAAAAATATTATTTTTAAGTATTTTTAAATAATTTTCTGATTAAATAAATTAAAAAAGAAATAAAAAAAATATTGACTTTTTGACCCTGTTGACCGTTGACCGGTCGGACTGTGTGTTTGTATGCGCTGAGTGAGGTTCGAACTCGGGACCTCTCGTTTACGTGCACGCAGCTCTACCAACTGAGCTACGTGTCTAACCCGAAATATTCTCTGTTTTAATTATATTTATATACTAATTAATTTTAACTTATTTGGTTTTATTAAAAATGGTTTATATGGCCGAACCGGTTGCAGGGACCCGGAGTCGAACTCGGGTCCTTCGGTTCGAGTGCGCACAGCCCAACCAGTTGGGCTGTGTGTCAAATCTGTTAAACTTATGAATTATATTACTCTTATAAACATTCTGTGACTTGTTCTGATTCAGTTGTAAAAAAGTTGGTTTTAATTCTGAAATTCGGTAACGTGTGCGATTCGAACCCGGGACGTGTGCATTGTTTGTGCACACAGTCCACCGTTGGACTGTGTGTCTAACCCGTTCGAATATCCGTTTTTAATTATACTTATACACATGTTTTAACTTCATCTTCTTCGCTTATCGAATTACCGAGCAGTGAATTGACTGTTTGTTTAATTGACCAACTACGCTTATGATTGATTGAATTGAAGTAAAAGAAAGGAATTAAGGAATAAGATGTACCAATCACAGAGTGTCTTCTTCAGATTTTCCCGGCAGAATTCGTCGGCTCCGATTTGTGACTCTCGGCTGAGTATATTGTTTTAACAGTTTAGATCCTTGATTTGAACGATTAACGTATGAATTAAGAGATAGCAGAGAAGTTTAGATAGATATACCGGTCGAGGAATGAATACGGTTTTCTGATCAAGGATTTCCGGCGATGTTCCGGCGAAATTGGAAATCTCCGGCGACGAGCTTCTGAAAAATTTCAACTACGAAAAAGTGTGCGGTTCTGAGCGAAAGGATTTCCGGTAGATTGAGGGGGTATTTATAGGGTAGAACTGGATGAATTTTGTCCGGGTTTGAGTCTTGATTCGCGGTCAAAGTTTCTCCGGCGGTTATGACCGCAATTGACTGTTAGACGTCGGTTATAACCGATGTCAAAGTCGGTTATAGTGTTTTAGTCAAAAGGAAAATGGCAAAACTCGCGGATTGCAGAATTTTCCGGTGATTGCGAGTTCTGGCGCGCTGAGGTCCGGATTTTGATTTTCTAGTTTTAGTATATATGTTATTTGTTTCCATGTTTATCACAAAATCAGTGTGTGGCGGAGCGGTGTGTGTTGTTTTTGTCTTGTGAGTGACCCGGGTTCGAAACCCGACGTCTGCATTTATTTTTTTATTCATTATTTATTAGTAATTTTAAATTATGGTTTTTAAATTCTAATATATTTATTAATTATGTATCGCTTAAAATTAATAACAACTATAAATACGCAACGAAAATTATAACTGGATATTTGATTGATAAACGAAGCGGGTTTTGAAAACCCATTTTTCGACGGATGTTACAATCTTCTCGTTTAATTCTTTCCTCGTCATATTCGTGATGAAAATTACCCTCTGCATACGAATTATCACCTCCATAATTGTATCCAGAATAACCTCCGGAATAACTGTGTGGTGAGTAGTTCAGGTCTGGAAGAGGCGGAATGTCGACATGAGAAGGGACGCGGTTGACAACTTCCTTGTAATGGTTGGGCTGAAACGAAGATTTGTAAGAATCCGAAAAACCACGACATCCTGTGAATATACGTGATTGTGATTTGAAAGGTTTATTATGGAATTGAAAATCTATTACGATAACCAACGATAATGCATGGTCTTATAGCCTTTCTGGAGGGTCCATGCGCCCCGCAGAGGCCATTGCGGGGCGCATTGAGTTCAAACATGCACATCAACTTTAGGTCACGCATGTGTACGAGGTTATATTCTGATTCTTGGTACCCTATGCGACTCGCATGGGCCTCTGCGGGGCGCATGGATACGTGGTTCATGTGTTTCCAAGCAGACATGTCAGTCTGCTGCTTTTGTCGGAAAACCCTAACCCCATACGGGGGCGCATGAGCCTATACGACCCGTATGAAAGGATGTCAAAATAAGAAATTTAGGTGTCGCATGCTTGATTTAAACTACAACAAAGTACAACAATCATGTGAAATCGGTATGATTAGCAAAGAAACTATTGTACTTTGACAAGTGACACTTGCACACAAAAGGTAAAAGAAAAGTAAATTAGATGTGCCCCATTTGTTCCATAAATCAACTTCTCTCAGTCAATCAACTTTGGGCATGTCACTATGTAAGAACATAGGTACTTTTTTTTGTTTGGTAAAAATAATATCTAGATTTTATTTGAACTAACATGTCTAGGTGCATTTCACTTATATTTAAATTCAACAAAATAAGTAACATTTTTACTTTTTTTATTATAAATGAGCACGTATTAATGATCAATAAATTACCTTTTAAATCATTTTATAGGAAGAATCGAAGCGTTAGTTACACTTATAAAAATATATATCGTTGTTCTAATAGATCACTTATTTTGATCTGAACTTGTCACCTAACTCGTTCAATTTCCCATATCTACGACATATTTAATAAAAGGGGAACTGAATTTTAATAATCTTAATTTTCACTCATTGGTTGACAATAATCTAAACTTGAGAAATTCTCACTGACAATCCCAACTTGCAAGCATTTTCCTTCCACCGATCCTTTTTCTAACTAGGGTCCAACTTAGTTAGTTTAGGTTGACGTGGTAGATGACATGCATGCTTACGTGTTTAAAAAATACCACATGGATCGTTATGTGGCTGTTTACGCGTGTTGATCAAACTTCAAGACCTACTTAACAAAATTTCCAAGCCCTAATCTTTCGATCGCTCTCAAACACATCGACGATTCATTTCACAAGGGCTACGTTTAAAGGGCATATATCAATCTAACCGCATACTTTCAAACAAAGACTTTCTAAGTTCAAATACGACGCATATGACACATATTAACAAAGAGACCAAAGCACCCTATAGTTAATTCTTAACGTCTGAGTCAACCAAAGTCAACAAGCTTGCGGCGCCTAGTACATATCGCAAGACTTCTTATTATGCCCAGGCTTCTTGCACTTTGTGCATGTTACTGTTCTCTTTGTTTCCATATCTGTTTCATCCCAATCCATTTTCTCTTTCATTACATCAATTGGTTTTGCAGGTATTGGAGGAAGCACAAACACACCCTCATCTTTCTCAACCTTCTCCTTTTGACCCTCCACCTTTCCCCCTTCTTCATTTTCACCCCCTGTAATCTCAACCTCCTCCTTTTCATCCTCTATCTTTCCCCCTTCTTCATTTTCAACCCCTGTAATCTCAACCGCCTCCTTTTCATCCTCTATCTTTCCCGCTTCTTCATTTTCACCCCCTGTAGTTTCAACCTCAACCTCAACCTCAATCTTTTCTTCACCCTTCTCATCTACAACTTCTACCTTTTCACAATCTTCTTTATCAGTCTTGGTTTCCGTTTCGCCAACTTCATTTTCGTTCCCACCCTCAACTTTCAAAGCTTGTTCATTTTCACCCCCTACGGTTTGAACTTTCAAATCTTGTTCATTTTCACCTTCATCTTTGTCAATCGGTACTGGGGTTACGGACTCCACGTAGGTTAAGCGATAAGCATCGACAGTGAAATCATTCGAGCAAAACTCATACAGGTTTTTACCGGTTGCCATAAAAACCGCAAGAGCATGGCGACACGGTAAGCCCGTTTCTTTCCACCCTAAACACGTACAACTCCAATTTCCGATATTCACAACATGGGTCGAATCTTCACGAACCTCAAACAACGTATCTGAAGATATTAACACTTTTAAACCGCACGATTTAGCAATTTCTTCTTGAAGTTGTTTCTCCTTTGATGGCGTAAGGTGAGTCGACCACATGCTTCCGTATAACTTTGCATCATCGATGGTATCAATCATGGAACGTATGATGGCATCTATTTTATGTAAAATAGGTAACTCTCGATAATCCTGCATTAACCTCGAAAGTGGTTTGCTGACATCATCGGTGATGTAATTATACCGTTCGCCTTTGAAAGACGAAGCGGTCCAATGTTGTGGTTCAATCTGCATGACCCAATCATACGCTTCGGCTGATATTTGTTTCATCTGTTCGGTTAACTTTTTAAAACCAGCAGGACGGATCGCGTGTGCGGCATCCAACAAATTAGCCAGTAAAAAAGATTTACCGTCCCCGTGAAATGGGCCTTTAACGTTTCTCTTAAAGCTTTCTAAAGATGGTAAATTGAGTAACCGATATGAGAATCTTGAAAAACTTCAACGATGAACGGTTTCAAATTCTTTTCTCTATCGAACACGAACGTGATCGGTTGTTGTGTGTTCACAATTGCAGCTTTTAGTTGTTCCAAGAACCAACGGCAGTTGTTATCATCTTCAACGTCTACTATAGCAAATGCAACTAGGAAAAAATCATCGTTTCCATCAATGGCATTAGCCGTAATTAAAACTTCTCCATATTTTGACCTCAAAGAAGTAGCTTCTAGAAAAAGAAGAGGCCGACAACCATTTTGAAAGCCCCATAATGACGCGTAAAACGACACAAATAGCGCTTTAAATCTTTTATTCTCATCGATAACAAGATTCGCGATGCTGCCAGGATTTGTTACCTTAATCTTCTCACAAAACCATCGTAACTTATTATACGCGTCTTTATCCGAACCATGAAATTGTTCACCGCGAAATCACGGTTCCAGGAATTACTTGTGTATGGTTTGACTTTGACTTTGACTCAAACCCTTTCAAAAGCCCCTTAGCAATATCTTTTGGTTTTAGATGCGGCGAATCTCGCAGCTTCTCTTTTATGGTATCTAACAACGAGTTCTTCGATTCTTTATCACATGTATGTACATTGTTCATAGTCTTCATCTTAAACGATGCAGTAGACGGGACCCACACAGCGTTAAACTTCCAAGAACACCCTTTAGAAGAACATTCACCAACGACACGATTTTTATCGTTTCTCTTGAGCTTGAAATCAAAATCATTTGCAATCGCGTATTTCTGCAACGTTTCTTCGAACTCGTGCATGTCTGTGAATTGTTGACCAGCACCGGTGACGGCTGACTTCCACAACGAAACTAACGTTTCGGGTGACATGTCATCATCAGAATCGGGTCCCGCGAAATCATCATGAGAATCAACTCGTTTAGCAGTTAACCTCCCGCTCTTTCTTTGTGACTTTTCGTTTCCCGAACCATCCTTTGATTTCGACCCGCCATAACCAGAAACTATGGTCGGACGACCATCGGCACCGATTTTCCAAGTTGGGGTCCGCCTTCGCTTCTTGACAACGTCAGCAGGGCTTGCGTTGACTGTTTTCCGTTTTGAATCCCGACTAGGCACATAGTCAGAACTTATATCCGAGTCATCATTCACGTTGACCTGTTCAGAATCACTAGTGGAACCCTCTGACATATTATCATCACTCGAAACGGTTTTTTGTTTCTGTTTTCGTTTTGGTATTTCTTTTTCTTTTGATGCTTCAATTTTAGCAGCAGCAGCAACAGATCGTCGTGTCGTTCTAGCTGGTGTTACGATAGGACTCTTAACCACCTTATCTTCTTTTTTCGGCTTCTTAGTCTTTTTGGGACCCGCTTTGACTTGTTCTATGTTCTCATCTTTCTTGCTAGTCAAGTTATCATCATCCACAGCCTCATCATTCTTCGTACGATCAAAACCAGGCGTTCCGGTAACAAACACTTCAGCTGTTATTGCATCCCCATGAAACTCGATCATTCTTTTTACATCTTTATCGTTCTTTACGGTAATCAAGTTTCGTTTATTTCCAGGCAGGAAATACTTCACATTCAGTGTATCTTGGTTCAAATCACATGTTTCCGCCAAATTTAATTTCAAATCGTTGAACGGAGTCTCGGAAGTGATGTTTGTGGCATTTGCTTCTCCTCCTTTATAAGACATGGTTCCATCTTCGTTTGTCACAAACTCTCCACCAGATTGACAGATCAATATAAGCTTCCCTTTCGCCATTATGTATACCTATATAAACAAACACAGGGAAGCATAAAAATATGATACATTATGCATCATCATGCTATACGAACACTATTAAATTTCAGGAATATATGTAACAGTCTATAAAGTCAATATCTTGTTTCTATAGATCATCATCATCATACTCAGTAAATCCCACCAATAGCAAAGCTAAGGTAGGGTTTGAGGAGGGTAAGATGTAGACAGCCTTACCTCTACCCCGTAGGAATAGAGAGGCTGCTTCCAGTGAGACCCCCCGTCTCGATAAACTTGTTTCTATAGATGTTAAGCAAAATGTAACAGTCAATAAGATCAATATGTTGTTTCCATAAGTGTTCAAAAACATAGGGAAAACGGGTAGATAGCATTATTAACTCGATTACCTTTCTAGAACACATTTTTTACTAAGACAAAATGCACATATTACTCTTAAACAATACCAACTTCATGCCTTCAAAACATACAACTAAAACTTGAAGATAATCAATAATCGTTAAATATATCCACACCGAACACAAATAAAGCGAAATCTAAGTGAAAAGTTGGTAGTTTCAATTGAACAAAACTACAGGTTTTGAAACAGAACACAATCAAGGTGTTAATTAGCTATTTTAGAACATGATTCACTGTATCTCATGCTTGTCTCTTACTTCAGTTAAGCAAGGTTACACAGTTATGCGCAAGAACACCGATTGAGTTAATAAAAAAAAGGTCAAAATGTCAATCTCCTGTAAGCAATGTTTTAAAAACTGGTTTAAACAGGCCGGTAATACCGGTTGAACCGGCTATAGTTTATTGTCCTAGTACGGTTGAGCCAGGTATAAATAGCACTCTGATGTAGTATTCGAACCGCTGGTATGTCCGGTAACACCGGTTCATACTGGCCTACCGGTTTATGCCCAAATTACCGTGAAAGGCCGAATTATAACCCAAGATTTCGTCTATTTAAAAAAGCTTTGTTTGAAAATTGATTCTTGATTATCAAATCATGTAGTTTTGGATTGTTTTTTTAGTTGAAGTTGGATTTTTATGGAATTGTAGGGTTAACTAGTCAACCCCAGCTAGGGCTGCAAACGAACCGAACCTACATGAACTAGACCTTGTTCATGTTCGTTTGTTAAGAAATATATGTGTTCATGAACACTTACCAAACAAGTTTTTATGATCTTGTCCGTTTGTTAAGGAAATGAACTTGTTCGTGTTCGTTTGTGTTTGTTTGTTAATTTTAGGAAACGATCAAAAACGAAAGGTGATTAACACAAATGAGCACAAACAAGCGTTCATGAACATAATATATAATACATCGAACTTATTTGTCGGAATTTTGAAGTATTTAAATAAAATACAGAAACCAAAAACACTAATCAAAACACAAACAACACATTACCGAACGTTCACGAACATAAATGAACGAACGCGGACTCTGTTCATTTTGTTCATTTAACCAAACGAACGAAATTTCTTGTTCGTGTTCATTTTTATAGTAAACGAACTTCCCGCCTAACGATTCACGAACTGAACGTTTGGTTCATTTGCAGCCGTAACCCCGGCTGAGCTGCCCGGTACAACAGGTTGACCAGTTTTTAAAACATTGCCTACAAGCCTTATAATAACACAAATCAAAGCACAACACTGTTTCTTTATGTCAATTCTTTTACAATTCAATGCAAAATTCCATAAAACAAACACTAGCATTGTTACAACTAACCTACAACAGTTGATCCAACAAATCACATAATACAGCTAAAAAACTCAACAAAAAAACACAAATTAACCAAGAAATTCCACAAAATTACACACATAACACAACCAAGATTTACAAAAAAACATCAATTTCAGAAGAAAAAAAAAAACAAAATGGCCCAAGAAAGAAGTAACTCACTTAGTAACACTGCTACTGCAATTGCAATTGCAACTGTTTGACTGTCTCAAGACTTAAGGTTTTGAGAAATATATCAAAATTGGAGGATTATATAGAGAGTGTAGAGATGATCGGCGGTTGAGTGGTGAGATTTCAGATGAAATCGAAGATGAAGATGGGGGAATTGGGAATCGAGGGGGGAATTATGGAATTAGGGCAAAATTGGGGAAAGAAATTGAAAGGAAAAGAGTTAACGCCGTTGAAAAATGTAGGTCTTGTTGTGAGGGATTTATCAAGTTTAAGAAGTCGTGTGTAAAATGTGAAAGTTTTGGTGAACAAATGGTAGTTTGGAGGGATGGAACAAGGATGAGCTTGGTATCGAAAATTGTCAAAAGTGGGTATCGGTACCGGTACCGAATATATCCGGTTTGGTACGGTTCGGTACCGGTACCGGTATTTGAGGGTAAAATCCAGTAAATACTGGTACCGTACCGAACCGGTACCGAAAAAGTACCCGGTTCGGTAAATTCGGTACCGGTACCGGGTCTGATTTGCTCATCCCTAGGATGGAATGGTATCGGGTACCGGTAATGAATTTACTGAATCATGTTTATTTTTGGTATCGGTATTTACCGGTTTTTATCTTCAAATACTGATACTGTACCGGATATATTCGTTATCGATACCCACTCTTAGGAATGATATCGAGCTCATCCCTAGTACTTTGGCCTATTGTGGTCGTGTTTAGGGTCTCAAAAGTATAATTTTTTTAATCATTTTTCTTTGGGTGATGTTGTTTATAGTTTACGCCTCGCTTGCGGTATGTATATATGTGTGGGCCCTCGGGGACAAAAGTGAAAGTGCACTAATTTTAAAGTTATTTTACTACTTTCATGAAAATAACGTTAAAAAGCGAGGGACGGTTAGTCATGCATCATGTGGTGGAGTTGATAGCCGAAAGAGAAGGGGGTACATGCGCTAATTACTTTTGTCCCAATTGCTGAGTGTTATGCGCTTTATATCCAAGGCTTGATGCAAAACTACTATCGAGCCGGGGGTCTCACGGGAAGCAACCTCTCTATTCCTATGGGTTAAGAGGTAAGACTGTCTACATCTTACCCTCCTCAGACCCTACCTTAGCTTTGCTATTGGTGGGATTTACTGAGTATGATGATGATGATGTTATTTACACCAAATAATGTGACACTAATAAATTCAAATTTGTGTTTTTCTGTTATAACTTCTGATGTATAACGTTTTACTAAAAAGCGAATATGATTTTGCGATGTGCTTAATTTTATCTATGTTTTGATATAAATTTTATAAAAAAACGGAGCCATATCAAATATAACGTTTTATAAGTCGTTATAAAATTTCATATTCCCTTTTTTTATAAAACCTGTATCAAAACGTAGATAAAATTAAGCACATCACAAAACCGTATTCGTTTTTTAATAAAACATCACATATCAGAAGTTATAAAAGAAAAACACAAATTTGAATTTATTAATGTCAACATCACTTGGTGTATATAACAAAAAGTCCAATACAATCTATTCAAATCAACTCATTGAAAGGTAAATTCGAAAGTAAATTCCCTTGTGATGTATTGCCTTCGTTTGTTTATTTCTCGGCGTGCTTTTGGATAATGTCTTGTTAATCAAGGCTATGTCGCGAATGTTTTTTAGTAGCTTAAAATCGCGACGTGCTTTTGGATAATCTCTTGTTAATCAAGTCTACGCCGCTAATGTTTTTAGTAGCTTAAAAGTTTCAATGATTTAAACTTTAAACACTTTCACAAAAATCATTCTAAGGATGACCAAGCTCGGTTCGGCTTTGTGTGAGACGGTCTAAGTTAACTAGGTGCGAGAAGAGAATGCGATTGTGATCGAGTTTAGAATTCAGTTGGACTTGGACTAGCATATCAATGTAGTAGTGACATAGTGTAATATTACATGATAGGGAAAGGAAGAAAATAAAATAAATACTTAGAAACGATCAACCCAACTTATAATTTAGGGGCGACAATTCTTGACGAGACCTACCAACCAGACCCGAACCCGACACGAAAAAAACAGGTTAGGGGCACTGACACGACTCGTTTAAAAAAAGAGGTCAGGTTCGGGTTGACCCGTATTAAAAACATGTCGGGTTCAGATTGACCTGCTAACTCGTTTAAATAAAACTTTTATATTTTTGTTTTTTTCCCAATTCAAATGTACATGGTTAGTCGTAATAATGTTAGTTTTGAGCCTGACACGTTATATTTTTACAAATTTAATTACATATCAACAAGTTACAAGTCATGGTTGTGCGCAATGGATTCGCAAGTCGAGAAAGCGCCTTAATTGGTTACATTAACAAGCATGACTGGATATGAAACATCAAACTGTCACACCTTAAAACCCTGTGAACTTTGTGGAAATATAATCTATATATATATACCCATGAAAAACTAAAAGCCAAAGTGATCATACCGGATTCGACCAAAACATTTGAAATATTAACAAGTTTAAATTGCAACTCAAAGGATCTTGAGTGGATTTAACTATTTAAGAATCTGTTGGGGACTCATGATTTTCGACTTTGGCACCTAATAACCAACAGAACCGAGAGCAATCAATATAAACAAGTTATGATCAATATAACCAACCATAAGAGTCATAGCAAAAAAAAAAGGTGTTGCCAGCTGATGGATCCTCCACTTTAGAAGCGATACGGGGTACTCTGGGTCCAGCCCATTTTTTTACTTTAACAACTGTGCGACCGTCCTTCACAAAGAATCCGTACCTATCTGAGATTCAGATCACAGTACGTTATTTATATAACAAATGTTAATTCACTAATGGCGAATATGAAATATGTTACAAGCCAAGAATACGAAACTCTAGCTTAAGGAAAAACGGTGAATATCTTAATTAGCTAGTTTCAGGAGTGGATTTCATTGTTACCTGGATAATCATGATATGAATATAAATCTGGAAATACATATGCGAATGTTGGTTCCAAGCGGATCACTTCAGCTTAAGTAACAAACACAAAAACCGCAATCAATTCAGCTGTCAACAACTATATAAAACATGCATATATATAATATATCTCATACAAAACCACCTTATATTTGATTGAACAAACTTATATAACATAGACACGGAGAAACGAGTGGTTACCATAGGCTTCAGCAGTTTCTGCTGGGATCTTGACATGAGCCTCCCAACGGCGCTTTATAGCGTGTACATCTATCAAGTACAAATATATAATGTTTTTGGCAGAAACATAATAAAAATTATAATAAGAGAAACAAAAATATTTTGGGTCAAGTCCCCTCTATATCTTAATATTCTTTAGAGCCCAACCAAACAAGTGTTTACCAAAGGCAGCATCATCATCAGCAGTTTCGGATGCAGAGCTTGGTTGATCCACACAGGGGCGCTTTCCACCTATTAATTAACGAAACAAGATTAATTAATCCAAATATGTTGACTTATGGTCAGACAAAACCGCTACATGGAACTTGTTCACCATACAAGCCAGGATCCAGGATCATCGTAGATAACAGATATTTTACCTTTTATACATATAAAAATACGGTTGAAAGAGTAATTTGTCACTTTGTAGAAAAATTAGTTACAAACACAAAAACTGCTATTCAATTCAACTGTCAACAACTATATCGAAACACGCAATCCATCATACAAAACCAACTTATTTAAGAGAATAAGAGTGAGCTTAATCATATGAATGAATCTGCTAACCGTCCGCCTTATTTGGTTGATCCAGTTATGAAAACTTTTATAACAATGGAACAAGTTTAACAGTTAAAAGAGGTTTTGAGAGACTTTAAGAAACAATATTTAAACTTCTCATTAAATTCTTCTTTTCTTAACGAACAACAAACTTGTTTATCACACGCGCGCGCGTGCACACGCTCTCTCTCTCTCTCTCTTGGTTTTAAAAAGCACGTATGAGGCGCGTTTAAGCGTGAGGCGCACACCCTGGGGCTTTTCGCTCAGCACCTAGAGTAATTACAAGAAGTGCCAAAAAGGCGCGCCTTTTTGGATTTATCTGGGCTTTTTTGGCCTGAGGCATGCGCCTCTCGTACCCGAGGTGTTTTTGCATCTAACTGTTGTACCTTGGGTTTTTTTGGCTTGTACATCCATCTAAAATCATATAAAAACCTTACTTATAGCTATATTTGGGTAGGGGAAGCCTTAGTCACATGGATCGCGGTTCGCTCCGGTTCGCGGAACGAAAACGGGTACGTAGTTCGTGAAATTTTAAAATTCGGTACGAGAGGGGGTAGGTTCATCTGGAACGCCAATTCGGTACGCGGTACGGTGTACCATATAGTTTGGTACGTCGTATCGTATAGAAAACAATTACAATATAGTTTATAAAAATAATCCAATCTGGAAAACAAATTTGATAATCGTATCCAAAATGTGTCAAGATATATCTTCTAAATAATAAAATCAATCACAAATATATCTCCTAGAATAATGCAATCTGTTACATTATCATAGGTAGGCAATTAGGCTCCATTAAAAAGCAGGAAAAGTGTCTAATCATGTTTGCAATTCGTGCATCTATTGACTGGTACGCGAATCGAATAGTTCCGAAACGGTGAATTGTTCAATCGAAAACACGTTTTTCAGTGATTCGGAACGAGTATTGTGATAATCGGGTACGACCTTTTTTCCAATCCGGTTCGCGAACCCAGGGCGAATGGTTCGATTCTGTACCCGATTCTGGTACGGCCGAACCGATTCGGGATTCGAGGGGGGATCTGCGTTTCCTGTGACTATGGGGAAAGCTACAAACCTATGGGATATATAAAAAATAGATATATAATTAGCTTGCGTCTCAGGTACGAAAAGCCCGTTGCTTTTGCATTTCGCGCTTCGCGCCTCGGTTTTAGACCTCGTAGCTTTTGTGCGCCTCTCCATTTTTAAGCCAACCACTCTCTCTCTCTCTCTCTAGAACAACAATTGAATTCGATTGTCAAGAACAAAACACAAATACACACACACAGAGAAACGGATGGTTACCATAGTCAGCAACAGTTTCTGAAGGAACCTCAACAAGAAGAGTTTTTGCACATATTAAGCATAAATATGCAAATTGTTCAACAGAAAACAAGGAAAACAAAAAGAATTTGGATCAAGTTCCTCTACATCTTAATACGTTATACAACCCCACCCAACCCAACCAAACAAGTGTTTACCAGGAGAAGCAGCAGCAGCGGTTGCTGATGCAGAGTTTGGATGATCTTCAGGAAGGATGGTACCGTTCGGATGATCATCATCCAGATCACCTGCCTTCTGATACTTGAGGAGCCACTTCTCGTGAGCCCATCTCGGTACTTTTGAAACGACACGACATCCATCGTAGTGTAGCTCATACTCGATATCTGATTACGATTTAATAATCATTTCTCATGTTTTTGCTTCAGAAATCTACCTTTTTCTCACTTTTGGGATAGAAAACAAAAAAATATTCTTAACTGTGGGTTCCATAATTACCTGTACCAGGTGGATATTCTGATAAATTCACATAATCAGGCCTCTCTGGAGCTTTGGTACCTATTAATTATAAATTGTTAAGCAGAAACATGATAAAAATAAAAATAAAAACTGCAATTATAAGAATCATAGCATTTTACAAAATGTATAAAACATCAAAACAATTTAGATATCTTAATATGTTTACAACCCAACGAACGAGTGGTTACCAGCAACGTTGAAACTAATGAGAAATCGAAGTATACATGCATATATGTATGTATGTATGAAAAGATTTAAAGATTAAACTGAAATTTATAGAAAGGGGAAAAAAAAGATCAAGGTCCTCTATCATATCCAAATATCTTAACATGTTTTACAAATCAATCAAACGAGTAAATACCAGTAGTTGCTAATGAGATAGCAGTTATCTTGATTTATGCTCAAACAAACACACTATATTAGAGTGCCTTTAACCATTAATGAATCTACAAACTCATCACCATCATACTTGGTAAATCCCACCAATAGCAAAGCTAAGGTAGGGTTTGAGTAGTACAAGATGTAGACAGCCTTACCTCTACTCTATAGGAATAGAGAGACTGTTTCCAGTGAACCCTCGCCTCAATAGTAGTTTTGCAACAAGCCTTAGACATAAGGCACATAACACTCAGCTGGGACAAAACCCGATTAGTGCATGTACCCCCTTGTCTGCTATCAACCCCACCACATGATGCATGATTAACCGTTCCTCTCTTTGTAACTTTATTTTCACAAAAATAGTAAAATAACGTTAAAATTAGCGCACTTTCACTTTTGCCCCCGAGGGCCGACACATATATACATTATATTCGCATACCGCAAGCGGGGTGTAATATAATGTATAACTGCCGGTCCTATTTGGTTGAACCGGTTATGAAAACTATTATAACAATGGAACAACTTTAAAAGTTAAAAGAGGCTTTGGGCGACTTACGTTGAAACTTGTCATTAGTTTCTTCTTCTTTTTAACACACACACCCGAAAACAGAAATTGAATTCAATTGTCAAAAACAAAAAACAAATACACAGACCCGAAGAAACGAGTGGTTACCATAGGCAGTGCCGGTTTCTGGTGGGATCTTGACATGATCCTCACAAGGGCGGTTGAGAGATTTTGTACCTATAAAGTACAAATACATAAATTGTTCAGCAGATACATGATGAAATTTATAATAGAGAAAATAAAATTAAAAAATTATTGAACGAAAGGTTTATTATTATGCACACACGAATGCAAACAATCAAATTCCTTTATCACATAAATAAATTACATACCTTCGCATCCTTCCATCATCGAGACTGAGACAAAGTTCGATATGATACTTTAGGGTCTGTAACTTTAGGGTTTGTATTGCATGGGGATTTATTTCACGGTGCGTGTAAATATCACTACTAGAAAACTCCTACTATTCCAACCAAAATTTCCTATGCATTTCCTACAAACGAAAATTCCAACACTTTTCCCACGAAATTTCTACGAACAAGAAATGGTCTTAGTTTTGTGACAATAAAAGCGACAAAAAAGCCACAAATTGTTATGCGTAGGAAAAGCGTCGGAAATTTCCTTTCCGACGGAATTCGTTTCATTTTAACCATTTGTCGGAAATTTGTAGGAATTGGTATGCATAAGAAAAGTGTCGGAAGTTTCTCACGGAATTCAGACGGAATTCGTTTTCATTTTAGCGATTAGTAGGAAATGCGTAGGATTCCAATTTATGAAAAATATATATATATTTATAATAAATAAAATTGATGATATTAAAATATAAAGTTTTATTATTTATAAAAATATATGTTATTGAATTTATTTATTATATTATCCGTAGGAAGAATGTCGGAAATTCCGAAAAAAATTGCTTACGGAATGGATAAAAAATATTTATAATACATTTTATATGTTATTTTAAAACAAATTTATTAAAATCCGAAGGAAATGAGTCAGAAATACCTACAGATTTCCTACAGAATAGTTTTTAATTAGTATCCGTAGGAAATGTGTAGGAAAATACCGACAGATTTCCTACGGAATTGTTTTTAATTAATATCCGTAGGAAATGTGTAGGAAAATACCGACGCAATTCCTACAAAATACATTTCGGTTGAATTTGACAATTCGTAAAAAATTCGTATGAAAATAATTAATTAATACTTCGATAGAAAATGTGTATAACACTTCAATACCGAATGTTACATGTATGATATTATTATCACTCAATACAACATGATATGTTATATAAAGGTTCTAATGGGCCATTAAGATGTATCAAGTTCAATACCGAATGTTATATAAAGGTTCTAATGGGCCATTAAGATATATCAAGGGCTATCACTGTCTATTAGGGTCGTATGACTTGTTAGTGTCCATTAAGATATATCAAGACTTAACATTGTCTATTAGAACACGTATGACTTGTAATTGGTTATTACGATATAATATTACTCAATACAACGTGATATAACCCGTCAACATCGAATGTTACATAATAAAGGCCTTAATGGGCCAGTAAGATATATCAAGGCTCAACACAGTCTATTAGGCATATATGACTTCTAATTCTCCATTACAATATAATAGCACTCAATACAACGTGATGTAATCCGTCAACATCAAATGTCACATGATAAATGCCTTAACAAGCCACTAAGATATATCAAGAATTAACACGATCTATTAGTGAACATATGACTTGTAAGTGTTCATTATGTTATAATGTCACTCAATACAACATGAAATAACCCTTCAACATCGAATGTTACATAATAAAGGCCTTAACAGACCATTAAGACGGTCTATTAGGGCGTGTATGACTTGTTAATGTCCATTACGATACAAGATCACTCAATATGGCATGAGATAAACCTTCAACATCGAATGTTACAAATAAAGGACTTAAGGGGCCACTAAGATATATCAAGGCCCAACACGGTCTATTAAGGCATGTAAGACTTGTAATTCTTCGTTACCATATAATATCTCTCAATACAACGAGATATAACCCGTCAACTTCGAATGTTACATAATAAAAGACTTAATGAGCCATTAAGATATATCAAGGCCCAACACGGTCTATTAGGGCATGTATGACTTGTAATTCTACGTGACGATATAACATCACTCAATACAACGAGATATGACCCTTCAACATCGAACGTTACATAATAAAGGACTTAACGGGCCATTAAGATATATTAAGGCCCAACACGGTCTATTAGGGCATGTGTAACTTGTAATTATTCGTTACGATATAATATCATTCCACACAACATGATATAACACTTTGGATCGGAACCGACTTGGTTCGTCAAACGTAAACAGTTAACTATTAAATACCTTATATAGACTAAATGTTTTTTTTAGTTTATGTTATGAAAGTTATATTTTATGTTATATTTAAATTATTAGATATATTTTATTTTCATAGAATTAAATGGTTAATATATACCGCTCAAACCACCAGCCAGAAGCAGCGTCGGAGTTGTCGCCACTGCGCTGGTATGTATTGTCTGTTTTGTAACTTAAAAAAAAAAAAAAAAAAAACTCCATTGCTCTTCTGATTTCTCACTTGCCATTGAGATGGTTTCATAGTATTTTTCCCAATTGCTTTATCTTAATTTATTAATTAGTTAATTTTGTGCGTTGATTTGAGTCACGTTAGATTCTTTTATTTATTCTTACAGTCCTTAATTTGAATTCTATAAACAGAGAAATTGTGTTAAAAGAATCACTCACAAATTGTTTAATTCGGTTCAACTTGTATTGCCCGAAGTTTCTCTCTAATGTTCTACCAGGTTAGTTACCCCACGGGCTGAACTAATATCTTTTGTAAACATATGTTTAAATGAAAATACGTAAAACAGTGGTATAAAATTACAATATTGTAATTAGTATTGATACTTATAAATTTATAAATATAAAAGTAATTCATAGGCAGTATGCAAACGTGGGTATCATTTATTCATGTTCTATTTGTTATTTAATTTAGCAGCAGTAGACATTTCCATTTGAGCACCTTTCATTTCTGTTTTCAATTTCCCTGTAAGCATACATTAGAAAATTGCCCCAAAACCTTGTTCTTAGTTGATTTAATCTATGTTTTACTAAAATATGCTTCAGGGAGACGTCGTGGAGGATGTAACAGTCATACTTTAGGGAAACGGAAAACAAGTCGGGCATCATGGTGAGGCATCCCATGAGAGTCTTGTTAGCAGTGTTGTTGCTTCCGATGAGAGTCTTGTTAGCAGTGTCGGGCATCATTAGTGTTTGTTCATGTTACAAATATACTAATAAGTGTTGGCTAGTATGTTTGTTCGTTTTGGGGGTAAGATTTATTTTTAGTTATACGTATATCTTATTAGAGTAAAGACTAAATTGATTCTAGCTTATAGGCAAATACTCTGATACAAAATTTAAAGCATGATATGTTTGTCACCAAGAACATGCTAATTGAGCACTTTACTTAACTTTTATACAGACCGTTTACTGTTACCGGAAAAAGCCATGAATGACTTGAGAGAAAAATCTAAAGAAAAAGGCAAAGACACCGGACATGTTATCGGAAAAAAAGAACATAGATATCCACCCGCTTCGGTGTCTAAGATAGTATAGAAGCAATTGTGTAAGGTAAGGGAGCTATTACTACTATTATTACTTTTTTATATATTACACTATATATGTGTGGTTTATGTTGTACTTGGCACATTGTCTAGCCTTACACATATATTATTGACCGTTTTAACAATTTAGGTTGAAAAAGTCTGAGTTGGAATGGAAAATGAACTTCCAAATGAAAGGGATGCTAGACAAGAGTTGGAGCAAAAAGTGCAACAAATGGAAAAAAGAAATGAAAGAAAATGAAGAAAAGATGCAAAAACAATTTGAAGAGTTTACGTAAAAATTTCAGCCTCATGTTAGTCATTAGTGCTAGTTTTTTAATTATACAGGATCATTATGTGTAACAACTGGTTTTGTGAGTGAAACGGGCTTGAAATTTTTTTGTTATTTATTCCGAATCTTTATGTTTAACAATGGATGATTTTGTAATTTAAACGTGCTCCGAATTTATGTTATATATTTTTGTTAAATTTATATACCGAATTTTATTTATCAATATGCATCTTTCAGTAGAAACAAGCAGGCATTTTTTTTGTTTTTTCTTTTATTTTTTAAATTTATTCGTAAGAAATGTGTAGGAAAAAGAATAAACTGGTTTCGTCAGATTCAGTTGGAAATCTGTAGGAAAAAAAGATAGTTTCGTAGGAAATGCGTAAGAAAAAAGAATGCATTTTGTTAGAATTGTGTAGGAAAAAAAAACTAATTTTGTGGGAACTACGTAGGAAAAAGGAATACATTCTGTTAGAACTGTGTAAGGAAAAAAAACTAATTTTGTAGGAAATGCGTAGGAAAAAAACTAATTTTGTAGGAAATGTGTAGGAAAAATGAATATATTCGGTTGGAATTGTGTAGGGAAAAAATATTTCCGTAGGAACTGTGTCGGGAAAACGAATACATACCGTTGGAATTGTGCAGGAAGAAAAAAAATTCGTAGGAATTGTGTAAGAAAATTAAAATATAATAAATATTAAATAATAAATATTAATATAATTGATTTAAACAACAAATTTTAAAAAAATAAATATTCCTTGGAAAATGCGTTGGAAAGTTAAGAAAATTAATTCCGTGAGAAATAAGTAGGAGAATTCCAACGAAACATTCGTGTGGGAAAGGAGTAGGAAAATCCGTAGGAAATGCGTCAGTTGAAGATTACCCACGAGTAAAATTCCTACAATCCATTTTCGTGGGTTGGGGTTGGGTATTTAAATATGTATACTTTGTTTTAATCATGGGTCAAAGGACCAATATATCCTTGTGTTACCTTAATAATAATATATATATACACACACCTATCATAGTCCGGTTTTAACGGTTTTATTTCTACACTGAAAGTGAAAGTGTTTGATTGATTAATGTATATCTTTGATCCATAGTGGATCATCGTCATCCTTAGATTATTAACTTGAAGATTTTTAAGCACGTTATCTAAAAGACGAAAGTCGTGATTGAGTTTACGTTCCCTCTTTACATTCCTTTAACGCAATAAACACATTCCCATAAGATCACGATTCAAAGGTGACAAGGGGTTCGCTGCCCCTATCATGGGCCCAAAATCAAGAAACATGAAGAAGAAGAAAAAAGACAGTAACAAACAACCCAACTTGAATATGTGGTTGTCACAAATACATAAGATGAAATCTGAAGATATCTTCTATTCAAAATAGAAACCTAATACAAGCATGGGATGCATCTATTTCAATTACCAGTTTGAATCACCAAGATGGATGTGTTGACCACCAAAATGAACATTTAACTAGATTATTTTCAACTCTAAACATTTTCTAAACCAATAAAAGGTTACATGTGTACTAGAGTGTTTACTTTAATATGCACCAATAAAAGCGACACATGGCCTGCAGGTTACGCCAAAAGAGCCCTCTTTGGGAGCAAACTATACAACGGACTTGGTGATTGCTCCATATATATGGCATTTCACACACGGCTTTGACATGAAATTTCCACAAAACCGATGGACTAGCGCTGTCCAGCAAGAGGACAATGATTTTGCATAGTGTCTTCAGTGAAGTAACATAGACTAATACGAGACATTGGTGAATTGAACTACAACGAATTGATCTCTATATGAAGGTGGAGAATATCAATGATGAGAGGATGAACCATGCCTTACGGATGGTGATTCTCAATGCCTTTAACAACTACCTACAAGCGGATATTGCATTTTTGTGTCTCAAACGACCAACACACTTGGTGGAACATAATGAAAATCACATGGACGATTTTCCAAATCATTTGTAACCCTTGGAACAACCTATTGTATTAATGGGTATTGTGCATAACTATGTGTATGCGATTTAATGGTACACTGAAAGATACATTGTGGTAGTGGATCACATCGAAGGTCTACATGGCAATTCGTTGCATCAAAGAATGATAAGGGTCACACTCGGTTCCTTCACTCCCAGCTCTAGAAATCGTTATAGGATATTATCAATTGTACCAGGGAACTTGATACCCAATGATTTGACACCAATCTATGGACACCATCGGGGACTTATAGATAGTTTTGTTAATTTTTCATTTGCACTAGCCCTTGATCATGCTACATTTGATCCCATGAAGTATGTGGTTTTAAGGTACAACTTGAACAATGAACGATGAATCTGAATCAAAGCACCAATATGTAACGCTGCGCATTTTTGTACCTTCCTTATGTAGAAAGATGTAATCGTATTTCTATTTTTGGAAACTTGTATTCGTATTCATTCCCAACCTTGTAATCCGATACTTTAATCATAACGAAATTCCATACTTTATACATATGTGTTATACATGCAATCAATCTTTAATTACGTGTTTACTTGCAAACTGGGACTTGTTATACATTCAAAAAATGTCATCCACACATTCACGATACGAAACTTATGCATATTTACGTGTTTCGTACTCGAAAACATGTTGAATTGTGAAGTTATAGCAAAAAATGAGAAACAAACCAAAATTCAGGGTTAAATTGTAATAAAAAATTGTTTTGATTAAACAAGGCGCCGCGTCACGCGAAGCCACCCCCTATCACCTTCGCGCGACGCCAAGGCTCTTGATCCATGGAAATTGTTTACTGCTCATGGGTTGGTCATCTTCTCCTCACCTCTTCTTCACCAAATCACTTCACAACTTCATTTAAACATAAAATCTAATGCTCCATTATAAAACCAAGCCACCATCACCTCATTTGCACTTTTTCAACTCTCTAAACACTCCCTAATCAGTTGAAATTGCAAGTAAATAGAATCCTCTAATTGCAAAAGTGAGCATCTACCTCACTTTTCTTCCTTCACTTCTTCTTCTTCTTCTTAAAAGCTTGGAACACCTCTAGGAGTGTTTCAAGTTTACCATGGTAAACTTAGTTGGAACATCACCATTTTGAGGTCCAAACTTTCTGTTTTGAAAGAACTTTTACTTAAATCTTTATAAACTTGTTTAAACCTATACAATCTTACACCCATCTTGCTTCTAGTTAAGCCTACGACTAAGGAGCTTGTGTATGGTGGATTGTCAAGAGTTAGAAGTGCAAACACCCTCTAAACTTTATGTTTTGATAAGGTTCCAAGCAACCTTCAAGTGTGTGACCATCCACCTGAAGGTTAAAATACCTTTTTTAGTAAATGACCAAAATACCCTTATGTGGGGTTCACTAGGTCAGATTTAACCATAAAAAATAACTGAGTTAAGGTTAAAGGACATAACTTGCAAGGGTTTGCAAACATTGAGTACGTTTTTTGTACTTTTTAAAGACAAATGACACACTTTGCAATCTAGTGTCAACATAAAGGACGATTTTTCTAATTTACTCTTAATGAAATATTTAGAATTTATCTTATAATATGATAACTAAGCATTTTATCCTAAGCATGACACCACTAAAATCAGGAAACAACCCCGCTCAACTTCGTAGTCACATATTCCTCATGTGCTTGTAGTTGACCATTATTAAATTTTGAATGGCCAAACTTTGGTTGAATTACATATAGTTATGATCATAAGTGTAAAAAATAATGAAGTTTTCTCATCATTTCACTTGTCTATGTAGGTTTGAATTACGTAGTTGTGTTCCTTGTCAAGTTTAGAATATATTTTTTTGTCCCTATGTAGGTGAATGACATAGTTGTGTTTCTTGTCAAGTTTTGAATACAATTTTTTCTTCAAATGCTTCTAGTTTGGATTTCGGTGTAATTCTTTATGTATTCATTTATCTTTTGTAACGTGTCTTGGTGTATAATTGCAAATAACACAATATTAAAGATTGAAATAGGGTGAAGAACCTCAAGATGGATCGAACCAGATTCTAGTTCAAATGAGTGCAACTAGCTACTTCTTTTAGGGTCGTGACTTTCACCACACTTTTGATTTGTAAACAATTACTCTTTTAAAAGTCATTCGCTATGGTTTATATATATATATATATATATATATATATATATATATATATAAAGGTGGAAATGAAATACGATAAAAATAATTATTTAAAAGGGTTTATACCACATTAAACTATTCTGAAGATATTTAATGTTTTAAATCTGTAATCAAAGAATCTAAATGAAGAATTTCTAGTGAAATATGCATGATCTTCTCACATTGTCACATCAATTAAACTATTACTCGTTTGAATTTGTTTGGTGATGAACACAACCCCCATGGATTTACTTGGTCAAATATCACCCTCATTGATTAAAATCTTTGTTGCACATGAGAGTGATTATTGTTGCATTTTGTGGTTTTTTGTTGAAATGCATGCATCATTGATTGCCTAACTCAAACAAACAAACTAAAATTATCTGGTCACCAAAAGCGTTTAAGGCACTAAGACTATAATACAAATAATATAGAGAAGATGATTTAGATCATTAGATATTTAATCAATCTAATTGACGTTGCTATCATCTGATTAGAGTTGGAATTTTGGGCCAAGCTCAAGGTTTAGTTTTCAAGCTGAGCCGGGGCTTAAGACATACAAAAAGTACTCTAGATTTCCAAAACTTACGTAACTCGCTCTCACGTAACTCGCTCTCACGCGTTGACTCGCTATTACAACGCTTAAAACATCGCTAAAACCGCTTAACATTGCTTTATAACTTGATTACATCGCTAAACAATCGATAAACGAACAAAAACGAAGAAAACCCAACAATCTGGGTCAAGTTCGCTCGAACTAACCCCAAGTTCGGCCGAACTTGACTGGCCACCACAGCATTCCAAGTTACCCCAAGTCCGCTCGAACTTGCACCCCAAAGGGTCAAGTTCGGCCGAACTTGGCTAATATCCTGTGAAATCCTCACAAGTTCGCGCGAATTTGCATGTTTCCATGCAAGTTCGGCCGAACTTGACTCCACCAGCCCTACTTTTTGTCTTCACCTATAAATACTCAGCCTTATTCTCTCATTTGAACTTGCTGCAACTTCGTCTGAGCTCCCGAAACCCGAAACCCTCTGTTTTCTAAGTAAGAATCAAACCGATTTCAACTACAATGATGTTCAACAACGTTTTACAACGATTTTGCATAAGGCATTGCCTTCGTTTTCATCAAATCTCTTCTGTTTACGAAAATCTTCATCTTTTTCCATCAAAACTTCTGTTTTCACTCAGATCTATACTAGATCTGAGCAAAATCTTTTAAAACATTGATTTTTACACCATTTTCGGACTAATGACGTATGTTTCGTTCACTTTTGAGTGGAACGAGGCGTTGTCGAAGCTAGATCTCAGATCCGGAAGCACAAGGACGAAATCGTCACTTTACACAAGCTGGACTAAACTGTACGAACCTTCAAGTTCGCCCGGATTAGCTCGAGTTTCTGTAAAATGGCTAAGTTCGCTCCAAAAGACCTCTCCGGCCTAAGCTTTACTTGGTGGCTTAAGGTTGGAGGGATGAGCACTCGATTTCCTCAGCAAATGACGCGAAAACGCAAGATTTTGGACCCAAAAACATCAAGTTCGCTAAAGAATCTCCAGCACCCAGGTCAAGTTCGACCGAACTTGAGCCCATTTGGGTCAAGTTCGACCGAACTTGATTCATTTTCACCAATTTCCACACAAGTTCGCCCGAACTTGTCTTTCCAGTAAGATTATCTCACAAGTTCGTCCGAACTTGACAAGTTTCCTAAGAAACTTACCAAGTTCGACCGAGCTTGTCTCAAATCTCACCAAATCCTTGCAAGTTCGGCCGAACTTGTATGTTTACATACAAGTTCGGCCGAATTTGTCTACTGCTCAATCAAAACTTAATCGTTTTAGCTTTTCGGAGACTGATGCACTTCCGTTCGCGTATGCAGGCTGATCCGGCGCTCTTCACAACTCTTCTCAGATCCCAAGTCTTACCTAAACGCACCCACAATGAGTATACTTGGCCCATTTTCGCTTTAATGCATTTTTTGAGTGTTAAATACGTTCCTCTATCAAAATCACTTCACAAATCAAACTGTTTATCACACGCGAATAATCTGATTGTGTATGCTCAATACGTGATACTAGAAGCATGTGACTAGGACTTATTTTCGTTAACTTGCTGTAACATCCGTCAAAAACGGATTTACCAAACCCGCTCCGTTTATTAACCGTACAATCAGTTAAAATTTTCGTTGCGAATTAAATGCCCAAAATAATTTTAAACGATAGATAATCAATTATTATATGGGAATATATAATTAGTTTTTGAAAAACTGTTAAAAACAAGAAAATAAAAATGAATTGTCACTGCCGGGTTTCGAACCCGGGTCAGTAACCGGTCCAGCAACAAACTTAACACACAACACTTGAACCACTGCGCCACTGATGCTACTTGTTAAATGTTGGAATCATTTAATTCATAACGCGTCTTTCCGAATTCAAAACCGGCGCCCAAAGTTCAGTCGTCGGAAATCCCGGCAATCTCGCGAGTTTTAACGACATCTTCAGTTATAACGTAAGCAATTACTAGGACATCGGTTATAACCGACGTCTGAGTCCGCGACACAAACTATAACCGCCGGAGAAATTCAAACCGACGAATCAAGTCGGAAATCAGACCAAGTTCATCGATAATTTACCCTATAAATACCCCCTCGAACCTCTGCAAACATTTTCGCTCAAAACCGCACCCTTTCTCGGCGAAAACTCACTCGCCGGAATTCACCTGCAAATCGCCGGAAAACCGGGTTCTTCATTTCTGAGCCTTACTGAACCCCCTAAGCTTATACCGAACTCACCCACATCCTTTGTAAGCTTTCTGGAGACTCGCTGCTGCAAGAGACCCGACGCCGGAGCCTGTTGCTGTCGCCGGAGTTTTGCCGGAAAAACAGAGGAAGCCAGTCGGTATATTTCACGCCTAATTTCCTTTCTTTTTATTTATATCTCATCTGTAATTAATCATAAAACGCTAAAGAAACCTGAATAAACACTTCGAACCAGTCAGTCATCACTTCTGGTTATAACACAATGAAGAAGACGAAGTTACGGAACATATAAGTATAATTTAAATCAAGAAATAACTCGGGTTAGACACACAGTCCAGCGGTGGACTGTGTGCACATTAAACACACTAACGTCTCGAGTTCGAATCCTGTTCCACACACGCTGCCTTAATAAAAATGATTTTTTTGTTAACCGAACCGGAGTCACACTGTTATATGTTAAGTATATTAATAACCGGAAAAATAACCAAGTTAGACACACAGTCCACTGGTGGACTGTGTGTATGTTTAATCAAAGCGCACGAGTTCGAGTCCGGTCTTCTGCATCGACCCGGACAATTATTTCCTTTTTAAATAAGTCAGAAATAAAAATAATTAGTTTGTGTTTAAGTATAATAAAAATCAGTTAAGTTAACAAGTTGGACACACAGTCCAGCGGTGGACTGTGTGTTAGTATAAGCCACAGGTCCCGGGTTCGAGACCTGTGGAGCGCACCGATTCCTTGGATTAAATCGTTTTTAGAAAATAAAAGATTTTCTGTTTAACATAATTAATATATAAATATAATTAAAAACAGAAATATTTCGGGTTAGACACGTAGCTCAGTTGGTAGAGCTGCGTGCACGAGTACGGGAGGTCTCGGGTTCGAGCCTCACTCAGCGTACATATAATACATACGAATCGGTCAAAGTCAACAGTCAACGGTCAAGGTCAACGGTCAACTGTAGCAAAAAAATCAAATTTTTTTTTTATTTTTATTTATTTATTTTAATTAAAAATCAATTAAAAATACTTAAAAAAAAATTTTAAGGTTAGAAAATAGCCTTAAACTCACAAAAATACACCCAACAATCCTACTAAAATGGATTAATAAAATCCGTTTACTTACCGAACCATAATGCTATTTATCTAGGTTAATTTCACTCGTGGTTAAAACCACTTCGCGTGCATTCAACATCATCAACCGAACGCACCCACTGTGAGTGAATCTTACAACTCCCCCTTTTTAATTACACGTTTGGGGTGTGTCATGTGTCACAAATTAATTAACTCGTTTATTTAAACTTGTGCCATACCATATCGTGATCTAAACTTAGATTGTTTATATTGTTGTGAATTCTTATTTCATTTTGACAAATTATATGAAATTCATTCATTAAGCCCATCAGTTCCTCGTGGGAGACGAGTTGAACAACGCGTGCCTCAAAACCAATCCATTATTGTTCATGTGTGTATCATTGAGTTTATATTGTTTGTAGTTGTGTCATTCATATTATCATGTTTATGCAATTCATTCATTAGGCCCATCAGTTCCTCGTGAGAGACGAGTTGAGCAACGCGTGCCTCTAAATGTTCCATTATTATTCATGTGTGCTTTATTTAATATCTATTGATTGTTGAGTAAGTTTACATCTATTTTTACTCATGTGTGGTTGTGCACTCATTTCATGATCAACTAAATAAACTTGTTCAAATGTTTTCCATAGGATTCACTCGCCAACTTTATGTTGATCCAAAAACCTTTTTACATATGATACAGGTGAACAGGTTGAAGCAAGGAAAACATAGGAAATGCCTTAGAAGAGAACAAAGAAGCTTAGATTGATAGTTAGAACATGTTGTAGTATTTATTGTAAATTTCCATTAAATTGTATTTAATGAATATGAAACGCATAATAAATGTCATGAGCTTTGATGATAACCCAATCATGCCCCGATCACCTTTTCCGCTGCGGGTCGGGGTGTGACACTTGCCTCCTTAGCTAGTATGGTACTATAGTGTTGCTTACACCCGACGGGGTCTAGTTAGGATGGACGCGCAAGCCTTCTCATGGTAGTTAGCATGAGAAATGAGCCTATGTTATGCAATGTGTTTTGGTGTATCATGATATGTAATTAGATTAGTTCGCGGACGCTTTCTCCTTTATGCTAGTAGTACTCAAACCTTTATGCTCACCTTTACTAAATTTTATTGACTTGTATTTTAACGTATGTAACAGGTTGATGATTTAGCTTATCGGATGCTTTGGATAGCCGAGTTTAGTTTAGTTTGCTTTTGTTTAGAATGGTTTTTAATAAAATCTAGGGGATATCGAATCTGATTAGTTTGGTGGGAAACAAGTTTCTGTAATGATTATTTTGAAATATTGTGTTTAATGGTACGGGACGTTGAATGTTAAATGATGTTGATAGATAATTGTTATGGAATTCTCATAAGACAATCTGGTCGCCTAGTGCCACTACCCCGATGTTTCCGCCATCGATTGGGGTGTGACAAAACTGGTCACAATACAAAAGACTACCTTTTCATAATTACCATTAATATGTTTATGCATTGAACTGGTTACTGATATGATGAATGTGTGGTTATCAATATGTATTTGTTAAAAGAAATCAAATCAACAAGTAGAATAATTGACTGTGTTGCCTAAGCTCCAACTGAGTGAAGTTTTTTTTTTTTGCCTAGAATTTATTATAGTTGACTAAAATATGAACTGATTTCTTTTTTATAGTTTACCATTAGATTAAGTGGAAGCCTAATTCATGGTCATTTGTATGTTTGGTTATACCGGCAAACACTGCAGCCAGTGGGGAGGAATTGGTTGCCAACAACCATATGTTGCCTCCCGGGTTAGAAGGTGATACCCGGAGATTGGTGACCTGACTCAACCACTTTTTACTAAATAAATATGATTTAGTTTTAATTTATTGTATAAATTTATTATAAAAATAAAAATGCTTATTATTTCGGGCCACTCCCAGTCGAAAGAGGGTGATACCCGGAGATTGGTGACCCGAGTCAACATCTTGGCCGGATGGTCTGGTGTTGCTGGGCCTGAAGAGCTTCAAATTTCCACTCTCTGTTGCTGTGGTTGGAACTGAGCTAGAAGTTTCAAAGTACCCTCGCATACACGTAATTTACATTTAAAGACAATCTTATAATAAACTCACTGTTACATTTTTGTAACCTTGATAAAAATGTATTCACTATAACAAATTTCCTGTTTCTTGGCTGGGCTTCAACCACGTTAACCCCACCTGATCCCTCTTTAGCAATTATCAACGACGCAAGTCACTCAACAAAACGGTTGATCTCACATTCTTTGATGAAGGAATGGTCTCCCTGCTGAAAACAAATTGTGATGAAATGATGACAAACAACGGCTACACAGATCCTAAAATACTTCCAAAGGAAATCCGTGACATGATAGGAAAAACAAAAATAATGCACATATCCGTCAGAGGGAAACAATATGTCGTCACTAGTGTTTCGGATCCTCCTGTTGTGCAAACATCAACTGACAACATTCAGCAGCAAAACATGGGCACTCCTCCACCAAAAACACCCAACCCCAACTCTAGACGATCGCCAGGTAAACATAACAAACTCAACACCACTTGATGTCCATGAATTGCTTAATAAGTCTGTTAATTTTGGGCTTTTGGTCTTGCTGAACATACTCACTTTTTGGGCTCGCTTTAGCCCATGGGTTATATAAGAGGTTTATTAGTTCTGGCATTTTGTTTCTGAAACTAATAGAGATGGGCATAAAAACCGTTTCCGAACCCGAACCGGTAGAACCGAACTGGAACCGGTTCCAGTTCCTACCCGACATTAAGTAGAACCGGTTCCGGGTTCAAAATACCCGTTGGTTCCAACCCGGTTCCACAATTTTACCATTTGAATCGGGTAGTAACCGGTTCCTAACCGTACCCGGTTCCTACCCGTACCCGGTTTTACTAGTACCCGGTTCCATCAGTACCCGGAAATGCAGTTCTAGAAGGAACCGGTTATACCGTTAAAATGTTACCGTTGGAACCGGTTATAGCCGAAAAAGTGGAGACTAACGATAGAAAGAAACACAAAATAACAAACACAATAGAAAGAAACATTACACAAACTTTATTAAAACACCAAACCAAACGGGTTACATCAAACATTTGAAGAACCGGTGCCGGAACCTTCTCCCGTCTCATTTTTCTTTGCCTTCGTCACTGGGCAATGCCGCTCAGTGTGTTTCTTAAGGGTTGAGTTGGCTGCGGCCTTCATAAATTTTCCGCAAGCTTTGCATCTAGCTATCTCGTGGCTGTCGGACATTAAACAGAGATCAAAATTCTTCCATATAGCGGGTTTCTTTTCGTCTCTAAGACCGTAACAACTTCTTCGTTGCATGCTATAGGTATTTTGCAAGATTTTAGAAGATGATTGAGTTTGTAAGTTGATGATGGTGAGTGTTAAGTTTTGAAATGGTAAGTAGGGAGGGGTTTATATAAAAAAACCGATTTCGACTGCCAGGAACCGGTTCCCAACGGTAACATTTATCAGGAACCGGTTCTGAACAGTAAAAAAGTCAGGTTTTACTGTCAGGAACCGGTTCTGAACAGTAAAAAGTCAGGGTTTACTGTCAGGAACCGGTTCTGAACAGTAAAAGTCAGATTTTCGACTGTCAGGAACCGGTTCTGAACAGTAAAAGTCAGGTTTTCGACTGTCAGGAACCGGTTCTGAATAGTAAAAAGTCGGGTTTTACTGTCAGGAACCGATTCCACACAGGAACCGGTTCCACACCATACCCGGTTCCATAATACCCGTACCCGGTTCTACACGGTTCCATATTCTTGTGTGTGAACCCGGATAGGAACTGGACCCGGTTCCACACCATACCCGGTTCCAATGACATCCAAGCAGAACCGGGTCCGGGTTGGAACCGATTCCGGGTAATAATAAAACCCGATTATGCCCATCTCTAGTTACTTGTACATTAGAAAAAAAGTGAATTTATTATTCTTTTGGATGCATTACATGTTATAATTAACAAGTTGGTACTTGATTACACTTCGAATAATACACCAATGTGAGGTCACACAAAGTGTATTTTAAATTGAAAAAATAATAATATTTGTTTGACCCTTTATAATTCAAGATGGATCATGCATAAAACTTCAAATTCCAAGTCTCTTCACTTTATTCTCGTAAAATACTTTACTTTTAAAACATACATTTTCAATGTTTGAGCTATAATACTCTTGAAGTTGATTTGAGCAGATATGTTCTTTTATAAGTTTAGAAGTACATATCAAATACTCTATAAAGGGTCAAACAAATATTAATTTTTTCAATTTATTTTTTGGACAAATAAGTTCAAAGCAGGTGTGTTTATCCTAAGTTAGTGCGTTAGAATTTTTATTATAATCTTAGGTTAATTAATACTTCGCTAAAATAAAACTCACATATCTTATTACACAAACCTTACTAACCATCTCTTTACTATCCCAGATAACAGCAACACTTCAAAGAAGGGACGCATGGGGCGCGAGGAATGATACGGACAGCGAACACCTCTTGTACAGTTGTCAAGTAGGAAAAAACGCAACTGTAGGTCGTAGTTAGGAAAGCCATGTCCTCAAGGAATATGTATTTTGTGCAACTTATGTAACTAACATGGTTGGTGTTAGTAACCTAAGTTGCAACTATAACACATGTACAAACCTAGACACAAACTCTTGGCTGTAGCTAATCTAGCTAGCCTAACCAATGTAACTCAATGCAACTAGCTTAATGTAAATATAAATCTAGCCCCCGCCGCATTGCGGCGGATTACTTTTCTAGTTTCATATAAATTCAAACCTTCATTAGCGAGATTTAAGGTATCTAAATTAATTGTTTTTTCCTTGCAAATTCAATGTTTATCCATAGAAAGTTGATGTATATCATTGTTTATATTTTGTTCATATTTCTAGAAATTTTTTACCACATTTTCATACAAATTTAAAGCAGAATGGCTCATCTAAACTGTTTTGAAACATTAATCATCGATCATCTCTACACAATCTTCTTAAGGCTTGACTTCCTTGAACTGAGGAATGTAAGAGTTGTATGCCGTCGTTTCCGGGGTATAATCTAGAACAAAAATGCATTCAACGGATTGTATAATTGATTTGGGAGTTGCTCGATTTGTCATTTCACGCAGGGTTATGACTAACAATTCCCACAAAATCAATGGATCACGACGAGAAGGAAACCGAAGGACAATGACCTTTCATATTTTCTTCGGTGGTTTACTGTGCGGAATTGATGCTGAATTAATATGTGTTTGGAACTGCAACGTGTTTTTCAAAGTAAGATACATGGGGTTTAAGGTCTTCAATATGTTGAACTAAAATGTTTTTTTATTAGTTTTGGGACTTATATTAATACAATTGAAAATTGTTAGTTTATACATACTTTATACTCATTATTCTATCTTGTACATTCGCTAAATTTGTTTAAACAATGCATCTTTTTATGATTTAGTAAATTTGGGGGACGGAAAATGTCAAAAAAGAAACTTCTGGTTTTCCCTCTCCCTCGCGCCACACGGAGGGACAGACCAACCCCTACGCGGGGCGCACCTAACCAGATCAGGTGTGGTTTGCGAACAGCAGCCGTTTCACACCTTAACTCACCTTCAATCTTGATTTTATGATTGAATTTTGGTTACCAATTTATTACTTTTGAACATTAGATCAAGCTTAAGGACTTTTAGGAGAATAACACTTTTTGGTTTTGGGATTCTTGACTTAGGAACTTCGCTTTACATGACCTTTGCTCGGTACCATTTGTTTGTATGCATGTATGTGGTGTGATATGTGTTCATTTTATACAATTTAGTACTTGATACCATTTGTTTATTGTGAATAATAGCTTCATGTCATTATTTGTTTTTGTTTTTATTTTACTCTTGTATCTGGATATTGCGTTGGGGATGAGGGTCTTTTTGGAAGCAACCTCACTATCCTCAGAGGCTTGCCTACATTTCACCCTCCTCAGACCCTACAAATAGCTTTAGGCTATGCGTGAGATCATACTGGGTATGATTTATTGGTTACCATGTGTTTCATGCTTTGATCATTAATGCACTATGCCTAAGAAGTAGATAATAGTGCTATTGGTTTGACAAACCGCTCGAGCCATTCGGGTGTCGAAATCGATGTTATTCTTTTTTATTTTTGTCAAGTATGTTTGTGGTTCCATCATCATTAGTGACAGACCCTTTGCGAGATTGATGTATTAGTATAAGCTTCCCTTTCGTCATTATGTACACCTGTAAAAACAAAACAAAAAAGCAGGAAAATATGATGAGTCATGTATCATCAGGAAAATATGTTTAGTGTGAGCCTTAAGATAAACACAAATCAAAGCAACTCTAAAAGTTCAACCAAACAAAACACACAACAAGAAACATGACCCATCATTTTTTCCCTCTCGTCACTAATGCCAATTATTGTACAGTTCAATGCAAAGTTCTTGAAAACCAACACCAACATTGTTCAATTAATAACAATTGGCATAAAATTTATGTTCTTGGTAACTACATACACCTACAACAATTCAACCAACAAAATACATGATACAGCTAAAACGGGTCCTCCACTATGGCATAGTGGTTGTTCCCATCTCGGTGAAGTCTTGGCCTGGGGTTTTACCCAGGTTCGAGTCCAAGAGGGGGGGGGGGCGCAGTTTTACCTATTCTACGGGGTTTCTGCGCATCAGGGGTGTGCTACGCTTTCTAGCGGTGGTCGAGTAGTCGGCCTTTGGACATAGCTCCGAAAGGGTGGGTTTACACGTGAAAAGCAGTTAGTCGTTCAAAAAAAATGATACAGCTAAAACCTCAACAAGAAACACAAATAAAGAAAAATATACCCCAAAAACAGTATATAAAATCAGAGAAAAATAAACAAAATGTCCAAGAAAGAAGTACCTCACTTAGCAGCCTTGCTATCGCAATTCCAATTTTATATAAAATCAGAGAAAAATAAACAAAACCGAACCCGCAACACGAGGAATCAATTCTAGTTTTATATGTTGGCCAGTACCGATATGGTACAATATTGGCACGCTACTGGTATTCAATACGGAATTTCTCATCCCTAGGTTAACGCCGTTGAAAAGAGGTCTATCTTGGGGAGTTATCCATGGATTATTAAAGTTCAAAAGTCATGTGTTAAAATGTGAAATTTTGGTGAACGATCGCCTATAGTGATACCAATATATAAATTATAGTACTGTTTTTTTTATAAATGACCAAATACCTAACCTAATAAAAGTACATATAAACCTATGGAAGCATCTGTATTCAGGATAGAATCAATTCTAAGTATCAAACTTGAAGAACCTGATAAACACTTCTACATAACTCTACTTAAAACCGATATAGTATGGATTTTTTTATAGGGACATGTTTGCTATATAACCAATTTTAAGTACTTATACTTTATGTATATGATATCCAGTGGGATAAAGAAAACGTGGGGGTTATGTGGTTACATGACTGGCATTACGTAGCACAATTTCATCAATGTTTACAATAAGTGTTTATGTGGTAATCGTAGTTCTTTTATTAAAATTGGTTATGTCCTATATAGAGAGACATGCACACGCCTAATACGTAACCGAAGTTATGTTGAGAACCACAAGATCGCAGAAGCAATCATACGTGATGCTTTGATTGTGATTTTTATTTAATTAAATAGGTAAAACTGTAAAAATAAATGATTTTATCTTCCCTCTATTCTTTTATGAAAAAAAAAACGATATAACACTATGCGCATTATATCACATTTTTATTTTAGCCAATGAACTCCGGCTCAAGTGGTAGGAGGACTTGAGTTCTTCTATTAAGGCTCAAGTTCGATTTCCATTTCGTGCAAAAAAGGAGTGAGACACTAGTGGACAATGATAGGGGACTTAAGGAAACCTGAGTTCGATCCTTGAGCCAAACGGGTTTTACCGGTAATTTCACCGTCGTGCCTACGCACGGTTGGGTTACCGGGTTTTCCTCGGTAATGGTGGTAGACGACTCGGGTTACTCTCGGAGTACTCCGTTTGTCTAGTGGGTACCCCGAGAGTCACCGGATTTGATTTGTTAGCCGCAAAAAAACATTTTTATTTTGACTAGAAAAAGAAATATAATACTTTTTGTTCATAAACTAGTTTTTGCCCCGCCCGGGTTGCGGGGCAATAAGCCGAATATCTCTCTCTCATAGCTTGTATGTCTGTGTTCGATTACTTGTACATACTACTCATAACACGATCTTAAAAAAAATTATATCGAATCAACCAATTAGAACAAAACGCTACCAAACTTTTGCTAAAAAAACTAAAACGATCGAAAGACTATAATTTTAAACTCAAAGCAAAATTGTAATTTTTCAGGACAAATGAGCATGTGTCAGGCATGCCTGGACGAATAAAAATTGCACTTATGTCCGCCCGCGTTGCGGGGCATTAAATCAAATATTTCTTAGTTTCATAACAACGATGGCAAGATCACAATTTTTAACTGGGGAAGAAATCGTAATTTTTCAAATGGTGGCAAAATCATATTTTGAACAGAGTGCAAAATCACAATTTTATTTTGAACTAGGGGCGAAATCATAATTTTGAACCTGCGGCAAAATTGTAGTTTTGAGATAAGGGAAAAATCATAATTTTATTTTGAAGTAGGGACATAAACGTAATTTTATACTGACAACGAAACCGTAATTTTAATCTGAGTATAAAAAAATAAATTGATTGGTTCAACAAAGAAGGGCTAGGAACTAGGAAAATGCGTGACACTATTTCCTCAACTTGAAAATGTATCTTGCCTGGCATGTATATGTAGGGAATTCAGTTGACTAGTATTAAGCCGCGTTGTGAGATTGAATATTTGCACTGATTGTGAATTTTCATGTTGACTTACATGTTGAAGTCAATTGCACCAATAGCATTTCACCAGATTCCCCAACAAATACATTGTTTATTTGTATATTTATTCATATAAATGATTTTAAAGTTTTGGCATGCTTTCAATGATATATATAATTTATTAAGAGCACATGAATTTTTATTTTTTGCTTCCTTTTTTTCTTCATGTTTTAACAATTTTTACAACCTTTTGATTGATGTGATCACATTCGCACGTATACATTCTTATGGTCAAGATTGTGATCTTGCATAAAACTACCCCTAGACTTTGTATGGCTAATTGTATTGTGGTGTACTACTATACTTTCACTTCAACCGAAATCAAGCCACATAAAGATGGGTTCAGTACGGGTTTTGAGCAAAATAAGTATAGGCCAAAATATACCATTTAAAAAATTATTAATTTGGTTTGGGTTGAAATTGGCCGTTTAATTAAAAAAATGCCAAAATAGGTTCACACGGAGTTATTTATGATTTTATTCCCATTATTGGCAAGTGGAGATGGTTGTGGCGGGTGGTGGTGGTGATGGTTGAGGCAGCGGGGACAAAAGTGACGCTGGTAATTATGGATGTGGCTAGTGAACCGGTTAAACTCGAAATTTCTAGTATTGAAGCGGTTGTGGAGGCGGTGGTGGAGGGGGTGATGCTCCCAATTTGGACCCTTTTTAGGTTAACAAGTTTAAAAATAGTTGTACGTTTTGTCATGATTGCCACTCATCGGAATTGAAGGGTAAGTGCGAGAAGTAATTCCCTTGTGATGTATTGTTGTGTTTATTACTTTGTTTATTTCACGACGTGCTTTTGGAAAATGTCTTGTTAACCAAGGCTACGCAATTTGTGATTTATGGGTTGCATAATGGAAAATGCAACCAAGATAATAACTCTACAAATTTAATTACATATCAACTAGTTACAAGTTTTCTAAGTTCTTTGCTTAATCGAATGGTTTGACAAGTTTTTATGTGATTTCATTCATAATTGGTTGTAGAGTAGATTTGACTTAATTGAATGGTTTGACAAGTTTTTTCTTGCTGTTTGTGTTGTTGTAGAATTGGTGTTTAATCGAGGTTATCTGATTAAAAGATTTGAGGTGAAAAAGAAGAACTCACCGAGGAAGCGTTGGATAGATAGAGGTGTTACGAGTTTGTTCAATGTAAGATTAATGAGCATTCTCGGTGAAATTGGTTTGTTCAATGTAAAATTCTTGGTGTTACGGATTTGATTGTTACGTGGTGGCTAGGGGTTGCACGGGATACCCCTCAACTTTCTTGGCAAAGCATAACTTTTTCTCTCGTTTTCACCGTTATATGTATGGGATACCCCTGAACAAGTATTAGGATACCCTAGGTCTTGCTAAACTTGAAAGGAGAAAGAAAATAGAGAAATTTTAATGTTTCCGGCAAGTGATCGGGTTCCGACGAGCTGTTCAGATTTGTGAAGTTGAACCAGAGAAGAAAGAAAAGATGTACGACGCTACGGTGATATATTATTAATTTATTATTATTAAATGAATTGAATACTCAAAAGTTTATTATGGGCCTCAACTATACAACTGAAAACCTAATATACCTTATACACAACACAAAAAGTTCATCCATCTATATCTCTGTCATTTACTATTATCGCATAGAGCCCCACGTCATCTACCATTTATTGTTTCACCATTTAATTTGCATTATTTCTTTTATTTTCTTTTTAGTTTTTTAATTTTTAATTTTTATTATTATATTGATAAATAATTACAAAGTGGCTGTTAAAAAAATTAGAAACTGATAAAGATATTTGTAAAAGTGTTTATTTATTTGACTCTGTAAATAATTAGATATCTCATGATGTATTCAAGTAACTTTGTATAAATATTTTGTTTTGTATGTGTAGAAAGCTTTAAAAAAGTGTTTTGAAAATCTCAAAGTAAGTAAGAGACTTCATTAAATTCAAATGAAAATAATAATAAAAAGAAGTCGATAAGAAATTGAACTATCTACGAATGAAATTATCGATGCCCCAACACCAACCAATCAATGATCATACGAATAATATACAAGAGAAAATTGTTGAAGCTAACATTCGTTTTACTTATTGCAACCGCAACCGTTGAAAGATGTTTTTCTATATAGAAGCTTGTCAAGACGAATTTACTCAATCAAAAGAGTGATGATTATCTAAATAGTGCTCTAGTTTGTAGCATGCAAAAAGAAACATATGATAAACAAATAGATAACAGTGATGTAATTGCTCGAGGTTCAAAAAGCCGAAGAGGAAAATATATTAGGCACTTGTTTACTTTATTTATTATCGTATTTTTTTCATTTACATTGTATGAATGTACGGTAAAAAATTAGGATACCCCTGAATTTTTCTTCTAGTTCCGCCCCTTGCGTTACGCACGAAACCGCTGATAAAAATAAAAAGAAAATGTAGAAAAAAACACTAAAAGATAACCAAAAGAAAATCAACCAAAAAAGATTGTATGGTAATGATGTTGTTATTCGTATGAAACCCATGATTAGAGATGAGCAAATGGTGCCCTGAGTACCGGTACCGAATTTCTCGAACCGAAAGATCTTAAGTACCAATTCGGTACTGACTTTTGGAGTTCCTAGTACCAATTCGCAACCCGTTTTTACCTTCATATACTAGTACCATAACCAGTATTTTCGGTATCGGTTGGCACCGAGCTCATCCCTACCCTTGAAACTAAAAAAATCAATAAAAGTTAAAGAAAATCAACAAAAAAAGGTTATACGATATCGTTGTTTTTCGTACGATACCCGTGATTAGGGATGAACAAATGGAACCGGGTAGCATTTATCCTAACCCATAATAATTTTTTATTAAAGTTAAGAAAAATAATAAAGAAAATAATTATTATGATAATATAAAAACAATAAAAGTGTTAAAAAGTCTATATATATTATCATTATCAATACACTAATTTTCAAACGATTTGAACAATGTTTTTATAAAAAAAAAGGAATAGTGCCAGGCCAGCCTAGCCTGGCACTCCCTCATTGGACCAACCGTTTAATAATTGTTTACGCTTTAAAATTACGGGTTTGCCCCCATTTTAAAATTACCTTTTCGACCCTTGCTCAAAATAAATTTACGCTTTCGTCCCAAGCCAAAAATTACGAATTTGCCCACCGCTAAAAATTACGATTTCGCCCTCAGCTGAAAATGACGTTTTCGCCCCTGTTTAATATAAAAAAAGGAATTGTGTCAGGCAGCTGGCCTGCCACTCCCTATTGGACCAATCGTTATTATTTTTTTACGCTTTACAATTACGGGTTTGCCCCCATTTTTAAATTACGTTTTCGGCCCTTGGTCAAAAAAAATTACGCTTTTCTCCCTAACCGAAAATTACGAATTTGCCCACGAAAAAAATTTACGATTTCGCCCTCAGCTCTAAATTACGTTTTCGCCCCTGTTCGAATGGAAAAAATATGTTCTCGTCCCCACCTTAAAATTACGATTTTTCCCTCTCTTCAAAAATAGATTTCCCCCCGTTTAAAAAATTATGATTTCGCCCTCAGTTAAAAATTACGTTTTTGCCCTTGTTCAAAATAAAATTACGCTTTCCGCTTCAACTCAAAAATACGATTATGCCCTCGATTCAAAATAAAAATATGGTTTCATCTCCGGCCTAAAATTACGGTTGTGCCTTTAGTTTAAATTTATATTACTGTGTTGCCCTAGGTTCAAAAGTATGAATTCGCCCTTGCTCAGATTTACACTTTTGCCCCTGGTTTTAATTTCCAGTACAATAACTATAATATAAACAAAGGAATAGTGCCAGCCAGCTGGGTTGGCACTCCTCTATTGGACCAACCGTTTATTATTTCTTTACGCTTTAAAATTACGGGTTTGCCCCTATTTTAAAATAACGTTTTTGCCCCATGCTCAAAATAAAATTACGCTTTTGGCCCCAGCCAAAAATTACGCTTTTGCCCACGACTCAAAATTACGATTTCGCCCTCAGCTCAAAGTTACGTTTTCGCCCCTGTTCAAATGGATAAAATATGTTCTCGCCCCCACCTTAAGATTATGATTTTTTCCCTCTCTTCAAAAATAGATATTTCCCCGATTAAAAATTATGATTTCGTCCTCAGTTAAAAATTACCTTTTTGTCTCTGTGTTGCCCTAGGTTCAAAAGTACGAACTCGCTCTTGCGTAGATTTACACTTTTGCCCCTGCTTTCAATTTCCAGTACTGCCATCACTTTAGGTTTTTGCAAATTACGATTTTACACCAGTGAAAAAATATAACTTTCAATTAGTTAAAAATAACAGTATTGCCATTGTTTTAGTTTTTTTAGCAAAACTATAAAAGTGTTATGTTTTTATTTGTTGACTCGATTTAATTGTTTTCCTTGTCAAGGAGCTGCCTAACACTCGCTCATTATTCGGCCATCGCCCTGTAACGCGGGCGAGGCATCAACTAGTTATTACAATACTAAAAGTGCTATTAATTAGGCTTGTTTATTAATATATAGGGTGTGGTTACTGTAAAAAGGATCATTTTCGTGAGAAATGTGAGAAGGCATAGAATTAACATGTAGCATCATGTTTTGAACTAAACCATGATGTTTTGAGTTGTTTTGGCAAGAAAAACATCAAACATAACAATTTGAAACACATTGCAATGTATTATCGGCGTGAAATTTAAAAAACACTATTTAACACTTAAAACCCACTACTTAATGTTCTTGGCATGGTGTTTTAAGTTTTAAACCTAGAATTCATTGCATTATGTCTTAAATTGTTATGTTTGATGTTTTTCTTACCAAAACAACCTGAAACATCATACATAAGTCCAAAAAATGATGTCTACATGTCAATTCTTTGCCTTCTCACACTTCTCATGAAAAATGTTTTTTTACAGGATCCTAAACCAATATATATATATATATATATATATATATATATATATATATATATATATAAGGGGAAGGATAAAATGAAAACCCACTTGAGGTGAGAAAACTCAAGAAAACCCTATGTAACATTTTTATTTTTTTCTACAAAAAAATAGGAAATGTAAGTTACATGTTAATGAACGTTTTGTAACAAAAAATAAAAAGCGCCGAGTGGATTTTTTTTGTAAAAAATTACAAAAATTCAGTTTTTTAGCATTTTTTTGTAAACACTAAAATTTTTTAAAAAAATTATAAAGAAAACCATTCGGCTTTTTTGTTTTTTTTGTTACAAAACGTTCATTAACATGTAACTTACATTCCTTATTTTTTAGAAAAAAAATGTTACATAGGGTTTTCTTGAGTTTTTTCAACTCGAGTGAGTTCTCTCTCTCTCTATATATATATATATGTAATTATGGAGTGAGAATGGAAAAAAAATTAAAAATAAAACAAGAATTAAGAAAATGATACCATTTAAATTCTAATATATTATGGAGTGAGAAAAGAAAGTCTAGACTACTAAAACATTTATATACCTGAGTTATAGTTTTACAACATACCAACACAACATTATACAAGAAAAGACAAAATAAACATTGGTAGCGGGTAGGGATTTCCTGAAAAACAAAATCATTCAGAAAGTGACATGTGTCTTAAAAGGTTGAGTTGTAGCCTTGTCCCAAGTTAGCGGAATTCGCAGGTATCTAATAAGAATATGACACGGTCCATAATTTCAGAGGAAGCGTCTTTGTAGCCCCCAAGTGAGAGAAGAAAATGGCTAGGGTTCAGATACTAAAGGGTTGTAGTGGCCGAACCTCCTAAGTCGATGGATATGGGCCTAAACTGATGGAAACGACTAGGAATAAGTCTTTGTTGTTCTTTGCTTCTCTAAGTTTATGATTTATTGTGAGCTCTGATCATGTTAATTAGATACTAGTAGCATTCTTTGTGTTTTTTTTGTTTTATTTGTCTTCGGTTATGAGAAGTTTGTCTTATATCTTTCACTTTTTAGACGGGTTTAATAATCAATAACTAGTTTTGGTATTATTCTATATTCTTGTGTTATATTGATGCTTCTTTACACTTATAACTGTCAAGACTAATATGTACTCATCTAAGGTATCTCATTCTTCTAATTATAATTATCGTGACATCCTGGGCCGGCTTAAGAGGGAGTAAAGTAAAGATGGAATCATCTTTTTTATTTCAATAGAATTAAATTCAATTTTGCTCCTTGAGGTTTGACAAAAACATCTATTTTCCCCTAAAATATATAAAACATCGATTTACCTCCAAAAGTTTTATCAATTGTTTCATTTTATCTAACCCTCTAACAACATTCATCTCCTTCGTTAATTCTAATCGTGTGTCTATCATGTGATGGGTATCTGATCATTTTCAATACAAAAATAAAAAATCCCTACACAAAAACCTAGTAGTTCACGTCAATTCTCTATCTTCAAAAACTCATTCCATAGCGAATTGATGTGAACTAATGGGTTTTTGTGTAAGGCTTTTTTAGTATTTCTGTGGGGATTTTTTATTTTAGCATGGAAAATGACAAAGATACCCATCACATAACACACACATGGGTTAGACTTAACGAAGGAGATGAATTTGTAAGAAGTTTGGATAAAAATGAAACAACTGATAAAACTTTTAAAAGTAAATTGATGTTTTAAATCTTTAAAAGAAAAATTGATGTTTTTTCAAACCTGACGGAGTAAAATTGAATTTAACTCATTTCAAATCACAACTTGTATATAACCGAAAAAAATATCCCAAGATTATAAAATTTCATTATAAATATCTTTCAAATAGAAAAGTCAAAACCAAATTAATTCAGATAATATTTATAAACCGTTGTCGTTTTGTAACATCAAAAGGCCTTGTCGCGTAATCCCCCCTATGACACTAACGTAAGCCACAAACTTAATTCCTACTAACGTACGCAAACCAAAACCAAAAACCAAAGCTACTGTTTTATTTTGCGAATTTTTTTATTAACTGATTTTGTATATCAAGTTCTTATTGTTTGAGTATTATTATGTCACACAATTAGTACCTGAATTCCATTGTGGTAGTTATATCAGGACTTCAAACAGAGGTACAACCTTTTTTTTTTTTTTTTTTTTTGCAACACATTCTTTCCATTTTCCTTCACATGATCACAATGCAATGTTTGTTTGTTCATGAGAGAGTTATGTAGCAATGTCGCCAAAAATCGAGGATTTCGACTAGCCAGCTTTATTGTTTGAGTACCATTCGGTCACACAATTAGTATGTGCATGAATTCCTTTCGTACGGCTTTAAATAGAGCCATACGCCTTTGATTTTAACGCAACCTTTCGTTTTTCCTTCACATATTCACACAATGCAATGTTTTTATTTAAACTTGTGACTGTTCTTTGTTTGTGGGTTATATTGTTCACAATTTGTATCTAATTGAACAATGATCATTTTGAAGGATAAGAAGATGGGATCGATAGCAGCTCGGTTTCTGCTTGTTAGCTTTATTTTGTTAGACTTTTTGGACAATATACATGCCGGTGTCAGAAGCAGTTTCATCCGTTCCGAGTGGCCATCGGATGACATGCCTCTTGACAATGATGCTTTCGCAGTTCCGAATGGTTATAATGCTCCAGAGCAGGTAATATGCCTGCTTTAGGGTCGGTTAATCAGGTTTGAGACTAGTCTTTTTTTCGTGGTTTGGGATTTGGTGATATACCTGTTTACCCGACCTGCTTACCCGAAAAAGTGTACCCGTTTGCCCGATATAATTTCTTTTATATTTTTAAATATATGTATATATTACATCCATTTTTTATACATATAGGTATTTTGTTCCGTATACACTGTAGTTATTTGATATTTTTATAGTAAATACTAAATGTAACTGATAAGTAGCTACCTGATAGATATCCTATAGGTTTTGGGTCGAGCGATACCCAAGGGTAATTTTTTAAATTAATAGGTTTATCCGAAACCTTAGGTATTTACCCGCTAAAAACCTGACGGGTTTTGTCTAATTAGTTCATTTTGTTTGTAGGTACACATCACTCAAGGAGATTATAATGGAAAAGCTATAACTATAACATGGGTGACACCTGATGAACCAGGGTCAAACCAAGTAAAATATGGAAAAGAAGAGAAAAAGTATGATTTTACTGCACAAGGGACTGTTAAAAGCTATACATTTTACAACTATACATCTGGCTTTATTCATGAGTGCCTTATTGATGACCTTGAGGTATTTGTTTTTAATTATTTATGATTTATCTATTGCAAATTCTACAAAGAGTAAAATGTCATTTTTGTTTTTGAGATTTGGTCTATTTTACGACTTTCGTCCCAAGTTTTTTTTTTTTCGCATCTGGATTTAAAAAGTTTGAAATCTTGTCATTTTTATCTTGCTCGTTAACTCTAGGGTGCAAACAAGCCGAGCGGCTCACGAGCTACTTGAGATTGGCTCGAGAAAAGCTCGAAACGGGTTGAGCCTTATCGAGCTTGAGCCTAAAATAAAGCTCATTTATTTATCGAGCCCGAGCTCGAGCCTTGCATGTGAAGCTCGTCAAGTTCGCCAAGCCTTATCGAGCCTTGGTGTAATATAATTTTTATTAATATTTAATAACATTTACCCCTTATTTAAGTTGTTAAGTAAACGAGCCGAACCCAAGCTTCATTTATCGAGCTCACGAGCCCAAACAAGTCTCTTATTTATATTATTTTGTATTTAATATATTAATTAATCGATAAATAAACGAGGGGAGCTCGAGCTTGAGAAACTACCAACGAGGCATGCTCGAGCTCGAGCTCTCATAAGTTAATCGAGCTCGAGCTCAAGCTCAAGCCTGGTCCTAGTTAACTCCATCCATTTTTCTTCGTTAACTTATAGGTATTTCCGTCTTTTTGCTAACTTAAAGGGCAATTAGGTCCTTTTCACTTTAAGTAGAATGACCAAATATCCGTGAAAAAGACTGAATTGCCCTTCAAGTTAACAAAAAAACAGAAATACCCTGACTTAACGAAGAAAAATTGATGGAGTTAACGAGCCAGATGAAATCAAACCTTTTGGATCCAGATACAGAAAAAAACTGTATACGAAATTCGTAAAACTGGCCAAACCTTATGGATTACTCTTCTTCAAATCATTTAAAAGATTGTTTTATAACTAACAATTGTCTTTTTATTAGTATGATGCCACTTACTATTATGAGCTTGGGGAAGGTGAATCTGCTAGATCATTTTGGTTTCAAACTCCTCCAAAGATTGGTCCAGATGTTCCTTACAAATTTGGAATTATAGGTGAGTTATTATTTTATTTATTTATTTTTTTATGGAATTATTGTGACTTCTTTTTGTGTATTATTTATTTATTACGTGTTTTAGGTTACTTGGGTCAAACATATAATTCTCGTTCAACACTTAACCATTACGTAGATAGTGGAGCACAAGCTGTGTTACATGTTGGAGATCTATCGTATGCTGATAAATATGAATATGATGATATGGGTGTACGTTGGGATACATACGGACGTTTCGCCGAAAGAATTCAAGTATATCACCCGTGGATATCGACAGCGGGAAATCACGAGATAGAGTATAAGCCATATATGGTAGGTTAAGAACTAATATATGCGGGTTGACCCGAACACGACCCGTTCAACCATAATTTTTTACTTTTATAGTTTTTTTCACAAATTAATTTATTAAAACTAAAATTTACTGAAAACACACAAATATATTTAATATAGTTATATTTAAATTATAAAATAAAAGATATTGTAACAAAAATATAATATGATATGATATAAATGGGTTAAACGGGTCATCCCGCCAACCCGACTGGGTTGACCTGCACCCGCCCATTTACTAAACAGGTTTGCGAGTTCAACCTGAAACTAAGCCGAAACCGTCACTAAACCCAAACCCGCGAATTTCATGTTAGGTTCGTGTCGTGTTTTTGGGTCGTGTCATAAATTCACACCCCTAGATGACATTCTATAACGTCGTCGTCCAAACTTTCTTTTTTTGAACAATTTTTATGTGCAGGATGAAGTTGTTCCTTTCAAACAGTATCTTTATAGATACCCAACCCCTTATGCTGCTAGTGAAAGCAGTAGTCCTCTTTGGTATGCCGTTAGACGCGCATCCGCTCATATAATTGTGCTATCAAGTTATTCGCCATTCGGTAATTCACCGCTTTACCTTTGCATTAGGAGGTGACGGTTATAGATTACTTGCATCTGATACGTTTTACATGTTTACTTGACCCGTGACAGTGAAATATACGCCGCAATACAAGTGGTTAAAAGCCGAATTTAAAAAAGTCAACAGGTGGAAAACACCTTGGCTCATTGTTATAATGCACGTGCCGATATACAGCAGTAATAGTGCTCACACATGGAAGGCGAAAGCATGCGAGCTGCATTCGAGTGTTGGTTTGTTAAGGACAAAGTTGATGTGGTCTTTGCAGGACATGTTCATGCATACGAAAGATCGGTTCGTCACTCTCCTTTATATCTTTTACCTTCTGATATTTGTATGAATATAAAGATAGCAGTTCCATAAATTATATGCATTTCAGCATCGGATCTCGAACATAGAGTACGATGTAACTGGTGGTGTGAGTTATCCCATTCCAGACAAATCAGCTCCGATTTATATAACCGTTGGTGATGGTGGAAACCAAGAAGGTCTTGCATCAAGGTGGTCTTTAAAAATTAAAATAAATAAATAAAGTAACCATCTATATGTGTTTTTATCCTTTGTTAAACTGTTTCGAATGATCATGTAGTTTTAATGACCCTCAACCTGATTATTCGGCATTCCGAGAGGCCAGTTATGGACATTCGACACTTGAGTTAATAAATAAAAAAGCACGCCTTCTATCATTGGAATCGGAATGATGATGGAAAGAAAGTTGCAACGGATTCCTTCGTGTTGCGCAACCAATACTGGTGAGTACCACATTCCACCCTGATGCTGAAGTTGAACTTGCAATTTTGTCTATACAGATTCTGCTTCTGATTTTTTTCCCAATATTATTTTTTATAGTAATTTATCTATAATTTTTTTAGTAATTAGATTTTCCAAATATAGTAGTTTGATATGAGTAGAATTTTAGTGGGTACGTTTGTTTGTTACTTTTTAAATACTTAATCTAAGTATTCCACTCAAAAGTTGGATACTATATATAGGTTTAAACAAGTTTGGCCCACTTATTATTATTAAGTATTTCATAATTATGCAGCGTTAACTTGTTGCCCGTTCACCTGCCACTTTATTGTAATTGGTTGTTTTTGTCAATGATATATTATTTAATTTATTTATTTATTTATGCACATGTGTAGTTATTCGTATATTTTTTGTATATAATATAATATGTATTATTTACTTATTTTTTATCATATTTATATATTATTATATTACTTAAGAATCATTACTTTTATATAAATACTAGGCTCGTTTAGGCTCACGAGCCTGGTCAAGCAAAGGCTCGGGATCGATTAGAACTTTTAGCAAGGCGATCTAGAGCGGATCCACTCATTTAGACCTCTAATACTAAACTACCCCATGCGCATTCTACAGGAAAAAGAGAAAGCTAGAGGAAAATGATCTGCACGCAGTCACCCCAACTCCTGAACTTGACGCTTATTGAAGATGCAGATACGCATCATCTATAGTTATTAAACACAGGTAATTGCTATTTGTGACATCCATGAATTGACCCTCTCGAGCTTGAGTAGTTGTCGTATTCGATAATTTTTATCGCTATGTTTCAAGCTTTCAGTTGTACTAGCTTCTAAGCAGGAATAACAAGTTGGAGCTAAGAACATAATGGCCTTGAATGACATAATGTTGTATATGTTGATACTCATGATTGCTTTTTGGTTGTGTTTAGTGACTGATATACATATACTCTCTTGAGTTATGTCTTCTATTTGTATTTGAATATATCTTGTGCGACGCACAATTAAAACGGTATCAATTTTAAGTAAAGAACTGTGAAAGTTGTACGTTAGATAACGATAAGTAGCGAGATAGCAAAAGAAAAAACGATTATATAAGCTTTTTATGGATCACGCTTAAAACGATAGATACGGATACAGCTATTTATGCGAAACTTCCACATCTTTTATCCAATTCAGGAACAAGCATATAGTTATTGTACAACTCAAAAACACATACATTGTACAATTGGGACCATGAAACTGCAATATAAGAAACCGAAACACACGCATATGACATATCTAAAACAATCACATTATACAAATCTACAACATAAGAAACTAAAAAGCTTTTTTAATTCACTCTTCTCTCCCAAGTCGGAGATATTTCATTCGAATCGCCCATAATTGCTCTCCCACAGACTGCATATCCGGTCGATCAGCTCGAGTGGGGGCTGCACATTGAAACGACAAATTTAGCATCTTTTTGAAGATCGTTGCGTCCACAGCTTCTCTCATTTGTGGGTCCACCAAGTCCATCGCTTCACCGTTGCTATATTTCCCAAAGGCCTGTGAAAATAAGTATGCTTGGTTAGTATCTAATAATGTTTTTTTTCAAAATATTTACTAAGCCGGTTACTTTAGTTATACTCTAAAAATATATTAAACAAGATCGTAACTGTCTCTATTAACACTTAATTTAACTGGTTAGTTAAAGTTTCAAGAAAATGGAATGTGACAGAAGTCATGAAATTGTGGCTATATGATGTAGGAGTGTTCATAAACCGATCAAACGGCTGGTTTGATCGGTTTGAGATCCAAACAATTCGGTTCACAGTTCAGTCCAGTTTGGAACCGGCCATGTAAAACGAGCCGGCCGTTTAACTTATACTTAATAGAGTAAAATGCCATTTTCGTCCCTGGGGTTTGGCCAGTTTTGCGACTTTCGTCCAAAGGTTTTTTTTTCCGCATTTGGATCCAAAAGGTTTGAAATCTTGCCATTTTCATCCGGCTCGTTAAACTTCATCCATTTTTCTCCGTTAAGTCAGGGGTATTTCCATCTAATTGTTAACTTAAAAGCCAATTTGGTCCTTTACATAGAGTGAAAAAGACCGAATTGCCCTTTAAGTTAGCCAAAAAGAGGACATACCCCTGACTAAACAAAGAGAAATGGATAGCGTTAACGAGCCGGATGAAAATGGCAAGAACCTTTTGGATCCATATGCGGAAAAACAAACCTTTGGACGAAAGTCGCAAAACTGGCCAAACCTCGGGAACGAAAATGGCATTTTACTCTATTATTTTTATATATAATGCACATCATGTTTATGAGAAGGAATCGAAGGTTACCCATCTAACAGTGACTTTCTCTTCGGGTGACCGCCTTGAATCAACGGGCCGACGACCCGTTAGGATTTCTATGAGTAGAACTCCGAAAGAATACACATCACTTTTCGGGGTGAGTTGAAAGGTTTTCATATACTCGGGGTCAAGGTACCCGACCGTCCCTTTGACTTTGGTCATAACATGTGTTTTACCAGCTTCGTTATCGCCGACCCTTGCGAAGCCAAAATCAGCCACTTTCGCTCTCATTCTTTCAGTCAGAAGAATGTTCGACGATCTCACGTCTCTGTGGATTATTTGTTTTCCTGTTGACAGATTAAAATAAAGTAAGAACCAAAATTCAGAAACGCTCATGAGTTTAAACTTTAACAAGCCCAGCTCGGTTTTTGGTTTGGACTCGCCAAGCAAGCTTGTTTTAACTACACCCTAAGTTAGACGTGCGATTTCTTACGACACGAACGTGTTGCCTAAACGGGTTCTGTTTCAGGCCGAACCCAGGTTTGGGTCAACCGGGCATATTCGCGGGTTGAAACATTGAACCCCGTTATTTTTATAGTTTAAAATACGTATTTATGCCATAACTTAAATCAGTTATGCCAAAATTTAAAAGTAAAAGAGTAAATGAGCGTCCGGTTTTATTGTCTAAACGCAGTTGTTATATGAAATTTTAGAGCACCATGCAGAAATATAAAATTAAAAACAATTTTGGGTTAAATAGGCCATGTTTGTGTCAACCTGAGAATACTCGTGTCGTGTTAAGGGTTCATGTGTACAGGTACAGCAAAGCTTTCGGGTTAAAAAAAAGTTAATTGTTATTAAAGCATAAATGCTCAAAGAAATTTTTGGATACTTTAATGATATATAAGAAAGTTCATTTTGGACGATTTATTAGTTGGTTCTTAAATAATCAGAATTTTTCAAACACTACACAACAAGTGATAATATCCCTTTATGGAACAAGGGTACATCCAAACACTATCTCATGCAAGACATAATTGGTTTTAAAACGCACATCCAAACACCCCCTTAAAAAAACGAACAGAAACGGGCATTACCCGCATATGAATGAAGGTATGTCAAGCCGTGAGCAATGTCAATGGAGATTTCAAGCCGTTGACTGAAATCTAGGTAACTTCCATGAATACCTATGAAAATAAATAACAAAATTATAATCTCTAATATAAAAATCACAAACATAAAATGTTGTATACATAAATACATATACACACACATGATGATCTTACCATCTAAATGTTCCCTAAGAGTACCATTGGGCACGTACTCGGTAATAATAAGGCGTTCGTTTCCTTTATCAACATAACCAAGTAACTTTACTAAATTACGATGCTCAATTTTTGCAAGTAACTCGATCTCACTTCTAAATTCACTTCTTAGGGCATCAGAGTTTTCCTGCATGAACATTTTAATTAAAGGAAGTAACAAAAAACAACAACAAATAGATCGTTTCTAGAGGACCGCGAAAATACGACAGTTTGACCAAAAAAAGTCAAAATGATAGATCATTACAATATGTGTGCAAATGTTACCTTGCTTGCTCGTTTAATGGCGACCATTTGACCATCTTGTAGTTGAGCTTTATAAATGGTCCCGAATCCTCCTTCACCTAACTTCATTGACGGTGAAAAATTTTGAGTAGCTCGTGCAACTTGCCGCATAGTCAAATGAACCGAACCGATCCTATCAAGTTTTGGTGACATCGAGAATCTGCCGGGACTTGGTGGGACCCGTAGTGGACTTGCAGCAATCTTTCCAGATACGGATCCCATTTCTGCCGACGAAGCTGGAGCCACTACAAAATCAAATACATACTTCACACGTCAAAATACTGCAATTAGGCCTGCAAACGAACCAAACGTTCTAGGAACAGTTCGTGAACCGTTCGGCGGTAAATTTCATTCGTTTAGTTAAATAAACGAACATGAACAGAGGCCGCGTTCGTTCATTTATATTCGGTAACGTGTTCGTTTATGTCCGATTATGTTTGATAGTTCATTAGTGTTTTTAGTTTCTATATTTTACATAAATACTTCAAAGTTCCGACAAATAAAATATTTAACAAGTGTTAGTGTATTATATATTCTGTTCATGAACGTTTGTTTGTGTTCATCAACATTCATTTTCGTTCGTTTCCTAAAATTAACAAATGAACATGTTCATTTCCTTAACATACGAACACGAACATAAAATCTAGTTCGAACATATATTTCTTAACAAACGAACATGAACAAGGTAGTGTACGTGTTCGTTCTGTTCGTTTGCATCCCTGCTGCAATATTTGACTTTACACATGGCTTACGAACAACATTTTGACTATTTCGCAAAGATCTAAACATTTCCATGAAGAAAATAGAGTACGTTATAATTTAGAGTATCACTATTTTACTCACATGAATTTGACTCCTTAACAAGAACCGCGTCATCATCTTTCCGTCTAGATTGAAAACAAGGGCAAATACAACTGCAACAAAGAAACAAGAGTCCAGGGGCACTATCCATGGCTGTATAGTTCGTTCTAAAAACAGATTTTCAAGTTTCGTTTATAACTTAAATCACGCAAAAATCTCCTACCACCCTTTAGATATAAATAATCTGCACATAACACAAAACTATGCATATAAATCTCATTTTCGTTTCTTCGAAAAAAGAAAAAAAAACATAATTTGACAGCCTACAAAGTTACCTGAAAAAGATCATCCACCGCGTGTGACAATTGAACGGTGGATATAATCGACAATTATATTGATCACATTCTCTTGCGACTTTCTTTCGTTTGGAAGTGTAAATTGAAAAAGACTATTTCTTGGTTCATTGAACCGAGAAAAACGAGAGAACCTAAATAGGAAAGTGGTAATTTTTTTAATTTCTCTGATATTTTGGATCAAGAATCATGATGTTGTCTTGTTCACACTATGAAATTATTCCACAATCACCGAGGAAGTCAACCAGAGGTCTATATAGAAACCTGATTACAAAATAGAAAAATGTAAAGTTACCCATGTGAGATGTGAGTTGCAGGTGCAAAAGAATCTTAGGGAAATGACTCAGAAGCTCACATAAACTGATTTCTTGACATAAAACTGCTTATTTCAAGAAACCTAAAATTTTAAAAACTATATAGCTTAAAGATGTAGAATGTTTGCTACCAATATCATCAAATGTAGAAAGTTCCATGATTTGCAAGAACCCCCCCCCCCCCCCCCCAAACAAAAAAAAAAAACAAAACCCTAGCTACCACTAGATATACAAACTGTAAAAATCCATAGAATTTGATATCTAAATGCCCTAAATTCATTCTTTGATACCCACAACATCAAATATAGAGAAGTTTCAAGATTCAAGTTTGCAAGACCCCCCCCCCCAAGAAAAACCCTAAACCACTTGAACTGCCATTAGATACACAAACTGTAAAAATCCATAGAATTTGATATCTTCATTCTTTGATACCCACAACATCAAATATAGAGAAGTTTCAAGATTTACAATAAAAAGTAAAATATATAAATAAAAATAATTCCCCTCTGAATTCTATTGAAATCATCAAACTGGATCACATACACATATGAAACAAACCCAAAAACCCTACTTTAAAACCACTTAAATATACAAATTCTAACAATCTATAGACTTTAATATCCAAAAACCTAAATTGATCAACAAAAACCCAAAAAAGCAGCAAAAAATTCCAACTTGACTCACCCCCTTCAAGATTTAAACACTAAAACCCTAATTCCTTAATCAAAACATTGAATTTCATCAAACCCATAAAACAATTTCAATAACTTACTCAAAGCAACATAATAAATCAACAAGATACCATGATCAGTAAAGATTTTGTGAAGCAACTGATCAAGAAGCTAAGTGAGAATATAAATCAATATAACTGCAATCAAAAAGGTCAAACCTTTGAAAAGATGATTGGATGATCACAACAGTGAGTGATTTTTTTACAATTTTTCGTCAGTATGAAGATTCGTTTGCAGAGGGTGGAAGCAGCTTCGAAGGTAGACAGAAGAAAAGAAAAAGGAGGGGTGCGAGCATGATTGATCTTTGTTGATGATACTGCCAATAGATGACGTCAATGTTCATGTAAACAAAAGAAAATCGTTTCTTGAAATTTTGGATTTTTTTATTTAATCGCAAAAATTATCTTTGACGTTCCAAGTGATTGAGGTTCGACTCTTGTATCCATTTAGTTTCGGTGGTGTCTGGTAATGATTGGGAGATCATGCGAGTAGTCGGGATCGCTAGTTTGATCCTTTACCTGAGCGGGTTTTACCTCACTGCTTTGTCGTGCTTTCAGGTGAGTGTTCACTGGCTTCGGCCCTAGGTGAGAATTTTCCCTGAAGGAAAGTGTATCCGGATGTGATGAATTTCGTCAGTAACCTGTTTAAAGGATTCATTGGTCGTTCAAAAAAAATAATAAGTGATCGGGTGGAGTTAATGACTTGTAGGCTGTAGCTCAGCTAGCATTGGAAAAAAATGAAGATTTTGGTTAAAACCTGCAGGTCTCAAGTTCGAATATGATTTCAACCGAGTTTTACCGTAGTGGGCATTCAGACGACGGGTTTTCCTTGGAACCGGAGACGGTGGGCTTAGGTTATTCATCGTTGTTTGCAATCATGGGGTGTGAGGTTGCCTTTTGTCAATGGGTTACCCCGGGTAGTTGGGCTTTTATTCGTTGATCGTTAAAAAAATTAAGTGATTGGATGGAGGGACAAATGGTTAGGGGTGAGCATTTGGTGTCAGGATTGGTACCATACCAAGTCATTTCGGTACCAATTCGGTACCTACATTTTGCGTTTTTTACGATCAGTACCGGTTTAGTACAGTACGGTATTCTAGGTCGTTTTACCTTCGAATACCAGTACCATACCGTACTAGCTTACCAATATCCATTTTTTACATTTTTCAGGATTGGTACTTTCGGTTCGGTATCAGTATGATACCAAGTTCATCCCTATAAATGATAACATCCGGAAAAAGTTTACATTATTAAAGGTTAAATTCTTAAAATCTAATTCGTTAAACAAGATTACTATGTTTTTTTTTATTTCTATAAACTTCACTATGTTTTTTGTTTAGGTTGAGGTGTCATCAGCTAATTGGTTGTTCAATTAGGCTATATTGGAATTTTAAGACAAAACTGTGTAAATGTTGATTTTGTAAAAGCTAAAACGGTACCACTTGCAATGTATACACTCATATGACGTCTTTTGATTGGATTATACTTTCGTGTAATCTTGTATTCTTTGAAGTTCACATTTGAGTTGATATGTTAGCATTGTAGCAACTTTGGTCACTTTTGTTTTAGTTGGTTTTTTTATTTATTAGAAAAATATTGGATTCACATTATGTGTTTGATAAGCTAAAATGATGTTAGGATTAAAAAACTTATAGTGATTGGATAGGGAATATCATAAAATTATTTCCTAACATTATTTATATATATATATATAGTGATTGGATAGGGATTATCATAAACAAAATTTCCTAACATTGTTTATATAAAATGGTGGTTGGTGTTTACAAAACATTGACCATAATCTTATATGTGTTTTATCAACTCTAATTGATTCAAAAAAACATGTTTAGTTGAATTGTATTAAGGGTTTAATTTTATTGACTATATGTAATATTATATTATTTTATTTAACAGGTTTTGTTTGACTATATGTAATATTATATTATTTTATTTAACAGGTTTTATAATGTTTACATTTTTTGTGGACAACCTTGTTCATATTAAAAATTAAAAAGATACCATGTTCAATAAAAAAAATTAAATACACTCATTCATGGAAGGTTAGGTGTCGTTTTCGATGAGTTATAGTATGGATACTTAACCATTACTTTATGCGAAATATATAATCATATGAAAGAAGAAACTAAACGTTTATCTTTATTATGGTTGGTGTATTACTCTCTGTGAATATGGGGTGTGGGCGTGATTTTTGAGCGTTTTAAGCCCTTTAACGTCGGCTCCTTCATCCCGGGTGTTTTGGTCAGTGTAGCCCGTTTGGCGTGGGAATTCCACTTGGCATGGGGCCCTGGCCTGGGTGACGTGGCTGGTAATGGTTGACTGGGTGTTGATGACCATTTAGCTAGCCCCTTCCATAACGCCGGCCTGGCCATGCCCCTCCACACCCCACTCTTTTGGGTGTGGACCGATAAAACCCATACCTGTCACGTGTCGAGCAATACCATCAACCTAAACCCTTCCACAACCCCATAGTCTAACCATTTAAGCTTCTAAAATTTTTTTATTGTATAAGCTAATTGATATCATGAAATCTCTCCAATAGACTTGTTTCATCGAACAAATACTTGTAAACTTTTACTAACGAAATTAACGGTAAATAATATAGCATCTCAAATCTTCACTCCTCACAAAAACTTATTAATTCTCAAGTTCATAATAATTAAATGTGTTTGTCTCATTTTAACTTTAGTCATGTCACTTATGCAATAAGGCTAGAGAGTGTGGTTTAAAGTCCAAGGGGCTTTATTACGCCACATAGATGACATATAAGCAGGGGGTTTTATCGTTAACTTATACGGTTTGGAATAATGCCACTTATAAAGCCCTTTTAACTATATTTAAAAAAAGATTAATAAAAAAAGCTAATTGGTTGACTTTAGGTGGGGCCCCTTGATTTCATCCTCTCGCACGCACTAACTCTTTGGCAGAAGCCAAGGATAGCGCCCTCTTTAACGGAGGCGGGGTGGGGGTGGGGCGCTAGAGGGCGCTATTGAGCTTATGTGACGGGGTGGCGCTAAGCCACACCGTGTAGCCTAACAACTATGTTTTTTTATTTGTGGGAATTGAAAGTTTTAAGACTTTTAACTCTATATTGGAAGGAAGATCTACTTTTAGACTAACCAATATTTTGGTCTTCGGATGGACAAGAGAAAAACATGTGTGTGTTGATCTAACAGTGGTTTCCTCCCTTATGAGCGTAGGGGGTAGTACTTTAACGGTGAGTTAGGCTGCTTCGGCAAAATGACCACACACGAGAAAGCGTGTAACCAACAAGTGTTTATCCCATTCGTTTTTATACTTCTGGTTTTCTTGCGTCAGAGGCTGTGGACCTACTTACCCGAGTTCAAAGGGTCATGCACAGTAATGTTACGACCCCGTGATCTACGGATATGGCTTTTAAAAGACTTAGTTTTGTTACTCAAAAAGGGGTAGCAGTGCAGCTTATTGTCCATTTACCTTATATCGATGTAATTTTTTTTATTTATTCAATATAGAATAAAAATCTTTCAACATGTTTGAGCTATTTAGGTTTATTTTTATGGTGGAATAAAGATAAACAGAATACTGTGTATATTCGATTACCGTCCCAAAGTGTTTGTGATGCTGATTTTAGAGTTAGGTTGATATTGCATAATTTTTTCATCTTTTAGTAGTCGATGAGAATAATAAACATGCATGTTTCAATAAAAAAATATTGGATTTAAACAACTCTCATTTTCATCAATTGGTTGATAACAATCCTTACTTTTGATTTGTACATCAGCACTCCCAACTTTCAACTTATTGGCCGAAAACACTCTCTAACTGACCAAATCCTAACCCAGTTAGCTAATGTCAGCTGCCACGTCATCAAAAATGTCATGTCAGCTGATGCCATATCATTGGAAAATGTCATATCGGCTGCCACATCATTTGCCTGTTACATGTCAATAAGTGGGTAGGGTTGATTGTAATTGTTAAGTAGTTTAAGGGGTTATTGTGAACACTTCAGTTGTACTTAAATAACCAGTCAATGAATGAGCAGGCATCGATGAATTAATTTGGGATATTCCCTTCTTTTCTATGTGTTTCTTCTTCCTTTCTCTTTATCGATCTTGAATGCTTGATTACCAAATTGTTTCACTTAACACTGCCAAATCATCAAAAAAGCAACATCAGCTGCCACGTCAACAAAAAGGGTCATATCATATACCACATCAGCAAAAACTAACTAGGTTACAGTATTATCGGCAAATAAGTTGAAAGTTGGGAGTGCTGATGTACAAATCAAAAGTTGAGAGTGTTATCGGCCAATTAATGAAAGTTGGGGCTATTTAAATCCAATATCCCATAAAAAAGTTGTTGGCTTTAATATAAGAAGTAAACATATCACATACCATTATATATTATATAGTGATAATTACATATATCTCCCTAATTAAAACTCTAATTACATATATGTAATTGCCCCCATATATACTATGACAACATTGACATGTAGAAAATAATGTAGGATTTATATCTAATAGTTCTTTACCCTTTAATCGCCATTTGTTTTTTACATTGGGTTGTCATATAGAACTGTTAATCTTATAACTGAGTTTTTATTTTGAATTTTTGAATACTAAATAACTAATTGTTTTAGGTAATTCTGAACTCTTAAATATAATGACTTTTACATATAAGGTGTACCATACTACCATTGAATACTAAATAACTAATTGTTTTAGGTAATTCTTAACTCTTAAATGGAATGACTTTTACATAAAAGGTGTACCATACTACCATTTAACATTTTTAAATTGGTCACTAATTAAGTCTTATTAATTAGTGTACTTTCTAACAAAGCTTCAAATATATTTTTAAAGAAAGGTTATTTGATTATCAACCTAACAAAGCTATAATGACATTTTTAAAGAAAGGTTATTTGATTATCAAGCTAGATATGAGTTATTACGACTCATTACGAAAACAAGAACAAAACAGAACAAAACATATAAAATGAGGTAAAGCCGTTACTGTAACAACCCGTATTTTCCGTTGTTCCTATTTCCATGTATTTAATTTGATTTCCAGTTTTGTACTCCGAGATTCGTTAATAGAAATGTTCGTATTAAATTAAATATGTTTGTCACTACATCGCACTATTACATCAAAACTAAACGCTCATTTAACGCAACGCTTCGCATATCTCATCGCTATCCCATCGCAATCGCAACGCAATTACTTGATTTGGTATATTGGAATTATGTGGTAATATTAGCTTACGTGTTTGTGTGGTATACGTGTTTATGTGGATTGGAATTACCGTGGTTTAATCGCTCGCAAACTCACGCAACTCGCTCTCACATGTTGACTCGCTATTACAACGCTTAAATCATCGCCAAATCGCTTAACGTTACTTTATAACTCGATTACATCTCCGAACAATCGATAAACGAACGAAAAACAAAGAAAAACCCAACCATTTGGGTCAAGTTCGCTCGAGCTTGGTGATCCCAAGTTCGGCCGAACTTGACTGGCCAACCTAAACTCCCATTTACCTCATGTTCGCTCGAACTTACCCTCAAGGGGTCAAGTTCGGCCGAACTTGACTCAGACTCCTCTGAATTTCACCTAAGTTCACGCGAACTTGCATAATCTCATGCAAGTTCGGCCGAACTTGACATCCACCTGCCCTTCACCTATAAATACTCAGCATCATTCTCTCATTTGAACTTGCTGCAACTTTGCTCTGAGCTCCCGAAACCCTAAACTCTCTGTTTTCTAAGTAAGAATTAACCCGATTTCTACCACAAGGATGTTCAACAACGTTTTACAACGATATTGCACAAGGCATTACATTCGTTTTCATCAAATCTCTTCTATTTATGAAAATCTTCATCTTTTTCCATCAAAACTTCTGTTTTCACTCAGATCTATATTAGATATGAGCAAAACCTTTTAAATCCTTGATTTTTACACCATTTTCGGACTAATGACTTATGTTTCGTTCACTTTTGAGTGGAACGAGGCGTTGTCGAAGCTAGATCTTAGATCTGGAATCACAAGGACGAAATCGTCACTTTACACAAGCTGGACTAACCCGTACGAACCATCAAGTTCGCCCGGATTAGCCCGAGTTTATGTAAAATGGCTAAGTTCGCTCCAAAAGACCTCTCCAGCCTAAGTTTTACTCAGTGGCTTAAGGTTGGAGGGATGGGCACTCGATTTCCTCAGCAAACGACGCGAAAATGCAAGATTTGGACCCGAAAACATCAAGTTCGCTAGAGATTACACTGATTTTTTACGACACAATAGCCAAGTTCGCTCGAACTTGCCCTCTGAGTGACAAGTTCGGCCGAACTTGAGTGGAAATGCTCAATCTTCTTCAGAAAACCCTTAAGCTTGCTCGAACTTGTGAAGTCTCTCAAGAAACTCCACAAGTTCGGTCGAACTTGTCAAATCATTTACCAAAATTCTACAAGTTCGCCCGAACTTGTCAAGTTTCCTTGAGAAACTTACAAGTTCGACCGAACTTGACTCACAACTCAGCAAGACTATACAAGTTCGCTCGAACTTGTATACAAGTTCGGCCGAACTTGCCTACTACTCAACTCAAACTTAACCGTTTCAGCTTTTCGGAGACTGATGCAGTTCCGTTCGCATATGCAGGCTGATTCGGCGCTCTCCGCAACTCTTCTCAGATCTCTAATCTTACCTAAACGCACCCACTGTGAGTATACTTGACCCATTTTCGCTTTAAATGCACTTTTTGGGTGTTACATACGTTCCTCTATCAAAATCACTTCACAAATCAAACTGTTTATCACACATGAATAATCTGATCATGTATGCTCAATACGTGATACTAGAAACATGTGACTAGGACTTATTTTCGTTAACTTGCCTCCTTAGCTAGTATGGTACTATAGTGTGTCTAACACCCGACGGGGTCTAGTTAGGATGGACGCACAAGCCTTCTCACGGTAGTTAGCATGAGAAATAAGCCTATGTTTATCTGTGTGATGTGTTTTGGTGAATCATGATATGTAGTTGGACTATTTCGCGAACGCTTTCTCTATTATGCTAGTATTAACTTGTAACATCCGTAAAAAACCGGGTTAACCAAACCCGCTTCGTTTATTAACCGAACATCCAGTTAAAAATTTCGTTGCGTATTTAATGCTTAAATTAATTCTATACGATACATAATTATTAAATATATTAGAATATAAATTTATAATTGAAAATTTGTTAAAAATAATGAAATAAAAATAATATGCTGATGCCGGGTTTCGAACCCGGGTCAGCTGGGAACCTCAAAGACTTAACTCACACACATCCAACCACTCCGCCACTTGTGTTATTTGATAATATATCGAAACAATTAATACATATAACAAAACTCGGAATCAAACCCAGTCAGAAGCGCGCCCATTTCACAGTCGCCGGAAAATCCGACGATTTCGCCAATTATCGACGGTTACTTTTGACTTAACGTACGTATTAACGTCGCCATCGGTTATAACCGATGTCCAGTTCCGCGGCATCAGTCATAACCGCAGGAGAAAGGCTGACCAATGAATCGAGACTAGAAACAGACCCAATTCAACTTGATTCTTCCCTATAAATGCACACCCTAGCCTTTGGTAATCTTTTCGCTCAAAATCGCACCGATTCTCGAATCAATTTCACTCGCCGGAACTTTTCTGCCATCACCGGACTTTCGCCGGAAAACCGAGTCTCACATCAACACGGTAAATACCTCGACTCTTTCTGTTACAATCCATTGTTAGGCCATTACTAACATCAATCCATCACCCAGAATCAATCCCAGACGACGTTGCCGGATATTCTGTACTCGCCGGAAAATCGCTGGAATTTCCGAAATCACGCTGTTAATCGGTATGATCATCTAAACCTCCTAATAATCGTTACTCAGTAATTCAATTTCATATCTAATCAATCAAAACTGTTAATTGATCCGAACAGAGGGAGTTCACAAAACAGAGCCGACGATCTTTGCCGGAGTTCTGAAAAAGACAACTTGTTCCGGTACTTTCTTTCCCCAAACCCTCTCTGTTCATCACATTACAGTCGCTTATAAAGTTCGTTAATTTAATTTAACAAGTAACAGTTGAATGATCGACGTCTGTGTTATTGAGCGAAGAAGACGAAGTTGATTATGGTTATAAGATTAATTAAAATCAGAATAATAAAAGGGTTAGACACACAGTCCAGCGGTGGACTGTGTGCAAACATGAAACACACGTCTCGAGTTCGATCCCTATCACGACCCTATCCTCGGAAATAAAATGTTTTTTTTAAACCGAACCGGGTTAACTCACTGTAAGATGTTAGGTATAATAAAAATCAGAATATTAACCAGGTTAGACACACAGTCCAGCGGTGGACTGTGTGCCAAACTAAACCACAGGTCCCGGGTTCGAGACCTGTTGAGATCACCGGTTCGATACAATTAAATCCTTTTAAATAAATGATTTTCGGATTAACTTAAATAGTGTATAGATATAATTAAAAACAGAAATATTTCGGGTTAGACACGTAGCTCAGTTGGTAGAGTTGCGTGCACGCGTACGAGAGGTCACCGGTTCGAATCTCACTCAGTGCAACAATATAACCGACCGAACCGGTCAACGGTCAACAGTCATGGTCAACGGTCAACGGTCAAAGTCAACATTTTTTTAATATTTTTATTTATTTATTTAATTTAAAAATCAATTAAAAATACTTAAAAATAAACGTTTTTAAAGTTAGAAAATAGCCTTAAACTTACAAAAATATATCCAAAAATCCTATTAAAATTGGTTAATAAAATCCACTTACTTACCGAACCGTTATGTTATTATCTAGGTTAGTTTCTCTCGTGGTTAAATCCAAATTCGTGCGCATTCATCATCAATCCAAGAAACGCAACCACTGTGAGTGAATTCTTACAAATTCCCCTTTTTATTCATGTTTTGGGGTGTATCATGTGTCGCTTAAACTAATTCGCTTATTCAAACTCGTGCTATACCATATTATGATCTAAACTTAGAATGTAAATATTGTTTGTTGTTATGTATTACGTATTGTCAAGTTGTATGCAAACTATTCGTTAGGCCCATCAGTTCCTCGTGGGAGACGCGTTGAACAACGCGTGCCTTAAAACTCATTCATTAGGCCCATCAGTTCGTAGAACAACGCGTGCCTCAAAACTCATTCATTAGGCCCATCAGTTCCTCGTGGGAGACGAGTTGAACAACGCGTGCCTCAAAACAATCAATTGTTGTATGTGTGTGCAATATTTATTATATGTGTATTGTGAATAAATTTACATCTACATTTACTCATATGTGGTTATGCACTTTATTTTATAATCAATTCAATAAACTTGTTTAAATGCTTTTCATAGGATTCACTCGCCAACTTTTTGTTGATCCAAAAACCGTTTTTACACATGATACAGGTGGACAGGATGAAGCAAGGAAAACATAGGAAAGTGCCTTAGAAGAAAAATAATGAAGCCTAGAAAGATGTATAGAACATGTTGTATGATATGATTGTATGATTTCCTTTAAATTGTAATAATAAATATGAAACATTATAATAAATGTCATGAGCTTTGATGAAAACCCAATCATGCCCCGATCACCTTTTCCGCTGCGGGTCGGGGTGTGACAGATTGGTATCAGAGCTTTTGACTATAGGGATATAGGATAGGTTATTAGACCCTTAGAGCCTATACTATAGTTGATTAAATTTTAATTGTTTATGTGGTTACATGCAAACTCATGATGTTTATTTCTTTCATATTTATTACATACACAAATACATGCAAACACTTCCAATATTACATTTTGTGATACATAGTGAATTATACTTACAGTCAAACATACATACTTACATACATATTCATCATACATATTTCAATGTTCACATATTCAAATCATCTTCATACTTCCGTTATTCAAGATTTTGTCGCATTTTTCATTTTTCAAATCTCATCAAAGTGAGTTATGCGACGGGCATGTAGTAACTGTAAGGGTACCAGTACCGGTAGTCGGAACGTCCTGTCTAGGTTGGCATTCGTATCAATCCAATATAACGGACCAGTTTGCCTACCTGGGGACTAACGATGAGAGTACAAAGGACCTATTAGGCCAAAGCATGCCACACCAAACGTCGTTCGAACTAACCCCACTTTGAGGTGTCACCGTGTCCACACCTAGATACATTCCGAATATCATACGTTACATACATATTTCTCGATCTTCTCCGGGTTTTAGTGTATGTAACCAGGCTAACACATGCGAACCATATGAAAAACCCGGTAATCATGGGGGCCCACATGATTACGAAGGTGAAGTATGGTGGCATGCAAGGCCCAATTACGAGCAAAGCCCAAGACATCCTATGGATGTAGTAGATTTATTATTCTATATTTATTTTATAAATGTTCATTCCTAAATACGACACATGATCCCTAAAACATCCAACTCATACTCTTGATATGTATTCCTTGTAGATGTCTTCTAATTCCGCTCGTAGGAAGATGAGATCAGGAAAAGCCCGCGAGCGCATGGCTGCCCAAATCGCTCAACAAATGGCTGCCGTAATACCCAACATTGTAGTTCAAGTCCAGCAAGCCCTTACCGCTAATCCCGTCAATCAAGAAGATCAAAACATTGTCAATCCTCCCCCAAAAGCCACTAAATGCACCTTCAAGCATTTCAAATCCTGCGACCCTCCAAAGTACGAAGGGACTGAAGGTGTCACCGCACTCCTCCATTGGTTTGAAGAAATGGAAAACACTTTTCTAAATTGCGATTGCCCCGATGATCGCAAAGTGCGATATGCTACTGGTCGTTTACTTGGAATAGCACTTACATGGTGGAATACAGAGAAGGCCAAACGAGGTGTTGAAGATGCTATGACTTTGACTTGGGAAGAGTTGAAGGAAATCATGACAAGACGGTTTTGCCCAAGAAGCGAAATCAAGAAATTGGAGGATGAGTTCTATTCTTTGAAACAAAAGGAAGGCGACCACACCACATACAACAAGAGATTCCTCGAGTTAAATCAAATGGTTCCCAACTTGTTCACTCCTCTTTACCGTTTGATCGAGCACTACATTCGAGGTCTTCCTTCAAAAATTCAAGACTCTGTAATAAGTACCACACCTGCAACTTTGGAAGCAGCAATGGAGTTAGCTACAGAGCTCACCGAGAACCGCATACGGAATAAGAACTTCAAGGAGGAGAAGAAGAAGGATAAAGCATCAACTGAAACCTCAAACTTCACCCAAACCGAATCCCCTTCTCAACCCATTTCTAAGAGAAAACGAGATGGGCAACTTTTTGCTGTCACCCAACGCAATCAACCAGCCTCACAAGCCATACCCCTCCAAGCTATACCAATCACTCAAGTAGCACCCAACTCAACTTACCCAAATAAGAAACCTTACCTTGGACCTCACCCTCAATGCAACACCTGCTTTTATCACCATCCCTCTACCTTACCTTGTCGACTATGTGCGAATTGTGGACGCTATGGTCATTTGAGCAAGGTTTGCCGCACCTCTCAAAACCAAACCTCACCCCCTACTCAAAACATGATCCAAACATATCAACAACCCCAATGCCCCATGTTCCCATATGTTCGAGCTTGTTTTAATTGTGGCGACCCTACCCATTTTAGAAACACGTGCCCTCGATTGGTTAACATCATAAACGCCCAAGCTCAAGCAAACCCAGTTAACCAAGCAAATCAAGAAAACCTAACCACTAGGCCACCAGCAAGAGGATGAGTTTTCAAAATCAGCGCCAATCCTGTTGAAGATAATGACGGCCCAAACGAACCACCCAACTAGTCTCCTTCACCAAAAATCAAGATTCAACTCCAACCGCTTAGTTTTTATGTTTTCTTTATGTTAGCTCAATTTTCACGTATCTCAGTTATAAATTGGAAATTTATCCAAGAATCTTATGCAAATTACTATTTCAGTTTTGTTTTATACTCACTGATTTTAGCATTCATATCATCATACATCTCAACGTATTTCAATCTCATTATTTAAAGAAGTTGGGCTGTGTCTCACTTCTACATAGACTAACCTCTCCATCATAACAAACGAGAGAGGAACTGTCATCATTCAAACATGTATACTATCAGAATTAAGACTCAAGCTTTGGTTGTTGTGTTTGTTTATGTTCTAGGGTCACATCATAGAACTAATCATAACTTATTGATAAAACGAATGAAAATTTGACAAGAATATGGTGGATACGCCGCTGGTACTTCCTATATATAAGTATTCTTGTCAAAGAATCAGAGGCATTGTCAGGGGGTTATGAGAAGTTCCATGTAGGATTTAGTAATGTCTTGGTTGAAGTTTGTTTTATACTCACTGATTTAGCATTCATATCATCTCATCATTTAAATAAATTGGATTGTGTTCTATTTCTACATAGACTAACCTCTCCATCATAACAAACGAGAGAGGTACTGTCACCATTTAAACATGTATACTATCAGAATTAGGACTCAGGCTTTGGTTGTTGTGTTTGTTTATGTTCTAGAGTCACATCATAGAACCAATCATGATTTACCGATAAAGCCAATGAAAATTTGACAAGAATATGGTGGATACGCCGCTGGTACTTCCTATATATAAGTATTTGTTGTCAAATGATCAGAGGCATTGTCAGGCGATTATGAGAAGTTTCATGTAGGTTTTAGTAGTAGAACTTTTGTTTTAGGATATAACCTTATCTTTCCAAACATATCAAAACTCTTGCGCATGAAATCAAACTTAGTGAATCAACTCTATTTATCAATATTTTTATCGTAGGCATCAAAAAGCGATTCCTGTAGCAGGGTACTCAACCCTTACAAGGAACGTTACCGCCCCAAACAAAAATTTAAACTCTTACTCCCTTCTAAGTATGTAACTGTCAAATTAAAACACCATCCTTTTGTGACAAACATGCCACTACTTAATTTTCGGGACGAAATTTCTAAAAGTAGGGGATACTGTAACATCCGTAAAAAACCGGGTTAACCAAACCCGCTTCGTTTATTAACCGAACATCCAGTTAAAAATTTCGTTGCGTATTTAATGCTTAAATTAATTCTATACGATACATAATTAATAAATATATTAAAATATAAAATTTATAATTGAAAATTTATTAAAAATAATGAAATAAAAATAATAGGCTGATGCCGGGTTTCGAACCCGGGTCAGCCGGGAACCTCAAAGACTTAACTCACACACATCCAACCACTCCGCCACTTGTGTTATTTGATAATATATCGAAACAATTAATACATATAACAAAACTCGGAATCAAACTGAGTCAACAGCGCGCCCATTTCGCAGTCGCCGGAAAATCCGACGATTTCACCAATTATCGACGGTTACTTTTGACTTAACGTACGTATTAACGTCGCCATCGGTTATAACCGATGTCCAGTTCCGCGACATCAGTCATAACCGCCGGAGAAAGGCTGACCAATGAATCGAGACTAGAAACAGACCCAATTCAACTTGATTCTTCCCTATAAATGCACACCCTAGCCTCTGGTAATCTTTTCGCTCAAAATCGCACCGATTCTCGAATCAATTTCACTCGCCGGAACTTTTCTGCCATCACCGGACTTTCGCCGGAAAACCGAGTCTCACATCAACACGGTAAATACCTCGACTCTTTCTGTTTCAATCCATTGTTAGACCGTTACTAACATCAATCCATCACCCAGAATCAATCCCAGACGACGTTGCCGGATATTCTGTACTCGCCGGAAAATCGCTGGAATTTCCGAAATCACGCTGTTAATCGGTATGATCATCTAAACCTCCTAATAATCTTTACTCAGTAATTCAATTTCATATCTAATCAATCAAAACTGTTAATTGATCCGAACAGAGGGAGTTCACAAAACAGAGCCGACGATCTTTGCCGGAGTTCTGAAAAAGACAACTTGTTCCGGTACTTTCTTTTCCCAAACCCTCTCTGTTCATCACATTACAGTCGCTTATAAAGTTCGTTAATTTAATTTAACAAGTAACAGTTGAATGATCGACGTCTGTGTTCTTGAGCGACGAAGACGAAGTTGATTATGGTTATAAGATTAATTAAAATCAGAATAATAAACGGGTTAGACACACAGTCCAGCGGTGGACTGTGTGCAAACATGAAACACACGTCTCGAGTTCGATCCCTATCACGACCCTATTCTCGGAAATAAAAATGTTTTTTTTAAACCGAACCGGGTTAACTCACTGTAAGATGTTAGGTATAATAAAATCAGAATATTAACCAGGTTAGACACACAATCCAGCGGTGGAGTGTGTGCCAAACTAAACCACAGGTCCCGGGTTCGAGACCTGTTGAGATCACCGGTTCGATACAATTAAATCCTTTTTAAATAAATGATTTTCGGATTAACTTAAATAGTGTATAAATATAATTAAAAACAGAAATATTTCGGGTTAGACACGTAGCTCAGTTGGTAGAGCTGCGTGCACGCGTAAGAGAGGTCACCGGTTCGAATCTCACTCAGTGCAACAACATAACCGACCGAACCGGTCAACGGTCAACAGTCATGGTCAACGGTCAACGGTCAAAGTCAACATTTTTTTATATTTTTATTTATTTATTTAATTTAAAAATCAATTAAAAATACTTAAAAATAAACGTTTTTAAAGTTAGAAAATAGCCTTAAACTCACAAAAATATAACCAAAAATCCTATTAAAATTGGTTAATAAAATCCGCTTACTTACCGAACCGTTATGTTATTATCTAGGTTAGTTTCTCTCGTGGTTAAATCCAAATTCGTGCGCATTCATCATCAATCCAAGAAACGCAACCACTGTGAGTGAATTCTTACAAATTCCCCTTTTTATTCATGTTTTGGGGTTATCATGTGTCGCTTAAACTAATTCGCTTATTCAAAGTCGTGCTATACCATATTATGATCTAAACTTAGAATGTAAATATTGTTTGTTGTTATGTATTACGTATTGTCAAGTTGTATGCAAACTATTCGTTAGGCCCATCAGTTCCTCGTGGGAGACGAGTTGAACAACGCGTGCCTTAAAACTCATTCATTAGGCCCATCAGTTCGTAGAACAACGCGTGCCTCAAAACTCATTCATTAGGCCCATCAGTTCCTCGTGGGAGACGAGTTGAACAACGCGTGCCTCAAAACAATCAATTGTTGTATGTGTGTGCAATATTTATTATTATGTGTATTGTGAATAAATTTACATCTACATTTACTCATATGTGGTTATGCACTTTATTTTATAATCAATTCAATAAATTTGTTTAAATGTTTTTCATAGGATAAACTCGCCAACTTTTTGTTGATCCAAAAACCGTTTTTACACATGATACAGGTGGACAGGATGAAGCAAGGAAAACATAGGAAAGTGCCTTAGAAGAAAAATAATGAAGCCTAGAAAGATGTATAGAACATGGTGTATGATATGATTGTATGATTTCCTTTAAATTGTAATAATAAATATGAAACATTATAATAAATGTCATGAGCTTTGATGAAAACCCAATCATGCCCCGATCACCTTTTCCGCTGCGGGTCGGGGTGTGACTAAACCTGTATGCTCACCTTTATTAATTGTATTGACTTGTATTTTAACGTATGTAACAGGCTGAGGATTTTTAGCTTGGATGCTTTGGAAGTAGTTTGTTTCGTTTAGTTGTTATGTTTAGTTCAAAATGTAATAAATCTAGGGAGAATCAAACATTTTTGTTTCGTGGGAAAAACAAGTTTCTGTAATGGTTATTTTGAAATATTGTGTTTAATGGTATGAGACGTTAAATGTTAAATGATGTTGATAGATAATTGTTATGGAATTCTCATGAGGCAATCTGTTTGCCTAGTGCCACTACCCCGATGTTTCTGCCATCGGTTGGGGTGTGACAGTTAGGGGTTAAAGTAAATGTTAAATAGTAGACTTTGTCAAACATTTTGGTGGATCTTTCTTACATAAGACCATGTTCGGTTTCACTAAAACTGGTGTGACGACATAGCCATGTAGGTGAAGTGGTTCCACTTTTTACACCCATTAAATGTACAAATCTCATTAGAATTGTTCTTTTAAAAATAATGTTAGTTAGGGTGTCTTGATTGGTTAAAAAAATTAAGTTTGTCCTAAACATCCACGGCTCCACCCCATGCCCCGCGACTCGCCTCATGCCTAAACCCCTCATCACCTACTCACGCCCGTGTGTGGCGGTATTTCACGCCCAATTTGGGTGATCTGGCGAATGGAGTTGGCCTGTTGCAGATGGCGTAAGAACCTTAGACCGCCATTCTAGATCTCCATCTATAAGACATATACTATTATACGTTAATTGACTCTCTTACTACTTATTTAGTTATCGAATCATTGTTATTGATTCAATCCCATTGCGTTATTTCTATTTCCTCATTGTTTTACTTCATCTCCATAGTTTTATCACCTTACTATCCCATCGTTATTGCCCATTGTCTTATTTCTATTTCCCCATTGTTTTACTTCATCTCCATAGCCTTATAACCTTACTATCACATCGTTATTGCCTCGCTATGATAGGCTAATTGTTGCTACTTTATTATTATTTATCAAAATATTATCGTCTTATTACTTCAACCCTATTGTAATTGTCATATAGCCATTAAAATGACTTTTTTTTTAATTTGGGTGTGTTAGTAGATACTCCATCGAGATACTTCTATAGCGGTGTCATTTATCTGACATTTTCTCATTATCGAGTGATAAATGATTTTAGAAAGTCTTTGGCTAGTGTGAATGGTGATTTGGTGCTCAACACCCCATGAACAACTTTTGACACAATTTGGGTTTGCAATGTATGGTAGTCTGACGACCAAATGATTTGAATATGTATGATTTATTTGTAACCTGGTGGTGTGGTACATGTGGCAACGACAATGGATTATGGGGTATGCCACCGTTGGGCGTCCCCCACCGATCGATCCCACGCCCAACATGAGGGAGTTAAATCATATGTTAAAGAGTAAATGACAATGGGTTGATGTAGAATACGTTTTGGTAATCACAATCTCATATTTAATTGCAAAATTGTGTCTTAAAACTAGATCGCATACTTGTTACCCATTATGTTTGCATGTATTTCCACACATATAGGGCATTTTTAATGAATTAATGTTTTTAATAACTTCATCATACTAGTTGCTATACTAGTATTTAGTTTTAATGCAACTAACAGTATGGGACTTTAATCAAACATGTACCACTTAATATCATACCCGTCTCAAACTCAGGTAAAAGATTATTCGCATACCAGGCCACACACTTGAACACATATCGGGTTTCTAGTTTTTTTCTTCTGGCACGTTAAGGTTTTTCTGCCATCCATAGATAGATAAGTACTATTGAGCTCGAATTTGCGTATCCCATTGTTTCATTCTTCTTAAAATCATCAACTACATTTGTTATTGTATTTAGTTTCTCGTTGTTGAAAATATTTATTTCTACCATGTCAATTATCATACATGCCTTTAGTGGCAATGATTGCATATTACTTACTTTTGTTTACGTTCGGTTTAATAAGAACAACTTTTATTGTTTTTGTTTCCATATGGACCATATCATCAAGTGTGTGTTGAAATGCGTTGAAGGTGGTTGGTATTACGGAACGCCTCGTTGAAAAAGCATTTTTGTTGCTGCACAGAGTGTTTTAATTGTTGATTTCTTAGCTTCCTCGTTCTTCTTGGTTAATTTGCACATAAAAGCGTCATTGGACTCGTTAAAAAGAGAGTTCTCTTTATGACCATACTCTAACGTGATAAATAAGAATCTTCATATCAAGCTATAGTTTGAGGGGAAATCAGCTTGTTTTCAACTCGAGTCAGCTTGTAGCTCAACAAAGTAACTCGTTTAAAAAACACATAATCAACCAAATAAATGAGCCTAAAGTATCAATATACACAAGTTTACTAAAGACGAGTAGCTCTTGTAACATAGGTCTTTTCACAGGTCCTAACAGATTGAGCATAGTGTCGTTTGGATCGGTTCTTGTGGTGTTTCATACAGAAGAACTTTAAACGAGTATCACAGATGTCAGCATACACAAGTTATTTGAATAACCCTACAAGAAATAATTACATGGTGCAAGTTACATGGAAATTGTTTGTTGGCTCTCCAAGTGTAGTGATATATTCTAAACTTTAATTCCATTTTATTTGTATTAAATTTAATTTAAAAAACTTTAAGTTCTATAACCTTACTTTTAATTTTAAAAACTTCAAGTTCTATAACCTTACTTTTAATTGGTTTAAAACTTTGTATAAGTTATAATCTTTTAATGTAACGGCAGTTTATTTTGGGTTTTATATATATCTTGCATTTCACTTAATTTCCACACTTATTATTAAAGACTATTTTGGTATTTAATAATTTCAGTATCTATAACATAATTTTGGTATTTGTAACATAAGTTTGTTATTTAATTCAATTTTGTATTGAAACAAAACAAAAAAAATTAACCCAAAAACAAGTATAGATCATGTTATTACTAGTTCTTTTAAGTAATTCAAAACCTACCAAAAACCTAAATAATTGATAACCAAACATAAAACAAGTACAACACTAACCTACCAAAACCGAAATAATTGATAACCAGACATAAAACGAGTACAACGCTGTAAATTGTCGACTCCGCTGCAATGCGCGAGTTCTCTACTTGTATGATATAAATGTCTTTTACTTTTTATATATATAGATATTATTGATTTTTTTAGACCATACGAAGTGGTGGTCGTTGTGGTGACATGGCAACACCTCTATGCCGGAACACCGTCTTGTGGGGTGGCGGGAGGTGGCGTGGTGTTGGGGACGGGGGGTTTCTTCACCGGCGTAGAGGGCAAATGGTATGGTGATGTGGCGGCGTTTCATTGGTAGGAGGATTTTTTTTAGTTTTGATTCGTTCTTGTTTAATTTTTTTAAATTTTTTTTATAAAACGTCACTTTCACGTCCTTTCACTCCATACTTTTTTTACCATGTCTCTTTGCTGACGTGACTGTCACATAACGCTTAATTCGTCTCTTCGTACGCTCTCCACCTTATGGTCTTAGTTAAATATTTACTTGAAAGGCGAGAAAAAACAGCCAAAACAATAAATAAAGAATGGGGTAAACCGCAAATGTGTGATGTTTAGCCTGCGGCTTAATTGTCGGTGTACAACGTTGACGGTACGTTGTAAAGCCATCCAAGCCAGCTTGCAATTTTACCTTCTACTTTTTTATTTTCTTTTTTCTGATTATATAAAAACTTAAATAATGTCCTTTACGTTTTTATTATATTCAATATCTTACACCAAATTACGCATGGAAGAATGATATTTTGATTTTTATGTTTATTTTAATTTTCGAGTGATTAATATAATGTACCTAACTAAGTTTTTTTTAATAATATAAGTATTTTGATAGATGTCACACTAGTTTACACTAGAGTATGTCAATTGTTATACCACCAATGTGGGTTTTTTTTTTAATAAGTAAGGGTATCCAGCTTTAACTTTTCGATGGAGGAAAAACATGACTTACTATTATATGAATCAATTTTACTTTTTATATATTAAAGAAATTTCTTATTTTATATTAATTTATTTTTGTTTGAAAAAAAGAATTTAAAGTTATAAATTGAATATCTTTAATTTAAAATAGAAAAAGTTGAGTTGATGGAAAAATAGATGGATCAAACTAAATAAGACAAGCTTGCGTTAAAATAGTTTCGAACATCCGGTTCTTATACATTAGGGAGGCATGGTCTTATAACGGTCGAAGAGTCGACCTTGGACATAGCCTTGCCGTTAAAAAACATCATCTTAGTAATATTTTTCTTCAAAATTATTACAAAATATCATTAGAAAATACCTTATATTCTAACTAAATAATTTTCTTTATTGATTTAACTTGTTATTAATAAACCAACACTTAAACCCGAGGTTTTCTTATACAAATAAAAAAGTTGGATTGAATTCATCTCCACATACGGTATATATAAAACTTTTTTATTAGTTCCTAAAAGAGCACTTTTAAATTTAAATACGTAGCTATAAAATCCGCACAATACACTTATATACAATGTTTAATAAACATACAAAAATGACAAAAATATTTTTAATAATTTTAAAAACCCGTTTTATACATCATAGTTAAAATAAATTTATAACAATTGATATAGAGACGTACATTTGCTACTCTATCAATTTCATACCGATAAATTATCAAACCAGTACGGTACTGATAATTTAAACATCCATTTTTAGAAATTCGGTATTGATATTTTCACCACCGCACCAATACTAATGCCATATAAAGATTGACATTGTGTAACAAGTACTAATACAGTACCCCACCCACTTTTCTATAAGTTACCGTTTCGTAGAAGCGGTACGATACTGATCTCCATCCCTTAAGTTGATACTTTTTACCATGATTTTAGGTCTTTTACATCTTTATTTTAATAAAAGCAAAAAAATATTTAATAAAGACTAAAAAATATGGAAAAGCTTTTCGTACAATTGGGCTTAACGTACATTGGGTACGATGGGTGATTTCGCGCCCTATAATTATGATTTCGCATGGGATGCAAAAACAAATTCGCATGGATGATGATTTCGTATGTTGTAAGTTTTGGGTGAATTCGCATGAAATGTAGAAATCACATGGAATCGGGTGGCTGTGGTTGTAGCGTACGCAATGCACGATAAGCCATGGCCCCAAAAAATATTTATGCTTTAAACTCATTCACACATGACTTTTCTTTTCACACAATTTAATTGACACTTTACCCACTATTTCCTCCAAGATCACCGACGAAACACAGATTTCGTCGTCTATAACTCCTCATCCATCGTTAATAACTCCCACACAAAACCCTGCACCAAACAAACAACCCACTGTTCTTCATTCAACTCAATAATCATCCACAAATCTCATCACAAGGTAGGTCAAATCCAAACCCCTTCATTTCCCAACACATTCACACACAAAAAACACATATATTCTTCCAATTTCCCCGTTTAATTTCATTGTTCATACGTGTTTAATTACCACTTGCAATGAAATCGTACTGCTAGTTTGTTCAATTGTTGAAATCGTTGCTTAATTTGATCAATTGTTGGAATTTTTCATTGAATTTGACGATTTGTACTGATTCTTGAATTTTGGGGATTAGGGTTTTTCAGATCTGAAGAAAATGAAAGTTTTTGAGAAATTCAAGATCTGGGTTTTGTTGATCTGCTTGATTTCTCATCTGGGTTATGGATATTATCTTCCTGGTAGTTATCCTCACAAATATATTGTAGGTGATACATTGTCTGTGAAAGTCAACTCTTTGACTTCAATTGAGACTGAAATCCCCTACAGTTATTACAGTTTACCGTTATGTAAACCCCAAGAGGGTGTTAAAGATAGTGCTGAGAATCTTGGTGAGCTTTTGATGGGAGATAGGATCGAAAACTCGCCGTATAAGTTCAAGATGCACACGAATGAGACCGAGATCTTTCTTTGTCAAACTAAGCCCTTACCGAGCGATGAGTTTAAGCTTTTAACGAGTCGGATCGATGAAATGTATCAGGTTAACGTGATTCTCGATAATTTGCCAGCGATTCGGTACACCAAGAAGGATAATTTCTTGGTGAGATGGACCGGGTATCCACTCGGGGTCAAGGTTCAAGATACTTATTATGTGTTTAATCACTTGAAGTTTACGGTTCTTGTTCATAAGTACGAAGAGACAAATGTGGCTAGTGTTATGGGTGCAGGGGATGCGGCTGAAACGATACCTACTGTTGACAAACCGGGATCTGATATTCCTGGTTATATCGTTGTCGGTTTTGAGGTCACTCCGTGTAGCTTCCAGCACAATGCCGAGTCGTTAAAGGATTTAAAGATGTACGGGAAGTACCCGTCGAAAATCTCGTGCGAAACCAGCACCGTAACAATGGGTATAAAAGAAAACCAACCCGTGGCTTTCACTTACGAAGTTGAATTCGTCGAGAGTGATATCAAATGGCCGTCGAGATGGGATGCTTATTTGAAAATGGAAGGGGCGAAAGTACACTGGTTTTCGATCCTGAATTCGTTAATGGTTATCACTTTCTTGGCAGGAATCGTGCTCGTGATTTTCTTAAGAACCGTAAGGCGGGATTTGACTCATTACGAAGAGTTGGACAAAGAGGCGCAAGCCCAAATGAACGAAGAGTTATCGGGCTGGAAGCTTGTCGTGAGTGATGTTTTCCGTGTTCCTGATCATCCAGCGCTTTTATGTGTTATGGTTGGAGACGGCGTCCAGATTCTCGGAATGGCGGTTGTTACAATCCTGTTTGCTGCACTCGGGTTCATGTCTCCGGCTTCACGTGGGACCCTGCTCACCGGTATGCTGTTCTTTTACATGATTCTTGGAATCGCGGCTGGTTACGTTGCTGTACGTATGTGGAGAACGATTTTCATCGGCGATCATAAAGGTTGGGTGTCCGTATGTTGGAAAGTCGCTTGCTTTTTCCCGGGTATCGCGTTCTTGATCCTTTTCGTGTTGAATTTCCTTTTATGGGGCTCACACAGCACCGGTGCAATCCCGTTTTCGCTATTCGTTATCCTAATCCTGCTATGGTTTTGCATATCGGTCCCATTAACACTCGTTGGTGGTTATTTCGGTGCAAAGGCCCCACATATCGAGTACCCCGTTCGAACCAATCAAATACCTCGCGAAATCCCACCTCAAAAGTACCCATCTTGGCTACTCGTTCTTGGTGCGGGTACACTTCCATTCGGGACACTCTTTATCGAGCTATTCTTCATAATGTCAAGCATATGGATGGGTCGGGTTTACTACGTTTTCGGGTTTTTATTCATCGTCTTGATCCTTTTGGTAGTCGTTTGCGCTGAGGTGTCACTAGTCTTGACCTACATGCATCTTTGCGTCGAGGATTATAAGTGGTGGTGGAAGTCGTTTTTCGCTTCAGGTTCAGTTGCATTATACATCTTCTTGTACTCAATCAACTACCTTGTTTTCGACCTCAAGAGCTTAAGCGGGCCTGTTTCTGCTACGCTTTATTTGGGTTACTCGTTCTTCATGGTTCTAGCCATTATGCTTGCGACTGGGACCGTTGGGTTCCTGTCGTCGTTCTGGTTCGTGCACTATTTGTTCTCTTCGGTGAAACTTGATTGAAGTTTCAAACCGGAGGTTAGATGAATTTGGAGGGAAATGAGAATAAGTTGGTTTGAGTTTTTGTAATGGTAGTTATGAGGTTGTAATCTTTAATTTCTTGTTAGTATTGTATGAAATCATGGACAAATTATATTTGAATTTAAGTTGGTTTTTCATTAATACAGTTAAGGTTGTGCACTCTGTCTTAACATTAGTGTTCATTATAAACCGAATTCAAAACCAAACCGAATAAAAATTCGGTTATTTGGTTTGTTTTGTAACGGTAACCGAATTCAAATTCGGTTCGGTGTTTGGTTTGAATTTTATTTAAAATTGGGCAATTCAGTTTAACCAAATTAACCAGTTTAATTTTATAAAAGTTATCTATATGCGTTTAATTTAATAGCCCAACCCAAGACCCAAAACCATTAGCCCAAATACACAATTATCAAGTCCAAAACTTATAGAACAATTCGTCTCCTAACTTCTCGCGTATCACGCTGCTAACTCATAACCCTAGACTATTCGACTATTTGGACTTTTACTTTTGTTTTAGACTTGTTTAAATTTAGATTTGGTCCATTTGTTTTAGACTACTTTTGCTTGTGTATGTTTTATTTTATTTTTTATTTGGTGGTTGGGGGGGGATAAAACTTTTGGTATCAGTATGTTTTAATATTGAATTATTGATGCGTTTGTATTTGTGTATAAATAGGTACATGTTCCATGAAACGAGGGAAAAAATAATGTAATTGAGTTCGGTTTTAACCAAAAACCAAACCGAATTCAAATTCGGTTGTAGTTGCCACGAATTCAGGTTGGTTCAGTGTTTGGTTATGACCTCAAAAAATAAAATAAAAAACCGTATTAACCAAATTAACCATAAACCGAACCATTGAACACCCTTAGTACATGACATTGACGATATTTAGCCTATAGGACACAAAAGTGACATGAAAAACCGACACCGGATAAACAATTATCATGTGGTGATAATCTTTTCGTCTATGGAAGCATTGCTAATATAGATCATAGCTAGGATCTGCCATAAAGAGTGATGGAATAGATTCATGACATTTAACATTACTCATATTAGAATTACTAGACATTTTAGTTACCAGATAAATAAAAGAGTGATATATCTAGATTGCAAAAAGTTTGAAGTATTTATTGTATATTATAATTTAGTTAAGTTATATAATACTATTCAGTTTGTGGTAACAATATAGGATTAATCAAGTTAAATTAACTAAAAAGTAAAGTGATGCAAATAGAACACAGTTATACAAACACTACTAACACACTATTCAGACATCACTCACGTGTCATAATGATGGTCATATGAGTTGTATGAGGGTCAAATCATGTGACTCATTTGATGTCTTAGACCGACAAAGAAATGATTATTGTGACAGCTGATAAATACATACGATCCAGATGACTTTTTTTCGCCTTATCATATGACCAGTATAACTCGTACAATATGACATGTGTACTAGTGTACACTCTAACAATGTAATTAGAACAAAGCAATATTATTAGAATATGATTTACAAAAAGAGTAAATTGCACAAAACGTCCTTTAAGTTTCACCAATCTTGCTGGTTTCAGCCTTAATCTTTAAAACTTGCCAAAACCAGCCTTTAAGATTAAATTAGTTGCGGGTTTCATCCTTTATCACTAACCCAGTTATTAATTCTTGTTAAATGGCCTCACATGCATAGCATGTGAGGGTAAAACCGTCTTTTCATGGTTGTGAGGTTATAAAACCCTAATAAAATCCCAGATCCACTTTGTTTATTATTCATGTTCTTCAACCTAACACATTTGCACCTTGCAAACCTTAGATTCAGTGACACAGAGAGTTGGATAGTTAAAATTCTTACTAATGAACACAAATGTTTATTGTTCTCTGTCACCCTTTTACCTAAATTCCCTCATCTATCATCTAATTTTTGTCAAAATCATCAAAATTCGTAACACCCATTTCACCATTCACGTTCATGTATGACAAATTCCCCAAGAATCAAGAAACACTGAACACCCATTGGTTCCATGGACCAATTATTGTACAATATTCATGATGTTATTGCATTGTAAATAAGAGTATGAATGGAGACACGAGGATTAACCATTTTTGGGTTGGATACTTGATCTTTATTCCAGTAATTTTTGTGGGTATTTTTCCACAAAATGTTTGGTGCCAAAAAGCTGCTCCCTCACGTAAACCTGTACTTCGAATGTCACGTAAACAGAGTGGGTAGGGGATTTTATTAGGGTTTTATAACCTCACAACCATGAAAAGACGGTTTTACCCGAGGCCATTTAACAAGGATTAATAACCGGGTTAGTGATAAAGGATGAAACCCGCAACTAATTTAATCATAAAGGCTGGTTTTGGCAAGTTTTAAAGATTAAGGCTTAAACCAGCAGGATTGATAAAACTTAAAGGACGTTTTGTGCAATTTACTCTTTACAAAAATTATATACGTATTAGTAATTGTATATATGATACGTTAGATTTTAATTTTAGTTAGAACACATCTATTTTTTCGTATCGGTGACAAAAAGGTGAGACAAACTAGATATTTTTTTATATAAACATACATTTATAACTGTATACGGCAAGAAATGATTATTACACGTAATAGAATCTTTCTCTCAAACAGAAAAACATCAAATCCCTCCGTAAGCCCAATCTCCCTTTCTAACAACCTACATGTGCGTAAGTGTGTAACCTACGTGTATTTTTTAAATTGTTTTTTTTTAACGGCAAATTTGGATCACTGACGGACCAATGGAGTATCATCTTGCCACTAGCGGAACCACCTGATCATATCTATATCCAGGGCTATAATGTCTATACACCAATTCAGAATGAAACCCATTAAATATGGGAAAACCTCTTTGTGGGAATCGAACCCGAACCCAGACCCTCATCGTGTCACCGGTGAAACCACCCAATCATACATTTTGCACCCGCAATGAATGATCAAGGACAAACGTGTCACCTTTCATTTGTTCATTTAAGGATTGTACTAATGAGTTTATCCATTGAAATTAATAATATTTACAAGTTGATATTCAATGACATTGCAATAACAAACTTTTATCTGTTTGATTACAAATGCAAGTTTAATCTATGTGTGTTATACATGAAATATTACGCTTGAAATAAAAAAAGATAGATGCATAACGCTAAAGCTTTTTTTTTAATCTTATTATACCTGTTATTGAGCCTAGCAAAATGTGTGGGTTGGGTCAAGTGTCAAAAAGTATCACTTAGATATGGTTAAATCGGTTCAGACTAAAGTTAGCTCGGGTTAAAATGAGTTGATTTAGAAAAAAAAATCAAAATAGTTCATCGGTTATATTTGATTCTATGGAACTAGGGCGACGAATTGGCGGTGTTAGTGAAGACCCTAGTGGAGCAGACAACAATGATTGCGATGGTGACGACAATAGTGGTGAATTGGTGATGACCGCAGTGGTGGTGTTGGCGGTGATGATGATGCCGGTAGTAGTGTCGGAGAAGGCAACTACAACATAGATGATGGTTATTTCGAACTCTCGGTGGTTGGAAATGACGGTTGAGTCAGTGGTGGTTGCAATGGCGGTCGTGGTTGTGGCGGTGGCGGTGGCGACAACGAGAACGATGTTGGTAGTAGTGCCAAAGGTGGCGACGACGACAACCATTAGGTGGTGGAGACAAGCAATGGATGTAGATGTTGCTTTTGAGCCTATTTAGTTGGCAAGTATTTTACAAGAGTTTAACTTTTAGACTGATGATATTATTAGGGTTACATAAGAAGTGTCTATCTAGGACACCATAATACACATCTAGTCCCTATACTATATCACCTAGTCCAATACTCCCCCGCAAGCTAAGCTTGGGAGCAACTCTAGCTTCAAAATATAAAAACTAAACTATTAAGAACCAGATCCAACCCAAATATGTGGTGTGCATCGCGATGTGCTTCCACCTTTCTCCCACTGTTTCTTTTCATGACTTGTAGTGCTAAGGACTAGGGATGAGCATTTGATACAAAGTACTGTACTGATATTGAATTATTTTCGGTAGAATCGTTACCCAATTTTTTGCGTTTTTGGTACCGGTATTTTGCCGAATTTTGCCTTCAAATACCAATACCGTACCGAACATTTTCAGTATGATACCCACATTTAGCGAATTTCGGTACTAGTATTTTCGGTACCGAGCTAATCCCTAGTGAGGATCGTCAATCCTTCTCTAGAAAATTAAGAACCATTGTTGGTTAGCAAAGCCGCCGTTGTATGGCAACGACGATAACATCTTATAGAATCGCTAGCAAGTGCAGGTGACGACTAGATCTAGGGTTTTAGGATGGCAACGGTCGTCGATCAACAGCGATTGTGTGATGCAATGAGGAACGGCGACAGCTATGGTTTGTGGTGGCAGCGACTAGCGTTTGTGGATGTTGGTTTTTGTCGTGAAAATGTAGGAGAGAGGAGTTGTAAAGAAGAAGGTTGTGGGTGAGGCGATGGCGGCGACCGGCCGCCCAGCCGATGACGATTTTCGGTGGGTTATGACTTGTGAACATTAGCTCTGATACCAAGTTAAACTTATAGAATTGTATATTTGCGTCATTGTGTCTTTTTTACGACTCATTGTGTTATATTTCTCGGTATTGTGTTGTATTTTGCTCAACATTACGTTATATTTTTGCGATCCATTATATCTTTTTACATTTTTTAAATTGTTAAGACTCTGTAGAATAACTTTACTCTTAGTCCATATACTATATCACTTGCTTTATTAACGAGTGACCAATTTTTGACCTAGCCGAATTGACACGTTGTATATAGTAGACCTATATTATTCATTTTTGTTTTTCATGATATTTTGATATGTTTTTGGTATTGAGAAAATGTGATAAACAAAGAAAATAAACAAGTCAAGTTAGCAATGGGTCTTGATCAAGTGCTACAAATTAGGCTTGCTTAGATACTTGTTGGGCCAAACAGAATGATTTGTTTCTTCTGGTAACTTTATTTTATAAAAACTATTCATAGTGGAACAAGATATATTGAGCAAAAAAATCACAATACAAGGTTGGTGTATTCACAAATTTGATTTATGGATTCCTCAAAAGGTCTACAACAAATCAAAACCAAGACCAAAAATGGTCCAAGATTTAGGGAAGAACACCAACCCTTGAGCCCTATGGCTCGGTTGTTCCATGAACCTGGTTCCAATGTCTATATCATAACCATAATGGGGTGCAAAACCAAGATCAACATTGATGTCGTCAAACATAATACGGTTCATTCTCTTATCTGGCATCCTCGATTCTCGAGTTTGCAGGTAATTTAACAACTTTATTGATTTATCATTTATTTTTAAGTTTGTTTGTTAGTAGTTATTTTACCTTCGATTTAAATATTAGAATACTGATCAACTTACACATAAAATATTTTTTAGCACTATAGTTTCTCAGTTATTTTGAATTCTTTCGTTTATCGTCAACAAAATTATGATTTTTAGTTATTTGACTTCCAAATTTTTTTTTCATGAACGTCGGTATTTAAGGATTTTCGACAAAGAAACAAGGACCATCCGATGGGTTCCGACAAACGTTAACTTCGACGACCATATAATAGTCCCGGAAATAGATCCGAACATCAAGTTTCCGGACAAGTTTGTGGATGACTACATATCAAACCTCAGCAAATCTCCCATCGACAACTCGAAACCTTTATGGGATTTCCACATTCTTGACATCAAGACTGCTGAAGACGAAGGGACTGGAATTTTTCGTTTCCACCATTCGTTAGGCGACGGTTTGTCTTTAATGACACTTTTTCTTTCTAATACGCGCCAATCATCCGATGTTAATGCTTTGCCGACACTTCCTGGTATCAAAAACTCGGGTTACATCAAGTTTACTAGCTTTTGGTCTCCTCTACAAATGTTTTGGAACTCCATTGTTGCGGTTATGATGTTTATTTTCACAATGTTGTTTCTTAAAGACACCGAAACGCCATTAAAAGGCAGCATGGGTGTTGAGAATAGACCTCGACGTTTTGTTCGCAAGACTGTTAGCTTAGCCGACATTAAGGTTGTGAAGGATGCTATGAATGTGGTGAGTTAATGGTGTGAGGTTGAATATATTGTCATAGGGCTAATGTAGACATTATTAGTGGTGGGTCTAAGATTCATTAAAAAACTATCTAAAAAAAATTTTTTAAGGGGTTTAAGGGGGCGGCCGCCCCTAACATGATCGCTTAATATATCCCTGATGTTGCAGACGTTGAATGACGTTGCACTTGGAGTCACTCAGGCAGGTTTATCGACCTACTTGAATCGAAGATACGGTGAGTTTTGATTCATTTAAGACTTTTTATTAGGGAAAATCACCTTACAAAATAAATAAAATATATACATTGACGTCTTTTACTCCCTTAAAATAGCCTTTAACAATTACCAATAAAAAAAATTACCAATCAAAAGTGCTACACATTACCAATCAAAACTCATCACTTGAGTGTAGATCTTTAATTCAAACCTTCATTTTAATTTTTTTTAATTTTTTTTTATTTCCGAAGTCTTTAGTAGTTTTAACTTCTTTTATTTTTTTATTTTGTATTTATTTTGTTTTTAACTTTATAAAAGTATTACAAAGATTTTTAATTTTATTGCCGCAACCTTTCTTAGTTAATTTTTATTTTAAATTGAAAGCAAGTACGTTTTGGGGGTTTTTTTTAAGAATAAAATTTAATAGTTTTAAGTTTTAAATATTTTTAAAAGGTAAAACTTTATAGAAAAGTATGCACGTGTATTTTGGTTTTTTTTTCCTTAAAATATTAAAAGAAGAAAAAAAAACTAAGTATATTAAAGAGTTCAAATATAAGTTTCTAAATATTTTTATAAAAATCCAAGTTTTAATAGTTTTAAGTTTTTAGTAATATATTTTTTAACATTTTTTATTATTTTTGGTTTTCAGAATATTAATAAATAATAAGAATTAAGTTTTTAAAGATTTTTTTTCTTTATAACCTTTTAAGTTTATGTGTTTATTTAAAAAAAAACAAAAAACATAAAACTTTTATGGCCAATGATCTTACGCTAACGTGAAGTGACGCAAGGAGCACACTATTTTCAAACGTTTTAAACCGTTTTATACCGATCGGATTTTGCTCAGAAAAGATTTAACATAGTGTATCGGACGGTTCAATCGGGTGTACCAGACTGTTTAATTGATTCTACTAGACGGTTTAATCGGTATAACCAGCCAGTTTGAATCGGTTTTTAAAACATTGCTATTTTCATATACTTTAGATAAGTGACACACAATGTCAAGATGTAATTGGAAGAATATTTTGGTGAAGTGAAAAGTTGATGGATGGATAGTTAAATTCCTTCGTAAAAATGACCTTTTTGGTGATTTTCTTTTTGTATAATATGCAAGAAAATGGAATTTGAGGTCAAGGAACGACTTTAAGTAATTGAACAAAGTTTAATAAAAATGCTTTTAATGAAGTCGTTATTAATAAGTCCAGATTAAACATAATAATAGTTGATAAGTGCAACTTTGTCCAAACATTTTCTTTTTTTCAAACATTTTCCACCTTTTCAAAAACTCACCACCTTCAAATTCTCATTAGATCAATGTTTTTCAAAAACTCACCATCTTTATTACGGTTTCAGGTGAAATCATGGATGTCGATAGAAAAGATCGTCATGATAAAACTGACTTCATTCCAAAAAACATTCGCCTTCGTGCAACATTCTTTTTCAACCTAAGAGCAACCACCAAGATCAACGTGAGTTCATTTCCTTGTGTGTGTGTATATAATCATATTTATAGTGATCATACTAACTAAATTTATTGCTACTTACTACTACACTCTTGAGCATTTGCCACCCCAAAATCACCCTAATACTGATATGTTTGGCCATGAAATATTATCGTTAAACATCGGTATAAGATTGATCATCGTTAATCAACCCGCACCAAATAAGATTTATCATAATATCTAATCGGTCATTTTGTTGTTTATCTATGGTGCATGGCTAGACTCTCATTAAAACAATGAAATCCGGGAATATGGGCCATTGGGGCAACCAAATAGGGTATGTGCTACTCCCCTTTGCGATTGGACTTAAAAGCAACCCGTTAGACTATGTGAAAGAAGCCAAGGCAGTTATTGATCGGAAAAAATCCTCACTGGAACCTTTGTACACTTATTTTGTTGTTTATTTGGTCCTCAAGTTGTTTGGGATTAAGGTGAGCATGTAACTTCACAAGTAGTGTTTGGTTTCATCATGCAAGTCATGAATGAGACCCAAGAAATTTCTAATCTTTTATGGTAAATGTGCAGGCTGTAGGAAAATTAAACCATAATGTGTTCTTTAATACAACCTTGTGGTTTAGCAATGTGCCTGGACCAGAACAAGAAATCACATTTTTTGGTCATGATCTTACTTACATTGCTCCTAGTTGCTATGGACAACCTAACGTAAGTATACATATAACCACGTGTATATATGTCCACAAAGGGCATTTTTCCTACAAAAGTGTGCGAAGTCTATGCTGACATTGTGCTTTAAGTTTTAGGCATGATATTTTGGATTCTTAGCATGGTATAGTATAGAAAAACACCAAACTTAATAATTTAAAACACAATCATATGTATTCTAGGCATTAATTTGAAAACACATTCATTAACTTTATTCGCATTGTGTTTTAGATTTCATTGCGTTTTACATGGTTATGTTTGGTGTTTTTTTATATTATAGAATGCCTAAAACATCATGCCTAAAATTTAAAACACATTGCATACATGAACTTCTCATACTTTGTTTGATATATGCACCTATATGCATGCATACATGTGAAAAGATGTCTAATTGCATAAGAAAAAAATGTAAATAAGCAAATTTAACCTAGTTTTATCTCCTACCAACAAGTATATGAAATATACAAATTTCCTCTGACTAGTTATTCTAAAGGACTTGACTAGTTTATACTGGTTTTTGTAAGATTATTCTATAATGCCAATATGATATGTCTTGTGTTTTTTTTATTACCATAGTAGAGACTTTCTAAGAGGTCAAACATCCTGCAAAATTCTCTTATCTAAACATGTTTAGCTATGCAATTCCTCTTTCATTTTAACAGATTGGTACGGAGGGTTGGATATTGCAAATGATTTTAGAGTCACTTGTGTCTTGTTTAAGAAGATAATGTGGATATAAACCTCATTAAGGTCGATGAATCCTAACTTAGGATGGTGGGTGGCTGCGACACATTAAAACAAATCTCATCGTTGATTAATTAGAGAGTTATTTGGTCATAAGTAAAGTCAAACATCAAACATAAACAATGTGTTTTAGGTGTTATTGGTTTATGGATGAAAGAATTCTTCAACCATTATTGAACGGGGGAAATTTTATAATGGACAACCTCTTAGGAATTCCTCACCATTTAACAAAAAACAAAATGTGAGTTTCCTACAAGCAAATTGGATAATTTTGGTTGGTAAAAAGACTCCACATCATACACATTATATAAAAAAATGTTCACATTGTTATGGAATTGAGACATTTAATTATTGGTCTAACACTTATCTTATGCTATAAGTCATGTAAGATAGTAAAATTTGTATGTATCATCTTCCATTTAAATTGTATAGAATTTTATGATTAACATAACTAACAAAAATATTGTTGCAGGCACTAATGATCCATATACTGACTTACATGGATAAAATGATGTTTGTGATATCGGCAGACGAAGAAACCATACCAGACCCTCAAAGATTGTGTGATGATCTTGAGGAATCCCTTAACCTAATCAAGACAACCGCTTTACTAAAAGAGAACATGAAAAACAAGCAATAAGTAAAAATTATAAGAAATGATAATTATTATATACATGTACTACTTGCTACATCTATGTATCTTTGTGTGTTCATCTTAAAAAAATACAAAATTTATAATGTGTTATTTTTTAGTTAGAGGAATTTCAATGGTTGTAAAATTTCTGACTGGGCGCCGACTAATCACTGAATAATTTCAATTAATTTCGAATAATCGCTAGTTCACACCCCACCGGCCGACTAATGACTAGCAATTTTTACAACCATGGACTAATTTGTGTTCAATAACATTATATTATAATTTATAGAGTCAATTGCTTGGTCAGTCTCTATGCTTTGAATGTATTGCACAATTGATTCTCAACTTTTGATAATTACTTATTTGATCATAATAGTTGTAAACTTATTACTTGATGTTACTACTGGTATGTAATATATAACTGCTTTGCATAGAGAGAGGGATACGAGGAGGGGGTTGCAGGTTAATTTGTTAGAGAATGTGGAGTGGACTCACTTGAATTTAATAAATTATTTAACTAATTTATATTTATGTTTTTAGTAATGGAAGGTACTTTGGTTATTTTAGACAGACTTAACAATGCTAATAGATTAAAGAAAATTGTTTTGTTTTATGTTCTTGATTATGTTTTACAATAACATATCAATTATCCTATGGATTTAAATTAACTTTTTTAAATTACCGACTCTAACGTTGTTGGGATATCATATAACAAATAACATCCAACTAACATACTGATTTTTCTTAATCACCCAACTTTTAGACTACTTTTATAGATTACTCAAATAATCATTTTTATTATACTAAATCTAAAAACATATCGATGCTACAAACTTTTCACTAGCTTTTTTACCTCCATAACTTTTTATATGAATTTTCACATGATAGAAAACCAACAAACATTTTTTTTGTTCATTCTACTTGCAACTTTATATTCTTAGTTTATCATTACCATGATTTGTTATTCTGGATAACAAAAACAAAATAAATATATTATATTATACAAATATTAATTTTAGAAGCTAATCAATAGTATCATAAATATTATAATAATATATAAGTTTGGTGTAAACTGATACTGGTAACAAAAATACCGGTACAGTCAGTTCGTTATCAGTATATTAAGTTAAAAACTGGCACCAACCTGGTATAGGAAACGCCAAAAGTCGGTACCGAATTGATTTTGAAAATCTTTTAGTTCGGGAAATTCGGTACTGCCCGGTACCATTTGCTCATCCCTGATCACGGTACCGTATGAACAACGGTATCGCACAACTTTTTTTTGTTGATTTTCAACTTTTAATGATTTCTTTTTTTAGTTTCAGGGGTAGGGATGATCTCGGTGCCAACCAATGTCATACCCCAACCGATGGCGGAATCATCAGGGCGCGGCACTAGGCAACCAGATTGTCTCACGAGAATTCCATAACAATTATTTAGCAATATTACTTAACGTTTAACATCCCATACTATCAAACATAACATTCCAAACAATTATTACAGAAACTTGTTTTCTCATAAACACAAATCAGGTTCGATATCCCCTAGGTTTTAATACATGAGTTTCCAAATCCAAAACAAACTAAACAACTAAAAACTAAGCATAATCCAAAGCGTCCAGGCTAAAATCCTCAACCTGTTACATATGTTAAAATATAAGTCAATACAATTAAGTAGATGTGAGCATACAGGCTTAAGTAATACTAACATAATAGAGAAAGCGTTCGCGAAATAATCCAATTACATATCATGATACACCAAAACAAACCACACAGATAAACATAGGCTTATTTCTCATGCTAACTTCCGTGAGAAGGCTTGCGCGTCCATCCTAACTAGACCTCGTTGTAACATTTGTAAAAAACGGGTTTTCCAAACCCGCTCCGTTTGTAATCGAAATTAAAGTTATAAGTTTTTTGTTGCGTATTTATGTCCATTTTAATTTTTAATGATGCATAATTAATAAACAAACTAGAATATAAAAGTTATAATTGATAAAAAGTAAAAAAAATAAATAAAAAGAAAAATAAGCTGTCGGGACTCGAACCCGGGTCAGCCGGAAAGAACTCAAAGACTTAACACACACACATATAACCACTCCGCCACTTGATGTTTTCTGTAAATTCTAGGAAACAATTAAATTTTATGGTCAATCATAAATCAATCTGGTTACGCTAACTGTAACCGAAATCGGTCACCAAACGTCCAAAAACGTTTGATTGTTCGCGGTTTACTGATTTTAACCGGTACACCGACATCCCCAATCAATTTAGTCTTGAATGGACTTGAATTCATGTGGGATCGGTTTTAATAACTGAAAAGTCTACAATTCCTGAATTACTCCAATCATAGACCCCTCTCGCGACTCAAACACATTCTGCAAACCTTCAATTTCATTTTCGCACAACTTTCAGTTCGTCGGAGCAGCTATTTGAACTCGCCGGACTTTCGCCGGAAAACCGTGTCTTCCATCAAATCAGTAAGTTTCTTAATTCTTTCATCGTCTATCAGTTGTTAAGCTATTGCTAACTCAAAACCTTCAATCGGAAACAGTTGCAGACGTCGATATCGAATAATTCACTCTCGCCGGAAAACTTCTGAAATTTCTTATCTTCCGCTGTAAAACGGTATAGTCATTCAAACCTTCTGATAACTCTTGTTTACTACTCCAATTCCACAATTAGCTAATCAAAACTGTTAATTTGTTCACTCAGTCGAAGTTCATAAAAACGGAGCCGACGACTTACCGGAATTCTGAGATAAATTGTTTCTCCGGTATGTTTACTTCTAAAATCGTCTCTGCCATTTCCTTTTAGTCTTTTGAATGTTTGTCGATCGAATTAAACAAGAAAACAATATAGTAGCTGTAGGCTGTGTATTCTGTAACGAAGAAGACGAAGTTAGGTTGATTATAAGTTTAATATAATTTGGATATTATCCCGGGTTAGACACACAGTCCAGCGGTGGACTGTGTGCACACATATATCACACACCGCGAGTTCGATCCTTGTTACACCCACACTCTCTGTAATTAAAATGTTTTTTTTTACTGAACCGGATCCTTTCGCAATTAGATGTTAAGTATAATAAAAATTTGTATATTAACCAAGTTAGACACACAGTCCAGCGGTGGACTGTGTGTAACATTAGCTCACAAGTCCCGGGTTCGAGACCTGTTGACGGCACCGGTTTGATAATTAAGATCCTTTTTAAAAATAAATGAATTTTGAATAAACTAAAACAGTATATAAATATAATTAAAAACAAAAATATTTCGGGTTAAACACGTAGCTCAGTTGGTAGAGCTGCGTGCACGCGTGCGGGAGGTCTCGGGTTCGAGCCTCACCCAGCGCATACATGCACACAATAGAACCGGTCAAACAGTCAATCAGTCAACGGTCAACGGTCAACGCAAAAGTCAACATATTTTTTTTATATTTTTATTTATTTAATTTAATTTAAAAATCAATTAAAAATACTTAAAAATAATGTTTTTAAAGATAGGAAATAGCCTTAAACTCACAAAAATATATCTAAAAATCCTATTAAAATTATTAATAAAATCCACTCATTTATTAAACTTTCCGTTATTATTTAGGTTAGTTAATCCTCGTTGTTCAATCCTTCAAACTCGTGCGCATCTCATCATCTCTAACCGAACGCACCAAATGTGAGTGAATCTCTACAAATTCCCCGTTTTAATCACGTTTTTGGGGTGTATCATGTGTCTTACCATTTATTATATTTAAATCATTGTGCATACATCATATCATGAACAAATGTGTATTCAGCTTGTATCAACTGTTTGTGTGGTTATTGTTTAGATTTAATTTATTATTTTCAGTACATGCAATTTCATAGGCCGCCGCTCCCCATTACATTATGAGCGTTGAGCAGTTCCCCATTACATTATGAGCGTGAACCTGGCGTTGCCAACATACGATCGGCTTCGTTTGATTGAGCCTTGATCGCACAGACATTCATCATAGGCCGTCCGTTCCCCATTACATTATGAGCGTGAACGTGACGTTGCCAACATATACAGTTTCATTCATATTATATATTCACGCAAGTTCATATGTTATTGTATGTTATTGTATGTTATTGTTTGTGGATTGTTATTGTTATTGTTGGATTATTTACATTTGCTCGCATATGACTATTGCACAATTTTTCCTTGATAAAAATAACAAGAAATCAATAATAAATGTTTAACTAACAAGGTTCACTCGCCAACTTATGTTGACCCAAAAACCCCCATTTTTACACATGATACAGGTGAACCAGCTGCAGCAAGAAACACATAGGATTGGCTTAGAAGAATAAACTGGTTTAGAGCTTGGATTGTTTAGTTGGTTATTTTTCTTTGTATTTGTATGGACATGTTTGGATTATTGAGAATGTAATTTTGACTTTAATAAACATGAAACATATTAGTAAATATCATGAGCTTTGGTGATAACCCAATTATGCCCCGACTCTTATTCCGCTGCAGGTCGGGGTGTGACAGATTGGTATCAGAGCCATGACTATAGGGATATAGGATAGGTTATTAGACCTTTAGAGCCTATACTAAAGTTGATTAGAAATTTTAAGATTTTTGTGTGTTACATGCAAAATTCATGATGTTTATATGTTTTATGTTTAATGTTACATTCAATGTTATGCAAGCATGTTCATAAGTACATATTATTATATAATGCCTATCACAAATCATATTCTCATAACATATCATATCCATGAAAGCACACATCACATCATTTTCATGATTGTTTTTTACAATGATTTTTGTATTTTCAAATCACATCAAAGTGAGTTCTCATGACGGGCATGTAGTAACTGGAAGGGTACAAGTACCGGTAGTCGGAACGTCCTGTCTAGGCTGGCATTCGTATAAATCCAAAATAAAGGACCAGTTTGCCTACCTGGGGACTAACGATGAGAGTACGAAGTACCTATTAGGCCAAAGCATGCTATACCAAACGTCGTGTGAGCTAACCCCACTTTGAGTTGTCATTGTGTCTACACCTGGACACATTCCGACCATACATCTCGTAAACATATTTCGTGGTTTTCATTCGGGTGATGCGAGTGTTAAATCGCCAATACTAATGTGAATCCTACCAAGCCAATAGACATGGGGGCCCACATGACTATACAGGTGAAGGTATGGGGGACATTTGAGGCCCAACATGAGCAAACCCAAGACATCCTATGGATGTAGTTGCATTATTGATATTTATGTTATTTTCATTTTCTTTAAGACACATGACACCTAAAAAGACTCCATAAACTCACAATCTTCTTATGTATGTTCCTGTAGATGTCGGCTAGACAACAACGAGGGGGTAGAAGATCAGGAAGGTCACACGAACGCTTGGCCACTCAAATCGCAAAACAAATGGCCGCGGTGCTTCCTGACATTGTGGTTCAAGTACAACAAGCTCTCGCCACAAATCCCACCAATCCTCCTCAGCAAGAAGACCAGAACATCGGCAACCCTGCTACCAAAAAGTACTCATATAAACATTTCAAGTCTTGCGATCCTCCTAAATTTGAAGGGACCGAAGGTGTCACTGCTCTCCTCCACTGGTTTGAGGAAATGGAAAACACCTTCCTTAACTGCGATTGTCCCGAGGACCGCAAGGTACGATACGCAACCGGGAGACTATTTGGGGTAGCTCTTACCTGGTGGAATACTGAAAAGGGTAAGAGGGGAATCGAAGATGCTATGGCTTTAACGTGGGAGGAGTTAAGGGAAATCATGGCGAGACGATTCTGTCCTAGGAGTGAGATTAAAAAGTTGGAGGACGAATTTCATTCTTTGAAGCAAAAGGAGGGAGATCATACTTCCTACAACAAGAGGTTCTTAGAGTTGAACCAAATGGTCCCTAACTTGTTCACCCCAGTTTACCGCTTAATCGAGCATTATATTCGAGGTCTTCCCTCGAAAATTCAAGATTCAGTTCTCAGCACTTCACCAGCAACACTTGAAGCTGCTATGGAACTAGCTACTGAACTGACTGAGAATCGAATTCGCAACGGTAAATTTAAAGAGGAGAAAAAGAAAGCCCCCGTTGAGGGCCAAACTTCAAACCATTCCACTTCCTCCTCTAAGTTTGCTAACAAGAGGAAACGTAACACCAGAAACTTCGCTGTCACACAAACCAATTTCCCTATCCCTGCTGCACCCATTACCCAAGTTGCCCCTTCACCTGCACCATACAAAAGGCCATACTCTGGCCCATTACCAAAATGCAACCGATGCCAATACCACCACTTTCCTGATCATCCCTGCCAGCATTGCACCGGCTGTGGTCGCGCAGGTCATACTGTTCAAACCTATCGCATACCTCAGCGAACGAACCGCCACCAGCCTTCAACCCAAACCCACCAACAAATAATGGGTCAAGCCCAACAACCCCTACTACTACCACCTACCCAACATTTAGCCCAATCATACTACCAACCCAACTATCCCATGGTGCAACCTATGCGGGCTTGCTACAATTGTGGAGACCCAAGCCACTTTAGAAACACTTGTCCACGGTTGGTGAACATTATTCATGCTCAAGCCCAAGCCAATCCGGTGAATCAAGCCAACCAAGCTCCTCCACCTGCAAGAGGAAGAGCTTTCAACATCAACGCTAATCAGACTAGAGCTGACAGCAATGTGGTTAACGGTACGTTCCTTATCAATGGTAGTTATGCATCCATGTTGTTTGATATTGGCGCGGATAAAAGTTTTGTGTCCTTAGAGTTTGAACCCATCCTAAACCAAAATCGTGATAAGCTCATGGAACCCATAACAGTAGAAGTTGCTGACGGGAAACCGGTCTCATTAAACTCTATTATACGCAATTGTACTCTCACCTTAAATGACCACGATTTTCCAATTGACCTCATTCCTATGAAGTTGGGAAGCTTTGATATTATAATTGGTATGGACTGGCTCAGTCAACATCAGGCTGAAGTTGTATGCCGCGAAAAGTTTATACGCATTCCTCTTTCAAACGGTCAGACTCTACGAATCTTTGGAGAAACCTCGTCGAAAGGGCTCAGATTAATGACCTGTCTTCAAGCTCAAAAATATATTCGCAAGAATTATGTCGCATTTTTAACTCATGTCGTCAAAAGGGGAACCATGGAGAAGAAACTTGAAGACATCCCAGTAGTAAAAGATTTTCCGCAAGTTTTTCCTGACGACAAGAAGTCGAATTCCGCATTGATCTTATACCTGGTGCTACACCAGTTGCAAAGTCTCCTTATAGGTTAGCCCCCTCTGAAATGCAAGAGCTAGCCAGTCAATTGCAAGAGTTGACTGACAAAGGATTCATACGTCCTAGCTCCTCGCCTTGGGGTGCACCTGTCCTTTTTGTGAAGAAGAAAGATAGGACGTTTCGCATGTGCATCGACTACAGAGAACTCAACAAGTTAACGATCAAGAATCGCTATCCATTACCTCGCATTGATGATCTTCAAGGTGGTTTGTTATTGTATGCTATTGGTTTGTTATTGTATGCTATTTGTTTGTTATTGTATGTTTATTTACGTTTGTTCATATATGATTATTGCATAATTTTTCCATATTAAATACAATAAGAAATAAATAATAAATGTTTTCTAACAAGGTTCACTCGCCAACTTTTTGTTGATCCAAAAACCATTTTTACATATGATACAGGTGAACGGGATGAAGCATGGAAAACATAGGAAAGTGACTTAGAAGAAAAATAATGAAGCCTAGAAAGATGTATAGGACATGTTGAACTTGTATGATATGATTGTATGATCTTCTTTAAAATTGTGATAATAAATATGAAAAGTTATAATAAATGTCATGAGCTTTGATGAAAACCCAATCATGCCCCAATCACCTTTTCCGCTGCGGGTCGGGGTGTGACAGATTGGTATCAGAGCTTTTGACTATAGGGATATAGGATAGGTTATTAGACCCTTAGAGCCTATACTATAGTTGATTAGATTTTAATTGTTTATGTGGTTACATGCAAACTCATGATGTTTATTTCTTTCATATTTCTTACATACACAAATGCATGCAAACACTTCCAATATTACATTTTGTGATACATAGTGAATTATACTTATAGTCAAACATACATACTTACATACATATTCATCATACATATTTCAATCTTCACATATTCAATTCATCTTCATACTTCCGTTATTCAAGATTTTGTCGCATTTTTCATTTTTCAAATCTCATCAAAGTGAGTTCTGCGATGGGCATGTAGTAACTGTAAGGGTACAAGTACCGGTAGTCGGAACGTCCTGTCTAGGTTGGCATTCGTATAAATCCAATATAACGGACCAGTTTGCCTACCTGGGGACTAACGATGAGAGTACGAAGGACCTATTAGGCCAAAACATGCCACACCAAACGTCGTTCGAACTAACCCCACTTTGAGGTGTCACCGTGTCCACACCTGGATACATTCCGAATACCATACGTTACATACATATTTCTCGATTTTCTCCGGGTTTTAGTGTACGTAACCAGGCTAACACATGCGAACCATATGAAAAACCCGGTAATCATGGGGGCCCACATGATTACGAAGGTGAAGTATGGCGGCATGCAAGGCCCAATTACGAGCAAAGCCCAAGACATCCTGTGGATGTAGTAGATTTATTATGTTATATTTATTTTATGAATGTTCATTCCTAAATACGACACATGATCCCAAAAACATCCAACTCATACTCTTGATATGTATTCCTTGTAGATGTCTTCTAATTCCGCTCGTAGGAAGATGAGAGCAGGAAAAGCTCGCAAGCGCATGGCTGCCCAAATCGCTCAACAAATGGTTGCCGTAATACCCAACATTGTAGTTCAAGTTCAGCAAACCCAAACCGAATCCCCTTCACGATCCATTCCTAAGAGAAAACGAGATGGGCAACTTTTCGCTGTCACCCAACGCAACCAACCAATTTCACAAGCCATACCCCTCCAAGCTATCCCAATCACTCAAGTAGCACCCAACTCAACATACCCAAATAAGAAACCTTACCTAGGACCTCACCCTCAATGTAACACCTGTTTTTATCACCATCCATCTACCTTACTTTGTCGACTATGTGCAAATTGTGGACGCTATGGTCATTTGAGCAAGGCTTGCCGTACCTCTTAAAACCAAACCTCACCCCCTACTCAAAACATGATCCAAACATATCAACAACCCCAATACCCCATGTTTCCATATGTTCGAGCTTGTTTTAATTGTGGCGACCCTACCCACTTTAGAAACCCGTGCCCTCGATTGGTTAACATCATACACACCCAAGCTCAAGCAAACCCAGTTAACCAATCAAATCAAGAAAACCTAACCACCAGGCCACCAGCAAGAGGAAGAGTTTACAACATCAACGCCAATCCTGTTGAAGATAATGACGTCCCGAATGAACCACCCAACTAGTCTCCCTCACAAAAAAAAATCAAGATTCAACTCCAACCGCTTAGTTTTTAGGTTTTTCTTTATGTTATCTCAATTTTCACGTATCTCAATTATAAATTGGAAATTTATCCAAGGATCTTAAAGCGAATTACTATTTCAGTTTTGTTTTATACTCGTTGATTTAACATTCACATCATCATACATCTCAACGTATTTCAATCTCATCATGCAAAGAAGTTGGGCTGTGTCTCACTTCTACATAGACTAACCTCTCCATCATAACAAACGAGAGAGGTATTGTTATCATTCAAACATGTATACTATCAGAATTAAGACTCAAGCTTTGGTTGTTGTGTTTGTTTATGTTTTAGAGTCACATAGGACTAATCATAACTTACTGATAAAACCAATGAAAATTTGACGAGAATATGGTGGATACGTCGCTGGTACTTCCTATATATAAGTATTCTTGTCAAAGGATCAGAGGCATTGTCAGGCGGTTATGAGAAGTTCCATGTAGGATTTAGTAATGTCATGGTTGAAGTTTGTTTTATACTCACTGATTTTAGCATTCATATAATCATACATCTCAACGTATTTCAATCTCGTTATTTAAAGAAGTTGGGCTGTGTCTCACTTCTACATAGACTAACCTCTCCATCATAACAAACGAGAGAGGAACTGTCATCATTCAAACATGTATACTATCAGAATTAGGACTCAGGCATTGGTTGTTGTGTTTATTTATGTTCTAGAGTCACATCATAGAACCAATCATAACTTACTGATAAAACCAATGAAAATTTGACAAGGATATGGTGGATACTTCCTATATATAAGTATGCTTGCCAAAGGATCAGAGGCATTGTCAGGCGGTTATGAGAAGTTCCATGTAGGTTTTAGTAGTAGAAGTTTTGTTTTAGGATATAACCTTATCTTTCCAAACATATCAAAACTCTTGCGCATGAAATCATATTTAGTCAATCAACTCTGTTTATCAATATTCATTATCATAGGCATCAAATGCGATTCCTGTAGCAGGGTACTCAACCCTTACAAGGAACGTTACCGCCTCAAACAAAATTTAAACTCTTACTCTTTCTAAGTATGTAACTGTCAAATTAAACACCATCCTTGTGAGTCAAACATGCCACTACTTAAATTTCGGGACGAAATTTCTAAAAGTAGGGGATACTGTAACATCCGTCAAAAACCGGATTAACCAAACCCGCTTCGTTTATTAACTGAACAACCAGTTAAAAATTTCGTTGCGTATTTAATGCTCAAATTAATTTTAAACGATACAAAATTAATAAGTATATTAGAATATAAAATTTATATTAGAAAATGTATTAAAATAGTGAAATAAAAATAAAATGCTGAAGCCGGGTTTCGAACCCGGGTCAACCGAGAACTCAAAGACTTAACTCACACTCGCTCAACCACTCCGCCACTTGTGTTTCTTGTTGATTTATTGATTCAATTAATACATATAATAAAAACTGAAGTCGAATTCGGTCACTCATCGCACTCAAGTCACTCTCGCCGGAAATCCCGACAAATTCGTCAAACATTGCCGTTTTCTTTTGGACATAACGTTTACATTTACAGCAACATCGGTTATAACCGAAAAGCTCAATCAATTTCATTCATGACCAAAATTCCTATTCGAAACCGAAAATATAATTCAAATCCGGGTTATACTTTGTTCATCAGATGAGCTCACAAATTTATCCAACTTACACTCTCCATTTTGCTCAGAAAACTTCGCCGCAAGTCGCCGGATTTCTATGTAAATTAACCGGAAATTATCGCCGGAAAACCGAATTCATTCCATCCCGTCTGCTTACCCAAAAATAAGATCTTAGAGCTCATACTGACATCACCCACACTCACCTTAACCCTCTGAAGAATCTCTGTCGAAAGAAATTTCACTCGCCGGAATTCTCTGCAAGTCGCTGGAAAACCGAGACTTTCATCTACACGGTAAATACCTCGACTTTTTCTGTTCATTCCATTATTAGACAAATTCTAATATCACTCCATCACCCAGAATCAACCCCAGACGACGTTGCCGGATTTTCTGTTTTCGCCGGAAAACTTCTGAAAGTTCCAGAATCTCGCTGTTAACCGGTATGATCATTTAAACCTACTGATAATCGTTACTCAGTAGTTCAATTTCACATCTAAATCATCCAAACTGATTATTGAATCCGAACAGAAGGAGTTCACAAAACAGAGTCGACGATCTTTGCCGGATTTCTGAAGAAGACAATCAGTTCGGTACATTCTTTCCCCAAACCCTTCTGTTCAATATCTTTCAATTGCTCATAATATTCGTTAACCGAATTAATCAAGAAACAGTTGGTTTTATCATTGTCTGTGTTTTGAACGAAGAAGACGAAGTCGTGTATGATATAAGATTAATTAAAATCGGTATTATAAACGGGTTAGACACACAGTCCAGCGGTGGACTGTGTGCAAACAATACGCATACGTCCCGAGTTCGATCCTTGACATACGCACATTCGCTGTAAAATGTTTTTTTTTTAAAACCGAACTGGATCCACACGCAGAATCATGTTAAGTATAATAAAAACCATAATATTTACCAAGTTAGACACACAGTCCAGCGGTGGACTGTGTGCCAAACTAAACCACAGCTCCCGGGTTCGAGACCTGTGGAGAGCACCGAGTTGATACCATTAAATCTTTTTTAAAATAAATGATTTTCGGATTAACTTAATTAGTGTATAAATATAATTAAAAACAGAAATATTTCGGGTTAGACACGTAGCTCAGTTGGTAGAGCTGCGTGCACGCGTACGGGAGGTCACGGGTTCGAGTCTCACCCAGCGCACACATACAAACGACCGAACCGGTCAACGGTCAACAGTAATGGTCAACGGTCAAGTCAAAAAGTCAACATTTTTTTAATTATTTTATTTATTTATTTAAATTAAAAATCAATTAAAAATACTTAAAAATAACATTTTTAAAGTTAGAAAATAGCCTTAAACTCACAAAAATATATCCAAAAATCCTACTAAAATGATTAATAAAATCCGGTTATTTACCGAACGGTTATGTTATTATCTAGGTTAGTTTCTCTCGTGGTTAAATCCAAACTCGTGCGCATTCAACATCATCCACCGAACGCACCCAATGTGAGTGAATCTCTACAAATTCTCCGTTTTAATCACGTTTTTGGGGTGTATCATGTGTCTTATTATTTATTACATTTAAACTATTGTGCACCCATCATATTCATGATTAAATGTATATTCAACATGTATCATCTGTTTGTGTGATTATTGTTTAGATTAAATTTATCATTTTCAGTACATACATTATCATAGGCCGCCGTTCCCCATTACCTATGAGCGTTGAGCTGTTCCCCATTACCTATGAGCGTGAACGAGGCGTTGCCAACATACGATCGGCTCCGTTTGATTGAGCCTTGATCGCACATACATTTCATCATAGGCCGTCTGTTCCCCATTACCTATGAGCGTGAGTCGTTCCCCATTACCTATGAGGGTGAACGATACGTTGCCAACATTTACATTATCATTCATATTACATATTCATGCAAGGTGGTTTGTTATTGTATGCTATTGGTTTGTTATTGTATCCTATTTGTTTGTTATTGTATATTTATTTACGTTTGTTCATATATGATTATTGCACAATTTTTCCATATTAAATACAATAAGAAATAAATAATAAATGTTTTCTAACAAGGTTCACTCGCCAACTTTTTGTTGATCCAAAAACCATTTTTACATATGATACAGTGTGAACGGGATGAAGCATGGAAAACATAGGAAAGTGACTTAGAAGAAAAATAATGAAGCCTAGAAAGATGTATAAGACATGTTGAACTTGTATGATATGATTGTATGATCTTCTTTAAAATTGTGATAATAAATATGAAAAGTTATAATAAATGTCATGAGCTTTGATGAAAACCCAATCATGCCCGATCACCTTTTCCGCTGCGGGTCGGGGTGTGTCAAAAATATGTGCAATCTCGAGCGAACTTGATGTTTTCAGACCCAAAATCTTGCGTTTTCGCGTCGTTCGCTGAGGAAATCGAGTGCCCATCCCCCAATCTTAAGCCACTGAGTAAAACTTAGGCTGGAGAGGTCTTTTGGAGCGAACTTAGCCATTTTACAGAAACTCCGGGTAATCCGGGCGAACTTGATGGTTCGTACGGGTTAGTCCAGCTTGTGTAAAGTGACGATTTTGTCCTTGTGCTTCCGGATCTGAGATCTAGCTTCGACAACGCCTCGTTCCACTCGAAAGTGAACGAAACATACGTCATTAGTCCGAAAATGGTGTAAAAATCAAGGATTTAAAAGGTTTTGCTCAGGTCTAGTATAGATTCGAATGAAAACAGAAGTTTTTATGGAAAAAGATGAAGATTTTTGTAAACAGAAGAGATTTGATGAAAACGAAGGCAAAGCCTTGTGCAAAATCGTTGTAAACCGTTGTAAAACGCTGTGTAGTTGAAATCGGGTTGATTCTTACTTAGAAAACAGAGGGTTTCGGGTTTCGGGAGCTCAGAGCGAAGTTGCAGCAAGTTCAAATGAGAGAATGGGGCTGAGTATTTATTGGTGAAGGCAAAAAGGAGAGCTGGTGGAGTCAAGTTCGATCGAACTTGCATGAAATTCATGCAAGTTGGGGCGAACTTGCTAGGTTTTCAAGAGGAATCAGTTAAGTACGGCCGAACTTGTACATGTGTGTACAAGTTCGAGCGAACTTTTGGAAAGCAAGAGGTTCTTGTGTTCTCAGGCAAGTTCGGGCGAACTTGTGGTAGTCAAGTTCAGCCGAACTTGGCCTGGTGACCAAGTTTCGTTTGCTGATTTCGCGTTAAGTGTTCGTTTGGCGATTCGGTTCGTATTAGTTAGTTATATTAAGCGTTATAATTGATACAATAGTGCGATTTAGCGATTTGAGTGTGCGAGAGCAATGCGATAGCGAGCGTAATCATAACCACAAACATACACAACACATAAATAACATAAAACCATATAATTAACCGCGACTTGCGATGCGATGAGATTAGCGATGCGATTTAATAAGCGGTTTAGATGTGGTATAACATACATAATTGTAATTAATTAACATAAACTTATCTCATAAACGAATCTCGAGATTTACAAAGGATAGATACAAACGATAATAAAAGAAAAGATAACAACGAAATTCTGAGTTGTTACAACCAATACCGAATCGGTATTGGTACCGAAAATATTGGTTACGGTACCGGTATATAAAGGTAAAAACCGGTAGTGGACCGGTACCAGGAACACCAAAAGTCGGTACCGAATTGGTACTTAAGATCTTTCGGTTTAGGAAATTCGATACTGGTATCCAGTACCATTTACTCATCTCTGACCACGAGTTTCATATGAACAACATCATTACCATACAACTTTTTTGGTTGATTTTATTTCGGTTATCTTTTAGTGTTTTTTTTTCGATATTTTCTTTTTATTCTTATCAATGGTTCCGTGCGCAACGCGCTCGTATTGATTTCAAAACACGTGTAAACACAGACTAAATAACAAAAGAAGTTCGCCGCAACGCGGCTACTCTTATAAACCTAGTAATCTTAAAACGAATGTGGGTGGACATTTCACTTTAACCTTCAACTTTGTTAAAATCTCGGTTTTACTCCCTAGACTTTTCACTTTAGGACATTTCACTTTAATCCTTAACTTTGTCAAAATCTCATTTTTACTCCCTAGACATTTCACTCTTACCCCTAACTTTTTCAAATCTCGTTTTTTACTCCTTGTAAGCTCCTTAAGTTTAGAAATGTCATTTTCAATCCCTTAACATTTTATAAACGTTGTAAAATATCACTTTAATCCCCATGAAGACTATGTATAATCTAATTTTTCGTCAATACCTACGTATATTTGGTGTACACTTTCGTGTTTTATTTTGTACGTTTCCTACGTATGAATCAGGTCACATATACTACGTATTGACTTGACGATATAAATTCGAGTTAGTCGGGTCGCTTTAATACGTTATGATTGTACGATATATATTCGATTTACTTTACGTTTTGATCCAATCACAATTCTTATATATGTTACATTGAGTTCAATCGGAACAATCGCAATGCTTATATAGATGATATTGAGTTCAACTAGATACGTCAAAACGTGCGTTTTCATATGGTTAACGCATCATTACATAACGTTTGGGCTAATATATTCGATGTCTGCGATGTACTTGCACCGCAATACACACAGATTTTATTACTTTGTTATTTGATATATAAATAAAAAATAATTATCTGAAATATAAATAAAAAAAAATAAAAAAAAAAATAATAATAATAATAATAATAATAATAATAATAATAAAAATAATTAAGTGGCCAAAAATGTATCATTCTCAACATATTCTAGGATCTGTGGTGACCGTTGCTCTGTTAACTTCCTCCAGCTGCTTCCGTTGATCATCATTCATCTTCATCATGTTGAATTATGCTGCAACCTCTTCCTTCAATTGCCATAACAATCGATTCACAGCACCACCTCTGTCTTCTAATTACACTCTCCACCCCTCATCTCACTCACTATCATCATCATCGTCTTCATCACCATCGCTTTCTTCTCAATTCCATCAAAATTCCCCTTTGATTCATGTTTATAAGCATACCCATTTCAATATTTCTCCAAGAACCAAGGTTAGTGAATAGTTTTCGTATATGTTTGTTGAAAGGTTGATGCTTTTTGTTGTTGGGTATGGAGATCTTGAATGGGAATGTAATCTGGTGATGAATCATTGTTTGTGGAAGTTTATTTGATGAAATTGTCGGTTTGTTATCTTTTTGATCTCTTATAGTTTGTGATTTTGCATGCAATTTTGGTGAATGTGAATATGCATACCACATGTTTGTGAAAATGCCTGTGAGAGTTTGCTTTGAAATTTAGTTAGAAAAAAGAGAATGAAAATATGAAATCCCAATTTATAAACAGGAGATACCCTTTGACATGCAAGTCAAACCAAATGTTTTTACTAGAAGTATCTCATAACAATTTTGTTAAAATTAAATTTTATAATAATGCATGCCTGTGAACAGAACAGCATATGTTAATGGTGTAAAATGTATTTGTTAACAATAGGGTCTGAAGGTAAGGTGCTCTCAAAATGAGCCCTAAAAGTTATGATATCAGGGGCACCTGCATCAGGCAAAGGGACACAATGTGAGATGATTGTTCAAAAGGTAGTTAAAATTTTTATAATTCTTTTCTGTTTGTTTATACCTTGAATTATCCATGGTTGTAAAACAAGGTTTCCAAGGCCGAGTACTCACCGAGTAGTCGCTACAAGGTAGGCTGCCGAGGCAACTTTCTTCGACTCCGCCTAATTACTCGTAGTCGGTCAAATGCGGTCAACTTTGGCCGAATTGGATCTAGTAGGTCAACTCAGGCCTAGTTTGACTTAAATAATAATAAAACATAATTTCTATGCCTATCATATTAAAGAATGAATGTCATTTTCACGTCTTTTGTTATAAGTATTAGTAAATTTATGTTATTTGACATTATTTAATCTCCAAAAAGTACTTTTTTTATAATTTAGCATGTCCGAGTACTCCCCGAGTACTCTCAACTCCCCGGTCGACCGACTAGGGAGTGCCTAACGACTTTTGCAACCATGGAATTATCATATTGTTCGATGATTAATTATTACTTTTCTGTCCTTTAGTTCGGACTGGTGCACATATCAACTGGAGATCTACTTAGAAGTGAAGTGGCTGCCGGTTCTGAGATTGGAAATCAAGCAAAAGAGTACATGAATTCAGGACGTCTTGTTCCCGATGAAGTTGTCACAACCGTATGATATAATATTTGTAGTGATTTAAATTGCATTTTCCGCTTCTAACAATAAAAACTGTAATTACGAACTTTTTAAATTTACAGATGGTAATTGGACGACTTTCACGAGATGACGCAAAAGAAAAAGGATGGCTTTTAGACGGGTTTCCACGCAGTTTTGCGCAAGCACAATCACTGGAGAAAATGAAGATACGACCAGATATCTTCATTGCTCTAGATGTATGTATATATAATTCTAATAAAATGGTCACTGAATATGAAATTATTTCCGATTTAATGTTAACAATACGCAGTTTATTCACAGGTTCCTGATGAAATTCTAATAGACAGATGTGTCGGTAGAAGGCTGGACCCTGAAACAGGGAAGATTTACCATATAAAAAACTTCCCTCCAGAAACCGAGGAAGTCAAAGAAAGACTCATAACCCGGGCCGATGACACAGAAGAAAAGGCATATATTCATTATCTGTACAGGGATGACAAGATAGACGGGTTGGGTAACGGTTTAAAGCGGGTTCAGGTTAAAAATGGTCACTTTCTGTATGAGTAAAGTGGGCCGGGTTGAGTTGACCAGCAAACATTTTTTGTTCATTTCTGAAAAATTATTTACAAGTAATGTGTTTATCATATTACAACAATATAAAACACAACCTAAATTTTTTAATAAACTTTTAGAAGGTTGTGTAAACTAAAGATAGACTTTTGGTGACTTTTAACACGTTTTACCCGTTCCCCTATTAGCTAAATTTTCCAAGTTGACATGTTTGAGGTAAAACACATATGTAAACTATGCAGTTAATGCGGTAGAATATCGGATATTGGTCAAGGACCGATATTTGAGATAGGTTATCTCGGTAATTTTAATACCTTGCAAAATTTTTATATATAGCAATTTATAACTAACAATTCAGCGATATAGCGGTATCGGTCAATATCGGTGATATATTGGTCAAATATGGTTATATTGGTCAAGTATCGGTCATTATCACCAATATTATGGTACCGATATTCTGACTGATATTTTACATGGAGACCGATAACCGATATATCGCGATATTAACTGCATAGTATGTAAATGGGTCGAAATTGTCATTTGTATTATTTACAGTTGATTTAAATGATAATGTCTCTCTTCTCTTTTAGGTTAAATCGCGTCTACAAATCTATAAGCAGAATGTGGAAGCAATATTATCCACATATTCGGACCTTTTAAAGAAGGTTTTTTTTTTATCCACACCAATCTGTCTCTTCTGAATTAACTAGTGCTATATTATATTTTTTGTATGTGTTTTCTTACAGATTGATGGTAACCGTCCCAAAGATGTAGTTTTTGGTGAAATAAACTCTATGCTATTGCAAATCCAGAAAGAAAAAGAGACAAAAAAATCAGGCACGTTCACACTGACTTTGTTGTTTGAAATGAATATATCATTAGTTTACGCTAATGCATCATATGTTTTTAACTTTTTGTTAAAAATATAATTTGCTTTTTTATAACCAGAAAATGCTACTAAACTTAACAGCCAGTTCAACAAGTCACCCGCAACCAAGGTATGCGGTTATGCTATCTTATCCTTTTATAGTTTTATGTCTATTATTTTTATTTAAACTTTTTATTAATTTAATCTTTTTTATAGGAAAACTGGAGAGGGATTCCCACCAACTTAAATAACATTCCTCATTCGAGAGAAATTAGGGAATATTTTTACGATGATGTGCTTCAAGCCACTCAAAGAGCTATCAGTGATGGAAAAACTCGAGTAAAAGTGGAGATCAATATTCCTGAGCTGAACCCTGAGCAGGTGAGAAACGATTATCATTTTTTAATTACTTATCTTCTTGGATTAAAAAAAATATATGCTTAACTATTTATAAACAGGATGTGTATCGGATAGGTACTTTAATGGAACTTGTTCGTGTTCTTGCTCTTTCATTTGCTGATGATGGAAAGCGTGTCAAGGTATGTTTATTCTGCACTTTAAATTATTACTAAACTTTATATATAATAATAACTAGTTTTGTATCCGCCGCGTGAGACTACAATCATCCCGACTCGTTTCCGAACCAAATTTACATTGAAACGTATAGTAATCCGAATTCATACCGTTGAATGAAAATGTATTATATTTGACCCGACTTGTTTCCAAACAAAATTTACATTGAAACGTAGACCAACTCAAAACGTACATAAAATAAACACGTGCGTGGGCGTTGTACGCGGCGATAAAGTATAGACTACAATCGACCCAACTCGTTCCTGAACTATATTTACGTCGAAACGTATAGTAACTCAAATTTATACCGTAAAATGAATATGTTTTATGTTTCACCTGATTTGTTTCCAAACAAAATTTAGGTCAAAACCTAGTCCAACTCAAAATTTACATAAAAATAAAACATTATATAATTGACCCGACTAGTTTCCAAACAAAAGTTACGTTAAAACGTAGACGAACTCGAATTTATACCGATACGTACAAAAAAAAATGTAAGAAATCAGTTTTAGAGTAAACTTGAAATTTAGAAACTTGAAGAGGTCAAAGTGACATTTACAAAGTTAGAGGGGCTAGTTTTGACATTGTCACAAAGTTTAAGGGGTAGAAAGGGCCGGTGGCAAAAGCCACCAACCTTTCTTTTTAAGGTATTATAAAAATAATAATAACTAAAATAATAACAATGCAGGTTTCTGTTCAAGGATCAATGGGAGAAGGAGCACTTGCAGGAATGCCGTTGCAGCTTGCAGGGACCCGAAAGATTTTGGAGTTTATGGATTGGGGTAATGATGGTGCAATTGGGAACTTTATAAACATTGGTTCAATAGGTACTGATATAAAAATTAGTTAATTGTGAATTTTTTAAAGGTTAATCGTGCGTGCAGAAAGTAGTTAAAATAGTAATGCGGATTCATATTCCCCTGGTGTCCTGTACAGGTGGCAAGGAGGTTGATGAAGTAGATGACATTTTCATTTTAGTGGCTCCTCAAAATGCTATGGGAAATTGTATCATCGATGTAAATAATCAACGGGCCAAATATGATTTAGAACTAAATGTTTGAATAAAATGATTTAGAACTTTTTATGCTATAAAAAATAGTGTGTGCGATTTCAACCTATTTGACCCGTTTTCTTTTTAAGATTTTTTTTTTGTAATTTTATCTTGCCTACATGGGTTGAAATTGGCTCCAAATTACACAGATAGTCCCTGTGATTTTTCAAAATTTTGGATTTAGACCCTAACTTTTCAAAAGTACACGAATAGTCCATGTGGTTTGCACTTTGTAACACATTTAGTCCCCAGCCAACAATCTAATGGTTTCAGGAGGCCCAAGTTAGGGACTAAATGCGTTATGAAACTATAGGGACCATCCATGTACTTTTGGCAAAAGTTGGGGATTAAATGTGTTACAAAGTGCAAACCACCGGGACCATCCGTGTACTTTTGGAAAGCTAGGGACCAAATCCAAAATATTAGAAAACCACAAGGACTATCCGTGTACTTTACTCGTATAAAACCTAAAGATGACATTTCATCATGTGGGGTGATGCAGGATCTAAGAGCAATGACTAATGCTGCTGGCAGTCGTCCGGTCATTCTCATTAATCCTAGGCTCAAGGTTGGTCCGCAATTTCAATTACTATTTCTTTTATTATACATCATAATTCTGTATGTATTCTCTTTTGGATTAAAAAAATCTAAATGTACATTGTTTTAAAAAGGTATTAACTTTCCTCTTGAACTTTTATGATTAGGATTTACCGGCTTCAAGTGGTATTATGCAAGTAAGTTCCGAAAGCCTATGAGCCTTTGTGGCACATTAGTTTCTAGTCTATGCAGTTATGCGGTAAAAAATCGGATATTGGTCAAGGACCGATATTTAAGATATCGGTTATTGGGGTGGGATATCGGTACTCTCCTACCATTAACAAATTACCCTATTGCAACTTGCAAAATACTAACACTTGTAGCAAGTAGGAACTGATTAAGACTTATAACACTAACATTTAACACGAACAATTAAAAATTAAGACTTAAAACACTAATAGCAGCAATAAGAAGAAAGACGAATGGAAGAACTAAGAAGAAAGGTACTAACATCGGGAAAATCAGTGATATATCGGTCAATATCGCCGATAGTGCCGGTACTGATATTCTTACCAATATTTGACACCGATATTTTACATGGGGACCGATAACCGATATATCGGTGATATATCACCGATTAGCTGCATAGTATCTAGTCCAATCATTACGTGAAATTTATAAGTTGACTTACCTTGATAGACTATGGGTCGAGAACAAAGACTAGAGTATGCTGCATCTTTTGAAATGTGCTACCAGTTCCGGCTTCTTTATTATGCAGGAACTCAATATCCAATTATGGGTGCTTTAAGGTAAACTAACATTTTCCTTTTTAGTCTAACTTAGTGTGAACTTACATTTTCAATAAAAAAAGCCTAAATTGACCATAATCTTGCATCATATATACAGGATGGCTTATCCGTATAGGTATGAGCTGTTCAAAAGGGTAAATGATTCAAATGGGAAGGAGAAATACGTCATTTTGTCAACGTTTCCTAGTAGACCGACTGGTGATGAAATAAATGATGCGTTCGAAGGAAGAACAAGGTAGAATATATAATACACTTATACTTATAAAATGTTTTATTTGTCGGAATTTTGAAGTATTTTAATAAAATATAAAAATTAAAAACACGAATGAGCTATCTAACACGTTACCGAACGCTCACGGACATAAATAAACGGACGTGGCATCTGTTCATGTTCGTTCATTTAACTAATCTAACAAAATTTCTTGTTCGTGTTCGTTCATCTATTAAACGAACAAACAGAAACGAACTTCCCGCCGAATGGTTCACAAACTGTTTGTTTTCGCTGAACGTTCAGTTTGTTTACAGCGCTAAGAATTTGCATACAAATATCTAGGACTTGAGAACCCTTGACTGTATTTAATGTTCATCACGTTTTTACCATATTATTGCAGAGATAAAGTTAAGAAGTCATCAGGATTCTGGTAAGATTTCATTCTATTTCAACTTAAAATATTGACTTTCAACAAGTCAAAGTTACTTCTTCAATGTTTTGAAGCTAATTGTAATCTTGAATGATTAATGGTGATGTTCTTTTCAGGGGTTTCTTGAGTGGCATACTTTCAACATAGAAACATATTGTTTGAAATATAATGTCCACTCACTATCATGAACAAAACAGTTGAATATGAAGCAGCATTTTATGCATCTCCTGTAAAAAATCTAAATGTACATTTTTTTTCTTAGATTTTGATACTTTTTGTAAATTTAATGAGCTTCTAAATCTTTTTGTATGTTTCATTATGCTCTCTCATATATGTTTCTTCTTGTGCTTGGTGTATAGAGAATCAGTGTGGTTTTTTTTTTTTTTTTTGGCAGGGACTAAACTGTAGTTTTTCAAAATAACGGGGGGTTATACATTTTTTGGAACTTTGTAGCCAGGGACTGATTATGTATTACTCATAACTTTGTTAATAAAATCGAAATCTGAAACATTCGAGATGAGTATTTGAGTAGTATAAGACTCGTTACAAAAACTTCTACGGGTTGCTATGTGGATACGGCCGCTCAACTACTCAAAGTCGTTAACCGTATCAAAACCAAATATGTTAACCTATGTAGCATGGGGACTCCATTTATGTGGCCGTACCTACTTGTCATGGACGGAAACACCATGGGTACTCGTCAGGGATGTTTCCAATGTCGGGGACGTATCTGGTAGAAGTATCCAGCCCGTTTCCATTTATTTTTAGGGTGGTTTTAACCCTTAAAATTCCACAACCGGCCATTAAATAATAGTCCTATCATATTCGGCTTCTCTAATCTTTATACTCTCAAGTCTCATCATCTCTAGTTCTCTATCGATTGCTAATCTCTCACTAGATGAACCGAAATTTGAAAATGATTTGATTATTGATAATTAATTATCTTTGGGAGATGTAGTATTTTTGGAATTTGTTTAATATATTTTTATTTTTTATATCTTTTATTACCGTACCCGTATCTTGGAATTTTGAGTTTTACCGTTCCTCGTTCCTGTATCGTCCCCGTACCCATTCCAGTGCTACTTAGATGTTAACATTATATATATTGTTGTTGAAGCTCGATGAATAGTAATAGCAATAATAAGCAAGACTTCATGAAATAGAGAAAATATTCAAATAATATGAATTGGATACACAAAAAAGTTATACACGAAATATGATATTTGGAAATAAATATTTGAAGATGTTTTGTCTAATTAATTGATTACTAGTTGGAGTAATAGCAAAAGATATGGCTGCATAACGCATTGGTAAGAGTAAAAACAAAAGATACGGTGCATAATGGATTGGTAACCGGTAAAAGTCACCCATAGTGACATTGAAAACCAAAAAAAAAATGAGACTATAAAGCCAAAAGTAGTAATAACACTGCCATCATTATTTTTTAAATAAATGCATCTCTCAACTTTATACACTTCTCAACTTTGTTTATTGGATTTTTTTAGTTATTAGAGCGTGTGTCAATAACGTCCGGTATAAAATTATCTTCGTGTGACGTCTCCGTCGTAATATATGCTTGAAACATGTTCGCTTAGAGATCCCGCCGCAACCCGGCGAGAGGTTAAACCTAGTTAAAATTAAAATAAAATTAAAATTAAAGTAAAAAATAAAGTAAAATTAAAATAAAAATAACCCTAAACTAAAGCAGCCGTCCGTCCTCTTGTCTATCTCCTCCCCTGTTCGCTCCTCCATCTTCTAAACCCTAAAAAACAGCAAACAGATCTTCTTTCATTCTACGATTCAGCAGGGAAGGTAAGCTTCAATCAGCAGGTAAGCTTCGATTCAGCTAAAATACACATTTTGAGATAACAAATATCTTGAGCATAGGCTTCTAACAGTTTATACATTCGATACGTAACCCTAATTTGTCAAATTGATAATCTGATTACAGGAAGAGGATTAACTACTCAAAGATGCCACTGTATGACTGTATGCTGTTGCTGAAACCTCATGTTAGAAAGGAATCGTTATAGAATTGATTTCTAGGGTTGGGAAACATGTGCACCGAAGAAATGGTGTTCTCACTGATCTCAAATCGTTTGGAACCGTTCAGTTGGGTTATGGTATCAAGAAGCTTGATGGCAGATACTATCAGGTAAGTTATTTGCAGTTACTTTATCATCACGTTTATTGCATGATCTTTGATGATGATATTTGTAAATCCATGTATCTAGGGCTGCAAACGAACCGAACCAACACGAACAAGACCTTGTTCGTGTGTTAAAAAAAATAAATGTGTTGGCCGAACCGTTCACAAACACTCATCGAACGAGATTTTATGTTCTTTTGTTAAGGAAATGAACTTGTTCGTCTTCGTTTGTGTTTGTTTGTTAATTTTAGACAACGAACGGTGGCGAACACAAATGAGCACAAACTAAAGTTGATGAACATAAATGGAAACAAACGAGCACAAACAATCGTTCATGAACAGAATATATAATTCATTGACACTTATTAGATACTTAATTTGTCAGAAATTTGAAGTATTTAAATAAATATAAAAACTAAAAACACCAATGAACTATCGAACACAAACGAACACGTTACCGAACATAAACGAACAAACACGACCTCTGTTCATGTTTGTTCATTTAACTAAACGAACGGAATTTCTTGTTCGTGTTCGTTTGTTTAATACACAAACGAACTTCCCATCGAACGGTTCGCCGAACATTTGGTTCGTTTGCAGCCCTACATGTATCTGTTTGATAGTTTATATGTTAGGTTTTGCTCAGCTGGTATGCGGAAATTGTCAATGTAGTAGTCTTGAGATCGTTTTTGTTCTCGTTGTTTAACTCAGCAGAATGGTTAAAACTTGGTTTTAAAAGCGTGAATTAAGTTCATTACTTCAGTCTGAAAGATGAGAGGTCGCTTGTTTTTTAATCAACAAGTTAAGTTGCCACACGTAACACGTTTCTAATAGACAAAATTAGTGGCTGATTGTTTCTGATTTGCAAAATCTGTTGGTCAGTTTCAACATGACTGCCTCTTGTGATTGCTGTGCTGTTTAAAACCTAGTGTTCAAAATATTACAAAGAATTAAAGAAGGTAGGTTCTTTAGTTAGGTTGTTGTTGTTGTTAAGAAAATAGACCATATGCTACGTAGCACAGGAACGGGTACGGGGATGATACGGGTACGGGGAACGGCAAAACTTAAAAATCCAAGATACGTGTACGGCAAAAAAATATATAAAATATAAAAAATATAAACGGGTAGTTGATGATCCTTGTGTTTCTTGAGAAGCAATGACCGATGATGAATACAAATGATGATGAATATATATGATGATGAAGAGAAGGAACTTAAAGGCCGACGTTATGTATAACTGAATGTTGATCGGTTTTTTTAACTGAAAGGCCGACTGTTTCTTATGAAATTTGAAAGGTTTAAAAGATAAAACCCTAAAAGTGATAGGATACGTCCCCGAAACTTGTAGTCGCCGTCCCCGAAACGTGTAGTCGCTATCCCCAATACCCGGAAACGTTTAGGGGACGTCCACATGGCGTCCCCGTCCCCGGGACGGGTACCTGATGGTTCTAGGCGTCCCCGTGCTACATAGACCAGGTTATGGAAATTTGTATAAGTTGTTTTCAGGGTGGTTTGAGGTTGCTTTTATCAAACGGGTTATTCTTGGCGGATTCAAAAATTGCAAGTTTACTAGTATGCGGTGGTTAATTGTTGAAAATATGTTCATGGTATAGGGTCAAATAATGCAAATGACAATGATGACCCCACCAAGTTTCAACAGCGAGCTCCAATATCTAAACAAAGAAGACCGCCTCTTACGCTGGATTTTGGTCAAACATCGAGACGTCAAATTTGGTAGAGATTTCTTGAATGAAGATGATGGTGATACGAGAATGCTTAGAAGCAGTATATATGACGTTGATAGTGAAGAAGATGAAGAAGACAGTGATGATCACGAGGAAGAGTAAGCCGACTGTTTTGCCCTTTTTATTCTCTCGTCGTAGTATGTTTTGTGTTTTTGTCAACCTGTGAGGCTGGCATTAATAAATTCTTATGCTGGAAGTTATAAGATATTAAAGAAGGGAAACCGTCTTTTAGGGCTTTTGTTGTTCGTTTTAGCGGCATTTATGATAGTGAGTTGATTTATATCATACAAATGTTGCATTCGATATATGCAAAGTGGAGGGTAAACTCACACATTTTGGTGTATTTACACATACGTTTGCATAGTTGTTGACGTTTAACACCGGCATGGAATCATGGATTGAATGTATTTCACGCGCATACACCAACGAAGAAATATGGAAGTTGAAAAGGATGTGGTTGATGTTTAGATGATGCTAACACAATTAGAAATGCATAGATGAGTAATAGAATTGTTAAGAGTGGTTTCTTTTTGTTAGGCAACTTATTGTTAAGAGGGTCGGGCTGAGCTCGCTTGAGATTGAGTTCGACTTGTTTAACCTGAGATATCTTGAGCTTGTCTTGTTTTGAGTGGTTTGTTCCCATACTGTTGGTTCTTGTACAGTTTCTTATATAAGAAAAACGCGGATTTGTATTTTGTTGAAAAAATCCAAGAATCCGGATTGAATTCGAAAAAAAAAAGAATAATCTGGGAAGAAGAAATTTTTTTAGTGAACGTGTTGGATTCATATTTATTTTGACTACATTCTCATATAAAAAATAAATATATATCAAAGATAATGTAACACAAAACCCCAAAATAGTTATATATTGATGTAAAGCTTAAAAATGCCATATCTTTCTAATCTAATCAAACGTTAATAAGCAAATTGCTTTCAAGTAGTATTCAAATTTCAATTAATAATATAATTTTATCTGATTAACCGAAACAAATTAATAAAGTTATATGACCTAGACTTACCCTATTAACTAAAATATTACACATGTTTAAAAGGATAGGTTTCTAACTTTGTATTAGACTTTGATTTGACTGGCCCACTGGATTGAAATTTAAAAGGCCCAGCTAGTATAACATACTAGATAGAACGTGCAAAAAAGGCACAGGTAACACACTTCATCTCTTTCCTTTGTCTGACCTAAAACACCACCCACCACACCAGAGGAGTCGTCAATATTGGCCGAAGAAAAATGCAGTCACTTTCCCTTCACTCTTCTATGTTTCTTTCAACTTGCTCAGGACCGGCCATGAAGGAAACTTGCAGGAAACGTTTCCTGCGCGTCCCCATACACCGTCCCCTTCTCCTGCACGCTTCCTGGCTGTTTCCTACCTACCGGGACGTTTCCCGGCCGTCCCCGTGCCGTTTCCGTCCCCTAGCAGTCCCCGGGACGGGAGACGGCACCTCCCAGGCGTTTCCGTGCTTCCAAGGTTTCCATAGCATTTCAAAGTTAGCATGACCCGGATTAAAGTTTTCTTCTTTAGTAAAAAGATTAAAAGAGCGCCATCATCGAAACATTTCGACTGTGTTAGGATATCGTTAAAGCATGATCACTTAACACTAAACTATAATCTTTAATCGTCTCTATTTTTTCTATAAAGTTTGTTCATCTCACATACCTACATATAACATAACTAAGTACATGAAGCCAATAAGGTAGTGGTAGAACGGTTAGGGAAAAACTGTGTTCTTTGTGACTCAGATTCGACTCTCACTCTCCCCGTTATTTTCTGCAGCATCCAGACAAAGGGCGAATACGGGTGGGCCAGTTCATCTTGGATGAGAAGCGAGGTTTTACTGATTATTCCACCGTCGTGCCTTCGGGCGGGTGGAGGTCGGGTTTCCGCGCATCTGGGAGAGCCAAGGGGCTGGCGGCGATCGAGTAGTCGACCTTGGCCACAGCGCCTGGTGTAACGGTGGTTGGCACGTCATTCCTTGCCGTTAAAAAAAAAACTAAGTACATGAATTCATCCTTAACTGTAAAATTTGCAGTTATAAAGATATATATACACACAAATAAACAGTTAGACCGTTAACAGATTTTATGTTTGTTTTGCTTAAATATTAAAATAAAAATAAATTAAACCGACTACCGAACCCGTAAACCATATCTTCAAAAACGGACTTCTGTTTAAATACCGGCACCGACGACCACCGTCATACGAAATCGTCGGAGATGCTTACGTGGCAGTCCAACTTCCCGGTAACCGGTCAAACATCACGGATTTTGTGTATCGGAAAAACCGTAACTCCGGTGGTGGCGTTTTCTTCTTCCTCACATATTCATCAACGATCCCTCAGGTACAAATCATTTGATTCACATATCTCGTTGTGTTTAAAATTCTGACATTTAAGCCCTGATTTATTCAATTGAAAGAAATTGATGATTATAAAACCGAAACCTAAATTGTTTGCCTCAATTATGAAATCAGAACCAAAATTACTTTGTAAATTGAAGATTAATGTAAATAAAACTGATGACTGATGAGTTAATATGATGATGTTTATGTGTAGATATGCAGTGCTTGGTGCTGGATTTGCTGGATTATCAGTAGCATGGCACTTGTTAGAAGTATACACTCATTCTCCTTATCTGTATATGCATCTAAATTGTGATAATTAGGTGTTTTCAGTGCAAATTATTAGCATAACTATAGTAATTGAAGAAGAAGATTCAACTTTCATTAGGTTTTGAAGAAATAGGTTCTGATTTGGTTGTGTGTGGGGACTTGTTTTGCAGCGTAGTCCTACCGATTTGTGTGTTTGTGTTGATGTTCTTGATGAGGTAGGAATTGGGGGTGGTGCTTCGGGAGTGGCTGGAGGACTCCTTCATCCTTATTCTCCTAAAGGTTACATCTTGTTTCATTCCACATTTGATGCATATTGACTTAGGTCTGTAAACGGACCACATAGGTCTGTAAACGGACCGAACGTTTACTGAACCGTTCATGAACTTTAGTTCGGCGGGAAGTTCGTTGTTTTAATAAACGAATGAACATGAACACCTGTCTCGTTCATTCATTTATGTCAGTGAATGTTCGTTTGTATAAATTTGTTTATGTTCGTTAGTTTACGTTTGTTTGTATATTCATATAATTTTTTTTGCCCCATTATAATTTAGTCAACTTTTATTGATTGTTTAGGTCCGACAGACTGTTGTTACGTTTAGCGTTAAATTTTATTGGTTTTCGCTCACTTATGTTAGTTTATATTCGTTTATCTATGTTCAGTTATGTTTGTTTGTGTTCGTTTACCTTCATTTATACTATCAATGAATGAACATAAACAAACACGGACACATTCATTTTCTTAACGAACAAACATAAACAAGAAAACCCAGTTTGTTTAATTGTTTGTGTTCGATCGTTTGTTTGGTTAAGTTAAACGAACAAACACGAACATTCCTCATTCGTGTTCGACTGTTCATTCGGTTAGTTTACAAGCCTCCATATTGTTATTCAAGTTTATTTTTTATTACCTTATTATCGGTTTTCTCTGCAGTTAAACCTCTTTGGATGGCAGCCAAGTGTTGGGAAGAGACTTTAAGGCTTTTAAGTATTGCCGAAACACACAGTGGAGTACTTAATCAGAACTCTAATGTATTTATTGCACGCAGAAAGGGTATTTTGAGACCAGTAGTCAGCTTGAAAAACATGAATGTGATGAATGATGTAAGTTTTCAAAATTTGTAAATGGAACACAAAATGCGATACCGTTTAACAAGTCAATAATAATGTAACAACTTTTTTCCTACTTGAAGAATGCTCAGAACTCTCTTGCCAGTTGCAGAATACGTTCTGTTAATGAAGATGCAGCCCGGAGTTTAGTGCCTAATATATCTGTACCTTTGGATTTGGCCTTTTATATGCCTGATGCTGTAAACATACACCCCCAAGGCTATCTTGAGGTAAATCATAAAGGGACTCTAGTATCCGTATATCGATATAGTGCTCAACATATATATTTCATCATGACTAGGCCCTATATTTAGCTTGTGAAACTCTGGCAAAAGAAACGTCTAGTGCGGGGCTTGGTGAAAAGGAGATCAACTTTCACAAGAGATCTATTGACCATCTCCTTGAATTAGAAGGTGATATATATTAGAGTAAAATGCCAATTTTCGTCCCTGAGGTTTGGCCAGTTTTGCGACTTTCGTCCAAAGGTTTTTTTCTCCGCATCTGTATCCAAAAGGTTTGAAATCTTGCCATTTTCATCCAGCTCGTTAACTCCATCCATTTTTCTCCGTTAATTCATGGGTATTTCCGTCTTTTTACCTACTTGTTTTTTTTTTTGTTTAGTAAGGATATTTTGAATACTTGTACGTTATGCTAAATGCTTGTACATAAAGTGAAAAAGGCCGAATTGCCCTTTAAGTTAACAAAAAAAACGGAAATACCCAAGATTTAACGGAAAAAATGGATGGAGTTAATGAGCTGGATGAAAATCGCAAGATTTCAAACCTTTTGGGTCCAGATGCGGAAAAATAAACCTTTGGACGAAAGTCGCTAAACTGGTCAAACCTCAGGGATGAAAATGGCATTTTACTCTATATATTATATATATTATGGAGTTCCTTGTTTATGTCTGTTGTCGTAAAGTGTTTTCTTAATATAAGCATGCTCCATTTTAGGTGAGTACGATGCTGTTATTGTATGTTTGGGAGCCAGATCCACTTTCCTCCCGGAGCTTTCAGGAAAGTTACCGCTGAGGACTTGTAGAGGCATCATTGCCCACTTGCATCTTCCCGACAATACCAGGTATTTACCATGATTCTGTGCATGCATATTTAACTTGTGTTGGAAACTCAACCTTTTCACGATCAAAACATTTCAGCGAAGAATTTCTAGAACATAGCCCTTCAATCTTGTCAGACGCCTGGATCGCCATCCAGAATCCTCGAAACCTATACATGGGTTCCACATGGGAATGGAAGTCTTACAACCATTCCCGAAACGTGTCAACGGAGGAAGCTTCTAAAGCTTTAGAAGAACTTATACCAAAAGCATCCGCAGTTTATCCAAACATTTCAAAATGGGCTTTTGACGGAGCGCGTGCAGGTCTAAGAGCAATGCCGCCACTTACAAGTAACGGGTCTCTTCCACTTTTAGGTCAAATTGATGATCTTATTGGTCAAACTCTTAAGAGCAAGTTTTGGTTGTTTTCGGGTCTCGGGTCTAGAGGTCTGTTGTACCATGCTTGGCTCGGGAAATTGATCGCGCAAGCGGTTATTTCTTGCGATGAGGAAGTAATTCCATTCGAATTGACCTCTTGGAGACCAAAATTAATCAAAAAATTGTAATTTTTTAAACGCTAAAAAATTCACTGAGATACAGAATTACTTACACCTATAGGCTACTAACTATTTACAACCAATAAAAGAAAAATGAATTATCGAAAGGAAAACTTAAGAAAGAACATTTACATTTCTTGTTGAATCCCTTTCTTCTACTATGCTTTCAAGAAATTTACACATCTTTTCCCCTACCGTGGTGTTCTTCCACGGTTGTTTGTGGTGGTGTTAGGCGGTAGCAACTAGCAATCACCACCAGCCTCACCATCGACTTCACATGCCCTAGGACACAGAATCCCTAGAAAGATCTTAAATAATATCCATCTATGTTTTATATATGTTTTTTTTGTGTACATTGTTCGATTACATCTATCTAGAGTTGTTCCCGTTCAATGCCGCATGGATAATGAATTTAAGTATATCTAGAGGGATGTAGGTAACGATACTGAACATCCAGATTACCCCGGCCCATCGCCATCCGATCCCTTGCATCTCTGCAAAATCCCAGTCTGCATATACTGCTAGAAGTGTAGCCAACTGTATAAAACACACAAATGTTAAACAGTTATAACTTATAAACACAACTCATATCTAGGGGTGTTAAAAATACCGAAACCGAATAAAAACAGTAAACCAAACTGTAACCCAAAAAACCGATCCGAATAACTGGTGTTCGGTTCCACAATTTTTTATTTGGTTTATTTGGATAACCGAATAAACTGCTAATTTAATTTAATTAATTAATAAACAAAAAATAATATTTAATAAACTATATAAAATATATTAGCCCAAATGCTAAATCTAAAGCCACTCAGATAGTAAAACTATTTTCTGGATATGTTTGTTATATTATGCTTTGAAACTCTCTTTTATTAATATGTTGTGCGGTTTGATTATTCGGTTTATATTAGTTGCTGACTTGCTGCTGTTGGAACACAAACAGCGATATAAATTAGGAATAAGAAGTACTTAGGTTCAGTTCGGTTGAATTTGGTTGAAATTGGTTTGTTTGGTTTTTAACCGAAACCAAACCAAATTGAATTCAGTTGAATTTGGTCAGGCTTGCATATCTCTGATTTGGTTTGGTTTGTTTTTTGGTTTGGGGTACAAAATTTTGAAAACCGAATAAACCAAATAAACCAAAACCGAACTGATGAACACCCCTAGTCATATCAAAGAGATGTTATAGTAGTTGGTACTTACTATCTGAGCTAGTACGAAGGCGAGCATGAGCAAGGTGCTAGGGCGCTCGAGGAATGACCAACTTTGAGATCTCGTCACAAATATGAGTGCTTGACTAATGATGCTCACTTGAAGGTATAGCGCTGCGGTGACCTCATCATCGTTTCCAACAATCGATCGAACAGCAAAAAGCCTCTGAACATAATAGTTATTTATTGTCATGTTCATTTCTCTAAAAAAAACTTTGTATAATGAATGAAGAACAGAAGATAAGATGTCGTTGACTTACGGGGAAGAAGTCGGTTCTGGAGGATAGCCAAAAGAACAAAACCGTAACAAGTGATAGATAAGTCCCGAGGACGATACCAGTGGCGAAAATCTCATTGAGCTTCCACGTGTCGGGAAGTGGTGATGGTTTAACCCGGTCAGTGGAGATCATCATGATGGTGCTATCGTTAAGAATAGCGATGACGAGAATCATGAAAGGCGAGAAGTCAAACCTCCATATGACAACAATGAGCATGAACCCCATCACAATTCGGATGGTGATGGAGACTGCGTAGATTGTGTAGTTTTTCATTCTTTGGAAGATGGCTCGGCTCGTTAGTATAGCTGCGACTATCACGTTAAGCCCCGGCTGGGTCAAGATAATGTCGGACGCGCTCCTGGCAGCGTCTGTGGAGTCATCCACTGCTATACCGATGTCTGCTCGCTTGAGTGCTGGTGCATCATTCACACCATCTCCCGTCATACCGCATATATGATTCCTCTGTTGTAACCTCTTGACGATCTCGTATTTGTGTTCTACAAGAATGAAAAATTATGGTTTGTAAACATTGTCGATGATAGTAGTTTGGGCTGCAAACGAATCACACGTTCAGCGAACAGTTCGTGAACCGTTCGGCTGGAAGTTCGTTTGTGTTTGTTCGTTTATTAAACAAACAAACACGAACAATAAATTTCGTTTGTTTAGTTAAATGAACGAACATGAACAAAGGCTGTGTTGTTCATTTATGTTCGTGAACGTTCGGTAACGTGTTCATTTATGTCCGATAGTTCATTAGTGTTTTCAGTTTTTATATTTTATTTAAATACTTCAAAATTCCGACAAATAAAATATTTAATAAGTGTCCGTATACTATATATTCTGTTCATGAGTTTGTTTGTGTTCGTTTGTTTCCACTTTTGTTCATGAACATTAGATTGTGTTCATTTGTGTTCACCAACGTTCGTTGCCTAAAATTAACAAACGAACACGAACACGTTCATTTCCTTAACAAACGAACACGAACATAAAATCTCGCTCGGTAAGTGTTGATGAGAAGTTCGTGAACACATATATTTCTTAAAAAACGAATTCGTTCGGTTTGTTTGCAGCCCTAACGGTAGTTGAGTCTAGTAATATTTACCGGGGAAAACTCCGGCGAAGCCATCGGCCTTCTCAATGAGGTCATCGATCGAAGAGTTGTTAGTATCATTGCTTTCCGAAAGAAGCGAAGATGACGGATACATGTCGGTGCCCATACCTAGTCTTCTGCCGGTTTCTTTCCCGATGGCGAGTTGATCTCCGGTGATCATTTTTACTTTAACACCAAGCTCTAAAGCCCTTCTAATAGTCTCGGCGCTATCGTGTCTTGGCGGATCAAAAAGCGGCAACAGTCCTACAAACTCCCAAGGTGAGCCCTCGCTCTCTTTTGTCTTCTCGGGTACGGTTTGTCGAGCCACGCCTAGAGACCGTAGACCTCGGTTTGCGAACCCGTCAATGATTTCCTCAGCCCTCTTTAGCTTATCGCCGGTGAGATTACAAAGTTCGATGATCTATCAAGAAATTTAATTGTTATTACTTATCGGCTATAAAACCTTATAAAACATAGTTGTCAGCGAATAGCGTGGCGTATAGGTCGAAGGCCGCTACAGGGTATGTAGTAATAAATAGCGGGATTTATGTATCATATAGGTACCTTATCGCTATTAGCGTTGTTAATGAACTGGAAAGAAAACATTTAAACAACTGGTTCATTACCTGTTCTGGTGCACCCTTGCTGGACCGATACCAGTCACCCTTATTGTCAATGTAGGTGATGGCGGTGCGTTTGTCGACAGGATTAAACGGTAGGAAGTGGACCTCTTTGATTCCGGCTCGAGCCTCTTTTGGATCAGCCAACATGTTGACGATGCAAGCATCAATGGCGTCTTGGTTTTCGATCCTTGAAGCTCGAGCACCATACACCACCACCATGTCCCTATCACAATCCTTGACGAAAACCTGTAACAAATTTTAACCAATTAGATAACCAAAAATTGTGACTTTTCATTTTGACTAGGAAAAAAGTCAAAACCGAAACTGACCTCAATTAACGATTTGTCGACCGTTAGCTTGTTAAGGGTGAGGGTACCCGTTTTATCGCTACAAAGAATATCCATACCCGCCATTTCTTCAATGGCGGTCATCCTTTTCGTGATGGCACCTTGTTTTGCAAGGTGGTGTGACCCGATCGCCATGGTTACAGACAAAACTGTAGGCATGGCGATCGGGATACCTCCAATCAAAAGGATCAACAAATTATCGATACCGTCTCTATACCCTCTTCGTTGAATCACCCATATCACCACAATCTCGATCACCATTCCAATAGCAATCGAGCATATGCAAAAGTTACCGATCGACGTCAACACCTGTTGGAAATGACCCGCTGAATCCGTGCTGTTCACAAGATGTGCAGCCTTCCCAAAGAAGGTTCGGGCACCAGTGGATATCACCACAGCTTCAATCTCGCCTTGCTTGCACGTCGAGCCAGAGTAAACCGGCTCACCCGGGTTCTTGTTTACTGGGACCGACTCGCCAGTAAGCGCAGACTGATCAATTTTCAACGTATCGCCTTCAAGGAGACGAGCGTCAGCTGGGATAATATCTCCTAACTTGACACTAATAACATCTCCAGGAACCAATATGCCGGCATCTTGTTCGCTCCATTTTCCGTTTCTTAGAATCTTAGCTTTCGGGGCTAGGCTTGCCATCAGGGCACTGGCGGCATTGCCGGCATTGTTTTCTTCGATGAAACTAATGGTTGAGTTGATGAGAAGAAGCACGACAATGCCCACGAAATCCGGCCAGTCCGGTGGCCTGCCGCCACCGTTGGCTAATACAATGGCCATAATGGCTGCAAATTCCATGACCCATGAAAGAGGATTCCACATGAATCCTAGAAACTTCAGCAATTTACTTTCCTGTTTCATCCATAACTCAACATAGTTAATAATATAGTAGGTGGTTAGAAACATACACGGGTGTAAACAAGCCGAGAGGCTCGAGAGCTACTCGTGATCAGCTCGACTAAAAGCTCGAAAGGGCCGAGCCTTAACGAGCCCGAGCTTGAGCCTGAAATAGAGCTTGTTTAGTTATCGAGCCTGCCCAAACAAATATTCGGTTTTATATATATATAATATAACAATAATGATGATAACATTGGCGAGCCGAGCTTTGGCTCGTTTAAGCGATATTGAAGCGAGCTCGAACCGAGATTTTAGCTCGTTTGAGGTTGTTCTCAAAATAGCTCGAGCCGAGCTTGGGGTTTTACTCACGAGCCTCGAGCTTCATAAAAACATATTAAGCCAAGCTCGAGCCTAGTCGGACTCAGGCTCGGCCAACAGGGTATGTGTTACCGCAACAGGGTTCAGACCCGTGTACATATTGTAAAAAAGGCTATTTTTTGTTTAAAAAATAATATGACGAGGGTCAAGCTTATTCACTGTAAAAGAAAAGGAACGTGCCTGTTTCTCCTCAAGCTTATTGTGACCGAAGATGTCGAGCCTCTTAGTCGCTTCCTCATCGCTCAATCCATCTCGCGTACAATTTAGGATCGTGAAGACATCTTCTATAGGGATTTTTTCGAGATCAATTTGGTTACTTTTAACTTCTTCCAAGGAATTATCAGACATTGTGATTGATTTCTAGAAAAAAAGATTTTACAAAATAATAGTTATAGTAATAATAATATTAAAGATAAATTTGGGCCTCGCGACAATCCCTCGGTCCTCCACCATGCTCATGAACACAGTAGAGGTCGTCGTCGTATATAACACGATTAGAGGGAAATGTTTGAAGCCCTTTTCTGGCAAGGGAGACCAGTTTCTTTATATGCCTACTTTGTTACATGCATACCGTTTTGTTTTTATCATTTCCAAAAAATTAGGAGTACATTTACAAATTGAGGGTAACCCATTAACATTTATGAATGTGTGGAGCACAACCACTTTTAAAAGAAATTTGAATGGCTTTATAAAAACCACCCTAATAATAGTATAAAACTTTGGTGTTGTGGGATTATTTGAAAAGGGATTTGAATTGTTTATATACTTGTTGTAATGGGCTTGTAACACTATAGCTCGGGGTCGTTCCAATGTTTTTGAAGGCCCTAGACGAACTGCAAAGCCGGGGTCCTATTGAATTTGTATAAAGAAAATTAAGATTGAGATTGTGATTTGAGACATTGAATAGCTAGAGCGATGATTTTTCCTAATGTCGGCCCTAATTTCACCCAATCCACAATCAGTTTCACATTGGTTACTCAAAAAACGCCACAAGTAACAATGGTTGGTGTGTTACGGCGCTACTTTTGGATTTTGGAATGAAGCGTGTGCGGACAGTGTGGACTCATGGAGTAAAATCCTAAATTTTGGGCCTAAAGCGTTGTTTAAATGGGCCAAAAACAAGTCTAAATTGAGGCTCTTGTTTTTTGGGTGGCCCTAGGCCTTAGCCTAGGTAGATAGCCTCACGGGACGGCCGCCTGGCTCTGCTACAGCTTGAAATAGGTTTGAGCTCGGTCAAACTCGATCCTTTCCTCTTTATAGACTATGTTGGATCCTGAGCCGGTTCACCAAAAGCTCCTTTTTTTGCACCTCTAGCTTGCGGGTGGAAGAAACCTAATTGCGGTTCAAGTCAGGCCGGTGAGTCTAGTAGTATATTTCGGACTTCGGTCTAGCCTCTCAAAACTCGACGGGTTTTGTACCTTTGTAAGAGATATCTCCAACAATTCCTCTTTTTGGCTCACCTACCCACTAAATTTACTCCAAATTCTACACCAATGTCTACTATGAGATTAGAACTTCACTTAGAAAAGCAACACCGTACTACGCTCCTTAATACCTCTACTCATATGTCTTATATCTTTTAATACAATATGATTGAGGCAAAATAATGTATTGAATGTAATATACTCGAGGCACAAAAAGTTATTATTAATGTACGTCTAAGTTTACGATAAACTAAACATTAGAACCCTTTTGACTTGTTGGTGAGTTGAATCGTTCATCCTGAACACAAACTATAAACATACCTCAAAGATATCAACCCAATCCCTCACCCGCACACATCTCAAATCGTATAACCTGAACACAAACCATATATATCTAACTAAAATCGTCAAAAGGGTTGATTGTTTGTGATCAGGTTGTAAACATGCTAAACATAACTTACTAAAAGAAATTATCAACTTAAACAATATTGTTATAAGTTAATGTTTTTACTTTTATTAAGTTTATATAGTAATAATTTTACAATTACAATTATATAACGTGCTAAACATAATTTCTTTTATGAGTTTATAGAAAATATTAAATTTACCAACTTATTGTGTAAGGTAGGTTTTTAAATGTTTTTCTACGAACTCCAGCCTCAAGAGTCAAAATCATCAAAAGACATAATGGGTGGTGACTGGTGCTTCGCCTTCTTTCACCAAACTTTCATTAGGATTAGGAATATCTTATAAAAATTTAAGTTAGGTTTACAGAACTTTGAATTGATTGGCTCCTTGTTTTCTTCTGTTTTTCTTTTCTCTTTATTTTTTGTCTTTTTTTTATTATTCTCTCAAACTTTTAGCATTTACATCTATAATCAGCATTCAATAAATTTTGTAATCGACTTTTACATGGTTCTTTTTATGTACATATCGATAAAATTTAAGTTGATTTACGTATAAAAGTAAATTTATTTTGGAAATGAATCGGGTCACGTATAATATGTTTTTATACTTAATTTATGTACATTTTTTGTTAGTCTACGTTTTGATATAAATTTTGCTCGAAAAAGAGTCGGGTTAAATATGATATGTTTTCATTAATTAGACTAACTAGACGGTATAAATTTGAGTTGCTTTACGTTTTGACACCGTCGCATCACACTGTACCATTCTTTAATTTAGAAAAAAACATTATTTTCTTACATGCTTATTTTATGTGTGTGTCGGTATAAATTCAGGCTAGTTTACATGTCGATATAAATGTCTTTCGCAAATAAGTCGGGTCAAATATAATACGTTTCCTTATGAACTTTTCGGTTGGTCTACGTTTTGACGTAAATTTTGTTCCGAAACAAGTCGGGTCACATATAATACGTTTTCATTCGACGGTATAAATTTAAGTTAGTTTACATTTCGACGCCATCACAACGCATAGATAAATTTACTAGTTTATAACAAAATTATAAATGTGCAAAGCATACCAACTCAACAAAAATTATATGATTTTTGAAAAGAAAAGTTAGTGTTTTTTTTAATAAATCCGCCCAAAGATACACTCATTGTAACATATATTTTAAGATACATAAAAATTATGAAATTTTCATTAAAACTAGAAAAAAAGTACATTTAACGAAATAACCTAAATATTACAAAAAAAATTTAAAAAAAAAAGTGGACCGAAAAGATGAAAAATAAAACAACCTAAAAGTTTGCTGGGCCCAACCCTTCCCGTTTGCGACCTTGTAGAATCGATTTGTATGGTTCGGCGATATTTTCATGTTGCTCCATAACAACGTTCAAATCTCAGTTCTACTCTTTTTCCTCCAAGTGTTTCATCTACTTATCATCTCTTTTAAATTTCGATTTCGTCAACACCTTGCATCGTTTTCTATTCTACTTTAATTCCACCCAATTTTCTTTTCCTTTGTTTGATGACGACACGACATTTTTCCACCATTGCGGCCTTGTCGGTGTTATGTCTTCGGTGGGTCATCATTTAAACTGATGTCGGGAATGTTGCTTGATAACCCATCCATTGAGGTTGTCTAATTTCCCGACTCTGATGTTTTTTTCGTTTTTTGGGAATGAGCACGACTACCCGTTGGGCCATCAAGATCCATCAATGGAACGGGAACACATATGGTATTGGGATCTAGGTTCGCGATACGCAAATGGTCGATAATTTTCTCATCCAGCGGGTTGGGAGATAAAGGTGGTGTTTGTTTTTTCGGATGTAAAAGGTCTGCAGTCTACGGTGCACGAGAAGAGGTGGACCATATATCTGCATACTATATAATAAAAAGAGTGTTTGATTATCTCGCCTCTTTTTAAAACCCCACATCTGCAAACGTATTCTCCCTTTCTCTTCTACCAAACCCCTTTCTCTTGAAAACATTTCAGATCTGCAAATGTATTCCAAAGGAGGCAGATGAGGAAGATCGATGTTGCAGTCGTCGACTTTAGGACGTCGTTTCCGTCGATTTCATGTTCGATTTCAGATCTTCATGTTCGATTTCTCCCAAGTTCTTCAAGATCGATTTCAGGTTTGTTTCAGATGGTTGATTTCATCTTCATGTTCGTTTCAGATCGATTTCGGGTTGGAAGAGGTGGGAAGACATTGGACCATGTCTGCGTGAGGAAGAGGACGCACAGAGGTTTGAAGACACGTTGTAATGAAATGTCTTCTAAAAAAATAAACGGTCTGCAAAGATAAACGTCTGTGCGTGGTCTGCGTGACGCAGACATAAGAGGCTAGAAGAGGTTTTTTTGGAAAAACAAACACCACCAAAGTGAAATGACCGGTTGAGATTTGGGTTGGCATGTTGAGTGGGGGGAAGTATTGTGGATATTGGTTTGAAAACGGTCGCAAAACAATTGGATGGGTAACGTTTCATCTTGTAAATGAAATCTATAGGGTTTGCCTAGATTAGCACAAACCTTTAGCCTAAATTTTTTTTCTTTGTAGCATGACTCCATTTGGTAATTTTATTATTTTGAAACGTGTCAGCGCCACGCCCCCTTCAAGCCCTTTCCACTCCGATTACTCTAACATGAACCACATGAACAAGAGACGTTTTGTAAGTGGATTTATGGGTTTTATAGAAAACTTTTTTTCATTTCATGTTGAAGATGGCAAAACAAACAAGCAAAGTCTAGAAAGAAAACAATCACAAGATTAGTTCATGATTTCATGCTTGTTCAGCCTTGTTTTAGTCAGTTCAAGCTTGTTCAATTGCCATTTTTAACTAGCTTTTGGTTGGTTTTGGCCAACCATGTTCGGTTTTTTTGGCTGCTCAGCGTAGTTCAAGCTTGTTCAGTTTGGTTTTTGCGCCCAAACGTAATTAAGGGCTTGCTCACAACGCACAATTGATGCACTTTTAATGACATTGGTAAACATTAATCATTTGTATCCCAAAACCGAGCTACTACTAAAATATGCAGCTGCAACCGAATGCAAAAGATTGACTTAAAACATTAAATAGTCTACCATCATTTATCGTACATGAAACACATGTGATCAAATAAATTCATCATCAAATCCATAGCGTTTAACAAGAAACAATACATCATCAAAAACACCTCAAAACCCAAGCTTGGTTCTGCGCCAATGCCTGCGCTTCGCATTGTACCTAAATAAAATATAAACAGGCTCCGGTTAGTTGTTAATAAAAATGGCATCTTTCTTAACATCAAGATTGTTGTAAAGCAAAACTTTACCTGATAGTATTGTCGGTCCTTATTCGAATCCAGTGAGGAATGGGCCTGTTCTGCCTCATCTTCTTCGCGAGCTTCCTCTTGATCATGAAAGTCTAGTGGGACGGCTGCAATAAAACAAGCACATGAGCTAAACATCACAGCTTATTTCTTGATCATGTGTTATTGGACAAATGACTATCATTTCAAGACTATGTGACCAAGAAGAAAGCACAGCGAATTTTCGCTTCAAGTTATTAATCACAGAATCTCAGAGTCATACAATTATGAAAGTTCAAGATGTTTTGGTTTGAAAAAAGTGTGCCTGAGGCACGCCTAAGCGCAAAGCCCTTTGCTTTTGTGTAAATAAGACCCGAGTAAAACAAAGACCGTATATGAGGAACAAAAAGCGCAATATAAATCAACTTAAAGCGCAGGTGAGGCGCACACCTCGTGTAAAAAGAGTGTTTTGTGCATCATACAGTTATACAGATAGCTCTTTAGTTTATACATGTAGGCAGGGTTGAAAAAATCCTTACTAATCTTTGATTAGTCGCCGATTAATCACTAATCACAGGTTGACCGATTAATCGTTAGACGGTCAATGGCGGTTCTATTTTGGCCAAATTTTGGCTAGATCCCAGCCAAATTTCAACCGAACCTTATAAAATTCCCACCAATTACTAAAAAAACGGCCGATGAGGGGTTAAACCATGTCTCTTTTAAATAACTACATACAAAATCTTGGTTTAAAAAAGCGTGAAGCGCACAAAAGCGACAAGGTCTAAGATCAAAGCGCAAATCGCAAAAGCGGTGGGCTTTTCGTACGTGAGGCGCAAGATGCTTATATATATTTTTTATAAATATTCTATAGGCTTTTAGCATCCCTTACCCAAAATATAGTGATAAATAAGGTTTATATATGATTTAATGTATAAATCACTTAATGCACAACCATTTTAGCTACATGTATAACACTTTCAAACACAAAAACATCTTCCGTACAGAAAGCGCGCGCCTCAGTGGGATTTTTCTTTGCGCCTAGGGTCGCTTTGAGCTTAAGGCGCGCTTTTTAAACCAAGATAAAAATGCGTGTGTATATATAAAACTAAAAAAAAATAAAAATTACATATAATAAGCCCAATCCGAATTAATCCCGATCAATCACTTGTCTGAGACCACAGCGTTTTTTACAACATTGCATGTAGGTAAATGAATCCTAATATTTCATTATTTCATTTCATAGATAAGATCATGTCCAAATAAAGATTCCACTAACTGCAAATTCAACCATCAGAATCCAACCACAGCATTTCCGGTGATTAGTATCTACCAATTCCAAACTCAACACTCAGAATCTACAATAGTGATGAAATGCCCAAACTTTACACTACATAAATCATAAAAACAAATGATCAATCATAACCCTAGAAATGATTAAAATTTAAACGCAGCTAGTAGCATATTAATCAATTGGAAGCATAAAAAGCCACAAATTGGGGATTTCTTATAACCTAACAGCAAAAACCTAAATCAAATGGATCCAGCCGTTAACAGAATGTCAGAAATCAGAATAGAGTATAAAGAAGAAAATTGTAACAAGGGGCTGAAAAGGAAACTACCACAAAGTTCGGGTGTCAAAAGCAAACTATTTGTAAAATAGAGTGGTAGTTTAGGGACTAAATTTGCCATTTTATGAAACTTTGAAGGTACCGAAGTAAAGGGGCTAAAACTTTAACATCATGAAAGTATGAGGGAGGGGGAGGCAAAGCCGGTGGGGTTTCCACCGACTTTGTCTTTTAAGAGTATTAGAAATATGATCACAGGTGATGCACTGCGGGCCCATTGTTAACGTCGAATGGATAGTCCAAATGTTATGTTAGGCGTTTACTGTATGAAAATGCATGGTTTGATGTACTCGGTTTAACTCAATGTAACTTATATAAGCATTGCGGTTAGATCAAAATGTAAAGTAAATCAAATTTATACCATATCGTTATAACGTAACGTACCAAAAAAAGCATGTATAGAGATATATAACAATAATAATAATATAACTGTAATTTTACCCGTCTTGTGTTGCTAGGGTCGAAACGTATAGTAACTCGAATTTATACAATTGAACAAAAATGTATTATAATTAACCACGGTCGGTTTGATACAAAATTTACGTCGAAACGTAGACTAACTGAAAGCGTACATAAAATAAGCACGAAAACGTATGATATTTGAGTTGACTCGTTTCCAAACAAAAAAACCTTTACGTCTAAACGTAAACAAAACCAAAACCAAATCGAATTTAGACCGACGTGTACATAAAAATACGCATGTAAAAAGTTAGTTTTTTTTTAAGTAAAGGAACAAAAGAGGTAATCTTGAAAATTTGGATACTCAACGGAGGCCAACGACAAATTAGTTCTCTAAAAAAATTAGCGAACGAAGATTATTGAAGAAAATAATATGTTAAAAACGTATAATATATATAGTACATAAGTAAAGTTGGATTATTAGAAACTTGTGGGATGAATTTATAAAACTTGTAATATAAAGTAGTAGTCTAAAGATTAAAATTGCTATTTTGTGAAACTTTGAGGGTAGCAAAGTAAATAGGCTTAAACTGCAATATGGTAAAAGTTTGGGGAATGCCAATGAAAAACCCACTAACATTCCCTTTTAAGATAGATATAATAGATGAAGTGCGTAAATAGATATAATAGAAGTACGTAAATCACATTTTTTTCAAAGTAATTGGTTTGGTTTAGAGGGTGGTAATGGTATGTAACCGGGTTTTGAAGAGAAAGTGATCAGGTTTTTTGGTCTGGTTCTTCGTATAACTAGGTTGGCACTGGTTTTAAATCATAGGACATGAAACTGATTAATACTCCACGGGTAGGCCCGGGGTATGGTCGTATGGATCATGATACACTATAAGAGGGGATAAAAACCAGTTTTGGGCATTTTGATCGGGTTCGGGTCTTTACCCAGTTTTTTTGCACCACTAACTTTTATAATCTATGTGTGTATATTATGCCTATGGCTTATTTTTGTACAATCTAATTATATTGAAAAAAATAGAAAATCGGTTTAAATTGAACCTATCTAGTTTACGAAGTTTGATAGACCATTTCTTAAGTGGTTCGGCCCTTTTTGTTGGTTAAAAACAGTTATGCCAGACGGTAACACTCTTGTATGTGTATCATTGTGTGTTGTGCTCTAACACCCTGAGTGAGGTGACAGCCCAAGTGCATGAGTCAAGCGTTAAACACCTCCCCAAAAGGGCGTGAGTGGAGGAGTAGTTGTAAATTGAGGCACAGGGCGTAATTGATATGTGTTTACAGACTCTATAGCCGATAAAAAAAAGTTCCATGTTGGAGGGGGCATAAAAACAAATATAACTTGAGATTAGATACATGTTTAATGACGAAAGAAACATATGACTTGTAAGTTAGAAAAATATAGATGTTAATTGTGAGAAAGGTGTAAACCATATCTTGTGAAAAATATGTTATTATTGGTTAAAATATATGAATTTCACATTATACCCTTTATACGATTACAAACTAAACTATCAAATGGACGAGTCTATACTCTATAGTCTAATTCAAACTCATCACATTAATGTTGTGGTACGTTTGTTTATCCGGATAGAAGTTCTGTTCTTTTATAAGAAGTTATGAGCGTAGTAATTTCTAACATGATACGAATCTAATCAAGTTTGGTTGTCAGATCTAGCCCATTTAATAAGTCGGTCGTGTTCATGTTGAGAAGTTTAGTTAGTTTAATTAACAAACTAACCCGTCTAACCCATTTTTTTACAATTCATTAACCCGATAACACGTTTACAACTTAATTATTAGATGTCAGCCCTTTTGGGCCATCTAGATAAACGTGTTAAACGAATCTTTTTCAGGCACAACATTATATGTGTGCGAGTTAGTGTTCATGTTTTTGGCATAAAAATGAATATGAGTCGTTTTTGAGTTATACAAGTGTTGTAAGAATTGCTAGACACTAGTTGGCCGGTGGGGTACAGACTAGCGATTAATCGGATTGAGATTTTTATATGTAATCTTAAGTTTTATAGATATACCCTTTGCCGACTCACTTTTTATTAGCAAACAAGATTAATCACCGAAATTTACAAGTTCTGGCCGGAAAATGGTTGGTAATTGGCCGAAATTTGTCCGAAGCCGCATGTTTTTTGCCGATCAGGACTGCCTAGGGTCGTTGTTGACTGTCTTGTAATTAATTGGCCAATTAAAGGAAAAATTACTCGATAAATCTCTAACTAGTGATTATCTGGTGACTAATCAAACGCTAGTCGGGATTTTTACAACCATGGGTTAAATAACTCAACTTGCATGCCCGTACATCCTAAAACCCACAAGCCTGACACAACTGACACCTCTATCAAGTCTCACTCATGGAATTAAATATACCCATGAGAGTTAATGTTTTAGTCAATTTAGTTAAAATAATATTTTTTAATGTTTATCCTTACTCTAAAACACAGGTTATAGAGACGTGTATATAATTAGTGACTAAATCTCTATTGCGTTTGTTTACTTGTTATTTAGGGAGTGTGTGATTGCGTTTTTTGAAAGAAATCTTTATTGCGTTTGTTTATTTGTCGGTTGTCACTTAGGGAATGTGTGATTGCGTTTTGTGAAAGAACTCTTTAATGCGCTTGTTTATTTGTCATTTAGGGAGTGTGTGATTGTGTTTTGTGAAAGATTATCTAGTTATATGGTTTGCATAATAAAACAATTAGCAAATAAAATTGGACTGCTCTAGTGGGAGATCAAGATTTATTGTGAAATTGGACTAACATGATAGTTTACCAACATCAATAAAATTGCTTCAAGGCTAAGAAAACATCAATTTTTTTTCTTCCGAAAACACCATTTCAAGTTACGTAATTTAAGATAGTTATTATACAAATAGCAAGTGAAATAAAACTTGTTTAACTTCTTCTAATACCTCATAAATGGTGCTTATATCTTTAGAAGGTGCTAGCTAGATTTTATGTTTAGACTGTGGGGTGTTGGCTTAGGTTGCCTTTCAACGCCAGCTTTCCCACCCTGGGTTAGCGTTGGGCTGGGCGTCGCCCCTTTGGCGTGGGGGGGGGAGCAGGGTGAGTTGGCTGGATCAATATGACTGGCTTTGGTTGGCTACTTTAGGCTGGTCACGCCAAGCTAGCCACGCTACACCACGCCCTCCACACCCCACTTTTTTTGGGGTGGCCCGATAGAGCCTACCTCCGCCACATGTCATGCAAAACCCCCAACCAAGCCCCTCACACCCCGCAATCTTAGAATCTAAAAAGAGTTCTTATACACATGTTCTTCTAAATTATTTAGACATTAACTACATGTTTAGAATACGTGTACGGTTCAAAAACCATCTTAAAGACTTAACTAGAAATGGGCTTATTCAATATGACCTTACACTCCAAATCAAATGTGGATGAGTAGGAATCAACTAAATACTTCAATCATACTTTTAAGTTCCTTAATTCACCCCACTCCCATTTGGCAAGGTTATACACATAAGACACACTTGTAATTCATCTTTGACTCAAAGAATATATACTTCTAAAGAGATACATCAATTTGTTATCAACTAGTGTCATTCCCCTACCGTTGCGACGATAATCCAGTCTTTGTTGGTATCAATTTGGTTCATTACGATGTCCGTACATTGACACATGTTTTATATCGAGTGAAAACTATAAATTAATACTGATTCTAAAATACATGATACCAATATTGACATCGACATTGGTTCGTCACAGACACTCACACTCGCTATATATCATTATAATGATTACGATATATGTAGGTTTATCTTATGTAATATATAATAAAAAATGATAATAAGTTGATATGATGAATCATATACCACGTTTAGGGCTGCAAACGAGCCAAACGTTCAGCGAACATTTCGTGAACTATTCGACGGGAAGTTCGTTTGTGTCTGTTCATTTATTAAACAAACAAACACAAACAAGAAACTTTGTTCATTTAGTTAAATGAACTAACATGAACAAAGTCCACATTCATTCATTTATATTCGTGAACCTTTGGTAATGTGTTCGATAGTTCAATAGTGTTTTTAGGTTTTATATATGATTTAAATGCTCCAAAATTCCGACAAATAAAATATTTAATAAGTGTCGGTGTATTATATACTATGTTCATGAACGCTTTTTTGTCTACGTTTGTTCCCATTTGATTTCATCAATGTTCGTTTTCATTCGTTGCCTAAAATTAACAAACAAACGCAAACGAACACGAACAAATCCATTTTCTTAACAAATGAACACAAACATAAATCTTGTTCGGTAAACGTTCATACAGTTCATGAACACATATATTATTTAAGAAACTTCGTGTTCGTTCGGTTAATTTGTAGCCGTAACCACGTTTACTGCATCTCACTAGCTCTTACAAATAAAACCTATTCATCCTCAAGTGCCTTCATATGAAGGACGAATACTCAGAAGCCTTAAAGTTTGAGGGGGTTTAGTGCAACTCTGTATCAAAGTCAGACTAATAACCAGTAGTATATTAACCAGGTCCACAATCATCCGTTTCTCCATGTTCCCCGGCGCGTTATCTCACGCGCCAAATCCAACGGTTTTATTCCGTTCCTCCACCGTAACGCCGTCGTCTTCAACATCGTTTAAGTGCAACTACTCTATTCGATTATCCATGGCTTCCTCCGTCAGAATAGTCGTTGTAGGAGACGTGGTGAGTTCCTTATCTTCACCATGTGTGTGTTTTTCAATGGATGTTAACCTAATAATGATCTGAAATTGATTTCTGAAGCATGATGATTCGGATCTACAAGAGGATTCGAAGGCTCTTAAGCTGTTGCAGGTAATTATATCTTTAATTTTGTGTTATTATGTCTTAATATGTAGTAATTAGTTCTGATTCTGGAATTTGAGGCGTACTATTAGGTTTTCGATGATAATTTTTGAAATAGTGATAGTAGTCATTGGCACAGTAGAGGTGATTGTGTGTACTGAATTCTACATAATTATACCTAGGGTTGCAAACGAACTGAACATTTAGCGATCCCTTCGTGAATCATTCGGCGGGAAGTTCGTTTACGTTCGTTCGTTTAGTAAATGAATGAACATAAACAAGAAATTTTGTTTGATTAAAAAAAAATTAATTTAAAGAACGGACACGAACAAAGGTCGCGTTCGTTCAATTGTGTTTGTGAACGCTTGGTAATATTTGTTTATGTGCGCCATGGTCATTTGTTTTGTTTAGTTAATGTCCGGTTATTAGAAACTTAGATCTTTGAAACACTATTTTGGGATAATTATGTTAATGCTTAATATATCTAACTTGTGCCTTTGTTTTGGGATAATTATGTTTATAATTATTATATCAAGTGCTTAACAAGGTGATTATGTCTAATGTTTGGGACTAAGAATGTTGTTTTTTATTTTTATTTTTCAAAATGGTATATGTTCGTTTGTGTTTGTGAACAAGTTCAGTTTATTACTGAAATAACACGATCAAGAATTTCGTTCAATATGTGTTCGTGAACAAGTTAAATGCTAAACGAACAAACATGAACAAGTCTCCGGTTGGTTTGGTTCGTTTACAACCCTTATTATACCTATGTTGAAGTCTAGATTCCACATAATTACTTTAATTGCTCCAAATGAATGCATCAACATGATACATGTGAGTTTCTGAAGCATAGAGAAAAAGAAGAAGGCATTCTAGGGTTTTGAGGAGTAAATATGTACTATACAGTATACATATGATAATTGACAATTTGTCATGTATCTACAACTTATTTTGTCTCACTATTAAGTATTAATTGCCACATTTAAAGGTCAAATCCTGGAAATTAATCCATAGTCACCACTCGATATAGATCATTTCATCCAACGTAAATCCATGTGTTGGTTGCATATTTGCATTGTTTGATGGTCAGGTTGTTTTCTTATTGGTGCCACCGTAGTCTAGAACTCCAGATAGTTCTATGTGTAATACTATTACCTAGATATAATCACAATGAATGAGTGATCCTTTCAAATGTATGTGTGTGCATAGAAGTATATAACTATAGACCACCTTGAACAATAATAATAAAATTCTCTCATTATCACTCTTGTGGTTATTGTTCTGTATTTTCTGTTATTAGTTACAACTTTTTGTTTGAAATTGCAGCCAGATTTGGTGTTGTTTACAGGCAGATTTTTCATGCAATGCTTGTTTCTTCTTGATTATATGGCAAGCCTTCCTTCATTTTTTGGTCTCGGAGCTTTCTTTTTTTAGTTCAGTATATTAATATAGTGTTAATGGCGATCATATTTTATTCTTTATTTTGCAACTGTCCTGTGCTGTTATTTTTGCCTGCATGCTTTTCCAGGTGACTTTGGCAATGAAAACGTTGAACTTGTTAAAAGCATTGCAGCACTCAAAATGGCTAAAGCTGCTATTCTAGGGAACCATGATGCTTGGAATACTCAAAATTTTTCTGAAAAGTAAGTATCACTTATATGAGACAATTAGAATTAGGGGAGTATGGGATTGCGTTTTTGAGGGAGTATATCTGGTTATGGCGTTTGCAAAACACCAATAATCAGAAATTAATGTCCGGCAACCATTTAAAAAAATATTTATTTGCACTTTCAAGCGAGATCACTCCTGTGAAAGATGAACCTAATCTGATAACACCATAAAACACTCTTTATTGTATTAATGAAAATAGCTTGAAGTTATACATGACAGGTCTGATCAATGACCGACTCCTTATAGATTCTTGTGAGACTTTTGGATAAATTTATATTTTCGAGTCAGAATAAACAGTTCTTTCAAATGATTTAGATAGAAACATGGGTTTTCAATGAAAGAATCTCGTTAGGAATATTAGACTACATGATACAATGACAGTGACTTCGAACACCAAACAGATAATTCCATCAGCCAATCCCGGAGATCATTGCCTTTATGTTGGTGCTCTTTTTTAGCTCCGGGGATGATTTTTCACTACCATGATGAAACCCTTTTGACCATTGATTTCTCATGATGAACACAAAATCAAATTGAGCCCTCTTTAATGTAAAATTTCTATGTTAAAAGAGTTATTTGCTTCTCAGGGAAACCATATTTTGAAATTTGTGATTACAAGACTCGGTGGGGGATTGGCTGTCGTGTTTGTATTCATCACCCATATTTCACAGTTAACTATTATGAAATTGAACCCTCTTTTGTGTAAAATTTGTATGTTAAAATGAAATTGAACCCTCTTTTATACAATTTTTTTTCATGCTCTCACACATGCATAGAAAGTGAAAAGGAAAATAAGGCGGTTTCAATCATTCTATTTTTCTTCCTCCGATTTGCTCTCGTAATTAATGTTTTCTTTTCTTCTAATTTTTCTTTGGATTGAAGGCGCAAAGACGCGGTCCAACTTCAGCTGGAAAGGTGAGCTTTATGTATTTTCAGTTATGGAAATTATTCTCGTGTTAGTGTAACATACCTCACTGTTGTTTTTAACACTAAATTGTGTGGTTCTTTTTTGTTTGTTTGTTTTTTTACGTACCCCAAACAGTTTGAGATAAATGACGGTGCTTGTTTGCAAATCTCGTTAAATCTTAAAACTTTAGTTCTGCTTAATCTGAAGTCAAAAGTGCCTCTGCTTCAAAACTAGAAATACATTTACAGATTTTTTTATTTGCTTAAGTTGATTTGTCCTGCTGTTTTTACGTTCATAAACTTTAGAATCCCAACCTATGCAAAGCCACAAACCAAATAAAGTTTGTCATTGCGAGTGGATTTCAACTTTTCTTTAAAACATGCATGTTGCCTACTGCTGTTTATAAGGGCTCAAATACCTTATTAAGCATACTGATTCATTACCAAATATGTTGGGGAATTTGTAATAAACCGGATGATCAGAGAGGCGTGTAATCACGCTTAGATCAAATTATTTCGGTGGTTCTCCCGAATAATTCAATCGGATACAACTCTGATTTTCGAGAAAATGAACCAGTGTATGTGTGTATGGAATTTGTCTGAACCAGAAGAATTGTAATCAAAACTATCTACGAAATTAGGGGTTAGGGTGACTAACTGCCATCTGGCAGTTATGTCATATTTAAGACATAACTGCCTCTAAAACTGCCAATTTTTGAAGTTACGAAAATAGGTGATTTTCCAGGAAATTTTATTTTCTGATGCACTTTCAGTAAAGCAATTTAATTAAAAGTGCATCAGGGGCTCTGCCCCTTGGAACCTGCTCGACCCCAGCCAGGGGCTGCCGCCCCTTGGACCCTGCTCCCAGGGGCGCTGCCCTCGGACCCCCGCCAAGGGGGCGCTGCCCCATTGGAATCCCCGTAGAATACGGGCTCCGCCCGTACGCTTTGAATTATAACAACTCAAACAAGTGTGCACACCAGCACCTCCTAACTTGTTAGATGTGTGTTATTATTCGCTATGATTACCAAGTCAATCCCGATTAAACTAAAATATCTAACAAAATAAAGGCTGATATAACAGTACAATGAATCTGACTAGACTATTACATTATAATTCATATAGTGATCAAGTTTATTATCATATGTTGAATCCGTTGATGAATAAAATAATTGTTTATTATGAAATCCAGTTTTGGGGAAGAGCATGTTGGTTACAAGCGATTGGACTTCCATCCGTTGAAGCTCAGTGTTGTTGGAGGACGACCTTTTTCTTGTGGAGGTGAAAGGTTATTTAGAAAACAACTCCTGGCTAAAAGGTCAGTGCATTTTTTCTTGTTTTCTTATATGAACAATACATAAATTTTTTTAGGAATAATGGATTTTAATAATCCAAACTATTAGCCGTTGGCCGGCAACGGTTCCAACTTCAAAAATAACCAGTGGTGGTCCCACCTTTTCACACATTGTAAACTAATGGACCTTTACTAAACCAAAAAGGATAAGAGGACAAAAAGAAAAGGTGGGGCCACCACTGTTTATTTTTTAAGTTTGGACCGTTGCCGGCCAATGACTAATAGTTAGGATTATTAAAATCCATAATTCCAAATATTTGGTGAACGTTGAATTTTCACTTCCTAAAAATAAGGGAAAATATCTCTTATAAATTTGTTAAGATCTTTTTTTTGGTTGTCGATGTTGGAAATATTTGTTAGATATGGAGTTAACAATATGAACGAGAGTGCAAAAAGAATATCTGATGCTGCTTTGGGGACACCAAAGAATCATTCCATTATTCTTTTTGCTCATAATGGGCCCACTGGTATGCCATTTGCTTAACATACATACACACTTCTTTTCCGATTCTCATTTTACGCTTTACTAAATGTTGCAAAATGGCCGGGTCTGGTAACGGGTTCAGCTCAAAACAGGTAAATACTCGTACTTGTCCGATTACCCGATAAATTATTTATAAAATTTTAAATTCTTTTTTAGAAATAGTTTGTGTTAAATTTGATTACCAAACGTTTCAGTAGGTTCTAAGCAATAAAAAATCCCCTTTTGGTGTCTTTTGACCCGTTCAACCCATGTGACATGTTCCATTCTTGCTGAACTTTTTTTATTTTACCCATCTAATACATAATACATTAGAAATAAAATCTGAACCTATATAAGCAAAAAGGTCAGAATTGCCACCTAAACGTGCTATCATCTATAATTAAATCTATTAAGGTAAGTTTCTAGTTTGTATGTTCAGGTCTCGGTTCCAACTTGAATGACATTTGTGGGAAAGATTGGGTGCGTGAAGGTGGAGACCATGGTGATCCAGGTGATTATTATTTCACAACTTTGCGTTGAACAAGTCATCTTTTGGTATAGTTCGTAACGGGCCGGGCCAGGTTGGGTCAATCCATTAACATATTTTCGTCCACTGTTTATACTTTTTTTTTGTATAGTTATGAATGTGTTATATGTAATTACAGAATATAATAATCAAAATCTTTGGATAAGAATGATTTAGGAGGTTATAGTGTTATATGCATGGGAAAAAGCTTTACCAACTTTTAACTTGTTTGACTTGTTCTTCCCGTTCCAATTAAATTTTATTTTGACCCGTTTGACATGTTAGGGATAAAACATAAAAACATATGGATACATACATAAGTAAATGAGTTGAAGTTGACACCTCTAAGTTAAGAAAACCTTGTGTAACAAGATCTAAAACAACGTATTTTTTTTTATAAAAAAATATAGGGCATGTAATATATACATGTTTTTAAGCGTTTTGAGCAAAAAAAAAGAAAAAAGAAATAAATTAAGTTCCATCTGTTACATATTTAACAACGCTATTGTTTATTACGCACCTGTTACGTAAGAATTTTATTTTTTATTTTCGGCGCTTTTCTAATTTTTTTTTGTGGCTAAAAACGCTTGAAAATATTGTATATTACGTGCCCTAAATTTTCTATAAAAATACGTTGTTTTAGATAGTGTTATCAGGGTGTTCAAGGTTTTCTCATCTCATGTTGGTTTTCAAAATAACCCTTCCCTATATAAACTCTTTAATATTTAAAGTGTTTATATATCCCTTTAATATTCTTTAGTTAGGTAACAATTTACATTTAATCAAGTTTAAATTCTATAATTTTCATATTAATCTCCCAAAGCAGAAATGCATTACAAATTGACACTTTTATCTTAAATAGAAGTGGAAATCCGACCCATTTACTTCTAAATGGGCAAACTGGGTTATGTTTTTATCCCTAGCAGGTCAAAATGATAAATATTTGACTTGAAAGGAAACAGGCCGAAAGTCGCCAAAAGTGTATATTTAATGCAAAAACCTCCTAAATCATTTAATGTAATAGATAGTTGAAATAAATTTTGTGATCATACATGACACTAAATAATTATATGTAAAAACGTGTAAATATATGGACAGAAATGTTACAAGCCACCTCAACCTTCAATCCATCATTCATGTGTGTATATACATTACACACACACATACACGCACACATATAATCTTACACATATTAATATCATATTTATTACAGATTTAGCACTTGCTATTTCTCAACTTAAAGGCAACACCAAACATCCTGTTCCCCTGTTGTATTCGGCCACATGCATAAAGAGCTGGCGTTTGGAAACGGTCCACGTAAAATGATTGTGGTTGGAGATGACAACACCATATACCTAAACGGGGCCATCGTTCCTCGGGTCAAAAGATTCCACGACAACCCATTGACCGAAAACCCAAAACACACATTACGCGCCTTCACTTTAATCGACTCAAAAGAAGGAAAACTAGAGAAAATCGCAGAAACTTGGGTGTCGGTAAATGGAGAACACCCGTGTTGAAGAGGAACACATACTATTTAGTAGTAACATGCTTAACACCTCTAATGTATAAGGTGTAAATTTTACTATCTTACTCAAAACTTGTTTTGAGTAAAGTTTATAAAGTTATGGTGCCACTTGTTAAATAAAGTTTTACTATCTCAATAATTATTAGTACGTACTTTTGTATTGCATGGGCAGATGAAGATAACATGAAAGTAGTGGTCCACCATGACCCAGACATGTTGAAAGGTGATTGCAGGTCAATTTTGTAAGTATTGACTCATTTTTTGGGGAATCGTACACCACCTTTACTTTTATTATTTTAAGGAAAAATCATTTGATCATTTTATTAGATGTATTATATTTTGTCTGAATAGTTGTTTGTATTGTATTGAGCGTGTGTCTCACTAGAAGCAGTCTTTATATTCTGTGAGGTAGAGGTAAGGTTATCTGTATCTTACCATCCTCAGACCCTACATTAATTTTGCTATCGATGAAATTTACTGAGTACGATGATGATAATTTTATGCGTTATATTTTGTCAGAATAGTTGTATGCACATGATATTGATTTTTTTTCCGTGTATCTACATTTACTTGTGTATAAAGTGTACACAAAGGGATTTTAGAAATCAGTAAGGCTTGTGAATCATACGTGACTACCCGTGTTTTTAGATTATGGATCTTTAAAAATGCACTTTAGTAAACTTTGAACGAAATTAAAATCAATAGAATAGTTTTTCTACCTCAACATTAAAATAGCCTTGACTCCCATGTATTTTTATCCTTGCACTTATTTATCTTATAATTGTTCCCAAGTATATGATCAGATAAATTTTTCTATCAATAATGTTTCTCTAGAATGTCCTGATAAGTTGGTCTAATGGTTAATCATTTGGTTTATCTTTTTGAGGTCTCAAGTTCAACTCCTACTAGCACCACTTAGAAAAACATTGGTGGTGTCAATGAAGGAGGTCACCAGTTCAAAACCGAGCCGAACCGGGTTTTACCGCAGTGGGCTTTCAGGCGGACATCCCAGTTAGCTTATCCGGTGATTTAGTTGGCCGTTTAAAAAAAATTAATGTTTTTCTAAATAAGTCATGTATTGGTCGTTATTTGTGGATGAGAGAAAAACGTCATAGTTAAACATTTTAAAATAAAAATAATTCAGGATGAATTGACCTTCTACAAAGTCCATACTTGAACAATTAAAAACAAATGCTTATAAGTGGATAATATCATAATACAAAGGAGGATTATTATGTTGAATTTGAGTTTATGTGGTGATAAATTAAATTAAATGATAAAATAGAGTCATCCTATTAGGACACCCAAATTTCTTATTTTGACACCCTTCCATGCGGGTCGCATAGGCCCATGCGCCCTCGCATGGGGTTAGGGTTTCCCGACAAAGGCAGCAGACTGACATGTCTGCGTGGAAACACGCGAACCACGTACCCATGCGCCCCGCAGAGGCCCATGCGGGTCGCATAGGGTACCAAGAATCAGAATATAACCTCGTACACCTGCGTGACCTAAAGTTGATGTGCATGTTTGAACTCAATGCGCCCCGCAATGGCCTCTGCGGGGCGCATGGACCCTACAGAAAGGCTATAAGACCATGCATTATCGTTGGTTATCGTATGAGATTTTCAATTCCATAATAAACCTTTCAAATCACAATCACGTATATTCACAGTATGTCGTGGTTTTTCGGAATATTCGGTGAGGATTCTAACGATAGTGTTATTCCAGACTCATACGAGACCGCCACTTCTGATTATTACGAATCTTCGTTTCAGCCCAACCATTACGAGGAAGTTGTCAACCGCGTCCCTTCTCATGTCGACATTCCACCTCTTCCAGACCCGAACTACTCACCACACAGTTATTCCGGAGGTTATTCTGGATACAACTACGGAGGTGATAATTCGTATGCAGAGGGTAATTTTCATCACAAATATGAGGAGGAAGAAATCAAACTGGAAGATGAGGAGGAAAAAATACACCCTATCATAGTTTCCTATGCAACTAATCAGGGTTTTGCCTCCCGTGAAGAGACGGAGGATTGGGTAGATAGGAGGGCTCGTAATCACGGCTGCATCGTTAAGTGTGGAAGATCGAAGAAGAAACATGGTGAATTCGTGAGGGTGTGGATACATTGTATCCTTAGTGGTGATCGTAAGAATGTAGCCACTGTTCGAAAAACCGGTAGCAAAAAAACTCGTTGCCCTTTTGAACTGATAGGGTTCTATGATGAAATGCTTAACGTTTGGCGGCTACAGGTTAAGAACAAGTCACACAACCACTCTCCTCTTGAAACTTTAGAGGGGCACGCGTATGCTAGAAGACTTTCTGAGGACGAATACAGATTAGTGGAGCAGCTGGCGAGCAAGACATTTCCACACGTAACATCTGGGCAACATTAAGGAATCAGAACCCTAATAATAAGAGCATTCCAAAAGATATACATAACGTTGTTCAGAAGATTAACGCCGGGAAGAGTTTAGGAGATTCTCCGAAAAATTAGAAAACTTTCTTATTTCAAAACGTTTCACTTATGAAACTCGGGAGGATTCATCCACAAACAATCTTGAAGATATTTCTTTGTCCATGAGCATTCCGGCCAAATGTGGCGTGCATTCCCGCATGTGCTGATTATTGATGCTACCTACAATACCAACCTCTACAATTTTCCATTCATTCAGGTTGCTGGTATGACTTCTACAAACATGTCGTTTTTAGTCGCACATGCTTTCGTATCTACAAAGAATTGTGAAACGTATGTGTGGGTTTTAGAACAGATCAGGTCAATGATGCAAGAGGGTATGGAGCCCCAGGTCATTGTAACAGACAGGGAACTAGCGTTGATGAACGCGTTGATGAGTTTTGAAGAAAGTAACAGAAAAGTCATGAACCACCACAAAAAATGTCCAATGTTCAAGTTCCTGCTTCAAAAGGTTTCCATTTTTGCTCTTGAAAAAAATATACACAGAGCTAGAAGAACGGAAGACATCAGTTATGCGAACATATGGTCATACATGTGGTTGCCAACTTTTCACGAGTTGCGGTTTGCCATGTGCTTATAGACTTGAAAAGTTTGAAAATTCAGGTGATTTTAATACTAGTTTGACAATATATCACACTGTTTTTAAATAATCGCAAATGACTGACAATATTCATTTACAGGGGAAGCAATCCCATTCACTTCCATTGACAAAATGTGGACAAAGCTTGATCTCAAACCGGTAACGGAAAAAGAGCTAGAATTTGACTTGAACGGCGAATTTGAGAAATTGAAAGAAATATTCAGACCACACCCTACCCAAGTAAAAAAAAGTATGTTTGAGAAAATGATTCAAGCGATTACACCGGGAAAATCCCAAAAAAACCCTCCTATCGTTAAACAAAATACCCGTGGTCGACCAACCTTGAAGGTCCAAGAACAAAGAAGACAGGAGGCTGCTCGTCATAGCTCATACGTGTCCTCCCAACAAAGCACTTATGGGTCTCCCTCCGAAGCTCCTTGTCATAGCTCGTACACACAATCAGAAGACTTTAAAAGACCGAGCGCCGTGACAAAGCCTGCAATGCAATGTAGTCGTTCAACTCCCACGCAACGACAATATGACCCTGAGTTTCCCTTAATCCACGGGGGTATGGATCTTTACACAATTACCAAGTATAAGAATCATATTCTTAGAATGTTTCATCCGTACGTATCCGTAATAAAGAATGTAAATCCAGATGGTCATTGTGGATTTCGAGCTACAGCTTTAGGCTTAGGGTGGGAGGAAAAGGACTTCAGAGACGTAAGACGGCAGTTGGTAGATGAGATGGTAAGAAACCAGAGCATTTGGTTCCCAATTTTCGAGGCGATGGAGCGTGGAAAATATAAGACCCTGTTAGACAGCATAAATTTCGACTCGTTAGAAATGGCATCATCTGAACATTGGATGGATATGCCTTATACAGGACTTCTTATTGCCGAGAGATTTGGTGTGATCGTTCATACTTTGGATACGAGGGGCTCTGATACTAGTTTCCCAATTACGAAGGTTCCAGATGATGTCGTGTTCCCTCATCGATCTGTTACGGTTGTGTACCTTCGTGAATCCGAACATTTTATATATGTGAAGTTGGAAGGACAGTATCCGATGCCTACTCCGAACTTTTTATGAGCCGGGATTCATCAAAACGCCGCTTCGGGCTGGTTGACAACGTACGACAACCGACTAGATATGTATCGTAGTCGACTGAACCCTAAAATAGATCTTAACGCTATCGATATACCCGAGTCCTCACATGAGACCTCACATGAACATTTGTAGATTTATTATTAACATTTACACTTATCAATTTTTAATGTAAATTAACAATCTAATTTTTAAATAAAAAAAAATAAAAAAAAACAACCAACGCGCCCCGCAGAGGCCTATGGCGGCGTATGAGATCCAAGAAACACAAAAGCACACGGATCGCTGACGTGATACCCATGCGCCCCGCAGAGGCCCAAGAGCATCGCATGGGATTGATACCCATGCGTCCCGCAGAGGCCTATGCGGGTCGCATAGTGTTCAAATAGAAAAAGTGGGTGTCCCAATAGACCGAGCCTTTAATGAATCAGTCAAAGATGAAATCATACGTTTACGAGAAAAGGAAAAGCTTATATTGCCACCCATCTTTAGCTTTGTTCAAGGCATTGGCTTTTGTTAGGACACCAACTTCCATGCCATCCCATATGCCTTTTGACCCACTCTATTCCTTTTTATCTATTTATATCTATATATTTTATTTTCTTTATATATGAAAGACTATTAATATTTAATATTAATATTTAGTTCTTTTTAGTACGGATGGATGATTATTTGTTTTTATCAGGGAAGAATAAAAAACATAGTAATTAGTGATTAGTCATTATGATGTACTCACAATACAAGGTGCTAAATACATCAAAAATATATAATTTATATCCAACCGTATAATGCTTACATTTTCACATTATCACACTTTTATATTTATTTTTGATAATCAAACTCTGTTTATTATTATAATTATAAAAAACTAAACATTAAAGTTTTATTATAATATATCATATATGTATGTTAAACTTTCGTATTACTATTTTTTGTTCAAAGTAATATTAATAAACTTATGTTTTTATATAAAAGCATTACTTTTTAGCTATTTTACCAAATTACTACATTTAAAATGAAAAATAAATGTTATATGCAAGTCACTTATCGCTTATTAATTCATTTCAAAATTAACTAAAGCAAGAAAATAAAGAAAATAAATATAAAACTTACATTGGGCCCCACCATCTCACGAACTATCCTTCTTCAAGTGCACTTCACTCACATGTAAACTCCTCTGATACACTCTCCACCCCCCTCATGTGTTATCCTTCCCCAAGTGCACTCCACTCACATGTAAACTCCTCTATTGCACTCCCCGCCATGTGTTAAATTCATGTAAGCCAAATGCAACCTAAACATTTTGCATTGTCCATGTCTGATAATTAATTATTAAAGAAAATAAATTGACTGGTGGTTGATCGATCCAGTCTTTATACATTTTTCCTTGATTAAAAATATTTTATATTTGATTGATACGTAAATATTTTTAAGTTTATATATCTGGTTAATGGTATATTTTTTTCTTTTTAACCTGAATAGAGTATTCTTCCATTCTAATAGTTTGATTAGTTAACTAATCATGCAAAGTTAGGGATTAACTCAAACATACATTTATATAAAGAAACTTCTAATGAGTTTTTATGGTCGAAGGGCTAGCGGACCCCTTGACCTTGTTTCACCGATTTTTAACATCTATTGATATCACTTGCTTGATCAAATAGGAAAAAAATGATTTGTGCGTAACTTTCATAATAAAAAACTTTGCTCGGAAAGTTTTCAGACATTGTAGAAACAAAAACGGTTTTGCTTGCAAATTTCACGAACCCAATTTAGATTTAGATTTATCGTATAACTAAAAATCAAACTAACATGCTTAGTTCTAGGTCAACAAAGATTCTTTACAACCATTACGATCTCTAATCTGTTAAATACTTAGTTCTAGGTCAGTTCATCATTACAATCTTTACGACCTCTAGTCTGTAAAAACTAGAATTGTACGAATGAAAAAAAAACCTAGTGTTGGAAACTTTAAATAACTATTGCAATTGCAAATATAAATTAAAAAATCAAACTAAAATTTGATATAAACCATAAATATATATTGTACTTTTATTACAACTTTAAATAGAGATCATCGCCATTCTACACATTACAATTACAATTTACAATTTTACAATAACAAAAAAACAAAAACAATATAGACCTCCATCTTTTCTTAAAAAAGATTTTCTTTTTCCGAAAATTGATGCCATTTTCACAAGATTTTGAACAAAATCGTTAAACCCCAGATATAAAAATCGATACTTTCATCAGGGTTTTCAGTCTACTCATCAAATTAATGTTGTTCATGAGGTGGGTTCTTGTTCTTGTTCATCTTCATCTTATTGTTCTTGATCAATGGGAAATGTAACCTCAAACGTAGCTGCAAAGTTTGCATTTTTCCCACCTGACCCACCAACATATGATGTGTTTGAAGATGATGTTGATGGAGAATCAAGGCTTGTGTTTACTGGAATTACATTAGACAAGAAGGTTGATGTTCATATGCTTGATACAAAAGGCGGGAACAAAGTTGTTGCTACCTTCTGGAAACATCCTTTGGGGAAGTTGACTGTTTTGTACTCTCATGGTAATGCTGCTGATTTGGGTCAGATGAGAGAGCTGTTTATTGAGCTTAGAGCTCACCTCAGAGTCAATATCATGAGGTACATTTGTTCTGAATTTTTTTTTTGTATTTAATATAAGATATGTTTTGATTGTGTTGGATGATATGTGTTTGGTTCTTTGTTTTGGGGATTATGATTAAATGGGTATTTCAAAATTAGGGTTTTTTTTTTAATTTTGTAAGTTGGGTTGGTTTGTTCAGTTGTTCTTTTACATAAATTTTTATGCTTTATGGTTGTATGTGAATGGGTTATGATCAAATACAAAGTCTTCTAAAAATAAGAAGTTGTAAGAAGGGTATCTAACGGACTCTGATTGACCTCATTCAAGTGGCATTGGAACCGTGTCATCGAACTCTGCGACGTGAGATTTTAGGTTTTTGGTTTTAGATGTTTTGCTTGTAGATTTTAGACTTTTTGTTTACATTATTGTGTCTTTTCTATATTTGCGTCACTGTGTCTTTTTTGTGACTCATTGTGTCTTTTTTCTTCGACATTGTGTTGTATTTTGCTCGACACTGTGTTATATTTTGCGATACATTGTGTCTTTGTACACTTATTATTTTTAGAAGCCTTTGTAGAATAATTTTACCCGTATCTGTATTTGTAGAAAGTGAGATTTCTGGATTTATGTTGTTGAAGTGTAGTGGTATTGATTTTGGGTGTTTGGATATGCATTTTGAAAGGATTTTCTTAATGATTTGGTGATTAGTGATTTACTTACTGCTTGTGATCAGAACTTATTAGATTCTTATTATTCAGAAGCGCGTAATCGCCTTCAAAACGCACATCCAAATGCCCTGTTAGTAGCGTTAGTGATTGGATTATGAAAAGGGATTATGGAATTTATTGTTACAAGGGTGTTAGCACTGTTTACTTTTTTTTGGAAGAGAGGTTCGCGTTTAAATACTTACTGCGCTTACGTAGATGATCATAGAAGCTGTGATTATTTTGATTCGCGCGATTTTGTTACCTTATGAACCGTTAGATCCGTTCTAATATTGTCAGTTTGTCATTCACTTTTGAAACTGTTGATCAACTAGACTTTTGGCGTCACAAAGTTTTTAGTAGTTATTATCAGGTGGTTGAATGGCATTATCTTGTGATCTTGTGTATAAATTTGCTGACCATTAGGAATCACCCGTATCGCATTGCTCAAGAAGCTCAATTTATGTGGTTTCATTTTGTAAATTGGTAGAGGAAACATCAATCGCTCGGATTGTTAATTTAAGTGGTTACAAAATGAAACCGCAGAAATTTGAGCTTTCCGAGCAATCCGATACGGTGATTCCTAAAGGTCAGCAAATTTATGCGCATGATCACAAGATACCAACGAACCCTAGTTCAACGCAATTCAACCACCTAATATAACTACCAAAAAGTAAAAACTTTATGATGCCAAAAGTCTAGTTGATCAACAGTTTCAAAAGCGAATGACAATATTAGAACGGATTTAACGGTTACAGTTCATAAGGTAACAAAATCATGTGAGTCAAATTAATTCACAGCTTTTATGATCATCATGTACGTAGGGTCGGTAGATATATAAACGTGAACCTCTCTTCCAAAAAAGGAAACAATGCTAACACCCTTGTAACAATCAATACCATAATCCCTTCTGATCAACTAGACTTTTGGCATCATAAAGTTTTAGTAGTTATATCAGGTGGTTTGTACTAGCCATAACTCTGTACAGTGCAAGACCCTTTTTGAACAAGGGTAATTTGGTCATTTAACAAATCTTCTCAAGCAAGTTCAGTTTTTTACTTGTAAATTAAGCTACATGACACTATAGGGTTGTGTTTAATATGCTCAATACAATAGATGAGTGACAACTTTAAACAGTCTTGAACGTTTGTAGCGTTTTATTGCCACATAATTGAACGGACCATCTTTTAAAAGATTTCGACAACTATAATCAACTTTGTAGTCTGTAACAGTGATGACAACAATAGAAAATGGTGCCATTTTTGTTAACAATCTGTAACATATGGATCTTTTTATAATAATATGTTTGACTTAAAGAGTCAAAGTATATTGCTTATCAATTTTTTTCTCTGTGTATTCTTATATTGCAGTTATGACTATTCGGGATACGGAGCTTCCACCGGCAAGGTAAGCCAAAATGCTAGACATGATTGCTTATTATATATTGAGTAAAGTACACGGATGGTCCGTGCGATTTACCAAAATTTTGGATCTGGTCCCTATTTTTCCAAAAGTACACAGATGGTCCCTGTGGTTTGCACTCTGTAACGCATTTAGTCCCCAACTTTTTCCAAAAGTACATGGATGGTCCCTGTGATTTGCACTATGTAACACATTTAGTCCCTAACTTGGACATGCTAAAATCTTTAGATTTGTTGGTTGGGGAATGGGGACTAAATGCGTTACAAAGTACAAACCACAGGGACCATCCGTGTACTTTTGGAAAGCTAGGGACCAAATCCAAAATTTTGGTAAATTACAGGGACCATCCGTGTACTTTACTGTTATATATGTGTGTGTGTGCGCGCGTGCGTGTGCACACGATTCCAGATGATTTGACTAACTATGTGCGTTAATGTAAAAACTGAGTAACCGTAAAGCATTAATACGATTTGGTCCTCAACATTCCTTTACTTTCTTACCACTAAAGGATATTTTAGATATTCGACATTTTGATTAATAGTCAAAACCCTTATACCGAGTTATTAATCACTTGTTTTCTTTATGATTAGCCATCTGAACTCAATACATACTATGACATTGAGGCTGTCTACAATTGTTTAAAGAACAACTACGGAATCAAGCAAGAAGACCTGATCTTATATGGTCAATCCGTTGGCAGTGGGCCCACATTGCACCTGGCTTCTAGACTGCAAAGATTAAGAGGCGTTGTTCTACATAGCGCTATTCTTTCAGGAATACGTGTTCTCTATCCCGTTAAAATGACGTTCTGGTTCGACATTTTCAAGGTAATTTATATGTTCGTCCTTAAACTATTCGTCACTCAATTCACTAGCTTTTATATAGTTATGTTTTCTTTTGTTTTTGGTACAGAACATTGACAAAGTACAGAAAGTCAACTGTCCGATACTAGTTATACATGTAAGTACCCTTCACCTCTTTAACTAACCACGCAAGTTAGCGCTTTTAATGTATCCTCGGGGTTTATCCAATCCTCTAAAGAGGTGTTTGGATGCGCGTAGAACTGCAAACGAACCAAACGTTCAGCGAACAGTTCGTGAAATGTTCGGCGTGAAGTTCGTCTGTATTCGTTCATTTAGTTAAATGAACGAACATGAACACAGACCGCGTTTGTTCATTTATGTTCATGAACGTTCGGTAACGTGTTCGTTTATGTTGGATTGTGTTCGATAGTTCATTAGTGTTTTTAGTTTTTATATATTCCGACAAATAAAATATTTATAAGTGTCAGTGTATTATATATTATGTTCAGGAACGCTTGTTTGTGTTCGTTTGTTTCCATTTGTTCATGAACTTTAGTTTGTCTTCATTTGTGTTCATCATCGTTCATTGCCTTAAATTAACAAACAAACACAAACGAACATGAACACATTCGTTTCCTTAACAAATGAACGAACACAAAATCTCATTCGGTAAGTGTTCATGAACATTTCATGAACACATATATTTCTTAACAACAAATAAGAAATGGGTCTTGTGCGTGTTCGTTCGGTTTGTTTGCAACCCTATGCACGTTTCTTTAATGATTTTATAACTTATTTTGTCATTTCAAGCTTTGCTTGGCTCATTGTTGATTCTTTTATATCATAGGGTACAAACGATGATATCGTTGATTTCTCACATGGGAAACGGTTATGGGAACTTGCGAAAGACAAATACGACCCGTTGTGGGTCGAAGGTGGCGGTCATTCTAACCTCGAAAGTTTTCCAGAATACATAAAACACTTATGCAAGTTTATAAAAGCCATGGAGAAACTTTCCTCAAAGATGAACAAACAACGAATTTCTTCGGTCCCAAGTATCGAAGAAGTCAAACACAACCGGTGCTTGATGTTTGGAAAAAACTGAAGAAGATGATCGCGTTTTCTTTCTATATTACTTGCTAATGAAGAAATCTTGATGGCCCGAATCGAAATCTTGACAACCTGAATTAAAGTCATGTTTTTTTATCTGTTTTTAGAACAAATTTGGTATGTAGTATTGTTCATGCTTGTGCAATTGATTGTGTTGTAATTAAATTGTTAATTTTTTTATGCCAGATGTTTAGATTCATTGTTATTGTAATGTAAAATCAAAATGTGAGGATCAAAGGCTGGAAAATCTTGAATGATATGATGAAATGGGTATGAATTATTTCTTTTTTTATTATAGAGATATTGGCCTCTAATAATCCTACTAGACGTTCCTGACAGTCCTCCTTTCAACTATTTTTCCTCCACCGGTCCTCAGTTAAAACTTAACGGAGTTAAGTTTTTTTCCGAATTACAAACTGACGTTTTAGGGTTTTTGATCAGAACGAGGATACGGGTCTATTGATGTAAAACTTACTTCGAAACGGTGCTCCAAACGACTTGATTTTTGTTAATTGGAAGTTTAAACACCCGAATTGAAGCACCGTTTTTGTCGTTTGGAGCACAATTTCAAGGTAAGTTTTACATCATTCGACTCGTATCCTCGTTCTGATTAAAAGCTCCTAGAACGTCAATTTGTAGTTCGTTAAAAATTTAACTCCGTTAATTTTTTAACTGAGAACCGGTGGAAGAAAAATAGTTTAGAGGTGAGACTTTTAGGGGAAATAAAAAAAATAGGACTGCCAATAATCAATGACATCTTGTATGAATTATTAGAGGCAAATATCTTTTATAATATTATATAGAATCTTTACTTGATGTTAGTAACTCTCTTATGTGGAATCTGGTTGGAATATGAATCATATATCTGAAATTTATGGTACAAGTATTGATGCATAAGGTACATGTTTCAGCTGAAACACATAATTGGCACTCATGACACCATGACACATGCTCTCTGAGTCTATTCAAATGTTGTAAATAACCACCAATATAGGCCTGGTCTATTCACACACGCACAAATCTATTTACACACACCAAAGCGTTCCGTTATGGGCAAAGCGGGGCGTTTCATTGTAAAGTCAAAAGACAAAGACTGAGCCTGTCAGTCCTTGTCTGTTGACCCTAGTGTGAAACGCCCCGCTATGATCAAAGCGGGGCGCTTTGGGCTGCCAGACTTATTTGGTGGAATGGGTTAGGTTTTGGTGAAAAATGGGTTGTTGGTTGATTGTTTTTGTTGTATTTGGTTTTGTTGTTTTTTTGAAAACTTGTAGATTTTTGTTTTATGTTTACAAAACATTTATATTAAAGTTGAAATAAGCGCAATCAATCGTTTTATTTCTTACAAACGTATATAATTTAAAGTTGTTTGTTTAAATGTTATCTGATTTAATTTTTAATGTTGAATTACACGAACATGTTTAATTAAAACACCGTACAATATGTCGCGAATTAGACGTATGAAATAAGCGCAAACAATCCACACAAGCATACATAAAAGATCAACTGCATATATACATAAAAGTCGGTTTGTACATACAAAACAAAACAAAATGTGTAGTACAGGAAAAAAACAATAAAAAGTAAATCTACGGATCCTCCGGCTGATCTTCCGGCGGTGGAGACGGTGGCAGTGGAATCTCCGGCAGTCCCAAATGTGCACTGATAGCCCTGAGCGTCTGGATATTCCACGTCTGCTGTCGCTCAGACCGTCGGAGACGCCTATCGACATGTTTATTAAAGTTGAATTACACGAACATGTTTAATTAAAACACCGTACGATATGTCGCGAATTAGACGTATGAAATAAGCGCAAACAATCCACACAAGCAATCGGAGACGCCGATCTAAGTCCCTCGCCACCGCCTGCGCAACTGGAGGTAGGTCGGCGATGACGTGCTGTGGGTACTGCGCGGATGTGGAGGCGGTGGCGGCGGTGGTGGTGCGTCACCCTGAGGTTGCTGAGGGGTATGCTGAGGCGGTGGCGGCGGCGGTGGCAGACCCATAGTGTAACATCCGTCAAAAACCAGATTTACCAAACCCGCTCCGTTTATTAACCGAACAATCAGTTAAAAATTTCTTTGCGTATTTAATGCCCAAATTATTTTTAAACGATACATAATTAATAAGTATATTGGAATATATAATTTATATTTGAAAAAGTATTAAAAATAGTGGTTTAAAAATAAAAGGCTTCTGCCGGGTTTCGAACCCGGGTCAACCGGATTCAACAAATGACTTAACACTCATCCATCAAACCACTGCGCCACTTGTGTTTCTTGTTCAATAATGGAAACAATTAATTCATAACATAAATATCGAATTCAAAACCGACGCGCCCAATCGCAGTCGTCGGAAATCCCGACGATTTCGCCGAGATTGGACGGTTACTTCAGTTTTAACCGAAGCCTTAACTATTACATCGGTTATAACCGACGTCTGAACCCGTGACACAAGTCATAACCGCCGGAAAACGTAATGACCGACGAATCAAGACGGAAAACGGACAAAATACGTCGATGTTCTGCCCTATAAATACCCCCCTCTAACCTCTGTTAGCTTTTTCGCTCACAATCACACATTTTCCCGACGTAATTCCACTCGCCGGAAATTTCTACAACTCGCCGGAAAACCGACCCTTTCACCTCTGAGCCTTACTGAACACCCAGAGCTCATACCGAAGCCACCCACATTCATCTGACCCTTTCACCTCTGCCGCAGGACACACGTCGCCGGAATAGCTTGCTGTCACCGGAGTTTCGCCGGCGAAACAGAGGAGCCCTGTTCGGTATACCTTACACTTAATCTCTCGTTCTTTTATTAATCGCACATGTAATTAAGCGCAACACACTAAAAGAACTTGATTAAGATCGATGAACCAGTCAGACTCCGATTCTGGTTAAGTCTGACGAAGAAGACGAAGTTCATTAAAATCAAGATATATCTCGGGTTAGACACACAGTCCAGCGGTGGACTGTGTGCACATAAACACGCTTACGTCTTGAGTTCGATTCTTGTCCCACGCACACTCGCCTTAATAAAAATGTTCTTTTTTTACCGAACCGGATTCACTGCAATAGATGTTAAGTTTAATAAAAACCGGAATAATAACCAAGATAGACACACAGTCCAGTGGTGGACTGTGTGAACGTTTAATCACACGTCACGAGTTCGAGTCCGGACAACCGCACCGGTTCGGGCAATATTCAAACTTTTTATATAAAACAGAAATGAAATTATTTTAGTTTGTATATAAGTATAATAAAAATCAGAGTATTTACCAAGTTAGACACACAGTCCAGCGGTGGACTGTGTGTTAACCTAAACCACAGGTCCCGGGTTTGAGACCTGTGGAGAACACCGGTTCGATGCATTAAAATCGTTTTTAAAAATAAATGATTTTCGGTTTAATTCAATTAGTATATAAATATAATTAAAAACAGAAATATTTCAGGTTAGACACGTAGCTCAGTTGGTAGAGCTGCGTGCACGCGAACAGGAGGTCTCGGGTTCGAGCCTCACCCGGCGCACATAATTACACAGTCTGACCGGTCAACAAGTCAACGGTCAACGGTCGCAAAAAGTCAACATTTTTTATTATTTTTATTTATTTATTTTATTTAAAAATCAATTAAAAATACTTAAACATAACGTTTTTAAGGTTAGAAAATAGCCTTAAACTCACAAAAATATATCCAATCATCCTACTAAAATTGATTAATAAAATCCGCTTATTTACCAAACCATTATGTTATTATATAGGTTAGTTTCACTCGTGGTTAAATCCAACTTCGTGCGTATTCAACATCATCAACCGAACGCACCCAATGTGAGTGAATCTTACAACTCCCCTTTTTAATTTCACTTTTTGGGGTGTGTCATGTGTCACCAAAATTAACTCGTTTATTTAAACTTGTGCCATACCATATTGTGATCTAAACTTAGATTGTATATATTTGTTTGTAGTTATGTATTTCATATTGTCAAGTTATATGCAATTCATTCATTAGGCCCATCAGTTCCTCGTGGGAGACGAGTTGAGCAACGCGTGCCTCAAAACAAATCCATTATTGTTCGTGTGTGTATTATTTAGTTTATATTGTTTGTAGTTATGTATTTCATATTGTCAAGTTTATGCAAATCATTCATTAGGCCCATCAGTTCCTTGTGGGAGACGAGTTGAGCAACGCGTGCCTCAAAACGATCCATTATTGTTCATGTGTGCATTATTTAATATTAAATGATTGGTGAATAAGTTTACACCTATTTTTACTCATGTGTGGCTGTGCACTTTATTTTATAATCAATTAAATAAACTTGTTCAAATGTTTTTCATAGGATTCACTTGCCAACTTTTTGTTGATAAAAAAAAAACCATTTTTACACATGATACAGGTGAACAGGATGAAGCAAGGAAAACATAGGAAATGCCTTAGAAGAAAACAATGAAGCCTAGATTGATGTTTAGGACATGATGTAATTATGATTGTATATTTCCCATTAAATTGTATTAATGAATATGAAACGTTATAATAAATGTCATGAGCTTTAATGATAACCCAATCATGCCTCGATCACCTTTTCCGCTGCGGGTCGGGGTGTGACAGATTGGTATCAGAGCCATGACTATAGGGATATAGGATAGGTTATTAGACCCTTAGAGCCTATACTATAGTTGCCTAAATTTTAATTGTTTAGGTGGTTACATACAAACTTATGATGTTTATTTGTTTCATATTTGTTTATACTTACAGTCAAACATATATACTTACATATAGGATAGGTTATTAGACCCAGCTTAATGAAGTCGACGGAATGTCCGGGGTCAGAAGCGGATCCGACTCGGGCGCGAGCCCTAAAGAGCGGGCTATCACGGTGACGTAGCAACCGCCAAAAAGCCTGTCGCGCTCCTGCTTATGATAAGCAGAAGCATAGTAGTCCGCCAGGCAGTGAGCCAGGGCGCACGTGTGAGGCCGCAGCAGGCAGTACAGGAAAAAAAAGTCCCCCAAGTTGACCTTGTTCCGGCTGTGAAACCGGGGCACGATCGAGGACGCAATAATGCGATGCAGGTATCTGTACAAAGGTCTCTGATGGTGGAGGCCTTTTGCGAGGATTTCCCAAAGGGAACCCTCGCAATAAGCCTCCAGAAACTAATAAGGGTCTGCCTGTCCAAGGCTCTGACCCCATGCGTATATAAGTCTGTATCTAGCTCGTGCTCGGTGTACAAACCTGCATGGACGGCGAACTCCCGAAGACTCATCTCAAACACCTGGTTGGCCAGGCGGAAGGTAATCTCGTGCTGAGGATGGGCCGGGTCTTCCACGTAATCCGCCGGATGCGGCTGGAACACAAAAGACGCGATAAACTAGACCGTAAGCTCACGGTACGAGTCCTCCGACGCCCCCTGGAACAAGCGCGCCCACGGAGTATCCATCCAATGATATCCCTCGCCCTAGCGGCCTCCCCGACTGTCTCCAAGAGGCCCCAGTCAATCCCCACATGCGCCCCTATCTCCACGACGCGCAACTTCGCGCATCTCTCATGCCTATCGTCCCCTGCCAGGAACGCGAGATACTCGTGGTTCGGTGTTGGATCGAAACCGACCTGATCCCCCACACCTGCATCCACGTCGAAATCCATATCATCCATATCCGTATCTGCGTGTTAAAAAAACAAATATTAATAAACAAATATTAGTAAACAAATGTATATAACAATAACTAATAAACAAATATTAATTAATAAACAATAACTATTAATTAAAACAACAAATAACTAATACACGATAACTATTAAACAAATATTAATAAACAACAAATAACTAATACACAATAACTATTAATTAAAACAAAAAATAACTAATACACAATAACTATAACAATTAATAAACAATAACTATTAATACTAATAATAATTAAACATTAAACAATAACTAATAAATAAAACAACAAATAACTAATACACAATAACTATTAATTTAAACAAATATTAATTAATGAACAATAACTATAACAATTAATAAACAAATAACAAAACATATTAATAATAATTAAACATTAAACAAACAATAATTAAACTATAACTAATAAACTAAAAAAAATAAAAAAAATACCCAAAGCGGGGCGCTTAGGGCGAAGCGCCGCGCTTCGCCTGGTTCAATTTGAAGACAGCGACGGCAGTCGCCGGAAAACACCCCAAACCGATTCAAACAACTTAAACACAACGAAATAAATTTAATGTATGAGTAGGGTACTAAGGAACTTACCTAACGAGAGTCGAATCGTCGGAAATGGCCTTGAAACGAGATCAAACGAGTCGAGTGTGTGAAAATCGCACCTTTTGTGTGTGTTTTTTGAAATGTTTTGAGGTGGGGGAGATCTGCTGCGTTTTGGGTTAAAACGTGGGTCCAAAGCGCCCCGCTTTGGCCTTTTTTATTTTTTTTATTTTGATTTTAATTCAAAACGCACCTATACATGTCGTATTATGACGTAATTTGCCATTTTATGTATTTTTGGGGACTTTGTGGTATATACCTCAATTTCCGGATAAGTTCGGTCATCTCAGGTGCTGTATTCACGATTTCGTTTGATTCTCTTTTGATTTCACTTGTAGTCCGACGGGCAGTATTGCATGTACGCGCGCCATACGGGATCAGATTTTATAGCATTTTGTCGTTGAAAGTTGTATTATAATGTTTACTATCTGTATTATTCGGTGTTTTCGTGTATGTTGGTCGTACCGTTCGTGTCAGAGACATTCGGTTATATCGCGTATTATGGATTCCATTGTAAATGCCTCAACGCATGTAATTAAACAAACATAAACGTACTTTTGGATTATAAATGAATTAACACGATTATTTTTACACCCATTTAACCTACATCTTGAACATATGGCGTTACATTAAGGTCCGGGGGTTTGTACGTAAACATTTCGTACGAGATGATCTGCTCCCTATATAATGTATGCCAAGCTGCTGCGCTCTCTGATCTGTTCGCTGTCCACAGGGGGTTTGTGGGTGGCATTGGATACCATCCTCCAAGCTCTACATGGATGAAATGCCCATTGTCGACGAATACAACTGCAACCACCTGGTAAGGATGCTCGGATTCGTCTGGCCCGCCTAATAGAGGGAAAATTGTATCGCTCCCATGATTGTCGAATGTGTGAACAATCACATCGTATCGTTGGGCAATAAGAAACCCCGTCTCTGGCATGGTCATGTAATTTTCGATTGGGGCTCGTCCCACCCCCTCGAAATGAATCCGTCTAACTAACGCCTCATAATGTCCTATGTTTTCCGGATCGAAAACCTGCCTCCAAAGCCTTCATTCATACGTAACTCCATTGTAATTTGTTTCCGGATAGTCAAATACTTTGATTGTTTACTTCCTAACCCAACAACTACAGATCGAAACCCACAATGACCATCTGGTCTCACGTCCTTTATTCTCACGATGTATGGATGGATCACTTTAGGAATCTGAGATGCGTAGTTGCGGATCGGTATATCCGTCTTAGGACCGAGCTTGATCATCGGGAAATAAGGGTGTTCGTTGAGCGGTTGGGTTTTCTTTTGTCTTCCAGAGTCTTGGGATGATACATACGAGCTGTGACGGGGGAGATCGTATGAGGACTCGAGGCAAGTTTCTTCCGACGAAATATACGAGCTTTTTCTGGCAGCTTCAACCTTTCTTTCTTCCTGCGTTTTCAATGTTGGGCAACCGCGAGTTCTCTTCAAAACAATGGGTGGTTTTTTATTACTGTTACTTGGATTGAGGATTTGCTGAAACTTTTCAAAGAAGCTCCTTTTCACTTGAGGAGGTGTTGGATCATCCCATATGTACTTTCGTGCATCCCTAAACAACTTCTTCTTTTGTTGGGCATTCATATCCCCCATGACATACCCATCGGCCAAGTAACTCGCTAGGTCACTAAACCAAGGTAACCCCTCTCTCTCCGCCTCTACAAAATCTATGGTCTCGTGAGGGAATCTATCTCCTATCGCCTCCTCACGGATTTCCTCTCTATTCGGATCCTCTAACCGCGACAAGTGATCGGCGGCTAAATTCTTGGCCCCCTTTTGTCCCTAATCTCAATGTCAAACTCGGAAAGCAATAGGATAAGTCGGGGTTTAGCGTCTTTCTTTCGGAAGAGAAAACGCAAGGCGGAATGGTCGGTGAAAACAACGGTTTTGGAAAGCACGAGATAAGATCGGAATTTATCGAAAGCGAATACTACGGCTAAGAGCTCTTTCTCCGTGGTGGTGTAGTTCTCTTGAGCATCATTTAGCATTTTGCTCGCGTAGTAAACTGGATGGAAGTGCTTGTCCCTTCTTTGTCCTAAAACCGCACATACGGCATAGTCACTCGCATCGCCCATGAGCTCGAACAGTAAGCTCCAGTCGGGCGAGATAAGAATGGGGGCACTAACAAGCTTCTCCTTCAAAAAGGTAAAAGCTTTAAGAAACTCCTCGTCGAAGACGAAGGGAACATCTTTCTCCAAAAGACGGGTCATGGGGCATGTGATCTTAGAGAAGTCCTTAATGAAACGCCTATAGAAACCCGCATAACCAAGAAAACTTCTAATCGATTTAACATTGGTGGGTGGGGGTAAACAGCTAATGGTATCTATCGTGGCTCTATCAACCTCTATCCCTAACCTCGAGATTTTGTGTCCCAACACAATCCCTTCTGTAACATTCGTCGAAAAACGGGTTTCAAAACCCGCTTCGTTTATCAATCAAATATTCAGTTATAAATTTCGTTGCGTATTTATGGTTCATATTAATTTTAAACAATACATAATTAATAAATATATTATAATTTAAAAACCATAATTTATAATTAATAATAAATAATGAATAAAAAAATAAATGGAGACGCCGGGTTTCGAACCCGGGTCACCCGCATGCACAAACACACAACACACCACTCCGCCACATGCTTTCTTTGTGACAATACTGAAATAAATAATACTTAAAGTAAACCCGAATTCAAAACCAGAGATCACCGCGCACTCAGAACTCGCAATCACCGGAAAATCCGGTAATCCACGATTTTGGCCATTTCCCTTTTGACTAAAACACGATAACCGATCACGACATCAATCATAACCATTGCCGGCCGTCAATTTCGGTCATAACCGTCGGAAAACCTTTGACCGCGAATCAAGACTCAAAATCGGACACAATTCATCCAGTTCTTCCCTATAAATACCCACTCAATCTTCCGGAAATCCTTTCGCTCAGAACCGCACACTTTTTCGAAGTTACAATTCCTTAAAAGATCGTCGCCGGAGATTTCCAATTTCGCCGGAACATCGCCGGAAATCCCTTATCAGAAAACCGCGTCCGTTCATCAGACGGTATAATCATCTAAACTTTTCCTGCTATCTCTTAATTTATACTTTAATTGTACAACCCAATAATCGAAACTGTTAAAATAGTTCATACCGCCGGAAATCACAAATCAGAGCCGACGACACTTGCCGGAAAACCGAAGCAAACCCGCTGTTCTGGTATACCATATCATTTAATTTTTCTGTCCATTTCAATCAAGTATAAGTCGTGAACGATTAAACAGAACAGTTGGATTTCACTGTTCTGTGTTCTTATAAACGAAGAAGATGAAGTCGAAAATAAGTATTAGTATAATTAAAATCAGATATTCAAACGGGTTAGACACACAGTCCAGCGGTGGACTGTGTGCACAAACAATACACACGTCCCGAGTTCGAATCGCACACGTACCGACTTTCAGAATTAAAACCAACATTTTTAGAACTGAATCAGAACAAGTCACAGAATGTTTATAAGAGTAATATAATACATTAGTTAAACAGATTAGACACACAGCCCAACTGGTTGGGCTGTGCGCACTCGAACCGAAGGACCCGAGTTCGACTTCGGGTCCCTGCAACCGGTTCGGCCATATAAATCATTTTTAATAAAAAACCAAATAAGTTTAAAATTAATTAGTATATAAATATAATTAAAACAGAGAATATTTCGGGTTAGACACGTAGCTCAGTTGGTAGAGCTGCGTGCACGTATACGAGAGGTCCCGAGTTCGAACCTCACGCAGCGCATATAAAAACACAGTCTGATCGGTCAGCGGTCAACGGTCAAAAATGTCAACTTTTTTTTATTTCTTTTTATATTTATTTAATTAGAAAATTATTTAAAAATACTTAAAAATAAGATTATTAAGGTTAAAAAATTTCCTTAAACTCACAAAAATAAATCTAAAAATCCCATTTAAGAGCACTAATTAAAAATATTAATCTCAACCAAAATTTATTTATTTATCGAATCATTTTGTTATTATCTAGGTTAGTTCTTCCCTCGTCAATCGAATCATGAATTCGTGCGCCTTCATCATCATCAAAGAACGCACCCATCGTGAGTGAATCTCTACCAATTCCCCGTTTTAATCATGTTTTGGGGTGTATCATGTGTCGTATAATTCTTTTATTATATTTAAACACCTGTGCATACATCATATCCGTGATCAAATGTGTATCAAATGTGTATTAATTGTTGTGTGAATTATATGTAGATTGGATTTATCATTTTCAGTGCACGCATTTCATTAGGCCCATCAGTTCCCCGTGGGAGACGGGTTGAGCATCAGGTGCCTCATTAGATCGGCTCCGTTTGATTGAGCCTTGATCTCACATACATCATCATTCATATCATATACTCATCCAAAGTGGTTTGTGTTTGTTTATTTATATATGTTTGCTCATATGTGATTATTGCACAAATTTTCTTTATTAAATAAAACAAGAAATTAGTAACAATGTTTTATCAAGGTTCACTAGCCAACTTTTGTTGACCCAAAATATCCCCCGTTTTACACATGATACAGGTGATCCAGCTGAGACAAGAAACACATAGTAAGGCCTAGAAGAATAAACAAGTTTAAGTTTTAGAATAATTATGTAGTTTCATTTTCTTGTAATTGTATGAATTTTGTTTTGGATATTTAAGTTGTAATTTGAATTTAATAAATATGAAACATTTTAGTAAATATCATGAGCTTTGGTGATAACCCAATTATGCCCCGACTCTTATTCCGCTGCGGGTCGGGGTGTGACACCTTCCATCACCATGAAGTGACACTTCTCCCAATTCAACATCAACTTTATCTCTATACACCTCTTCATCATACGCTCTAAGTTACCTAAGCAATGGTCGAAAGAATCACCGTAGATTGAGAAATCATCCATAAAGACCTCCATAGTACTCTCAACCATGTCTTGAAAGATCGCGACCATGCACCGCTGAAACGTAGCCAGTGCGTTACATAATGAAGGGCATGCTCCAGTACACATAGGTGCCATAAGGACATGTGAAAGTGGTTTTCTTTTGGTCCTCCGGGGCGATTGGGATTTGGAAGTAACCGGAAAAACCATCAAGAAAACAATAGAATTGACGACCCGCGAGACGCTCGAACATTTGATCGATGAACGGTAGAGGAAAGTGGTCCTTCCAGGTGGCGTCATTGAGCTTGCGGTAGTCAATACACACACGCCAACCGGTGACCGTACGGGAAGGAATAAGCTCGTTTTTCTCGTTCATGACAACAGTCATCCCACCCTTTTTAGGGACGACTTGAGTGGGGCTAACCCACGAGGAATCAAATATTGGATATGTTAGCCCGACCTCCATCAATTTAATTACCTCCTTCCTAACCACCTCCTTCCTAACCACCTCCTTCATGTTAGGATTTAGACGCCTTTGAGGTTGCACTACCGGTTTAAGTTCGTCTTCCATGAGGATCCAGTGTGTGCAAAATGTGGGGCTAATCCCCTTGATATTGGACAATCTCCAAGCTATAGCATCTTTGTCCTTCCAAAGCACCTCAACTAATCTACCCTTCTCCTCCTCCGTAAACTTAGAAGAGATGATGACGGGCAAACTCGACTCCTCTCCTAAGAAGGCATACTCTAAATGGGATGGTAGAACCTTAAGCTCTAAAGGTGCCAACTCCAAGGGTTTATCCTCTACTTCTTCCCTAACCTCACACAACTCTAAAGTTTCCGGAATCCACTCCGGATCATTCCCAACTTCCTCTTCCTCACTTCCAAACTCAACCTCATCTTCACCCACTAGATCACTCCCACTAATGTAACTAACACACTGATCGACATATGACATGACGGAGTCTAAAAATAGACGGAATGACACGGACCACTATGATCATCACTACCACTAGGGTGTGCATGGCTCTATCTATCTCGAATCTGACAATCTCGTCACCCGCACAAAGTGAGATCTTACCGTCGTAGACATCAATGATTGCCTTGGCGGTTCGAAGGAAAGGACGACCTAGAATGATTGGAACCTTTTCGTCGGCTTCCATGTCGAGGACGACAAAATCAACCGGAAGACGAACTTATCGACCTTGACTAAAAGATTTTCGATGATACCCCTAGGATACTTGGCCGAACGATCTGCCAATGATAACGACATACGTGTGGGTGTAAGCTCTCCTAGACCTAAACGCTCGTAAAGTGAAAATGGCATCAAGTTGATGCTAGCTCCTAGATCGGCTAGGGCATGAACGGGAGCAACGGCGCCCCCGAAAAAACATGGAATGGTGAAGGTGCCCGGATTGTTTAATTTTTCCGGTAGCTTGTTCAAAATTACCGTTGAAACTCACCTAGCCTATCTTTCCGCTTGAGAAGATCTTTGAGGAACTTCGCATACTTAGGCATATATTGCAAGGCCTCGATGAACGAAAGATTTATCTTTAATTTCTTAAACATCTCTAAGAAATGCCCGTACTCCCTAGCATATTTCTGATGCTTGAGAAGAGCAGGGTACGGAGCACGCGCATGATCAACCAAAGGGGATGGCTTGACTCCTACTGGTTGTTTTCTACCCTCTTTTCTACCTGAAACTCCTCGGTTTGTGCGGTACTTGCTGGGACTAGCCTATCGTGCACCTTACCGGAAGCTTCCATCTCAATTTCCTCGTCTACCTCTTCCTCACCCTCTACTTCCACACTCTCCCTAACTACCTCTCCTAAACTCCTACCGCTCCTAGTAGTGATGGCCTTGGCCGAATGATTGGCCGGGTTTGGGTAAGTGTTACCTGAGAATTGACCAGAAGGGTATTCTTGCAATTGTTTGGGAAATACCACCTAACTGTCTTTGAAGATCTAAAAGAGCCTGTTGGTTTTATTGTGAAGTTCCTGATTCTTATTTAAGTTTTTCTGATTTTTCACGAAACCATTAAAATCATTTAAGGCTTTCTGAGTGACTTGCTCCTTAATCATGATTTGAGCGAACATCTCCTCGATCCTACTCATGTCGGATGACTTTTCACTACCCTGACCCTCCTGATTCGACCCTGAATGACTAAACTGCCCCTGGTGATTAGGACTTGATCTAGTGAACAAACCTTGCCCCCTGTTTTGATACTGACCCGATGAGAAACCAGGGGGGTTACCGGAGGAGCATAAGTTATTATTATTGTTGTTTCGCCAGTTAGGGTTATAATTTGAATTATTGTTAAACTGACCCTTATTCTGACCGGCTATGAACTCTACATGCTCTAACGTAATGGTGGGATAATCTACGGTATCATGACCCCCTCGACAAAGCTCACACCTATCGACTTTTTTCTTAATCTCATAAAGCTCTTTAGTGAAAGTTTTCTCCATCCGATCTAGCGCAGCAGCCACCGTTGAGTCCAAGCCAACTTGGTTCACCCCCCGAGTAGTCGAAGAGGTGCTACTAACAGGAATGGAATTCCTGTGAGTGGTGCTATAGTCCATTTCGGAATGGCGAAACTCTCAAATAGATCATTACACTCAATTGTTGACTTCTTTCCCATGAGTTGCCCTCCAGCCGACGTGTCAAACCGGGCACGGATCTCTGGGGTGAGACCGTTGTAGAACTTCTCTACAAGTGCCCAATCAGACAAGCCATGCTGTGAACAAACGAGCAAGTAGGGTTTGGAACCTTTCCAGGCGAGGTGGTACGGCTCATCAGGGTCCATTCGGAACGAATGAATTTGATCGCGTATACGGGATGCCTTGGCGGGTGGGTAATATTTAGCTAGGAAGGCATCTCGTAACCCAGCCCAAGTAGTGAAAGAACTGATGGTTGCGAATCAAACCAGACGGCTGCGCGGCCAGCAAGTGAGAATGGGAAAACCTGTAAGTAACGCGCATCAGCGCTGACTCCTTCAATAGAGAAGGTGCCGCAGAGACGAGTGATGCGGTTGATGTGAGCTGGCGCGTCCTCATCATCACGACCATGAAATTGACAAGAGTTGGTAATAGCGGTCATGATATAGGATAGGATCTGCAAAGACTTTTCGTTGGTGATTTCGGGTAGGCGGATGGGTGAGCGAGCACCGGTGAAACCGTTTGCTTGTAGCTAAACGGTTCGGTTGGCCATTTGGACAACGGTTGGTGGCTTTGGGGACAGGAGGGTGGTGGGAGTTTTGTGGGGATGACTTCGGAGTGAAGTTAAAGTTCGGTAGTTTAGATTGTGGTATAGAGTCAGAATGGGTGGAAGATGATGGTAAGGGAGTACTAACCTTAAACGAAGAGGAAGAGAAGGATGACTTGTCTGTAGGTGGCTTCGGCGGAGGACCTTGCGAGCGTGTATGGGGCATCCACTGAAAAACCAAAAACAAACAGGTAAGAAGACTCTATAAACGACTTGACACAACCAAAAAGGAAAAAACTAAATTATATTAGACTCCTATGACTCAAACATGAGAAATAGCACGTATGATATCACGAAAGTCAAAACAAAGTAACTAACGCAATCGCCAAGAGTCCCCGCAACGGCGCCAAAAACTTGATGTGCTAAAAGTAGTTCAATAAAAACAACTAAAATTAACCTAAATCTAGACACGAAGTAATACTCTAGACTCACTAAAACGAACTAAACTACTAACCGGCAAGTGTACCGATCGACTCTAGTATAGCTAAAGTAAGTCCGGATATCGAACCCACCAGACTCTACTGATTAAATTAACTACTTTATTTAGACTCTGACAGACACGGACTAAAATGTTGTTGTTTGATGGGGGGGGGGGGGTTTCTAACAAATTCCTAAGAAAACAATTAAAAAACTAACTAAGATCACTACCTAGACTGGAATCCTGTTTGCTTCAAGTAATGATTTTTTAATTAGAAATTGTCAACCATGGAACCGGGATCATAAAGTTCTCGCCTTTCGGAATATCTAAAGGACCCATGACCCTTCTCAAGAGCACACAGTAATACCCTAAAGGTTGTTAAATTACCGGTTATTAGACTCCCTCACAGGACCTCTAATGGGTTTATGGAAGTACCTTGCAAGACCCACTCCCTCACAGGATCTGAGTCAAAGGTAAACTTGGACTTCTAGTTAGACTCGCTAGACAATAGCCAACAGGTTTACTTTCTAAGAAAGCTCCTACCTTGAAGCTTAATGACTTAGACCTAGCGATAACCTCGCACCTCACAGCTATTGATGATTAGTAGAACACTTGCTTTTATACGTTTACTGATTATAACTTCTAAGGTTTATTACGTAGTTCAACCCTAAAGACTCTAGCTTTATTATGTGATATAGACACTCACCAAAAACTAGACCCTAGCAAGACTCTCTTATGTGATAAAGACCGTCACCAAGAATCAAGCTCAAGCGAAGCATAAACAATGAGCAAATACCCTCAAGCATGCATACACATCTAACTAAAGAACAAATCGCTTACGAACTCATAAACAATCCATGATATCCACAAATCACATAAAAATCAAAACTTTAATGCAAACATTCATCCAATCTAGGTAGTTCAATAAAATTAGCCAAACAAAGTCATTGAAAGTATCAAACACAAGTATGAATCAAGAGTATTGAACATCATATAAGAAAAGGCAAGAATAAAGAACATCCGAATGGTAAATCACCAAGCCGAATGCTTCCTAAGCTTCCAATCCTCAACGTGCAGCTCTGAATACTTGAAAATACCCAAAAAGTTGATAACTTTGCGTCCCAAGCTCTCCCAATTCGTCCAACTAGGGTTATGGAAAAGATAATGATGTTTTTATAGGTCTGTAAGAATCATACAACAACTAAATCTGGAATTCTCCGGAAAAGACCCCATCGCGTCGCGCGACGGGTGAGAGGTATGAGCTTCCGCGCAGCGCGACGCTATAAAAAGTTCTCGTTTCTTTTTCCCTACCTTGGCGTAGCGCGACGATGTATCCATATGCCTGTCGCGCTACACCTAGGCATGTTTTCTCCTAAAAGTTTCATTTTTCTCATCAGTATTTCAGCTCCAGCTATTCCAACTTTCATCCTTAACTTCTCCCAAGCATAAAATCAACATTTTCAAGCATATTTCTGCACAAAGACCCTGTACACGACAAAGTATCAAACTCCTACAAATAACTACTAAAATCAAACAAACTCAAACGAAAATTAAACAAACTCTACATGATAAATAGATGTATTTCGCAATACATCATTTGTCGACGTCATTCCTACGACCTGAACAAACGGCAGGTTGTACATGTTCGTTTTGTAGGTGGCGTCAATCATTAGCACATGCGGGAAGGCACACCACATAGTGAATGATTTTTTGTGAACAAAGAAGACATCTTCAACTGCGTTTGATATCTCGTTCGTACGCATGTAATAAGTGTAATCTTTTTCACGAAGAATATTTTCAAGTTTTTGCATCGGAGACTTACCGACATTTTTTCTGACATTGATCTTCTGAACAGCGTTGTGTATATCTTTCGGAATAAGCTTTCTATCCAGATTGTTTTTCGTCAGCGTTCGCCATATACTGCGGTTGGGAATATCTTGCTCGGCCAGATGCTCACCATTAATTTATCAACCGAAGAATGCCTCCTCGCATACGCGTGACCTTCTAGGTTTTCGATAGGAGTGTGGTTGTGCTTCGCCTTCGTCACCTCGATCTTCCAAACCTTACCGTTTGATTCCGAAAACCCGATCATCTCGAACGGGCAGCCTATTTTCTTGCTACCCGTTTTCCTCTGTGTACCTATGCTCTTATGCTCCCCACCAAGAGTGCATTGAAACCAAATCTTGTAATTCTCTCCTCTTTTATTCGACCTCTTGATCACAATAAGGTAACCATTGTCTTTTGTCGTGTCTTGTACCCAACGCACCAGCTCTTTACATGACGAAAACTTCTGCGTTGTATCAAACGAAAATGTAACCGGGTAACAACCTTCCTTGTCAACTGACACATCCTCCTGCTCTTCATCGTCACTGAGTTCCGAATAGACTTGATGTTCAAAGCTCTGCTCACAACCGTGACCAAAGTCGGGATAGTTTGGAAGACCGTACGAATATTCAACCTGAGGATACGCTTCGCCTCCGTATCCGAAATTCGAATAACCTTGTTGTGCGTACGGATCCTCCACAGGGATATTCAAGTTCAGCTCCACCGTGTTATCCCGATAACGAATGCCAGATACAACCTCCTCCTCCTCCTTCAAGTTGGACAAGACCGGTTTCTCATACGTGTCGGAAATAGCGATCCCTCGTAAGAATCAGGAACAACTGACTCGTTAGAATATTCACCGAAAAGATAGTTGCTTAACCACGACATCGTAACCGTGCGTTATTTTGAAGAAACACAAGTAACACAGAAAAACCCCACGTATATCTAGAAACAATATAATGAGTTTTAGAAATCGAATGCGTTAACTCTTCTCCCGGGCAAGCTTTTAATAGCAAATATTTGGGGCCGAAGCGCCACGCTTTGGCCAAAGCGCGGCGCTTGGGGATCACGGAACAACATCGTACCAGGTCAAACCTCGTATCACCTTTATGTCACTCAGACATCAGTCACTTCACCTTTTGTCTGGTAAAGTAACCCTAAACGCCCGCTTGCCCAAAGCGGAGCGCTTTGGGGTGTGAAAATAAGTTGGTCCGTATGTGAGTAGCAAGATAAATAAATGTAATAGATTTGTGATGACTTTGATAACTACTTACCTGTCAAATTAATTGTTATTAATTATTTTAATTCTTTTGTGTAAACCATTTAAAGTTGGATGATTTCATAAAAATATACTTTTGTGACTTTAGGTAAGTAGTTTCAAGATCGTAATCTTATTCAAGATCTTATAATCACATAGATGATTATCTAGATAGTATACTTCACATCTTAAAGAAAAGGTTTCTGAAACTTGGAGGTTTTAGCGGAAGTAACCTTTTTATCTTTCAGGACAGAGGAAATGTTTGCTGCCATACAACCTTCTTAGACCCTATCAATTATAAGTGAGATTTTACTGAATATGTATGTTTGTATATTCACACTAGGTTGTGCTTTATGGAAACAGTTCAAAACAAAAAAAAACATTAGTAATAATATTTTATCTGGTTAAACCACAAAAATTATCCCATATTTTTTACACAACATTCAATCGTCATTTTCAGCGATGGATAGAAGTGGGCGAGAGGGAGGAATTCAAAATATTAACCACCAACATAGACGATCTTCCCGCTTAGAGAACGAGAAGGGCTGGCAAAGATGAAGGATAAAATTGCAAAAAATGGGGTGCTTTTATGTAGTTTTTTTTAATTATCTACTTTTTTTTTTTTTGAAATTATTAATGAAGAGTTTAATTTTTCTTATTAAATACTAAAACATTAAAACAATAAGAATGTGAGGGGATGAGGGGGGTGACCATAACATGGGCGATGGAGGGGATGGTGATATCACGCTAAAATGAAAAGAAAAGGAACAATCGTAACATAAAGTCTTAAATGATATACATAACTAATATACTTTTCGCTAAAATATCAGAAAAATAAAAAAAAATAAACGAATCTCTCTTAGTACGATGTGTTAAAAAAATTAAAGTACATAAGAATATCTTTAACGGGATGACGTTAGACTGTAAGAGAGAAGGAGAAGTTTACGGGGAGGGAAAGCAAGGGTCGCGACTCAAACAGACAGTGCCGACGTAAAGACACCCAAATTTCTCTTTGGAAATGGTCTAAGTGGCGTGGCAACTGCTAACTCAAAAAATATATCACCAATTTGAGTTTATATATTATTTATTAGTTAAAGAAGATTCCCATGTATGACTTGGATTTGTTCTTCCATCGGTGTATCAAAAAGCCACCCTTTTCCCACACTACACAATCATCCGAATCTCACAAATATGATCCACTTTGCATATCATGAACATGACATAAATATAATAAACAAGATCTATCAACTCTTAATATTAGTACTATTATAAGAAAACAATGTTAGTGATACATAGTGTAATTTTATAATGTAAGAATCAACATAATATATATATATATATAATATATATAATATATATATATATATTATATATATATATATATATAATATAATAATATGTTTGATTTGCTAATTAGTCATTGTCCATTTACATATACATGTATAGAGAACGCGTTTTATAATGAAATCTTGCTTAAGGTTCGCCTGATCTAGAAAAAAATTGGATACCTCTGAATTTTTAGCTAGATCTGCTAGTGATAACACGGTTCGGCAAAAAACCAGCACTAATTAAATACATGTACTTGAAATAGCAATTTTGAAGAATCCTTAACACTAACTACTTACATGCTTTTCTTGGGAACTTTAGAATTCCATTCTTGATCAAAAAAACAATTCATCGAAACGATCATATTTCGGTACAAAACTTTCTTTAACGAGACGATACCTTGTACAATGAGTAGATATTAAATAAAAATGAATTTGGGAACATGGGAATTCACATATGCGATGAAGGAGTCTCGCGTCTAGACTCTTATAGTCCGATATCGAAAACTGATTGAAACTTCGGAGCAACAATGTGGCGCCCTAGATACTAAAATAATTGTCATACACTCAAGAGCCAAAAAATGGGCCCTTGTTTATTTCTAAGTCAGTTTATTGCAAAGAACAAGGAACGTAGAATCAGATCGTCCAAAAAAAGGTAGGAAAGATCGGAAAAACATACATATATGTTACGTATAAACATATAGATATATTAAGATAAATAAGATCAATCATGTCAAAATGGTTATAATATATAGCTTTGAAGATTTTAATGTACTTCAACATCCAAATGTTGTTTGACACAAAACCAAGAACAATAGTAAACAAGATATTAACTATTAAAGTTTAAAATATAATATAATTATATTAAGCTGTAAGGCATAATAAGCAAATAGTGGATTTTGATTGAAAATATGATTATGATTTGCAACGCACTTATTACTAAAAGTTGTTTACCACTTAGTGGTCATGCGTGATTAAAAAGTTCATGGGACTTTTTAATCTTCTTTCCTAGTTGACATTTATTCAATAATTATGTTATCATGATGTTTAACTGGCCTTTTCCTTGTATAATATATGTATATATACATGTTGGGAATAATTCAAAAATGTTTGGATAAATCTGAAGTCTTGTAATCACTATCAGATCAAACAATTGGAGTGGCTACCAATCTTTGATCAGATAAAATCAGAAAATTCTAGATTTTTGTATGGAAATTTTTGATTGTGAGATTTTGGGGATTCTCGAATGAAAATTCGTCCAGTGTGTTCTCTCAGAAATTTGGGAGCGTATTTTCAGTTTTTCACAACTGCTTGCAGTTTCAATTTTGAACAAAAACACCTTTAGTCCCTTAAGTTTCCAAAAGTGCATGTTTAGCCCGAAATTCAATTTCTGATACTCGACCCCAGCAAGGGCTCTGCCCCTTGGACCCCGCCAGGGGCTGCCGCCCCTTGACCCTGCTCCCAGGGGCGCTGCCCCCTTGGATCCCCCGTTAGTCCCGATGACATTTAAATAAGCGTGCACTCTTATTTGAACGTCACACGCAATCTCAAATTACACTAAAATATCCAACAATACACACATATGATGTATAAAATACGAAGTTGTTTCTTCGCATACGAAGTCAATCTAAAACCCTTGATCAAAGTAAATTAATGGTGAGGCAGTGACAATTTCGTGATTAACTGCAAAATGAGAAGAAAAAAAAAAGGACAGTAATTGTTGACTTTTTATCAAGTTTCGTGTTTTTTAATGCAAGTAACTTTGTACGGTTTTACCAGATATTAAAGTAACTTTTTCTCAAAACTTTGATGTACTAATTATAATATACAAATTGTGCCATAATTATAAAGATGTATGTTGTGATGCACATCGCAAAAAAAAAAAATACTTGTTACACAAATGATATGGATCGGGAAAGGTTATTTGATAAGAAAATCTTATTAAGAAGAAAAAGAACAAAAGTGTACAATTGTAAACATTAAATATATTTTTTCTCATTTCATTCATTATTTGTTTAACTAATTAATTAGTCATAAAAACTATCATCTTACACACTAATTTTTTTTACTTACATATATCAAAAGTTACCCTACACATTTCGAAAATTATCCTACACATATGAAATTTATCCTCACAACTCGTAATTTATCATACACTCCTCGTATTTATCCTACACTATAAATGAATTTTTATTTTTATTTTTTTGAGATATTTATCTTAAAAATAAGTTATAAATTTAATATAGTTAGTTATTAAAGATGAAACTACCAATTAATGATGTATATAAGTTTACTAATATACCCTTATAGTTACATTAAGTAGAAATATTAATTAAAATCTAATGAAGCATTCTTATTGTTTGAAATTTCTTCTTTTTTCTTCTTACAAAGAATTTTCTTCTCATTTGAACCCTCCACTATATCATTCCACACATGGATGGGGAAGGTTCATTTGAGAATAAAATTTAATTGAGAAGAAAAAGAACAAAAGGTACAATTGTAAAAAAATAAATAGTTTTTTTCTCATCTCATTTATTATTATGTTTAACTAATTAATAGTCATAAACACTATCAACCTCCACACTCAACTTTTTGCTACAACATCAAAAGTATCCTACACATTTCGAAATTTATCCTACACATATTGAAATTTATCCTACACACCTCGTATTTATCTTACACTATAAATGAAATTTTAATTTTAATTTTTTGAGAAAAAAAATATCTTAAAAATATGTTACAAATTTAATATAGTTAGTTATTAAAGATGAAACTACAAATTAATGATGTATGTAACTTTACCAATATACCCTTATAGTTACATTAAGTACAAATATTAAATGAAGTCTAATGAAGCATTCCTATTGTTGAAAAATCTTTTACAAGAAATTTTTTTTCATTTGAACCTTTCACATGGATATTATTAACCTATAAAAAGTTTGTAAATCGTTATAAAACGTTTTAAAACTCTTTTCCTACTATCTATATTATTAGTCTGTATTCACGATAAATAGACTAAAACACCAAAACAACGTGTTCAGTTAGCAGTCATATCAGAAAATCATCAATTTTTCAAAAAACACTAAATACTTACGTAATAAGGAAAACCAAAATTATCATATGACCACCACCTTTTTTATCTTTAAATATATATTAGAAAACAAATGGGCCCCACCATGTAGTCGTTCTTTAATGTTCTTGTGTATGAACCACTTACCTAAAAACGTCCCATGAAGCCACCCTAAAACCGACTCAACAACAAAAGTGGAAAAAACCACCACCCAAGCATCCTAAAACCGACCAAAACCGCCATATTGAGGAAGCTCTATGGTCTCAATTCTTAATGCCGAATCACACTTCATCATGTCGAACATAAATGTGTGTATGTATTCCGGTTGATTAATGTGTTTATGATCTTTTAATATTCGACTTTATAGTTCAGTTATTTTTATATATGTATCATTTATATTTTTTTTATAAATATAAGAGTATATGTTAAGAAAAGGAAAAAGAAAAGTTTGTTATAATCTTAGCCCTGCTCTAACGTAAATAGGTGTTGCCAAACATCAATTATATGTTAGATTTTCTCTATTTCGCGTAATAAAATTCTTTTGAACGATTAATACTTGATTATTCATTAAAAAGTTAAACTACACCCTTTTGAGGTTTTTTTTTAATTTATTTATAAGGAAAACAGAAGTTAAAAAATTATTATGCATGTTTTTGTTTTTTTAGGACACATATGAGCATTGCTATTGGAAGCTACATAAAGTAGTGATATGTGCCACTTATGTCAATCTATTCGTAAAACATAGCGTTATTTAAGTTGCCAAACATTATTTATATAAATATAATAGTTTTTACCTAATATACTTATATAATAATATTATATATAGTTACAATACAAAAATTAATTGTACATACATATGATAAAGTTATAATCATAAAAATATATAACTGACAAATGATAAATGAGTTGAGCTGGAGTTTAGAAAATTTCTTACAAGTTTCTGAGCTAGAGCTTAATTATATAATTCAAACGAGTATGTCTTGATTTTTTCTAAGCTAAACAAATCGAGTTCAAACTTAGAAGAATTCGAACCTAACTCGTTTATCGTAATATAGTTTATACCCTTTAAGATACTGTTATTTCTTACTATAAGTCAAATATATAAAAGGATCCTTTTTACATTAAAAAAATGTATGTTCAGTTTGATATTGTAGGATCTGTATATAAGTTTTAAGGGTGGACTTTACATTGTTATATTAAAAAGGAATAGAGTAAACTACAATCTTACTCCCTAGACCATCTCTTAGCTTATATGTTTAATCCAAGAGTTGCATTTCTTATAATGTCTAAGTTAAGTTAACGACTTAACACCAAGCTTGAAAAATTAACTTATTAGCTATTACTAATACTATTTAAGTGTTACTTTTTACTTGGTGTATATCAAGTTGGTAATTGTATGATATGTCCCTCGCATGATGTGCATTTTAAGTTGCTCTAGGTGTACATACGACATTCATACACGTTGTTACTGATGTTAGACAGGCGTGAGTCGTCTAGAAACCACTATTGGTGTAAGTCTAGCTATTGAATTTGAAGAGAATGGAAATGAGTATATCACCGGCAATTTTATCATTTGGACTAGTAAGTGGGTATAGGCACAAAAGGGGTATATCAACGCACCCATGTGTTATATGGCATTTCTTATGAAGGGGGATCTAGGATCGTGAGGAAGATAAGCAGATTTAGATAGTAGTCCACATTCATGGTATATATAACTCTTCAAGTTACTACTAGATAGAAGATGTAAGGGCTCATTTGCTATACAACTTGTACTTAGGCTATAGGGTGTGGGGCTCGTCTCCGGGCTGGCGAGCTCCTGCTAGAACTAGCTACATCTCCCCCCTCAGGCCCGTCCCGTCCTCATCGTCCTCCTCAAGCCCGTGGCGACGGTCCTCCAACACACACACACATACATACATATGTATATACAAATGGGCTTATCCCCACACCTCAGACCTGTTGAAAACAATTTAATCAAACATAAAATTAATTATTTTATTATTAGTTACCGAGTTATTGGCCAAACCAGTTTATTCCAACTTGAACAAACTGATCGAAGAAAGGTAGAAGGAGACTGTCTCGTTATCGGACGAATTTAAATAATACGCAAAAACTAAAACCAACCTGGCGATTTAAGAAACCGAGATTCTTGAACTGCACGGATGATTCCTGTCCTTAAAGGATTTTACGCGCTCGTATTGCTGTGAGCTGCAGTGTAAACTCCCAGGATTTAATGCAGAACTGATCTGGTATTCCAACAACAATGGAAACCAGAAAACGCAGAAGCTGGAGAAGAAACAGAAGCACAGAGATGACAGGCTGCGAAAATTAGGTGTATGAATGGGAAGCAAGAGGCCTTTATTTATAGGTTGAGATCATAACTGAGAATGAGAAAAACGGGGAATGGGATAACCATTATCACAAACAGATTCGAATTCCTGGGTATATCCCATACGAGTTCGAATTTCCTAGAGATAACCCCCACTGGTTTCGAATTCATCTCTATCCTAGTTTTATCGCATTCGATCTCGATCCACAGCACTGAACCGGATCCCAGCTAAAAAAAAAGCTCCTCAGCTCCTAGCGACGATGCGTACGTGCGAAGTGCAAAGTCAAAGTGCGCCTCAAACGCGCCCATTCGCGCCTCAAACGCGCCCATTCTCAAGCTCGCGGCTCGGCTCGGCGCGCGTGTGGGCTTGACCCACTTCTCAACCCATTTAACACTTTGGAGGCCTATAAGGGGTAATCCCTTATAAGGCACTCAACTTTCACCTCCCCCACCAATGTGGGATGGAGGAAACATACCAACTTGTATGTTCCTCATTAATATTTCCAACAATCCCCCACCAAGTTGGAATGTTTCCTCTCACTTAGACAGATAATGTCACTAGGTGTCACGAAGATTAAACCTAGTTTATGTTGATAAACAAGAAGAAACAGATTCGATGGTGTCCTATGGAATTAAACCATTAACCTGATAGCCCCCTTCGGTTTACCCCCACACATCACCGGCCGACTTTGCATTCTCACTGAGCGCGAATATTGCCGTGTGCTATAAACCCTTTTCATGATCCTTTAGAAGACAAACCACTTATCTTCAATCGAGGCGGCGCCACCCCTAGATCATATAGGCAAAGTTTTACATCATCCACGTTGCTTGGATGCCTCCAAAACTTTGTTAAGAACATTAGCTCACCCTTGTTCTCGGCAACGACGTACTATCATACCTCACATGGATCTATCAAAAAATTGATAGTACCTTCTATCATTAAGTGACTTCGTTTTTACCCATTAAACTTGAGAAATAGGAGCACTAAGTTCAAGTTGGGTTTCCATCACTAACGATTTTATTGTGGTTTTAGACCCATGTCTCTCGCGGTATTCACTACCAAATCTCTCATCAGAGGTTTAGTAAACGGATAAGCCAAGTTCTTACTCGTCTTGACATAGGCAACCTTGATGGTACCACTTTCAAGAATTTGTCTCACATAATTGTGCCGTAGACCTATGTGTCTTGACCTCCCATTATACACTACATTGTATACTTTAGATAGTGTGCCCTCACTATCACAATACATGGGAATATACGGTATTGGAACATCCCACAAACGGATGTCCGTAAGTAGATCTCTAATCCACTGTGCTTCCTTACCAGCCGCAGCTAGTGCTATGAACTCAGCTTCCATAGTTGAGTGGGAAATACACGTCTGTTTCTTGCTCGCCCAAGAAATTGCTCCTCCTGCTAGAGTGTAAATCCACCCACTTGTAGATTTTGAATCACTGGTGTGATCAATCCAGCTCGCATCAGAATAACCTTCAAGTATTCTGGAATTAGACGTGTATGTCAGTTCTAAGTTACTGGTCCTTTTTCAGGTATCCAAGTACTCTACCCACTGCTTTCCAGTGTTCTGTCCCTGGATTGACGGTATACTGACTCAGTTTGCTTACAGCAAAAGCAATATCAGAACGAGTGCAATGTGTTGCATACATCATACTTCCAATAGCACTCGCATACTCCAGTTGAGCCACTGCTCTCCCTGAGTTCACATTAAGTTTCACACTTGGATCAAATGGGGTATTAAACTCTTTAATGTTCAAGTGTTGAAACTTAGTCAGAATTTTCTCTATGTAATGAGATTGACTTAGAGAAATCTGACTTTCAGTTCTTTTCACCTTGATCCCAAGAATGGTATCAACTTCTCCTAGATCTTTCATCTTAAAGTTCGAGGACACATATTTCTTAGTTTTAGAAATACCTTCAAGGTGAGTGCTAATGATCAACATATCATCAACATAGAGACAAATCACGACTGTATAACCGGATTCACATTTAGTATAGATACACCTATCAGCACTATTGTGTCAAAACCCGAAAGCAGTCACAGTGGTGTCAAACCTCTCATGCCACTGTTTAAGAGCTTGCTTCAAACCATAAAGAGATTTAATAAGTCTACACATTTTGTTCTCTTGTCCAGGCATCACAAACCCTTCTGGTTGCTCCAAATAAATCTCCTCATTTAGATACCCATTTAGAAATGCAGTCTTTACATCCATTTGATGGATGTACAGCCCTTTCAAAGTAGACACCGCTATTAGAGTTCTAATAGAGCTAATTCTAGCCACAGGTGCATAGGTATCAAAATAGTCGATACCTTCTCTCTGCCTATACCCTTTAGCAACTAATCTCGCTTTATAGGCAGAGATGGATCCATCTGGATGATACTCCCTTTTGAAAATCCATTTGGATCCAATGGGTTTCTTTCCCTTGGGTAGATCAGCTAACTCCCAAGTTCCATTTCCCATAATGGAATCCATTTCATCATTGACTGCTTCCTTCCACAAAGGAGCATCTCTTGATAACATTGCTTCGCTGAAAGTTTTAGGATCATCATCCAAATTAACAGTGAAAATGACCTCTCTCGTCACTTTCTTTAGTTCCCTCAACCAGTTAAGAAAAGAAATCATCTCAATAACTTTTCTCTTTTCTAACTCTAGTACTTTTCCTCGGTTCTTCAACTATTGGTGAAGGTTGAACTCGTTTTTTCAGAAGTACTAGAAGATGGGGTGTAATTTGAGTTTTCATCATCTCTAGAAAACTTGTTCTCAAAGAATTCCACATCTCTGGATTCTACAACTGTACCTGATTCGTCATCCAACAACCGGTAAGACTTACTTTGCGGAGCATATCCAATGAATACACTCTTGTAAGCTCGTTCTCCCAGTTTGAGTGTCTTTGAATCAGGTACTCGATAATAGGCAAGACACCCCCAAACCCTCAAATACTCTAGGTTGGTTTTCTTCCTTTCCACAACTCATATGGGCTCGTAGGTATCACACGACTAGTGGTCCTATTGTGAACATAACAAGCGGTTAACACAGCTTCCCCCACATATTACGAGATAGACCCGATTGATTTAACATACAGTTAGCCATCTCTACCAAGGTTCGGTTCTTTCTCTCAGCCAAACCATTTTGTTGGGGAGTATATGGTGCAGTTCTCTCATGTATGATGCCTTCTTCTTCGAAGAATGCATCAAATCTTCGGTTAAAGTATTCTCCGCCTCTGTCCGAGCGAAGAATTTTAATGCGTTTCTCCTTTTGTTTTTCAACCTCAGCCTTATATATTTTAAATGCCTCAAAAGCTTCGTCTTTTGAATGCAATAAATAAACATATAAGTATCGGCTGAAGTCATCGCAGAAAGTGATAAAGTATCTCTTACCCCACGAGTAAGGACTCCATTCAGTTCACAAATATCTAAATGAATTAGTTCTAGTAGTGATGTATTACGTTTATGGACACTTGGAAAAAGGTTTCTTTGTGAATTTTGATTTCACACAAGTTTCGCATTTTTCAAAGTCTTTATCTTTTAATTTCAATAAACCTTTAGTTTGCATTTTCTCAATGTTTTTAATATTTGTATGAGCTAAACGTTTATGCCATAAAGAAATTGAACAAGCGATATAATCAGAAGACATAATTTCATTCAAATCAAAACCAATTGCATTACATTGATAAAAACTATCACTATCACTATCACCACTATCACTATCACTTTCATTCCCAAACCCATCAATCACTGAAACGCCACCTTCATCCGAGTCTTCTTCTTCATCAATTCCATCTGCAGCTAGGTCAAGGCGATACATTCCACCCGTGTTCTTTGCTTGACCCACATAGATGTCGTTTAGAGAAAACTTCACACGGAGATTCTTGAGAACCAGCTTTTACCCATTTCAATCAAACTTATCAGCAGAAACAAAACCCTTGGTGATACCAGGAACATGCAACACGTCTTGAAGGGTAACCGTTTGACCATCTTTAAAGTTTAGTCGCACTGTGCCTTTACCACGAACTTCCACTCGATGTCCATCAACACATACCACCACTGTTCCTTGAGGAACAGGACCATAAGTAAGAAATGAGCCACGATTCCCACAAACATGAACAGTTGCTCCAGAATCCAAAACCATACTCTACATGCCATAACGCGTGTATATTGAGAAAGCAAGTTAACATCTCCAAGACCCACATTAGCCACAAGATTGGTGATTTTCTCAATATCAATAGCAATTGTAGAACCAACCGTAGATCCAGATTTCCTTTGAGAGCACTCTCGTGCATAATGCCCGGTTTCTCCACAAACATGACATTTACCCGATCTCTTTGGTTGATGGTTGGTCGTTTGATGTGACTTTTTGAATTCCTTTTTCTTTGGTGCTGTAAACTTTCTATTCTTTGATGCCCCTTTTCCCTTTTGACCAGATCCTCCAACAATATGATTCACACTCGATCTGACTTTACCTCTTTTGTCCCTGTTGCGTGTTTCCTCCTCAATTCGAAGGTGCTTCAACAGTTCATCCAAAGAGTAGTCCTCAGACTTGTGCATCATTCTCTTTGAGAAATCTTTCCAAGTAGGAGGAAGTTTTGCTATAATGACCCCTACTTGAAAATTTTCTGGCAGCGGAATAGAAAGCGCGGTCAGTTTGTTAACAAGAACTTGGAGTTCATGCACTTGCTCCAAGATTGACTTGTCATCAACCATTTGAAAGTCTAAGTACTTGGAAACAAGGTATTTGTTAGTATCTTCTTCATGAGCCTTGTACTTATCTTTCAAAGCTTTCCACAATTCTCTAGAACTTGTTACCGGTGCGTATAAGTCATAGTGACGATCCGAAAGAGAATTTTTGATGTGGCCAAGGCAAAGAGCTTCAGCTTCCTTACGGACAAGTCTTTGCTTAGCCAAATCTTGATTCGGGACCTCTCCAGCCTCAAGAGGAGGGTCATCAGGGATTGCGGGCAAGCTTGGATCAAGGATATAGTAGAGTTTCAGCACAACGAGCATGAACTTAACCTTGTCCGCCCAACGGGTATAGTTCTGGCCATCGAATCTGTCCAACTTGACAAACTCTTGATTCATGAATCTCATATTAGCTGTTGGTAGTTCACCGTCCATTATTTCTGTTGATTAAACACAAAAACTAAAATCCTTTAAGATTGTTGAAAACAATTTAATCAAACAGAAAATTAATTATTTTATTATTAATTACCGAGTTATTTGCCAAACCAGTTTATTCCAACTTGAACAAACTGATCGAAGAAAGGTAGAAGGAGACTGTCCCGTTATCGGACGAATTTAAATAACACGCAAAAACTAAAAACCAAACTGGCGATTTAAGAAACCAAGATTCTTGAACTGCACGGATGATTCCTGTCCTTAAAGTATTTTACGTGCTCGTATTGCTGTGAGTTGCAGCATAAACTCACAGGATTTAATGCAGAACTGATCTGGTATTCCAACAGCAATGGAAACCAGAAAACGCAGAAGCTGGAGAAGAAACAGAAGCACAGAGATGATAGGCTACGAAAATAGGTGTATGAATGGGTAGCAGGAGGCCTTTATTTATAGTTGAGATCATAACTGAGAATGAGAAAAACGGGGAATGGGATAACCATTATCACGATCAGATTCGAATTCCTGGGTATATCCCATACGAATTCGAATTTCCTAAAGATAACCCCCACTGGTTTCGAATTCATCTCTATCCCTCTATCCCAGTTTTATCGCATTCGATCTCGATCCACAGCACTGAAACCGGACCCCAGCTAAAAATAAAATGTGAAGTGCAAAGCGCGCCTCAAACGCGCCCATTCGCGAGCTCGCGGCTCGGCTCGGCTCGGCTAGGCCGCGTGTGGGATGACCCACTTCTCAACCCATTTAACACTTTGGAGGCCTATAAGGGGTAATCCCTTATAAGGCACTCAACTTTCACCTCCCCCACTAATGTGGGATGGAGGAAACATATACAACTTGTACTTAGGCTATGGGTGTGGGGCTCGTCTCCGGGCTGGCGAGCTCCTGCTAGAGCCAGCTACATCTCCCCCCTCAGGCCCGTCCCGTCCTCATCGTCCTCCTCAAGCCCGTGGCGACGGTCCTCCAACACACACACACATACATACATATGTATATACAAATGGGCTCATCCCCACACCTCAGACCCATCCTTTAAACTCATTCCCACACCCGCTGACGTGGACGCCTACGTAACAGATTATCCTCAAGGGACTACTCTCCTCCACGCTCGTTAACCTTATAGCAATTGTCTACTTTGTTTGGAGACAACAAATACTAAGGTTGTTAAATTTAGATAAAGAACATTAATATCATGGAATATTTTGTTTGAAGAAATCGTTGTAGTCCTATGAACATTTTTCAGAGCTCACAAGGACAACCTGCTACTGACGTGTAAAGGGGGACCCACATAGGAATGGGCCAATTTTTTAGGACTTCTCAACCAATCAGAAAACGAAACGCAGGTGTGATATAGTACCTGCAGTTCCACCACAGTAATATGTACCTTTCTCGTACGCCTATTTCCCATTTCGAGTGAGACTTATACCGGCCTATTTTAAATATTTTTCTCGAAAACAACACTTAATGTTTTGTTTTATGCAACATATTTTTGTTACAAGTATATGAACATAAAACATGTATAAAAAAAGTACATGATAAGACTTAAGAGAGGAATGTTTGATGCATAAGCAACTTTAGACAAAGAAATATTAGCATCATATAACTACTTGAATTATTGTGTAAAGGGCTGTTTGTTTAGCTCTTAATGGTTGATATCTTTTACTGGTTCAACATTTAACGGTTCAGACTATTTGTTTCGCGAGCAGATGTCTGAATGGTCCAGACATTTGTCTCTGAATGGTTAAGTATTATACCGAGTCTCAATGGTTAAGACCTCTAATCTGAATTGGTCAGATATTTGTCTCTGAAGAGTTAATGATTATATTGGCTCTTAACGATTCAGACATTTTACTGGTTCAGCACTTAATGATCCAGACATTTTACTGGTACAACACTTAACCATTCAAAAGTTACAAAACAGCCCCGAAGACAATCTTTAATCATATGATCTTCTCACTTTCCTTTACCGCTTTATCTTAAAAATACTATATATTCTATACTTAAAAATGTTTCTTAATTAAAAGTATCCTTGACATAAAACATCCATGAAAACGCGTTATCAATATGCCTTGTTAGTCAATAGTTTTTCTACCGTAAACAAAGATAAATTCTAATAAATAGTTTTATAAATCATGTCAAAGTTGATAGAAAATTGTAGTGTAAACAAAAAGTTAATACTTATTAGTAGGGTTGTAAACGAACCGAACGAACACGAACAAGGCTTTGTTCGTGTTCGTTCGTTAAGGAAATAAATGTGTTCACGAACGTTTATCGAACGAGATTTTATGTTCGTGTTCGTTCATTAAGGAAATGAGTGTGTTCGCGAACGGTTCACGAACACAAATAAATTTGGCGAACATGACGAAGGATAAAGGCAATGGATCCCTTATTGTGGAATGGTGGTCGGTCGTATTCGTCGATGTAAATAATGAGAAATAAAAAGGGGGATCGGTGCATTAACAAGTGAAATAGGGTTTCCTAGTTTAATTAATAGGGTAATAATATAAATAAAAGTTTAATGGTAATAAAATAAATAAAAGTTTAATAACATAAAAAATATAGATAAAATATATGAAAGTACACAAATCTTTAATTGAAACACAAACATATGAACAAAAACGAACGCAAATGAATGAATGTTCATGAACAGGTTCACGAACACCTGTTCACGAACACAATTGAATGAACGAGACCTTAGTTCATGTTCGTTCATTTAACTAATCGAACGAAATTTCTTGTTCATGTTCGTTCGTTTACTAAACGAACGAACATAAAAGAACTTCCCGCCGAACGGTTCACGAACTGTTCGCTGAACGTTCGGTTCATTTACAACCCTACTTATTAGACTACTCGTTGTCGCTCACTTAACAATCTAGATTTATCTTCTAACATTGCGACACATGACGCTGACTAGACGCCTACTCATCACCTTGCTCACTCGCACCTCCCATCACTTGAGCCAGTTGTGGTTAACCTTTGCTCGCCCAAGCTACCACACCCCAAAACCAGCTGCTCACCCATGCTACCACGCTCACTTTGGCCACTCGCATTGACGCTAGCCTAACTGCGTTGTGGTGCTCGACTGCTCGCGAACCAGGTGACGGATAACGTGGCTAGCGCCGGGTGCTCACCCCTTCCACAACATGCAGCCTTCAATAAGTAATTATAATTTTTGAAATGGAAAAGAATCATTTTCGGGTTTTAACCATAGTTATTAATGGCGCTAGACGCACTCAAGGCGCATAGGCTTCGCTTGGGCCTGGGTGCAAGACGCAAAAAAAGGGCCTGAGAAAATAGAAGCGCCATAATGAAAAAAAACTAGAAAAATAATATTATCACAAAGAAAATAAAATAATATTCTACAAAGAAAATAACCAAACCAATTATATAACATTTAATATTATCTATTTGGTACCAAAAGTTCTAAAATATTAGAGTATTGGTGTAGAAAAGTAGTTTTAATTAGATAACAGTAGAAATTTGGCTGGAATCTTCCAAGAATTTAGAGAATTTGGCCGGAAACTCTTAAGGATTATAGGAATCGCGTCGGAATCTACGACAGAATCATCAATTAGAGAATTAAAGCGCAATTGCCTTGACTCAAGGCGCAATTTCCTCACCTCGCCTGAACATTGGACCTAGGCGTAAGAGGCGATGACTTTTAACTACTATGGTTTTAACTGATTACTTTATATAGACATACGTGCAATATATAACTAAAACACAATATATATGGTTTAGGTTCGGTTTTATCATAACCTAGTGCCAATAAGTTCACATCATGATACTTTATTATTCAGAACTTTAAAGTTATGATAATCATTTAGTCACACATTTGTAGGAAGAAGCCAAAAGTCAGTCTAGCATATAAGTCTAGTGTTACTACTATTTGTTACTATCAAAATCGATAAAATATGGGGACCAAATTTGTTATTATTTTTTCAATAATATAGTATTTTTGTACTGAAGAGAACATATTGTGTCCTATATGTTTTGGTCTCTAAGTTATTTTTCGCTTTCTCTATGAAGGACCTGCTGGAATATCATAAAATGCTATGATAAAATGCATAAAAGAAGAGATATACAAACAATTGTTTAGCGACTTGTTGGGGATTATGGAAAGCAAGGAACGAAAACATTTTCGGGGGATTGCGGGTCAATACAGATGCAATATTAGGAGAGATGCAAGCTATAATATTTATGTGGATCAAAGGTAGGGCGAAACACAGAAGCTTGGACCGGAGTAAATGGGTAGTGTTCGATGTCACAAATTAGGTTCTGCAAACTTGTTTTTATTTCAGTTTCTTTTTGGTGAGCATTGTAAAAGGTGGTTGGGCTAGTTGCTCACTACCCATATGTACTGTAACAATAATTTGGTGATGAATGATATTCTTTTTGCCGTTCAAAAAAAAAAATTCTTTGGCCAAGCCTATAAGTTCTCTTCAAAAATAATTTCACTGTCTAGTGGTAGAAGACTTGGGTTTTCCATTGGAGACTCAAGTTCAATTCCTACTTGTGTCATATTGGGGTGGATATTGGGTAATGATGGTGACAAACCCACCAAGGGGGTTCGATCCTGAGCCGCACCCCGGTGTTCATCCGGCTGTTACTTCAGCGAGGCAACCCGTGTGGAGGCAGCACGGTTTCCGGGAGAACGCCGTAACCAAGTCCGACCAACCCAGCGCGGGCCTGGTTAAGACAACATAGTCTGGACAGATCTTGGCTAGGGTTGCCGATTAGGCGGTGTGATATTGGGTCACTTAAAAAAAAGAAAGTCCTCGTTCAACAAAATAAAGAATTCATTGCCTCTTGTTCTTATCCTGCTTTATTTCATCTAAGCTAAATAATGGTTGTGCCATATAACTACGCCCTTAAAGAAGCAACAAGGTTCTACAAATGATTAGTGAAGGATATAAATAAATAGATTGAATGGTGGACATGAAACATAAAACCAAAGAATCAAGTGAGAAATATGGTAACACCAACATGACCTCAAGTAACTAATGCTTCTACATAACCAAGTTGATGTTATAAGAGGCGAAAACATGCTTAAAGAGATATCAAAGTTGATCCATTTTATTTTGAAGGCACCTATTACGGGAGATACCAATGAGCTTATAGCCAAATGGTACCCACTACCAATGAAGTTCATCGCCCACATATGAAGCTGTAGTGATGCGGATTCGACCCTTTTGGTGCCCAGATCATGCGGATGGTGTGCAGAGGTAATTTACCGGCATCATAACCCTTGTGGGGTGGGATAATGAGATCATATGGGGTACCAGGGACAAAGGTTCCTTCCTTAACTCTTTTTTTAGTACCGGGAGATTACCTTAAGCGGGTTCAAACTAGGATATGAACATCGAAGTTAAAGGTTAAATAACTTTACTTCAGTCTGCACACATATCATCAATTAGTTGAAAAAGCTCCATTTATATGTGTTTACACTAGTTATTATTATTATTACTATTATTATTATTATTATTATTATTATTATTATTATATTGAACGGCTAACTGCTTTCCACGTGTAAACCCACCCTTTCGGAGCTATGTCCAAAGGTTGGCTACTCGACCACCGCTAGAAAGCGTAGCACACCCCTGATACGCAGAAACCCTGTGGAATAGGTAAAACTGCGCCCCTCCTTGGACTCGAACCTGGGTAAAACCCCAGGCCAACCCTTCCGAGATGAGAACAACCACTATGCTATAGTGGAGGACCCTATTATTATTATTTTTACTATTGTGTGGAATGAATATTAGAAATAACATTTAATGAAACTAATATCCAAGTTTCATGTAAGGTACTAGCTTTATATAGCTTAATGAAAGTTGGTTAGAGGATATTTTAGTAGTTAAGTCGTGTAATCCACAATTTAAATAAAAAAGTTTTAAACAAAATACGCCTTTATAAAAATTTAGACGAACAAGCTATCCTAAGAAAATTATCATATTAGATTGGTTAAAACTATCTTCTCAATATATTGTTTATATATTTATTTTTTCTAGAGGAAAGAACTAAAGTTGTGTTAGAATTTCTAATACCTTTATATAAATAAATACTACGTATGAAAATGTGTAACATTTGAGACGATTTTCATATTCTTGTTTTTATGCATGCATGACTGTAAAATCATATATTATACATGTCGCGTACTTGACTACTTAGCCCCGATTCATGATTTTTTCATAGGGATTATAGATCCTTGTTTATGATCTTAGGTGGCTAAAAGTAATTATTTAAGATTTTAATCACTTGACCGCTAATCTTAAACACTTCTAAACAACCAACCGAAAATATCAACTATATTACAATTCCAACAAATATAAATTTGTAGTCATTTTAAGCTTCTAACTTTAAACTTTTGAAATATTGTTAATTTTATCTTTTAATCTTTTATAATATATTGATATATCCAGTTTTGATATATGTATACAAATATGATATTATCTAATGTTATATCGTTAAACAAACCTATTGATTTTTTTTTAAATTTAATCTCATACTCAAATACCGATCATATTACCCGACCCAAATGTTATAAGTTAAAAAAATCCTTCAAACTTTAAATAAAAACTTTAATATGGTACTATACAGACTTTGATTAACAATCATTTTAATTCTATCATATGTAGTTCCATTACGTCATTCATAAAGTTATTTAGCAGCACATGATTAACAATCACCTAAAAATATAAATTAAATCAAACATGCAACAAACTTGTTAAATCATGTCACATTTTGTAAGCATAATTGAAGGGTTAAAATTGATTTTTTAGTTATTTTATTATCTTAAGCAGCGTAATTTTTTTTTACGACCAACAAATCAATCCCGAGTACTATTGGGGCACCCACTGAACAAACGAAGTATTGCGAGAGTAACCCGAGTCATCCACCACCACTTCCGGGAAAAACCCGATAACCCACCCGCCTGTAGACGTAACGGTGAAATGACCAGTAAAACATGTTTGGCTTAAGGATTAAACTCAGGTTTCCCTGGGTGTCCTAGTTATGCTCTATACCTAATCAAGCAACGTCACTATTAAGTATTAAGTATTAACTATTAAAGGTTGTCTTTAAGTGTGTTATCTTGCTAACCTTCAAATGAAAATTAAATATCATTATTATTATTCCCAGGATTCTAGCTCTTAACATAAAATTACGATATTATCCTTAAGACTTTGCTAATTCTTTGCTAATTAATAAAAGTAGCTTTCCATCATAAAAGCTTTTCAAAATAGCATGTTTATCGCAATTTGAGTTACTTATGATTAATTCAACAAGTGGGGTCCATTAGTATGATCAAAGTGTATGGACGGCTAGGATTGCTTAATGATGAAGTTTCTTTATTCTTTTTGAAAGTTATTGTTATAAAATCTGAATTTATTTATGGAAAAAATTGACGTTACTAATTTCGGAAAGTAGGTGATTTCAATATTGTAAACATTAATTATATATGTACCTTAAAAGACTATCTTATACATAGTGCTGTCCAAACTGCTCGACGATCGCTCGAAAAATGCTCGTTCGATTTCCGCTCAGTTTGTAAATGAGCCGCTCGGATCGGTTCGATTCAAATTCAATCCAAGCATGAGCAAAGGTCTGCTCCCTCGTCGATCGATCGGTTTCGCTCGAATTATTTTTATTAAATAATATATATATATATATTATAGATTTTAAAGATTAAAAACCCAAAAAATATACTAGCACAAAAAAATTAAAAACCCAAAAGATAGTCAGCCCAACTTAATAATGTGAAAATCTAACCCTAAATCCTATTCCTAAAACAATATTCAACAATAATCGAAGATCTGCAACATATCGCCGCTCCAGTCTCCACGCACACCAAAATCTAACCCTAAATTCATATTCTTAAAACAATATTTTTTTATAGTTTAATGCCAGCCTAGAAAGGTGCTGCTGGACATGTTTTACCTAAGTTATGATTTCAGTTTTTTTTTGTTGCTGCACATTTTTTTAATTTAAATGTTGAGAAAAACCGAGCGAAACCGATCGAAAACGATCCGATCGATTTAAATTCGAACCGATCATGAGCACCACTTTTATGCTCGGTTTTACAAATTCGAACCGAACCGATCCGATCGGTTGTAATTCGATCCGATCTCGAGCAGACCCTCGCTCGGATCGGATATGCTCATGAACACCCCTAATGTTATACCTTATTATGCTATAACTCTTATTATTGTATAAATTATATCTCAATTACTAATCAAATCTTATACTTTTAGTCACTTTTTTTTTTAAAAATTAAAACATAATATCAAATCAACGTTCTTAGACGACTTCCCCCAATATCCACATCAGCTCCACCTCACCTCCACATCATTACCTCCTCATTCCCCTTCCCCATGAAAAGGTATGGCTCCCCTTCACACCGTCATCTTCCCCTCTAAATCAACAAACAACAACAACAATCACCGGGGAGGACGGGGAAGTTTCCCCGATTGCACCGAATCATCAACATGGGGGGGGGGTGTGGTTCCCTGACGAGTCACCATGACGTCAACCCCCAATCTGAGCCCACACCCTGAAGTCTTAAATCCTCCAAACCAAATGGTGAAATAGCTATTTTCAAGGTTACAAGAATTGTTAAGTTCCCATATAAATCTAAAAATAGAAAAAACTATTCATAAAAAAAAACTCTAGAAAAACTTCCTATAATTAAAATAATCTTCAAAATATTGATGAAATCCAATACAAATGATAGTATAACGAACTTAAATATCATTTTTGTAGATTCAAACCTGTGTAATAGAAGTTTATCTAATTAATTGGTGTAATGTAGGATAGGAGTAAGTTTTATCATTAAAAAAAGTTAGATAACTCTAGTATCGTTTTTAATAAAACTAGTTTATGTGCTAACATACAATTTATCAAAACAAATATTTAAAGATGTCGCTAAAAAAGAAAACTAATTTCCCGAGTGAGTGTGTTAATCAACGTATCCAGGCACCTAGGTTTATGTGTCAGTTGACTAGTAAATTCAGATTCGTCAAATCTAGGATCAGGGTACGTAGATCAGTACAACCATTTATCGGTTTTACCTTGTTTATCGATTACTTGATTGAAAGAGGGGGGGGGGGGGGGGGGGGGGCTTACAGGTGGTGAGGTGGCGTCTATTCATTGATTGGTGGATTTTAGATTGGTTCTTGTTTATCTTTCTTTTATTTTTTATAAAAATGTCTCTTGCTGACATAACTACCATATGACATTTTACGTCCCCTTTCATTCTCTCCCACTTCATATAATATTAAGGGCATGTTTGGTTTTTCTTTTGAAAATGACTTTTCAACTTATTTAGAAGTAACCCTCACATTACAAGGAATCCCAAACACTCAATAAAATTTTTTTACTACAAACTTTTAACACCCGAAAGTTATCACACTTCCATATATATCCATGAGAGCTATAAAGAGACCAAAAAAAAGGCTCAATAATTTCTCAAAGATGGCAATATACATATAAAATAGGTGTATGCATACATTGGTATTTCCCAAAAGATTATTTTATTAAAGAGGGGCTTTTTATTTCTGCAAAAAACCGAAAATAAAAAAGCAAAAAACAAAACTATATATAAATATATACACATATATAGAGTGAGAAAGAGAGAGGCTTTATTCTGTGTATTGTTGCGTTGCAAGGCATTCCAGTCAGTTGTAGCCAATTTCTCCCATCATTGTCAATATGTATTAAGCTCAAGTCCAAGTCACTATCTTGTTCTCTCTCTCTCTCTCCAAGATCCTGTTTCTCTCTCTAATATCTTTGAAATCATTCTTTCTTTCTGGGTTTGTTTTGTTTGTCAATAAGGTGGTCAAACAAATGCTAAAAATCCAAACTTTCTGAATCTTGTGGTGTTTCTTGAATCTTTGTTTGATCTGTTTCATCATCTGAATTGTGTTTCTAACCACTTATTTTAATTAAGAAATCAAGATGACAGTTGAAGAAATCAGAGGGTCTGTTGGGTATAATAATAATAATAATAATAATAATAATAATAATAATAATAATATAATATAATAATAATAATAATAATAATAATAATAATAATAATGAAATTGATAGATTTCCCATTGGGATGAGGGTTCTTGCTGTTGATGATGATCCAACTTGTTTAAAGTTATTAGATGGGCTTCTAAGGAAATGCCAGTATCAAGGTTAGTTTTTTTTTTAAATATTTTTTTAAATTAAGTTGCAATTATATTATCTAATTTGGGATTTTCCTTTATTTTTGAACAGTTTGTTTTGCTGTTTGAATCAAACTTAAGTTTTGCTTCTAAAGATCATCTTTTTAATATGTTTTGCAACATATCCATCAAAAAGTTTCAATTTTTAATCTTTTTTTTTTCATTTTTGAACAGTTTGTATTGTTGTTTGAATCAAGTTTAAGTTTTGTTTTTAAAGATCATATTTTTAATATGTTTTGCAACATATCCATCAAAAAGTTTCAATTTTTAATCTTTTTTTTTTCATTTTGAACAGTTTGTATTGTTGTTTGAATCAAGTTTAAGTTTTGTTTCTAAAGATCATCTTTTTAATATGTTTTGCAACATATTTATCAAAAAGTTTCAAGTTTTAATCTTTTTTTTTTTCATTTTTGAACAGTTTGTATTTTTGTTTGAATCAAGTTTAAGTTTTGTTTTTAAAGATCATCTTTTTAATATGTTTTGCAACATATCCATCAAAAAGTTTCAATTTTTAATCTTTTTTTTTCATTCTTGAACAGTTTGTATTGTTGTTTGAATCAAAGTTTAAGTTTTGCTTCTAAAGATCATCTTTTTAATATATTTTGCAACATATCCATCAAAAAGTTTCAATTTTTAATCTTTTTTTTTCATTCTTGAACAGTTTGTATTGTTGTTTGAATCAAGTTTAAGTTTTGATTTTAAAGATCACATTTTTAATATGTTTTGCAACATATCCATCAAAAAGTTTCAATTTTTAATCTTTTTTTTTTCATTGAACAGTTTGTATTGTTGTTTCACTTGTTTGAATCAAGTTTAAGTTTTGTTTTAAAAGATCATCTTTTTAATATGTTTTGCAACATATCCATCAAAAAGTTTCAATTTTTAATCTTTTTTTTTTTCATTTTTGAAAAGTTTGTATTGTTGTTTGAATCAAGTTTAAGTTTTGTTTTTAAAGATCATCAAAAAGTTTCAATATTTAATTAATTTTTATTACAAATTGAGATGGTGAAACCAAAAATTAGGTTTTAGTTTAGTTTCAAGTTCTTTGATCTGTTCTAGGAATATACATCATATATGTTATATTAATTTATCTTACTTAACATGTTAATTATTTGGTTATACATGTGTTCATAAGTGATCATTTTTTGCAGTTACAACCACAAATCAAGCAAGAGCTGCATTGAATATGTTAAGGGAAAATAGAAACAGGTTTGACCTTGTGATCAGTGATGTTCATATGCCAGATATGGATGGCTTCAAGCTTCTTGAATTAGTGGGTCTTGAGATGGACTTACCAGTTATCAGTAAGTGTTAATCACACAGTTGATAGTTATATAGGTGCAGAATTAATATGTATTTCATTAGTTTCTTGAAAAAAGTCGAAAACAAGTGCTGATGTTACATATTTTAGTTAATTTGACCCAAAGAAGTCGTCTTTATTAAAAATATATGGTATGTGTTTATGTTTGACATTCTTATTGAGTTTTGAAGTCGATAAACTGCAGTGGGGTCTTTTAATTTTTGAATTTTCGTCAAAGATTTAAGTTAGGGCTGTAAACGAACCGAACGTACATGAACAAGGCCATGTTCGTGTTCGTTCGTTAATGAAATATAAATGTGTTCGCGGACTGTTCATGAACACTTAACGAACGAGATTTTTTGTTCGTGTTCATTCGTTAAGGAAATGAACGTGTTCGTGTTCGTTTGTTAATCTTAGGTAACGAACTCAAACAAACGTTCATGAGCACAAAGAACAAAAACGAACGCTCATGAACACAAAGAACACAAACGCATGCTCATGAACACAAATAAACACAAATGAACACATTAAATTTTCGAATGCAATTGGCATCTTTCATCAAGAACGTTTTTTGATATTTAATTAGTGGGAATTTTAGAATATTTAACTAAAATATAATAATTAAAAACCTTAATGAACTATCGAACACAAACGAACATGTTATCAAATGTTCATGAACATAAATGAACGAGCGCGGCCTCTGTTCATGTTCGTTCATTTAAATAAACGGACAAAATTTCTTGTTCGTGTTCGTTCATTTATTAAACGAACGAACACAAACGAACTTCCCGCCTAACGGTTCATGAACTGTTCGTTGAACGTTCGGTTCATTTACAACTCTATTTTAAGTTTTTAATTGGTTTGACTAAAACATGGTCAAAGTTCTAAATTTGGAGCAAGAGGAGGTGTTTATATTGGTATCTAATGTTTCTTGAAATTGTTAACAGTGTTATCAGGAAACAGTGACCCAAAACTTGTAATGAAGGGAATCACCCACGGTGCTTGCGATTACCTTGTGAAACCGGTACGCCTAGAGGAGTTACGCAACATTTGGCAACACGTGATCAGAAAAAAAGTCGAGCCAAAACCTCAGTCAAGGTCAAACAATAACCAAGAAAGGCCGAATAACGAAGGTGGACAAGAAGCGGGTAGTGGAGATCCAAATGTGAAATTCAATAGAAAAAGAAAAGACGAAGATGAAGACGTTGAAAATAATGGGAACGAAGTTGACGATTCATCTACGCAAAAGAAGCCGCGTGTCGTGTGGTCAATTGATCTGCACAGAAAGTTTGTAGCTGCTGTTAATCAACTTGGAATTGAAAGTGAGTCGGGTAATATTTAATCATCGTGTTCATATCTCATATCTAAACTTGTTGTCGTGACGTTTTTTACGATTGTTCTTGTATAATGCAGAAGCTGTTCCCAAAAGGATTCTCGATCTGATGAACGTTGAAGGTCTTACGAGGGAAAACGTTGCAAGTCATCTTCAGGTTCCATTTATTTCCTTTACAAGGAGGTTTTTTTAATTTTATTTCAAAACTATTATATGTTTATATTGTATTTACAGAAATATCGGCTTTACTTGAAAAGAATCAGTCAACAAGCAAACATGGTGGTGGCGTTTGGCTGTAGTAAAGATGCGTCATCTTATATGAGAATTAGTTCACTCGACGGGCTTGGTGATTTCCGTTCGTTATCAGGTTCCGGAAGATTGCCAAACGCTCAGTTATCATCGTATTCACCTTCGGGTATGCTTGGTAGACTCAATAGTGCAATGGGGATGACCCTACATAGCCTCACGGGTCCGGGTCCATCGTTGATTCAACCGACCCCACACCCAAAACTTGACCGGTTCAGTTAATTCACTCAACAAGTTCCAACCGGTTGTATTACCAACACCGACAAATCACCAACCCACAAATCATTTTCAAGGAATTCCGACTTCGTTTGACCTTGGTCAACTACAACAGAGTAATAAACCAAATATCCAACTCCCGGACTTTAATCCCATCGATGAATCTCGAATCTTTAATGGTTCGAGCACTTTTTCGACGTTAGGGAGTCAATCTTCTTTAAATCTTGCTTCCAGTAGCTCCACCTTTCATGATGTCCCGAATTTTCATGACCAGTTGCCGCCTAACAGCAGCCTAAAATACGGTTACCCCGCTAGTAGTAACACAGTTACGGGATTCGGTTCTAATATTACTAGCACAGCCTCTGTACCTCTTGAAGGTCAAAGTCAAAGTCAAAGGCATGGACAGCATGGTAAACAGAGTTACGGTCAGTACTCAAGTAACGCTTTTAGCACGTTAGCTGCTGCAGCACCGCCACCCAGTGGCGGTGGTTTGGGTGGACCCTTGAGTCAATCTAATGACCAGATTTGTGGGGTCTACAATACATCCAATGGGAATGGACCGAATGGTAAGACTAACAACAGGTCAAGCACTGAACTGAAAATGGGATCCGGTGAAAATTTTTTACCTAGTGGAACCAACGGTTATGATTCGTTAGATGATCTTATGAACGGAATGATGAAACGGGTATGATCTTTTTTTCTTTTTAATAAAAAACACATTTCTGAGTCTGTTATCTTCGTCTTTTACTTAGCATTTTACAAATGAACTGCAATTTTTTTGCAGGAGCAGGATCCGACGATCATGATGGATGGAGAATTCGGATATGATCCGTATTCGTTCGGATCATGTATATGAGACGAATCGCAACAGTATTTAGTTGTTGAATCCTAGAGAACGATAACACGAGGTTGCAATAACAACGTAGGTTTTATGAATCGAGAAGTTTGTATCAATATGTAATTTTATTTTCGAGGATAATTATGTCTAGCTTCTTCAGCGTCGTCCTTTATCAACTTGTAGCCATGTTTTCGTATTGTGGGTGCATGTTTTTACATTTTCTTGAATCTGTTCTCGGGTCAACGGTTATAATGCAAACATAACTGATCAAATTATCTCATTATGGGTATAAAAAAAAGATCTATAAATCAAGTTTAGTGTACACAAATAAGTAAGTACACACTTTGAGTCAACATATATGAAGATAGTCAATCAAGCTCAACCAGTTGAGCTCTTCTTTCTGCGGCTTTCTTCCGTATAAAGATTCCCCATCTTAACGCGGCCTTCAGTTTGAGCCAACCGACAACCGCCTTCCCTGAACCACGCGTGTGACCCTGTGCATACACCGGCCCCACCTGTGGTTCATGAGGAATATTCATATTATAACTGTATGCATCGTTGTCATAAAGACCAAAAGTAGGTCCCGTGGGTCCCACTCCAAAGCTTCGCAATAGCTTCTGCATATCGTCAGTTTCCAACATCTCCGAACTCCTCAAACGAACTTCCTTAGAGAAGGAGTCCCCGAACACGTGTCCTTGTGGGTCCGACCAATCTCCCGGAACGTCAAAAGATGGTCCGGTGGGCTTGTAGCCGGTGTTTGATGGAACACCCATCGTTGGATCAGGACTTATGAACGGATATTCAATCATGTTCTGAGCTGGTGGTGCGGGGAAGGTTAACGCACTCAGGACTTTACCGTCATATTCAATGACTCTATTCCAGTTCTCATACGCTCGCTTCACAAGCAAATCCACCGAAATCTGTAGAATAAAAGGTATATTAACCGATTAAACTCTGTAAAGCGAGTAACAACTTGCTAGAAGTTCAAGAAAAGAAGAGTTGACCTTTTGATTGTGGTCAAGTGAGTCCAACGGGATGAACTGACCATCGGAAATAAGACCGGTTAGTTCGTAAATGTGGTTAAAGATAGCACCAGTGTTGTGAGCTGAATCGGTGTAGTATACGTACAGCTTCCCGCCTAAAACGCAAGTCTTTGCATGCTCTACTGTGTTTTCCCACATCCTATTTGACATCCCACTTCCTAAAATCTGTAATAAATAATATTTTGGAAAGAAAATAAAAGGTTACTTTTTATGCAAGTAACTCTAACGAGAACCGAACAGAAGAAGCTTACGTTTCTGAGTCTCTGCGGATCTCTAACAAGAACACGAAGGAAATCCTCTACGGTTATGACTTGCGATTTTATTAATTTCTTATGTAACGCTCCGTCTTTTGCTATTCTATCCAATCTCCAAACTTCATCATGTAATGCTGGCGGATAATGTTTCTTGTATACTGCAAAAGTAACGGATACAATCATCAAGCTCGGAAATTATAAGGATACAGAGGTGTTTATTTCTACCCGTTTATATATGAGCTGGTTGATTCTGTTTATGTGTAACAGGTCAAACAGGGTAAATAAATAAGAAAACGAGTCAAACGGGTTGAACATGTTGAAAGTCACCCAAAGTGTGTTTTTAATGTATGAAAAAACTCCTAAATTTTATTAGAAATGTTATGTTATTATTGAAAGCGTAAAATGCCATTTTTGTCCCTGAGGTTTGGCCAGTTTTGCGTCCAAAGGTTTGTTTTTGCGTTTCCCGGATCCACAAGGTTTGAAATCTTGCCATTTTCATCCGACTCGTTAACTCCATCCATTTTCTCCGTTAAGTCAGGGGTACTACCGTCTTTTTAGATATTTTTATTAAACTAAAAAACACCATAAGAAATAAAGTCAACAGAGGTGGATCTTTATTTCTTATAGTGTTTTTCGTTTAACAAAAAAGTCTAAAAAGATGGTAATTCTGCTGACTTAACGGAGAAAAATGGATGGAGTTAACAAGTCAGATGAAAATGGCAAAATTTCAAACCTTTTGGATCCAAATGCGAAAAAACAAACCTTGGACGAAAGTCGCTAAACTGGCCTAACCTCAGGGAACGAAAATGGCATTTTACTCTTATTGAAATAATATAACTTTAGTAACACGTTAATTATTAAAAAAAAGGGTTTTGGACAAACCAGTTTTGACCCACTAACCAACCCGGGAATTTAGCCACATCTATAAAGATGTTATGTTTCATACATTCTCCTCTATGATCTTTAACCGCAAAGGCCTCAGTTTTAGCTTCCTGAATTCTGATTCCAACACAATAACCAGAAGCCACCTTCAAACCGAGCCTAAACTTTCTGCTTCGAATCCAGCTCGAGTTGTCGGTAAAGCTAAGATCACCAAGAGTACCGACTCCGTCAATCAACGTTACTTGCAGCTCCCCTGTTAAAAGCGGTCTTTTCCCTTCACGGGCTTTGACTTCTTGACTTTCAAAATGGTCAACACTCCAGTTTTCATCAGCTTCTTCATTGAAGTCACCTTCTAGAACCACTACGGTTAGTTTTGCTGATGATTCAGGTCCGGTTTGAACTACATTGCCCGTTGTTGCATCTAATAAGACCACATGTATAGCTGCCCCTTGTTCACCCTCAACTTTGCCACCTGTAAAAAGATGAGGTGGCATTCGTGTTCTAAATTTAAGTTGTAAAACTTTTCCGTCTGTGTTTTGTATTCGCGGTGGTGAAGATCTGGTGCATTCGAAAAATGAAAAGCTAGTTTAGTAAAAGCCGAATTACCAGCTTATAACTATAAAGTGTCAAAATCGGTGGGCCCACATTACCTTCCAGCAATTTGACCATGCCCATATCTAGTCAAGGCACGCTCAACTTCTTCACTTACCTGTTTTCGAAAACATGTATGATATCAGCACCTCACCTTTTAGTAAGTATATAATTATTTGACTATAGGTGTATTTCCATTTAACATGTTTGACTATCGCAAGTTACAAAACCACAATGTGCACATATGCTTTGCAACTTACAATTCTGCGGAAAAGAGGCTCTAAAGACGAGCAAAGTCTTTGCAAGCTATCAACCTTGAGAGCTTCCACAATTACACTGAGCAATAAAATGGAAAGCCATAGTTATTTTTTAAAAGGCAGAGACTCAAGCACCTAACACACGTCTTTAATGAACATACGTCCCTAACGGGACTCGGATCCACAACGTTTTGGTTGTTGGGCCCCGGGCCACCTCAAAGTTATTTAGCATGGACAAACATGAACAAACCCAATAAGCTCACAATATAATAAAGTGGCAGATCTAGAAAATTCCTATAGGGGTAACGTTCCAAAAAAAGGTGTAACGAAATGGAAAAAAGTCAATTTTTTCCAAGATTTACACTACCGCCGAAGCGTTAAGGGGTAGCGTTAATGCTGAAAAAAGTAGGTCCGCCACTTATTAATGCTGAAAAAACGTGATAAGAGTGAACAAAGGCATGTTTGTATACAAGCCTGATATACTTGAGGTATTTACTGGCTAAATAAGACCGGAAATCATGAACTCGATATCTAATAGAGTGGTCAATACATTCATAAGATCTGTGCTGTTCTGCAAGTTAAACTCTAGTTTGTTAATATACGTAAAAGTTGCAAGAAATTTATGCTATATCATCTTTAGGAAACAGAACTTGAACAGGCAAAGGGGATGGAGGCTTTAGAAGTTTGACACCAATATTTAAACAAAAAAAAAAGATATTTATATAAATTCACATACATACAAAACCAAATGATGACTTTTGGCATATTGGCATTGTTACTCGTACCAAAAACTCTTTATTCAGTTATTCTGCTATGACTAGTTCTCACAGACATTTACACAAACAGTTGGTGATCACTACTTATTCACATACAAAACTGATCATCGTAACAACGATAAGATCAACAGAATCAAGCAAACAAACCTTGCTAAACCCGGTACTTTTTGTTTCTTGGATTGAGACATACCATCATCATCTTCATCACCATCATCATGCCCTCTTTTTTCCACTCTTGACCCATCCATATTTCTGAAAAACAATACTAAAGTTTGAAACTTTATCAAACTGTTGGTGGGTAATAAACAGTTCAAAGTGAATTGAAGGTTGAAGCTGAGAGTAATATGAATATGATCTGAAAAAAATGGAAAAGAAACATAAAAGACGAATCTTTTTGTGTTGGGCGAATAGATCTGAGGAAGATTATTATAATGATGTGTTAATGTGTGCGTGTATGATGGAGGGAACAGCTGGGTTTAGTCGGTGGATTACGTGAATATTAATTTGGTGATACCTGAAACAGCCGCGTTTATTGTTCGCAAATAACCAATAATGTAAGCGGGTTCGGGTCAGTTTTGGGCCGAATCCGTAAACAAACGGGTGTGGTTGTTTGTTTGTGTCAACCGGTTGGTTGGTGGGCAGTGGTAGAGCTTGAACAAAAACTCGGTGGGGGTTGGACTGACCAGTGGTGGAGCTTGAATAAAAACTCGGCGAGGTGCGGATACTTAAAATCCAAATCGGTAGGGGCTGGACTATTAAAATCCAAATCAGTGGGGGTCGGACTCTTAAAAATCAAATATTTTACACTACAAAAATATTTTTTTCGGTAAATTTGGCCGGGGTGAGTGCCAGACTCTAAAATCTAATTTGGTGTAGACCGAATTCTTAAAATCCAATATTTTATATTAAAAAAATAGAAAATTTCGGTAAAAATAACGCTACTCGAGGAAAAAAGTTCGGTGGGGTATCTGACCTCCATTATCCTCCGCCCTTCTTGGCGGTTAATCAGATTTTAAATGTGTATTATGAGATAACCTAAAACTATTTTGGTATTTATTTAGATGATTAAAAAATAAAATAATATGTGTGTTAAGAAATTTATAAGTACTCAAATATAAAAAATAGTTGAATATGATTTTCCTTGGGGTGTAAAAAATTTGTGGTAGGGGTTTATGTGTAACATGATTGAGGTTATGTTGTTTTGGGATCTTACGTACTTCGACTATTTAGTTATTTACCCATTTTAGGCTTTGCATGCATGTCAAAACACAAAAGAATATAGTATGTTTTTTTTTAAAGTGGTACCGATAAAATTTTAATGTATTTTTATTTTAAAAGTGGTACCGATAAAATTTTAGTGTATTTTTATAAGAAAATATAGTATGATAGTTTAGGTTTAGCCAATCTAGGCAAGGGTAATCTCGTTGTTAATGTAGCCCTGGTAAAAAAAATCTAGAGGTAACTTTGTAAAATAGTAACAAAGTTTTAAAAGTGTTCAAATTAGGTCACTCAAGTTTCAAAAGTGTTTCAATCAGGTCACTCAACATTCGTTTTTCATTAAAATTAAGGGTCTTTTCATCCATTTCATAGGTAATCGTGGTGATGTGAATTTTTGTTTTTTTTTTCCTTTTCATTTGATGGTAACGTCGAATGATGACGCGGATTTTAACTTGTTTTTTTAATTTTTAATGTGATTAAAGTGTTTTTTATTTAAATAAAAATAATTTCATATATTAAAATAATCCGACTCCAACATCTTATGCTTCATTTTTTTCTTGACACATTGAAAAAAGGATATGGATCGATTTGAATGTTAAGTTATCTAATTGGGACAAAAACGATACAAGTGACCTAATTAGAACACTTTTAAAACTTGATTACTATTATGTAATATATTCCCAAAAATCTAATATTATTTTGATACTTAACAATATAGTAATATTATTAAAAGTGGTGATATCGAATCGGGAAAAAAAAATTAGGTTTTAGGTTCGCTAGATAACTTGTTAATTATCAATCAATTCAAACACGACTCGTTTAATAAACGAGTTAATCTGGACATGACATATGTAATAAATGGGTTGATCCGTTAACCCGTTAATGTGTAAGTCCTCAAAAAAGTTAGTTTAGATTTTAGAGAGTTATTTCAAAAGTTTAATTATTTGAAGTTTGAGACTTTGGTTTTTATAATTTTTATTTCTTGTTGTTCATTTGCTGATGTTAAAATTTTATTTAATTTCTTTTTCATTTTCACAAAACTTAGTACCTTACTCATGCCCATGGCTTTATAGCCTAGTGGCATCTTGGAGGTGAGATAAGGTTTTGTGACTAATAGGTTCTTGGTTCGATTCCCACAAGAGGGGTTTTCCATATTTTATTAGGTTTCCTCCTGAATTGGTGTATAGGCATTATGCCTAGTGGAGATGGATATGATCGGGTGGTCATGGTATGATGATACTCCAATGGTCCGTCAATAATCCAAACTTACCATTAAAAAAAATACCTTACTCATTACTCTTGAGTATCATTTCTCATTTCCATATTTTGGAATCTTTTCATCAGGTTTCTTTAATCTCAAGTTAATCTTTTCATAAGTTTGCTAATTGAGATTGACGAATATTAAAAAAAAAACAACTCCAATTATAAAAAAGTTCTTCCGAGACCCAAGGCACGGCATGAACATACATAATTTTAAATGTGTTTGAGTTAGATTGATGTATTTAACACAAATAAATATATGAGTTGTATTTGAGTTCACCTTCAATGCGACACGACTAACACCTCATCATCATCATCATCATCAGCATACTCAGTATATCCCACCAATACTAAAGCTAAGGTAGGGTCCGAGGAGGGTAAGATGTAGACAACCTTACCTCTACCCCGTAGGAATAGAGAGGCTGCTTCCAGTGAGACCCCCGGCTCGGTAGTAGTTTTGCATCAAACCTTGGACATAAGGCACATAACACTCAGCAATTGGGACAAAAGCCAATTAGTACATGTATCCCCTTATCTTTCGGCGATCAACGACACGACTAACACCTACAAACACTAAATTGATATTCTAATCCCAATTGCCTGAAAGAAAAATGAATTTGCCCACACCCAAAAGGATAATTCTTTATATCCTTCAATAAAAGTTAAGTTTTAATAGTATTTTCTTTTATAAATGGCATAAAACACATAAAGAATTGGTCAAATACTTAAATCTCATGAAAATTATCGGTCAACTTCCCATTCCATATATATTTTTGAAAAAAAAAATGTTTTTAATAACGAGTGATTTATAAACAAGTTAATATTCAAAGAAAGATGTCACTCTCTCGTTTTCGTAAAAAAGAATATTTTTGATAAGAGTGATTTATGAACAAGTTAATATTCAAAGAAAGACGTCATTTCGTGACTAAAAAATATTATATTACAAGTTACAACTATTAATTTAACAAAACAATCAAAATCAAAATCAAAATCAAAGAAAATGTCAAAATACATGTCTTTTTCACATTTCTACATATGCATACCTGTCTAGGTTTAGAGGAGTTCCATATTGCTTTCAACATCAAGAAATCACATGCAATTGTCTCATTAATCTAACATTTAGTGACGTGTATTTGGGTTTTAAAATTGATTTTACGACCTCAAAACTAAATAAACAATACTTTTTTTAACTTTATTTGATAATATTAAAGAACGAAATATTTATTTTATTGGTTACAATAAACATGATTGTCTGAAAAGTAATATAAAATTACTTGTTTGTTTTGTTTTTCAACACCAACCCACTGAGTTTAACTCCTATCTTTTAACCAAAATGTCATTTTTATATTATTTTATTTATAGAATACCTTACAAAATCAATACTTATTAACAAATCACACATGATTATATGGAGACTGTTAACGTACAAGACCATCTTATCGTGTAATGCGTAGGTGAGTATCTTAACCGCACATCTGACCCAATGTAGGCCTTTATTTGAACGCAGTGACACAATAATTATTAACCTGACGTAATTACACACGTTATTGCATTATTACGCACGGGTTGGGTTAAACCATAATTACGCACGTTATAAAAAATCAAAACCCGCGTGCCACCAAACATGAAAATTACGCATGGGTTGTTTCATCCCCAATGACGCATGTTATACGCATAATTACGCACGTTATTGGGTGGCCGCTTACGGTTGCGTACGTTAAGGGACTTTTGTATTTTTAACTTTCTCTGGTTATCTAACTATAAGAACTTCAAACAATATACACAAAGAGTTAATTACTATTTTCGTCCCTGTTGTTTGTCAAAAATCACTATTTCAGTCCATTAGTTTAAAAATTGTGATTTCAGTCCCTGTGGTTTCACTTTCATAACCATTTCAGTCCACCTCGCAACCATTTCAGTCCACCTCGCAACCATTTCAGTCCCTGTACTTACAGAATAAATGGATTGAAGTGGTTACGGAAGTGAAACCACAGGGACTAAAATGGTTATGAAAATGAAACTACAGGGACTGAAATCGCAATTTTTAAACTAATAGACTGAAATAGTGATTTTCGACAAACCACAGGGACGAAAATAGTAATTAACTCATACACAAAACTCACACAAACACCCCTAAATATCAAGATTTTTGGATCAAGTCCATACCACAAAACAATAAACATGAAGGTAACATTTCAATCATGCAACTTATATAATAACTCAAGGGCAAATTTGGCTCCCTTGATAACAAAATTACTGTAAAGTATCTATATAAATCGCAAAGTACAATACCGGTAGCAATCAAGAAACCCGAAAAAAAATTGGTAACGATATTATTCGCCTTCCCAACCGAGCTGTCTAGCTCTTCTTTCCCATAACAAAGTTATCTTTTTTTCTTGTCTTGTTAACGCTTCGGCTTGCTCTCTTGCTTGTTCGCATGTTTCAGTAGCGGTGTTGCATTTTTCAGCCTCTTGTTGGTATTGGGCTGCTACTCGTCTTGCTTCACCGAATGTGATGTTCATATGGCGCATGTGTTCTTCGTTAACGGTTTCTAGCAGTTTAAGTTCTTCTGATAGTAAATCCGAAAACTGTTTTTCCATTTCTTCTTTCAGATCTGGATCATCTTTCCCGCAATCTGGATTTTGGGTGATGAAATTAGCATATATGTTACTGAAAAGAAGCAAGAATCATGATACAAAATGGTAAAATAATCCAGATTTTTATTTTTAATTTTTTAGATAGTTTTTCAGACCTATTGCGAATACTGAGTAACAGTAATCAAATTAGAACCCTATAAAGAAGCAATATGTTTATGCATATATGTGTTGTAATCTAGGCTTTGGGGGTTTTTCAAAAAAAAAATGTTTTTTTTTACTTTTCACCCAAAAGTATTTCATATATTCCTTTTAACCAAAAACTAATTTTTTTTTGCTTTTAACCAAAAACTTTTTATGTTTTGCAATCTATCCTCACAACTTTTTTTACTTTCATCTTTGGTCCTTTAAACTTTTCATTTTCTATTTTTCGCTTTATGCTTCGTTCTAAATTTTGTGACTTAACACATCGCAACGTGCGTCTTTGGTTTAAAGTTTTTTACGTTTCGTTCTAAATTTTGCGAGTTAACACGACGCAATATGCGTGTGTGGGTGAACATTTTTACATCGTCTATTTTTTTTCCCATTTGACATGTTCAACATATCGTACGGGTCCTAGATCGACTTAGTTCTAACTAAAGAATCCCGCCGCAATGCGGTGGGTCGTTATTCTAGTTGTATCAAATTCTCATGAATTTATATGGATTAGAACAATTCCAAGTTTCCAAACCGCAAGGAAAGATTTGTTTACAAATAATGAAGAAACTAGTGGATTCAAATATGGAGCAACATAAAAATAAACCGAATTTGATAACGAAAAATTTGGTTTTTGAAAATCTGCTCACTGATATTCGAAAACCAGAAAAGGCTTGAACTTTACAAAAAGTTTTGACACAGGCTACTGTGATAACAAAACTCCACCAGGAGATAAAAAAAAATCTAATATTCAAAATCCACGTCAAAATGATCAGTTCAAAGAGTTTTAACCAAAAAACATAAAGAGATAAAACCAAACACTCCACAAACTTGGGAACTTAAACAATAATAAAATAAAATAACTAAAGGATAGAATTTAAAATAGATTAGGATCTCCGGTTCTTCAAGTCGGGTTCCAGCACTGGGCTGCCGGGTCTGGATCAAGCGTCGGGTCTGGGCCATTCGGGTCCGGGTCTGGATCGACATCATTCTCCCCTCAAAAGGACTCGTCCGCGAGTCAAAATCGTCACCCTCCACATACGGAATTAAATCCGAAACATTAAAAGTAGCCGAAACGTTGTAATGGCCAGGAAGATCAATCTTGTAGGCGTTATCATTTATCTTGTTAAGAACACGAAAAGGACCATCTGCGGATGTAACTTACCAAATCTTCCCTGCGGAAAACGTTCTCGACGCAAATGAATCCACACCAAATCACCTTCATTGAACACAACCTTGCGCCGATGTTGATTAGCCCGGGTTTGATACTGTAGGTTATGCTTAATGATCTGTTCTTTAACTTGCTGATGTAGCTCTTTAATCTGTGTGGCCCGTTCATCCCCGTCAGCACTGAAATGGAGAGGATCTTGGATAGGTGCTAGGTCTAAGGGAGTGAATGGATTACGACCATACACGATAAAAAATGGACTTCTTCCCGTAGACCCATGATTTGAGCGGTTATAAGCAAATTCGGCCTGAGGTAAAGCAAGTTCCCACTGAGCGGGTTTATTACCAACGAGACTACGAAGAAGGTTTCCAAGACTGCGATTGGTAACCTCGGTTTGCCCGTCGGTTTGCGGATGATGTGAACTACTGAATTGTAATTGACCCCATCTTTTTCCAAAGCGTCCTCCGGAAATGGCTTACGAACTTAACATCACGATCAGATGTGATAGTCTTAGGAATGCCATGTAACCTTACAACTTCAGCAAAATAAAGCCGCGCAACCTGCGACGCATCAAATGTCTTAGCGCAAGGAATAAAATGGGCCATCTTAGAAAAGCGATCCACAACCACCGTAATGAAATCTTTCATTCGTTGTGTCCGAGGCAACCCCAACACAAAATCAAGACTAACGTCCTCCCAAGGACCCTCGGGCACAGGTAGAGGGGTGTAAAGCCCCTGGTTCGTGTGTGTCGTCTTCGCAACATGACAAACTCGACACCGTTTAAGAATACGCATTACATCCTTATCTAATTGGGCCAATAAAAACGCTCACGTACCAATGCCACGGTTTTATCCCTCCCAAAATGACCCGCAAGACCTCCTTGATGGCATTCTAATATGATGGCGTCACGAAAAGACGAACGCGGGACGCACAACCTGTGACCCTTGAATAAAAACCCATCCTTGCGAATATAATCAAGGAATGGCGAGACATTGCATTTATTCCATTGTTCTTGAAAATCTGGATCATCATGGTATAAGTGAGAAAGAGAGTCAAACCCGGTTACCTGGACACGTAAGGATGATAGGAGATTAGGGCGACGACTTAATGCATCGGCCACCGTATTTGTTATTCCGGACTTGTGGCGGATGAGAAATGAGTAGTCTTGCAACATTTCAACCCATTTGGCGTGTCGTGGATTTAGTTTGGGTTGCCCTTGGATGTATTTTAACGCTTGATGATCGGAATATAAGATAAACTCGCCGGGTAAAAGATAATGACGCCAATATTCGAGACTACGTATAATAGCATAAAACTCCTTGTCATAGGTACTATATTTCCTCCGAGCGTCACTGAGTTTTTCACTAAAGAAAGCAACAGGTTTATTTAATTGGCTTAGTACACCACCGATGCCGAGACCGGAGGCGTCACATTCCACTTGAAAAACTTCATTAAAGTTAGGAAAAGCTAAAACTGGGGCGCGCGTGACACGTACTTTTAACTCATCAAAGGCTACTTGAGCCGCCTTCGTCCAACAAAACTGATGGCCTTTTAAACACTCCGTAATGGGTGCCCCAATGGTGCTAAAATTACGAATAAAGCGGCGATAAAATGAAGCTAATCTGTGAAAACTTCTAACCTCTTGCAATGACGTGGGTGTCGGCCAAGTGGTGATAGTCGTAACCTTGGACTTGTCCATTAGGATGCCGCAACCCGAGACCAAGTACCCCAAAAATATCACCTCTGATGTCATAAATTGGCACTTCTTGCGATTAGCGTACAACTTTTGTTCCCGCAAGACCAAGAAAATGTCACGAAGGTGACGTAGATGTTGATTGTTTTTGCTAAAAACTAGGATGTCATCAAAGTACACGACCACACATCGACCAATGAAAGGTTTAAAAATGTGATTCATAAGCCTCATAAATGTACTTGGAGCGTTCGATAACCCAAAAGGCATCACCATCCACTCGTAAAGGCCGTCACGAGTCTTAAATGCCGTCTTCCATTCATCGCCAGGTCTCATGAGGATTTGATGATACCCACTGCGCAAGTCTATCTTTGAAAACACATTAGCTCCATGCAATTGGTCAAGCAAGTCTTCAAAACGGGGGAATGGGAAATCTGTACTTGATAGTAATCTTGTTAACTGCCCGACTATCAATGCACATACGATAAGCACCCCCTGGTTTGGGAACGAGTAAAGCCGGAACTGCACATGGACTCATACTCTCCCTAATAAGCCCTTTATCCAAGAGTTCGGTAACCTGTCTATGTAATTCTTCAAATTCTTTCGGGTTCATCCTGTATGCGGGTTTGTTCGGTATGCTCGCACCCGGAAGAAAATCAATACAGTGTTGTATTTCTCGCACCAAAGGCAAACCAGCAGGTATATCTTTGGGAAAAACGTCTATAAATTCAAGAATTAATGGTTGTACCTCGGGTGGAAGGCTAGCTATAAACCGAACATGAGGGAAGGAGTTGTGGCCAAAGTATAATCCATGAATTCTGACTTTCTGAGAACTAAAGCTTCTGTATGTGAATCACGTGGATCCAAGGGTGCTAGTGTAATATTTGTGCCATCTTTCTTGAAACTATATGTATTGCGAAAACCATCATGTTTAACTCGCCGGTCGTATTGCCATGGACGGCCTAATAGTATGTGACACGCATCCATAGGAATCACCTCGCACCACACTTCATCGGAGTACTTGTTTCCAATTGAGAACTACACTAGACAACGATGATTTACTTTAACTAGATTACCTTTTTTTAACCAAGTTAGTTGGTACGGTTCGGGATGAACTTCCGTACGCAATCCTAATTTCTCCACCATTGTTGTAGCGACCATGTTTTCACAACTCCTGCCATCTACAATGACCGTGCATACTTTCCCTTTTGACGTGCATTTAGTCCGAAAAATATTATTTCGTAACCATAAATTGTCATCTTCCGTTTTGGCTATTGATGCACTAAGCGCCCGTTGAGAGATCAACACATCACCCTTGTCTGGGTATATAACTTCGATCGTGCCGTCCTCCGGTGTAGCTTCATCTTCAGTGTCATAAATGGGATCGGTTTAATCGTTGAAGGTAACCATTTGCTTAGTTGGGCACTCTCGTTTAAGGTGACCAAAGCCATGACATTTCAAACATCTATTTACTGGAGGTGATGGCACTACCGGTGGTGTTTGGCTACTTGAGGCTTCGGTTTTGGTTGGGCCCGGCCTGTTAGTGGTTGCACTAGCCGTGGGAACTCGGCTTGTTGAAGAGAAACGGGTGGGGGTTGTTTTCGGTTTGGCGTTTAGTTGTTTCTCTACCCAATGAGCTAGTTTGTAAACGTCATTTAGTGTCCAATATGGTTGTAAATGCACAACATCAGAAATCTCAGTTCGTAAACCACCCAAAAACCTGGCTATTACTTGTTCATCTTCTTCATCAGCTCCACACCTCATTCGAAGCTTATCAAACTCTGTAATAAACTCTTCCACAGTTAGAGATTGTTGTTTCAAACTATTATAGTCAAGATACGCATCTTGACGATGATTGACGGGTAAAAACTTGGCCTGTAATAACTTTTTCATCTTTCCCCACGACTCTACTTTCGATTTACCCTCTTGAGCTCTTTTCTTTCGAACATGATCCCACCATAATGACGCGTACTTACGTAATTTAATGAGGCGACGAGTTTTACCTTTGTCTTGTCGGGTATGTCTCGGATGTCAAACACTCGCTCAACCGTACTAAGCCAATCAATAAATTCATCGGGTTGTAATTTACCTTCGAATTCTGGAATTTCTAACCGGATTCCCAGGTTCCGAAGCGAATCCGGTTGCCGTACTTCCTGGTTACGATGCCTACGCGCGAAAGGATTCTGATATTCGGCTCGAGCAAAAGGTCTGATAGTCGGCATCTCCGTGATCCCAAATGTTCGAATCAGTTTCGGTTTCCTCCCAGCGATCTTCCCAACGACCTTCCTGTTGACGATTAAACTGTAGCAACTCTAGGTCTTGGACCCTTTGTTGCAGCCTTTCGATTTCTTCGATGTCTCGTGGATCTCGATAACGACCTTCGTTGCCTCTGGCGGCGTCTCTACCTACGGAGGTGAAAACGAGCATCTCTCCCACTACTTTCCATCGAAACCTATGCTCTGAATACCACTTGACACAGGCTACTGTGATAACAAAACTCCACCAAGAGATAAAAAAAATCTAATATTCAAAATCCACGTCAAAATGATCAGTTCAAAGAGTTTTAACCAAAAAACATAAAGAGATAAAACCAAACACTCCACAAACTTGGGAACTTAAACAATAATAAAATAAAATAACTAAAGGATAGAATTTAAAATAGATTAGGATCTCCGGTTCTTCAAGTCGGGTTCCAGAACTGGGCTGCCGGGTCTGGATCAAGCGTCGGGTCTGGGCCATTCGGGTCCGGGTCTGGATCGACATCAAGTTTATGCAGGGTAAATAGCATAGTTATTAATAGCGAATAGCGGACGATAGCGACAAGCTACCTATACGCTATGTAGCGATAGCGATGAAATAGCGGGCATGATTTTATGTATGTATAACGAATCAAAAGGTTCAACTGTATCACTAGTCAGATTGTTTCACATCTAACATGATTCGAATCAAATCAACCGTAAAGAATGAACGCGTACCTGTAACTGTAAGATTGGCCAAGCCTGCAATATACGAAAAGAACAAGAATTAATATCTGAATACAATTTTACAGATTTTTAGAAACTATATACTAACAGTTCAATTATCCCAATAAATTTTTGCAATGTTTACACTACAGAATTTAAGTAAATCTACATCATTCTACAAATTCTAGCTTAATCATATCATTTACAAAATAACCAACTCAATATTCCTTGATACTTTTATAGTTTTACTTCACTCAATAAGAGACGTAATACGCACCACGAGAAACAAAGATCTTCATCTAGATAAGAGCTCGCTATACTTCGATCCAACTAAAACTCTAAATCTATAGAAATCCCAGATCATATACAGTCTAGTCAATCAGAAAAATGAAGATAATCACATCAAAAGTGGGACATTTTGCACTAAAAAGTAGCAAAAGAAAGAGGCCATTTATAACTTTAATGATCTAATCATGAGCAACTGTACACTTTGATTCAACTAGAACTCAAAATTCATTAAAAAAATAAAAAAATCCAAGACTAGTCAAACAGAAAAATCAAGAAAATCAGATGAAGTTTGGAAATTTTTGCATTAATCAGCTGAAATAGGAAGAGAGGTTTTATCCTAATGATATAACAATGAAAAAAAAGTATATTTTATACAACTAGAGCTCAAAATTCTAAAAAATCTCAAACTAATCAAACAAGAAAATGATGATAATCAGATCAAGATTGTAAATTTTTGCATTAATCAGCTGAAAGAGGAAGAGGGGTTTTATCCTAATGATCTAATAATTGAAAAAATGTATACTTTTACTCAACTAGAACTCAAAATTCTTAAAAATCCCAAACTAATCAAACAAAAAAATCAAGAAAATCAGGTCAAGAGTGTAAATTGTTGCATTAATCAGCTGAAATCGGAAGAGGGGATATACCAAATAACCTAATAATAAAAAAAGAATGTATACTTTTATTCAACTAGAACTCAAAACTCATAAAAATCCCAGACTAATCAAACAGGAAAAGATCGAAAATTTTTGCATTAATCAGCTGAAAAAGGAAGAGGGAATCTACCAAATAATCTAATAATGAAAAAAATGTATACTTTTATTCAACCAGAAACTCAAAATTCCTATAAATCCCAGCCTAATCAAACAAGAAAATGATGATAATCAGATCAAGATTGTAATTTTTTGCATTAATCAGCTGAAAAAGGAAGTGGGGCTTTATCCTAATGATCTAATAATTGAAAAACAGTAAACTTTATACAACTAGAACTCAAAATTCTTAAAAATCCCAGACTAATCAAACAAAAAAATCAGAAAAATCAGATCAAGATTAGAAAACTTTTGCATCAATCACTAGAAAAAAGAAAGAAAAGTTTCATAATTTCCTTATTTACCCTAATTATCCAATCTCCTAACATCAAACACACTCTAATCAACAACAAAATCATATAACCTTGTATAAAAACAAAAACAAAAAAAAATTCAAGAAATTATGTGGGTTAATTACCAGGAGCAAGCTTGAGAAGTGACAGAGGAGGGGGACAATCACAGACACATGGGCTACAAGAAATTGAAGAACTTGATCTCAAATTAAAACCCTTTTTGATCCTCCAATAAAGAGCTGGCCCAGATACACAAAGTGCTGAAATCACAGCGAAAATCACCAGACAACACCTTAAACATGACCCAGATCTTCTTGTCATCGGTAGATCTCTGTGTTTTGCACACTGTTTGTTCGGTTATCTGTGAATAAGGATCTAATAGAGTGTGAAAGTCAAAGTTTTTAATTGTCGATATGCATTTTGTTTGGAAAGATGTGGTGATCACCGACAAAAAATATGTTAAGTGAGTGTGTCCCACTTGAAAAGACAGATCTTTTCGATGAAAGAGGTTCGATTGTTTTCACTGGGGTACGCGGTTTTGTACTTTTGTTGGGATTTGAGAACTTGGTCTCGGGTTTGGTTTAACCACCTTGCTATTCACACACCCTACCTACCTACTTTGTCTATTCACACACTCCACAATATTGAGTTGTGGCCAAAGCGTAACGTTTTGGTCCGGTCAACCAGACAAAGACTGAGGGGTGTCTGACGGGTCTGTTGATCTAACCAAAACGCCGAACTTTGGCAGCGTTTTGGTTCTGTCAACAGACCCGTCAGACACCCGTCAGTATTTGTCTGGTTAACCGAACCAAAACGTCGTGCTTTGGCCACAGCTCGACACTGGGGGATGTGTGAATAGACAAATTAGGTGTGTGAATAGATATGTCCTTGGTTTAACTGTTTTTTACCCGTTTTAGTCCTTTTACAAGCAAGTTAGGCCTTTTTTTCCTTTCAACCGATTTATGATAGTTTAATCAAAAGGGCTTAGAATAGATTATTATGGCGGAGTTTGAAGAAATATATCGAGGGGTAGGCAAAATCAATCAGGGGGGACTTGATATGTATTTACAATTGTCCGATGAAATGTGCGTAAATTTATGCTACTGAACAAAAAAAACGGGGAAGGGGACCCTTGGCCACTTAAAGCTTCGCCCATGGTTAGAAGGATGACATCCTCATCATATCATTTCAGGACACTCGAGACTAGTGACACTCTTTTCAAGAGCTCAGGCTCGATTAGAGCTCCAAAATATCCACTATCATCTCCAAAGACAAGTTACGCGAATAAGGACATATAGTAAAATCTTCGGAAGCACTAGCCCTTGAGTTTACGCCAATAACATAACTCAAGCAGAGTGTTGACGTCCTATACCAGTGACGTGTGGTAAACCATAGTGTTATGCACCTCTCACAACTAGAGGCTCTAAGCTAGTGACACTTTCAAACATAAAGTTTCTTTACAAATATCTTCGGATGCCATGTAACTCAAGAGTCCAAAGTGAGAACAATTATCCATATCCATCTTTCCTACCCCTATTATCTCTAAACATTACTCTAAACTTTATTTGCTCTCACCCCTTATAATAAAACTTGTTAATAAAGACAAAAGACATTAATTTTTATGGTATCTTATAATGTAAGAATACATTCATTTGTACACTTAGGCCATGTGCTATGGGCTTATGTCATATCTCATGTGGCAGCTGGCGTGCGTGGAGGGGGGGACACCGACGAAAGGGGTGTGGTGGGAGCGGGAGAGGGTATGAAACGATAGTAGGTGTTAGTGAAATAAAGTAAGGTGGTAATATGTTTTAATAGGACGTGAAATTAGGTGAAACAATAGTAGGTGTTAGTGAAATAAAGTAAAGTGGTAATATGTCAAGTGATGACGCTTACTTTAAATGTGATGGTAACGTAAAGTAAAAGGGTATGAAACGATGGCATATGGACTTAGGGAAGAGTACACATAACATTACAATATACCATAAGAAGTACATGTAATTCCCCCTAACTTATACATAAAATATTTATGTTTTATATTTATTGCTTTTGTATACGCCCCGCTTGTGGGAATGCGCATATAATGTATATATGTGTGGGCGCTCGGGGAGCAAAAATGAAAGTGCACTAATCTTAACATTATTTTACTAATTTCGTGAAAATAACGTTAAAAGAGGGGGATGGTTAATCATGCATCATGTGATGGCGTTGATAGCCGAAGACAAGGGAGTACATGCACTAATCGGTTTTTGTCTTAATTGCTGAGTGTTATGTGCCTTTTGTCCAAGGCTTGATGCAAAACTACTATCGAGCCGGAGGTCTTACTGGAAGCAACCTCGGGTAGAGCTAAGGTTGTCTACATAATATTACCCTCTTTTGACTCTACCTTAGCTTTGTTATTGGTGAGATTTACCAGGTATGATGATGATGATTTATTTGCTTTTGTAACTAAAACTTTAGTGACAGCTGGAAGTTGAACATAGACGCAAACGTTGGTATAATCCATCAAGACATTCTCGAAACGAAATTTGATCGTTCGTAAAGACAAACAGGTGAAAATCTTCTTCGATCGCAAGGGTAACAAATACACTGCACTCAATGCATACCACTACATAATTCTATCAATCATCGTTTCCTTTGATCTGCATTTCATCTTTTTTGTTCTGTTTCTGAAATTATACAATTTGTTGTTTAAAACCTAACCCTAATTTCTAACTTTTACACACATAGAATACAGAGAGGATGAAGATCACGGCGTTACTCGTGCTGAAATGCCACCCGATTCCCGACGGGTCGGATCCGGTTATTTTAGCGAATGCAACGGATGTGAATCATTTTGGGTATTTTCAGAGGGTGACTGTTCGTCAGTTTATCGTGTTTGTTGGTAGAACCGTCGCTAAAAGAACGCCACCTGATCAACGCCACACTGTTCAACATGAAGGTTATTTTACTCTGTTTTTTTTAATATTTTTATAAAGTTTGAATCTCATGAATATCGGGATTCAATTAAATATTTTAGAAATTAAATACATTTTGAATTCTGTTAATTGAGTTGTGCAAAAAGCATAAAAATCGCTAAGCGCTAATCCGATGGGGTGGAATATAGACTAGCGATTAATCGGATTGGAATTTCGTATGTAAATTTTCAAACTTATATATGTATACACAAAAGTTTTCATTTTTCAAACTTATTAATTGGATTAATAAGTATAAATTTTCAAATGTTTTAAAGATTTTGACCAATTTTTACTGCTTTTGACCGATTACCAATTTTAGGTCCGACTAGGTGAAATTTAATCGGTAAAATTACCGATTAATCCCAATTTTTACAAACACTGGCTAAAAGGATTTAGACTTAAAACATTCATAGATTGAAATATGTTTTTGGCATATAACTAATTGTATTTCTATTGTTGGTGGTGATAGAGTATAAGGTGCATTCGTACAACCGAAATGGCCTATGTGTTGTTGGTTTCATGGATGATCATTATCCAGTTAGAAGTGCGTTCTCTGTGTTGAACCAGGTTAGTTAATAACTTAATATGATAATAAAACTTTAACTCGAATTAGGATCATACAATGGATCGGTGTCAGAGTCTAAGTTTGCTGTGAATTTGTGACGCTAAATGTTGATTAGGTGATAGAGGAGTATCAGAAGAAGCATGGTGATTCATGGAAGAATGTACAAGCAGATAAAACTGATCAATGGCCTTATCTTAATGATGCCTTAACGAAGTTTCAGGTACGCGTATGATGGATGTTTTGTTGTTTGGTCTTGATATTTGTTTCAACTTCGTCAATGTTTGTAGTTTGATGCATTTGCTTATACGTTGTGGATTCTTTTTGCACAGGATCCTGCTCAGGCGGACAAGCTGTTGAAGATTCAGAGGGAGTTGGATGAGACCAAAATTATCCTTGTAAGACCATGTGTAGTGGTACACATGAATAATGCCCCCACCCTTGGGCGTTGTGCGCCATGTGGCAGTCCAGTCAGCAATGGGGCATTTTTCTAAAATTGGTGTAGTGGGGATGGGGCATTGAGGGTCATTATGTTAAAAGGGGGGTAATAGAATAAAATAAAATAAAAAACCACCAAAAAAATCTTATTGGCCAAACAAAACTTTTGACATTGAACAACGGCGTTGAAAAAAGCACGCCAAACCATCTTTTTTAAGAAAAACGCCCAAGGGGCGGGTGTGCAGCGTGGTGGGGCGTTTTTCATGGCAAAAAACGCCAGAAATCGCCCCATTACGCATGGTCTAACCAGTATTTCTTTATGAATCTTTTTGTATGTTTATATGGCTAATGTGCTAACGGATTTATTTTTTATTTTTTTTGCAGCACAAAACTATTGATAGTGTCCTTGAAAGAGGCGAAAAGCTGGACAGTTTAGTCGAGAAGAGTTCAGATCTTAGTGCAGCCTCACAGGTGCATCTTTTCTCATGAAAATGCATTATAATATATCGGTTTTTGCTCTAGAAGCTTCTTTACATATGAAGTGTTTCTTGCAAGTATGTGGAGGTGGGAAAATGGGCGGATTGGCTTTATTGGGTAACGGTGTAGGACTTTAAGCTGAGAAATTTTTTCTACGGATCGGGTTTTGTATATAAAATGTAGTTTTTAAATAAACAGTTGTATCAAATATTACTACAAATATAAGATGTTTTAATAATAATAATATATAATTTGTTCAATGGTGTTTGTATATTAGGTTTTATGCGTTATATATACACTTTGAATGACTTACAACACGATTTCGTTTTTAGATTATTTATTTTTAAAATTTTACACATTTGACCCGTTACATAGAAAACATGATCTGAATGACGTGAATTTAACACAATTTTACTGTTTGATTGTGAAACAGATGTTCTACAAGCAGGCCAAAAAATCTAATCAATGCTGTACCATTTTGTAAAAAGCGGGTACATGTTCTCCTTCTTGGTCATCAACTTTAATTTTCCAAGAAATCAAGTTTTAGGAGGTAAATCTTTCACGGAAATATGCTTGCGCTCTAGATAGACAACAAGGCACATGCTTGTGTTGATTCATATATCTATCCAATTTTAAACATCCTGTCATCATTTTAATACATTGCTTCAATGTTCAAGATTTGTAACGATATATCCTTCTCGTGATCTTATTACCTTATGCTACATAGGATAAGTAGGGTGTCGTGTCCATGTTGATTTCAAAAGTAATTCTAATGTTCTTTGAGTTGGTGATTAAAGCTAATTGTATAAATTGAAAATTGACGAATAACAAAGTTGAAATCTTATGAAGAGGATAGCAATCACTTTGGATTTTCGGTATTAATAGCTTAGTTGTATAACCTGATATGTGATACAGATGTTTATTTGGCTACAATCTACATACATCGTTAGGGCCATAAACGAACCAAACGAACACGAACAAGGTCATGTTCGTGTTTGTTCGTTAAGGAAATCAACATGTTCGCGAACTGTTCACGAACGCATACCGAACATAAGTTTATGTCCGTGTTCGTTCATTAAGGAAATTTAGTTGTTCACGAACAGTTCGTGAACACTGGTCTCGAACACAAATGAACGCACGCAAATAAAAAGAACATTTAACTTAAACGCTGTTCGCTGATCGTTCGGTTCGTTTACAACCCTATACATCGTATATTGATTCTACGATTAACCTTAAGCATGGCCTATGCAAAAGCACACCGACTGTCATTTACTTTCTTATCTATTTCTCGTCTAATTCCAATGACTTTAGATCTTTATGTTTATTCGCTTGCTTCTTGTTTGTGCTTCATGATCGAAATCATGAATAACATAGATGGGTCGTAAACATTCTATGGAAATTCTAAAACGCAACTAACTTTTACACTCTCTCACACATGACTAGCTCAGAGGATAAACTTCTTCGAAAGCTCATTAACATCAAGTTGTAGTTTGCAATAGGGGAGATGATCTATATAGATAGCATATACGACTTCATCTAATCTTTTAGTGTGCTCGCTTAAATTCATAATCGTCTTTGACATCACAATAGCTCTGTTTAGATTTGCTGGATATTGTTAGAACACACCTAACTTGACCCGTTAGAATAGAAAGAAGTATGAATACATACCCGTTAAGTATTTAGATCTTGATCTTCAGGCCTCAAGCAATGCAACAATTGAACCTTCAGCTTAAGCAAATCCTTACAAAAACTGTCAAGTATAGCTGCAACCAGGGGCGTAGCTTAGTCGGGGCCGCGGGGGGGGGGGGGGGGGGGGGGGGGGGTTGGGCTGACCCCCGAACTTTTCGCTTAGTAGTGTCCGGTATGTAGTTTTCGTATGGAATGTTTTAGGTATATACGTTTTCGACCCCCCGATTTTATAATTTTTTTTAGGTATAATTTTAGGTTCGTTGACTTCCGACCCCCCGGTCGGAAATCTCAAGCTTCGCCACTGGCTGCAACTAAGGTAAAATTGCGGCATGAGTAAATTGTCAGTTTGAGCATTTGTGACAAAATAATCTTCTATCAAATAACCAACAAGAGAGTAACATTTAACTATTGAAATAAACTTCAAGATTTACACACTTTTCTACTAAAACACTAAGCACCAAAAATAACATTACAAATTTACTACAGATGTTAATCCTTTTAACACTAACAAAATTACAATTTACAATCCAATTACATACGCCAATCCAAACAACATTAAGCTCATCATCACCACATCAACACCTAATCTCCGTTGTCCAGATTTACCACCACCGTCACCCCCATCACCGTCCTCTTTACGTGCCGAAGCATCAACATGAGGCAACGGAGGATCCACCACATCCGCCACCCGAAGCGGCGGCAGTGGCGCCGCTGCTGGCGGCAAAACCGTTGGTTCAACTTGCGCTAGGTAATCACCAGGTTTAATCGGATTAAACACGAATGGTGCCGTACTTTTCGGATCCACGCATGGACTCCCTGTGACACCACCACAGGTCAGATTCAGAACATCATAATCGAATTCGAAACCTTTAGATATGAAATTAGAACAATGATACAGAATGTTCGGCGAACAGTCTGGCGGGAAGTTCGTTTATGTTTGTTCATTTATTAAACAAACACAAAGAAGAAATATCGTTCGTTTAGTTAAATGAACGAGCATGAACAAAGGCCGCGTTCGTTCATTGATGTTCGTGAACGTTTGGTAACACGTTCGTTTGTGTTCGATGGTTCACTAGTGATTTTCGTTTTTATATTTTATTTAAATACTTCAAAATTCCGACAAATAAAATATTTAATAAGTGTCAGTGTATTACATATTCATGAACGTTAGTTTGTGCTCATTTGTGTTCATCAATGTTCATTGCCTAAAATTAGCGAACAAGCATAAACGAACACGAACAGGTTCATTTCCTTAACAAACGAACACAGACATAAAGTCTCGTTCGATAAGTGCTCACGAACAGTTCGTGAACACATATATTTCTTAACAAAGGATTGTTCGTGTTCATTCGGTTCGTTTGCAGCCCTAATTACACCGTTAGAACATCATAATCGAAATTCGAAACCCTAGATATGAAACTAGAACAACTGATTAACTTTTTAGGTGAACTTACTCATAAATGCACTTGCAGTCTTCGGATTATCAATGATTACACCGTCTATACCTTCCGCCATGAACGAAATAAGTTCAGTGTATGGATCACTGTAGAAATCTAGCATCATACTCAATGTCTCCGTTGAAAATCCGGAAACATATACTGATATGTTTGCAGCATGCATTTCTTCAACGATTTTTGTCGATCCGGTGGAGAAGAAGATCTTACTCTCTTGAACGATTGATTTCTTCACTACGTTTACTGCATCAGCGTACTTTTTGATGTTGTCGGTTACTGGTTTCGGTGCTGAGCTAATCGGCTTGCTGAATAATAATACTCGCCGGTAATTTGGTGACGACGATTTGAACTTTGCTAACACTGATGTGTCGTCCGATTGGATCAAAACCTGATGTTTTGAATCCAGTTTTGCGTTCTTCAGTGCATTGTTGATGGATGTGATGATGTCGAGGCCTTTCTTCGATGCTAGGTATGCAGCGTGCTGCAATATGTTCAAATAATGATGTTAGAAATTACTAAATTAGCTCGTCGTTTAGTCTGACGCATAGTTGTCAATAGCGATCGTAGCGATCGCTATAGCGTACTACGTAGCGTATAGTTCTAGTGTCGCTATTAGGGTTTTAGCGACGGATAGCGATAGCGACACTTTATTTATTTATTTTTGTTTTTATTAATATAAATAGCAATTATAGCTATAAAATAGCTGGATTTTAGATTTTTGTTAAATATACATGTAAAATAGCATATAGACCAGGGTGTTTCATGTAATTTTTTTTAAATTCTAGGGTATCGCTATTTATAAAATAGCCACCCGCTAGTTGTTGCTCTTGCTACTCGCAATTAACAACTATGGTCTGACGGTATCAAGGTGTATAGAAAAGGTAGTAGTGTTAAAAGCTTACTTGGATTCCGATGAGAATACCGGTTGTTGCATTCTTCTTAGCAAGCTCCAAGAACTCCGGTAGTGTTAGAAACTTTCCGGCATTCTTTGATTTAGGGTTTCGCATCAATCCGGCAGGCTGAAACGGGTTTTGAATCAAGGCTACAACGAAGTGAAAATAAGTAAAAAATAACAATAAATTCGAGTCGATTCGATTATAGGCGAAGGGAAAGCTACTCACGATTGACAGACTTGATCTCGGTCCAGGTGACATCGAAGGTGAAAACGCCACTTTTTGGTTGGATTCCGGGGATGGTAGTCGAACGATCCATAAACGCCATGGCTGCATTAGTTTTTCCTAGTAGATCAGCTGACTCTAAGCAAAACGCGACACCATCTTTTGTCATTTGTACGTTGCAATCGATTATGTCTGCCCCGTCATTGATTGCCTTCTTGTATGCGAGATCGGTGCACCCAGGGTAGTCGATGCTCGCACCATTGTGAGATATTATCAAAGCGTTTGCGACCTTTGGACTTAGATTTGGATTTTGCGCTAAGCACGCTGCGATCGTAAACAATTGAAACTGAATAAACTGTCTTAAACCGAAACAAGTCACTTGGCACTTGAACATAGTTTTAAGCACTCAATGATTTAAAATTAAAAAAATATATATTCAAACCGTCGAACTCTCGAACCGGCTAAAATTTAACCATCCAACTAAGATTGTAACTTCTTACCGATGGCATTCGAAGCCGATCCTGGGAATTCTGTAACAACGCCGTCGACTGAAAATTTTGAATTATCGACAAAGTGCAGGTACTCAACTGCCGGATCATAACTATAGTTGTAACTTGCAAATACATCGGATGCAAAACCCAAAGCATACACTGCGAGGCCTTCTCTATGAGCATCGGCGACAAGGGTTGTTGCAGGCTGAAGGTATCCGTCTTTCCCAACGGGCCATATGTAGTCTTTCGGGACAAGAATTCCAGACGCGAATGTCTTGATCATCGCGAGCTTCTTTACAAGGGCACCATATGTTTCCTTGTAAGTAGGCTCAACACTATCGGGTGTCAAGAATTTGAATACGAGCTTCGTTTTGATCTTGTCAAAGGTTTTGCTTGTTCCCACGGCTTTCAAGAAACCGATCTCCGGTGATGATATGTAATCAGCTACAAAGAAATCCTTGGAATCATCGATATTTTGTACTGCACTTAACTGATGTGCGCTCCAGAACGCATCGTTCTACAAAACAACACACAGATTAAAAAAAACTTGTGTTTATGTTAAGTACTAGAGTATGTTATGTAATGTGGGACCCACCTGAACATTTAACCATAGTTTGCCTTTTGGTTCAATGCCGAAAACACTATCGGGTTGAAGCGGAGGGTACACGAAATCAAAAACACTTGCTCTTGAGTAGATGTTCTGCAACACTGTTACAGTGTTACATATACTGTTGATATTGAATGCGTATAACGAAAAAAAATAATGACGATACTGATATACACTTACGACTTATCTCCTTCATTATCTCGTCGATAGTGAAATCAATAGGGAACCATCCATCGACATCCCGCCCGTTAATGTTGTACTTCCGTTGCTGCTTCGGGAACTTGGTAGCTGCATCCGTGCAGTTATCGAGCTTTATGTCCGGTAGACAAATTCCTAGATTATCTTTCGTGAGTTGCAAGTTACAATACTTAAGAGTACCGGGCACACTCATCGCTATAGCGGCAGTGTATCCCGTACCGGATGAATCCGGGAATAGCCCCGGGAAACCGCCTTGGGCTATCACCAACGGCTCCCCGCCTAAGCACACGCCAAAACCAACATTTCTATTCTTAATAATATGTTGTAATCAATGACGTTATAATGGCGAAAGAAGAAATGATGACTTTACCGTTCAAAGTTAGCCATTTCTTTCCTGGCCCGGACCAGGGCCTGCGCCAGTACCGGGGCCAGGACCAGGAATGACTTGCAAGCGTGCTCGTCTTGGAGGTTTGTTTTCGCGGCTAAGATAACCATGTTTGGCGAGAGATGAATGAATTAACAAGAAACCAAAGAGCAACTCCCTGATCATATCTCGTTTAATCTTACATCCAAATAAGTCATAAACACGTATCAAGAAAACGTCTCTCTATTTCTACGCTTTAATCCAATAAAAAATTAGATTCTATAAATTGTGCCTGAATCTTTTCAGACGTTTTGAAAAAAATTAGGCACAATTTGTTCATGGTTTGAACAGAACGTACCATGAAATAAAAGAATAAAAAACGCCAAAAATAAATAAGAGGAAAAAAAACTTACTTGTTTATAGGAAAATATGATTTAACACATGATTTTCCCTTTGGAGTTTCAAAAATGGAGAAACTCTCTAAGGGAGTTTGAAGAAAATTAAGAAAAAAAAATGGACATAGAGATATTGGGAAGAGGATGATGACTGGTTAATTGCACCCACAAAGAAATCGAATTTATAGGTTGCTAATATCATAACAAATTGTTGTTTGGAGTTTGAATTTTGATTATATGGAGCCAAATCCGTTTCTTGTAAAACATGTTTCATATTTAAATAGGAAAAGTTGTTGTCCGAAACTAGTGGAGAGACAATGTTATGATTTTGTAGCCAATTTGCTAATTGTGGAAAGAATTTATAAGATTTTTGATTCATGGATACATGTTGTAAACTAATGTATTTTTTTTAATGTATTATGGGTAGATTTATTTAGAGTTTGGCAATACGTGTTGTATTGGCGTATGTCGTATTGTATTGGGTTGTGTTTGAGAAGACATGTTAACACGACTTTTGAATCTGAACATAACATGTTTAACATGACTATTGAATCCGAACAAAACGTGTTTAAATAGCCGGTTTGTTTATTTAAACACTAAATGGAAATATATAATACGCGAGTTACAAAACATGTCTAACGTGATTAAATATAAGAAGTTAGATAACATGAATGACCATTTAACACGGTTTAAAATAATCAATTTAATTGCATGAACAACATAAGCTCACTCATTTAACTTGATTAAAAAATAACTACAAAAATTGGTGTAAAATTCTCCCTATCTTCGCATTTAACATTCATGACTTATTAGAATTACGCAATTATCTTCTTGTCTCCAAGACTAAGAAGGTGGTCTATGCGGTTATACTAATGTCATATTGGTGTCTCCCTCTATACTTAATGTGGACATCAAGTCCGTGGGCGGATAAAAAGCAAATCCAAGAAGACGTTAGATTGGTCAAAATGGTGCTTGTTTGACGTTAGATTGGTCAAAATGGTGCTCGTTGACGTTAGATAGTACGTTGTAAAATTATTTTGATGTGTTTTTGTAGAGTTTGCTTTTGTTTTTGGGGTTTGTATCTTGGGTCTTAGCTCCTTGCTAGCCACCTTTTTCTTTTTAGAAAAGGTCCGCTATTAAAAAAAACTTGAATTTTGAACTAAGGATTACGTAAAAAAACAAATACCCAACATTTAAAATAAAAAGCTATTAATAATACTCTGACTACTTGATAAACAAGTCAAGAATGTATCATGTTCACCTGTTAACAAATTACTACATTTATCCAAACAGAATTTTAATCGTGTTAATAACGTGCATATCTATTAGAGGGGATAGAGTAGAGTGGGAGCTGAGGAAAAACGGCCCCAAACAGGTACACTGTTTTTCTGGTCCCTAGAACCAAATTTCAATCATTGATCAGTGAACATTCATCGCTTATCACCGAGGCTTCATCAAACACAAACATATACATACATACATGTATACATCACCCAAAACGGAGAAAATAAGAATGCTGAAGTGACGTTGATATGAGCCAACGGGGATGACTCCCATTTTCTTTAGTGTCAATTTATGCTATATTAATTAAGAGAAAAGTGTCCGGATAGTTTCTGTAGTTTGCTATAATTTCACATTTAGTCCCTACATTTTCAAAATTACAGGTATAGTCCTCAACTTTGACAATTTCGTTCTCGAATAGTCCCTGACATGAATGGGAGTTAATTTTTCTCGGTTAGGTTGATTACATTAAAATAATAAAACATTAACTTATCATTTATAAATATAAGTGGGCCTTAGCACTATTAATATTTAAAGATTTATGGACCCACCACTTCATCTTCCCTACCCTTCACCACCACCACCATCTCCACCTACCACTACCACCACCATCCACCTTTCACCACCATACCACCACCACCGCCAATCAGGGGTTTTTCACAATTTCACAATTATTTCATTTCTAAGTCCACCGTGCACAGATGGTGGGGCTAATTGCATTTTGCAAAGATGGTTGTCAATTTAACATCATCTCTACCAGGAAGAAAACATAGAAGCAGACACTCGCATCTTTTCACAAACTCGGAGGAAAGATAAGTTTTTAATCCGAGTCTTCTCGTGATGTAATTGAGAAACGAGAGGGGAGTAACTGGGTTCATCCGCCATTGAAGAGTTGACAGTATCAAAATCTCCATTTTCTGAATAATTTTCGCTTCAAAAATGTTCTCACCGGCACCGAACACTATCACCTCCTCCCACCCCCACGCCGGAAAAAAACGAACGACCACCGCAAACCCTTCCTTCCCCTGTTTCCCCTCTCTGCCGGCAATAACCTGTCCACAACCACTCCAATCGATATTTCCGGTTACATGCCTCAATCGATCTGATTCTCCTCTAAAAATACACACACAACTGTGTGTTCTTGGTGTTTCTAAATGAGCTCATCAATGGTGGTTGAAGATGAACTTATGAACATTAAAATCTGAAGCAATTGGATTTTAGAACCATTGATTTATGTATTTTGATTTTCGATTTCTCTCTGAAAACATACAAGGTCTCATCAATGGTGGAAACAATGTTTTTGATTTCAGACTTGAGAGAGAACAGGGAAAAAAAGGTGGGGTGGGTGTGGGGGTAGGGCACTTTTTTAAAATTAATAATATTTTTTTATTAGTAAGGGCATTTAGGTCATTTCACCTCAACTTAACAGAGAAAACTAACCCCACTTCACGCCAAGGACTATCCGAGCAAAGCTGGAGACTATAGTTGTAATTTTGAATATATAGAGACTAAAGGTGAAATCAAAGCATAAAGACTATCCGAACATTTTTCTCACTAATTAATTTACACAAATTTTCCCCCTCATAAAATACTATTCATTTTTCTTTTCTTTTAATCCTATACCTTTTATCTTTTCCACTTTTAAACAAATAGTTTTCATTTTTTACATTTACTTTACCCAATTTTCCCCTCACAAAAATACCATTCATTTTTCTTTTCTTTTTAATCCTTTTACTTTTTATCATTTTCACTTTTAACCAAATAGTTTTCATACTTTACATATTCGTAACAAACCTTTTCTATTTTTAATCCGAACACATTTTCAACTATAAATCTTGGTCCCCTTTACTTTACATCCTTTACAAATTTGTTATTTTACGATTTATTCCACATTTTGCGAGTTAACAAGCTACCACACGCGCGTATGGTTCAACGTTTTTTCGTTTCTTTTTTTACGTTTTAACAGCTCCCTCGAAACTCGCAAAATCCTCATACTTGGACCCAAGTGTAGAGGAGAAACACCAACCCACCACCCGCATTGGAGCCATTGGGTCCAATTCACCTTCACGCCACCCCCTTCGCCCCCTTCTAGCCTTACCGGGTGTTACTGGGCTTGCGCCCTGCAACACCCTACCAACACCCCCTCATGCAGGTTAACGCCCCTCGGAGTTGCCCCCCGGCGCTGTCTCGGACAGTAAACGCTCTTTGGGTGGCGCTCCGGTACACACACGGTCCTATGGGAACCCTAACTACGAAGCTAGCAAGTGTAAACCTAATTTAGTGATAAAACCCAAAATAGTCAATAAAAACATGTAGAACATAAAAAATTGAGATCGAAATGATACTAAATATTTGATTCCAACTCAAAATTCAACTTAAAATCTCACAATCGCCGATTCATTCTCCAGATCACAACAAAAAAATTTATGTTGGATCGAAATCAGCAGGACGAAATATAAGCAAATATTAAGCCAGAATCTCAATTTTCAAAAATCAAAGTGTCAGATACTTGAAATTGATCAGATCCACAAATCGATGAACAATCAAAAATCAAAATCTAGCAAAATAATCAAGTTTTATAATGAAAAACTGAGGCTCAGATCTGTAAGAACTAAGAAGAAACAAAGAGGATAAAACCGCCATGGCTGCAAATATCATCGAAATTTGCCCCGCCAAGATACGGTCAATCTCAAACTTTGCTCCATTAACTACTCAGACAAACAACAACAAATCATCATCATCACTGCCTCAATAGTTTTGAAATGAGTATGGTTGTGTTGTTGGATGAAGCGTATCGTATGATACTGAAGATCTAAAAGCATTCATTTCTTTCTGGACATAATAATAGTAGTTGTAGGATAGATACATTTCATCAACACTAGTTTCGATAATAAAAACTCCAGAAAAGGGTTGTTGATTTTGGGGGCGAATAGAAAATCATCGGCAGCAGGAGGCGGCAACCACCCTTAGAAACCTTTCTTCCTCCTTCTGCCTCATTTCACTGCTTGTCTGAGCTTTTTTTTCTGTTGTAAACCCTAACCCTGCCTTCGTCACCAGGTTAATGGGTGAGTTATAGAGACACCGCCTTTAAGTCCATATGCACCATTATATTGTTGGTATGATAATTCACGGGCGTAAATTTCTAACACAACCTGAAAACACGATTCAAATCTAACATGTAATTTGTGGGTTTAAGTTTAGTCTAAACGGGTTTGGATCAGTTTCAGTTTGAACTCGCGAACCCGTTTAACTAAACATGTCTGGTTCAGGTCAGCCCAGTCGGTTTAACCTATTTATATTATATTATTTTTTTACAATATGTTTTGTGTCATAAATTAAATTGATGTGTATTTTATGTCATAATCGTAACTTAAAGAGAAATTAATAAGATTTTACAATTTAATTGTAATTTTATTAGATACATTTGTGTTTTATTAGTAAATTTTAAATTTAATATATTAACTGATCCACTGGAAGGAAGATCTACGCTTAGACCAGCCGACATTTGGTCTTCGGATAGATAGGAGGAAAACATGCATGTGTGGATCTAACAGGCGTCTGCCCCCTTGTGGGCTTAGGGGGTAGTGTTTTCACGGTGGGTTAGGCTGCTTTAAAAGCGTTTCGGGCAAATGACCAAATACGAGAAAGCATGCCTTGACAACCAGCACACGTTTATCCCATTTGTCTTTGATACTTTTGGGTGCCTTGCGCCAGAGGCTATGGACATACTTAGCCGATTTCAAAGGGTCATGCAGAGTAATGTTATGACCTCGAGATCTATGGATGTAATTTTCAAAAAAACTTAGTTTTGCTATTCAGAAAGGGGTAGCGGCGCAGCTTGTTGCCCGTTTACCTTCTATCTGGATATAATTATTGAAAAGAAGACAAATTACTTTAATATATTATTTTGTGGAAAAACAATAAAAAGATAAAAAGAATCGGGTTGAATAGAATAACTTTGAGGGAATGATATGACTTATGTAATGAGTGATTCTATTCCCATGACCAAACAAACAAACATTTTTTACATTTACTCGTAATAGACTAATAGTCTTATTATTTCACCTCTCATTTCTACATACCGAACACTACCTTAACATTTTATATCACAAGAAACCTAAAAAAAATAGTTAATTACTGTTTTCGTCCCTGTGGTTTGTCAAAAATCACTATTTCAGTCCATTAGTTTAAAAATTGCAATTTCAGTCCCTGTGGTTTCACTTTCGTAACCATTTTAGTCTCTATGGTTTCACTTTCGTAACCACTTCAATCCATTTATTCTGTAAGTACAGAGACTGAAATGATTGCGAGGTGGACTGAAATGGTTATGAAAGTAAAACCACTGAGACTGAAATCGCAATTTTTAAACTGTGGACTGAAATAGTGATTTTTGACATACCATATGAACGAAAACAGTAATTAACTCTAAAAAACATTAGTTGCTAAAGGCTATACGGGGTGGCCTGCCGTTAGAGATTGACATGCTTTGGATCAGTAAATTTATACGTATTATTATAATTTTATTCACATTTAATAACTATTTTATTAAGATGTTCTATGGATGCATATCTTGTCATGTTGCATGCGTTTATTTTTAAATTTATATTTTATATTTATAAGTTTTTTTGTCTCAAACTAAGAACCCGAAGCATCCTAGTATGGATAGGAATCTACGCCAATTATAAAGAACGACTTTTGGCTATTTTGTCAAAAGATATTATTATCATTCAACACTGTATTTTATTATTATTAAATAGTTTAATACTATATCTTGAATTATTGTCTTATGCTTTTAACTACAATTATATAACGTTAAATTAGAACCATAAATTATTATTAAATAGTTTAATAATATATATCTTGAATTATTGTCTTATGCTTTAACTTATAGTAATGATAACTACAATTATATAACGTTAAATTGGAACCATAAAATAGTTGAATACCAAATAGCTTTAGGCAACCAACTCAGAAAACATGACAATTGGAAAAGAAACGCCGCAACCGAGGTTACAAATGAAACACGAAGCTTAAGTATGATAATAATTCAATTTTTTTTTTGAGTATCAAACTTCCATTAAAATACCAAAATAACAAATTACAAAAAAGTGACAGGTAAACGGGCAACAAGCTGCGCCGCAAAAATGAGATCGATCAAGCTAGCTAGATGCAAACGGCAAACTGTGACTGTCTGTTTATCACAACCATAATAGTCACAATAAGAATGCCATGTTAACATCAACACACTAATAACGCTAATCATGAGCGCACCAATCTTCCATGAATATCCAACGAAACTGTCGATAGATTTTAAAACCATTAGCAACCAAAGTGCGAGCTTCTTCAAGAGCAAATATGACTTCATCCTCAATTGACTTTCATAAGCCTTTTTAATTTCATCCATCATTAGCTGCAACTTGGATTTCTCTTTAGCTTTCATTGTTGATGTAGAGGCGCTCATCCCTGTGAAGAGTTTGGCAACTTCATCCGCACCCATGTCACCTACGATAACCTCCCGGCTTTTGAGGTGATTGGCATCATCCTTGTTCATGATGAGCATACACATCAATTCCATGTATCCACTAAGTAGGAAGCTATCCGAGTTGGCCGTCACTGCTTCATATGCAACCAAATTTCTTAATATAACATCGGAGCCTTTGTTCAAAGTAAGTCTTGGCAGGCGGTAAATCTCTTTCCGACGATCTTTATACTTTGAATGCCTTGGTCTTCTTTTAGGCTGTAAAACTGGAATCCAGCTTTATCATGAAGTTTAGAAGCTGTAGGGATGAGAACATCACTTTGGGTGAAAGTTTCTAGAATGGAGACAGTTTGGTAAAATACTTGAGCAACCTCTTTATTTGGAATTGTTGGATCGAATTTCGAAAGGTTTCCAGCCGCTAGTGTCGTAGGCTTTGAAGCATTGTAGGGCTGATCATCCAGTTTTTCCGTATTCTGAAATACTTCATATGCTTGAACAATCTCTTTCTTTGAATTTCTTTTAATTAACTTAAGCGTTTCCAGCAGCTGGTGTCTTACGCTTAAAAACATTGACGGGCTGATCATCATCGTCGTCCTTAGGGACATTGTTTATGATTGAATAATACATATAGTCGAGAAGGTGGTCTACATTAGAAGGAGCTTTTGACTCCAATCACAACATAAGTGGTGAATGGATCTCACAAAAAGCGCGAAATATGGAAGGTGAAAAGTTACTGACTGAACTGGAGGAACTACCTGATGATGAATGCTGCAAAGCATCGTCGATATGCTTCAACACCATAAACGGAATTTGGTTCTCTACCATCAATACATCTTTTGCCACCATTCTTTTCTTTGCATCATAAACAAGTAGCTTTTTATGAGGAACATCTAATAAGTTTTCCCACTCATATTGATTGTCTACTGTCACTATAATCTCTTTCTGGCGTAGAAGTGGAGGTAACTCCTCGAGTTGCATCTCTAGAAGCTCTTTATATTTAGCATCTTCCTCTAAATGCTGTTGAAACTCGTAGACTTCATGCTTAACTTCATGTGCTTTATTCTTTAAAAAAAGTAGATACTGATCATCTACTGAACCATTAATATAACTACGGAACAGATTAAGCAAGAAGAGACCATCAATGGCATAAATCATAGTCAATGGAACATCATCAATTTGTAGGAACATGTCATAACATGAACGAATCATGGGGACTAAGTTTGCAACGCTATAAGCGATGGAATCATAATCCTTAAGATTGTAATCATTAAGGACCTTTCTCATGACAGCAAGTTTTTTCTGCTCCATCTTCTTGTATGGCCACTGTCGAAAATGATGAAGCGGACCTAGCCTGATCTGCTGTGGTTCATAGGCCTCAGGTTTTGTTTGGGTTATGGTATCAGGTAACTGAAATATCGAAACAGAAGGGGATTCGATATCAAGTTGGGGCTGATTATGAAAAATGTCGTTAATTTCCTCAACCCATGTATGCTCTTTAGGGTCTGAAATCAACACTGTATCTGTGGAGGCCATATAAGTGTCAATGCATTATATATTCTGTTCGATGAACATTAGTTTGTGCTCATTTGTGTTCGTCAACGTTTGTGTTTGCTCATTGCCTAAAATTAACAAACAAACACAAACGAATACGAACAAGTTCATTTCCTTGACAAACAAACACGGACATAAAAACTCGTTCGATAAGTGTTCGTGAACGGTTCGCAAACAATATATTTCTTAACAAACGAACACGGACAAGCTCTTGTTCGTGTTCGTTCGATTCGTTTACAGCCCTACACGGGGTTGTATGATAGTCATATTGTATAATTGAAAAATGAAATTAAGTACAATAATATGTAAAGAAAATTACAAATAAATAATGTGTATAATACAAATTATATAAAATATAATGTCGATGATGTTTTAGTTGTTTGAAAATATTTATTTGTGTTTGGATTAAGCATTACTAAAAATCAAGGGTGAGGATGATACTGATTAATTGAACCAGAAACAAAAAAAAATTCGACTAAAACTAATGCCAACGTTTTGTTCTTTCATTTTTTTTTGAAAGTGGAACTTACAATTCATGTTCGGTTATGCCTCGCTCCAAAATCAAACACACAAAAACCGAGCTCCAAAACAAACCACACTATAAAATTAAGAGACGGTTATTGTACAAATTACCTTAACGTACGAAGCGTACGAGATTAAGTATCAACATGTGAAAAATGGTTCATAACATGTGATTTTGGTATTTTTGAACATCATGAGATTTTGTTTTTTTTATAACATGCGAAATTGTTTTTATATAAACATACGATTTTTTTTGAACTGATCTTCAGATTTTACAACATGCGACTTTTTGTTATAACGTGCGAATTTGACAATGCATACACTCGTACGTTGCAAAATGTAATACACTTTCACATAAGACTAAATTGTATCTAACTTGTTTGCATGTGTGCTATTCAGTTTATGTCTCAAATTTATTATTTGTGGTTAAAAGTTTGATGCTCAAGTTCATTATCTGTGAAGGCCATATGATGATCATGATACAGATGATGGTACTTAGGATACATTAACTATGTAAATGTGATGTGTTTTTATAATATGTTACTAGATGTGAACTTTGTGCTACTTGTAATTTAAAAACTTCAATTTGTTTAATTAAATATTAATCCCCTTAATCATGCATTGCCATTATAATTAAAAATTATATATATAAAGACTTGATGCGGTTCTAGAAATAAATTACGTCACCAAACACAACGTCAAACTCCATTAGTTGCTTGTTATTTTTTCGAGGTTATTATCTTTCAATTAACGAATATGTTTTCTTCTTTGTTTTTTTTTTCAATCAAGATAAAAGATATTCTGAAACATGCTTTAAATACTAGGTATCATGATTTATTGGTAAGGCTATGGGGTATGGGGCGGGGGTTTGGGCTTGGGTTGGATAGAAACACCCGCTTCATCACCCCGGGTGGGCTTAAGATTTGGCGTGGCCCCTTGAGTGGGGGAATTAGGCAGGGCGTTGGGCGACCCTAGCGGTCCTGCGTGGCCGGTTCTTATTGGCTGGGTTTGCTAGGCTTTTTTTAATTTGTGTATTTAAAATAAAAAATATATATACGTGGCCAAGCCACGCGGGTTAGCCACGCCGAACCATACCCATCGAAAATGTGTCGGACCAACGGTGCCCCTTCAAGTCCACGTGTCAGGCCATGCCCCAAACTCCCATCCCACCATACCCCACGGTCTAACCTGCATGAATATCATGCTTAATTTGGATGGTATTTGTTTTTCCTATTATGAAAATACTTTATTTATTTGTCTTTGAATTAAGTATTACTTAAAATCAGAAGTGAGTATAATTACAATACATGCAGCATCTTTTGAAACCGAGTTCTGCAATTTTTTTGGTACAAAAGTGTTCCACAAATACAGTGGACAGGTTGAAGTAAGGAAACATAAGAAATTGCCTTAGAAGAAAATAATGAAGTCTTGAAAAATGTATAGAACATGTTGTACTAGTATGATTGATTGTGATGATTCTCCTTTAAAAGAAATAATAAATATGAAACATTATAATAAATGTCATGAGCTTTGATGAAAACCCAATCATGCCCCGATCACCCTTTTCCGCTGCGGGTCGGGGTGTGACAGATTGATATCAGAGCTTTTGACTATAGGGATATAGGATAGGTTATTAGACCCTTAGAGCCTATACTATAGTTGATTGGATTTTAATTGTTTAAGTGGTTACATGCAAACTCATGATGTTTATTTGTTTCATATTTATTACATACACAAATGCATGCAAACACTTCCAATATTATATTTTGTGATACTTAATGAATCATACTTATAGTCGAACATAACATGCTTACATATACAATCATCACGCATATTTCAATGTTCACATATTCAAATCATCCTACTTCCGTTATTCAAGATCTTGTCGCATTTTTTTCATTTTTCAATCTCATCAAGTGAGTTCTACGATGGGCATGTAGTAACTGTAAGGGTACGAGTACCGCTAGTCGGAACGTCCGGTCTAGGTTGGCATTCGTATAAATCCAATATAACGGACCAGTTTGCCTACCTGGGGATTAACGATGAGAGTACGAAGGACCTATTAGGCCAAAGCATGCCACACCAAACGTCGTTCGAACTAACCCCACTTTGAGGTATCACCGTGTCCACACCTGGATGCACTCCGAATTCCATACGTTACATACATATTTCTCGATTTTCTCCGGGTTTTAGTGTACGTTACCAGGCTAACACATGCGAACCATATGAAAGACCCGGTAATCATGGGGGCCCACATGATTACGAAGGTGAAGTATGGTGGCATGCAAGGCCCAATTACGAGCAAAGCCCAAGACATCCTATGGATGTAGTAGATTTATTATTCTATATTTATTTTATGTTCATTCCTAAATACGACACATGACACCTAAAACGTCAAACTCATACTCTCGATGCGTATTTCTTGTAGATGTCTTCCAGTCTCTCTCGTAGAAAAATGAGATCAGGAAAATCCCGCGAGCGCATGGCTGCCCAAATCGCTCAACAAATGGCGGCCGTAATACCCAACATCGTAGTTCAAATTCAACAGGCCCTTACCGCAAATCCCGTCAACCCAATCCACCAAGAAAATCAAAACATTGTCAATCCTTCCCCAAAAGCCACTAAATGCACCTACAAACATTTCAAATCCTGCGATCCTCCAAAATACGAAGGGACTGAAGGTGTCACCGCTCTCCTCCATTGGTTTGAGGAGATGGAAAACACTTTTCTCAATTGCGACTGTCCCGATGATCGCAAGGTGCGATATGCTACCGGTCGTTTGCTCGGAGTAGCACTTACATGGTGGAATACAGAGAAGGCCAAGCGAGGTGCTGAGAATGCTATGACTTTGACTTGGGAAGAGTTGAAGGAAATCATGACAAGACGGTTCTGTCCAAGAAGCGAAATCAAGAAATTGGAAGATGAGTTCTATTCTTTGAAACAAAAAGAGGGCGACCACACCACATACAACAAGAGATTTCTTGAGTTAAATCAGATGATCCCCAACTTGTTCACTCCCCTCTACCGTTTGATCGAGCACTACATTCGGGGTCTTCCTTCAAAAATTCAAGACCCTGTAATAAGTACCACACCTGCAACTTTGGAAGCAGCAATGGAGTTAGCTACAGAGCTCACCGAAAACCGCATACGGAATAAAAACTTTAAGGAGGAGAAGAAGAAGGATAAAGCATCAACCGAAACCCCAAACTCCACCCAAACCGAATCCTCTTCTCAAACCACTTATAAGAGAAAACGAGATGGACAAATCTTCGCTGTCACCCAACACAACCAACCAGCTTCACAAGTTGTACCCCTCCAAGCTATCCCAATCACTCAAGTAGCACCCAACTCAACTTACCCAAATAAGAAACCTTACTTTGGACCTCACCCTCAATGCAACACATGTTTTTATCACCATCCATCTACCTTACCTTGTCGACTATGTGCGAATTGTGGACGCTATGGTCATTTGAGCAAGGTTTGCCGCACCTCACAAAACCAAACCTCACCCCCTACTCAAAACATGATCCAAACATATCAACAACCCCAATACTCCATGTTTCCATATGTTCGAGCTTGTTTTAATTGTGGCGACCCTACCCACTTTAGAAACACGTGCCCTCGACTGGATAACATCATAAACGCCCAAGCTCAAGCAAATCCAGTTAACCAAGCAAATCAAGAAAACCTAATCACTAGGCCACCAGCAAGAGGAAGAGCTTACAACATTAACGCCAATCCTGTTGAAGATAATAACGGCCCAAACAAATCACCCAACTAGTTTTCTTCACCAAAAATCAAGATTCAACTCCAACCGCTTAGTTTTTATGTTTTCTTTATGTTATCTCAATCTTCACGTATCTCAATTATAAATTGGAAATTTATCCAAGAATCTTAATGCGAATTACTATTTCATTTTTTTTATACTCATTGATTTAACATTCATATCATCATACATCTCGACGTATCTCAATCTCATCATTTAAAGAAGTTGGGTTGTGTCTCACTTTTACCTAGACTAACCCCTTCATCATAACAAACGAGAGAGGTACTGTCGTCATTCAATCATGTATACCTTCAGATTTGAGACTCAAGTTTTGGTTGTTGTGTTTGTTTATGTTTTAGAGTCACATAGAAATAATCATAATTTACTAATAAAGCCAATGAAAATTTGACAAGAATATGGTGGATACGCCGCTGGTACTTCCTATATATAAGTATTCTTGCCGAAGGATCAGAGGCATTGTCAGGCGGTTATGAGAAGTTCCATGTAGGATTTAGTAATGTCATGGTTGAAGTTTGTTTTATACTCACTGATTTAGCATTCATATCATCATACATCTCAACGTATCTCAATCTCATCATTCAAAGAAGTTGGGTTGTGTCTCACTTCTACATAGACTAACCTCTTCATCATAACAAACGAGAGAGGTATTGTCATCATTCAAACATGTATACTTTCAGAATTAAGACTCAAGCTTTGGTTGTTGTGTTTGTTTATGTTCTAGAGTCACATAGAACTAACCATAACTTACTGATAAATCCAATGAAATTTGACAAGAATATGGTGGATACGCCGCTGGTACTTCCTATATATAAGTATTCTTGCCAAAGGATCAGAGGCATTGTCAGGCGGTTATGAGAGGTTCCATGTAGGTTATAGTGGTAGAAGTTTTGTTTTAGGATATAACCTTATCTTTCCAAACGTATCGATTCTCTCAAAACTCTTGTGCATGAGATCATATCTAGTCAATCAACTCTGTTTATCAATATTCCTTATCTTAGGCATCAAAAAGCGATTCTTGTAGCAGGGTATCCAACCCTTACTAGGAACGTTACCGCCTCCAATAAAATTTAAACTTTCACCCTCTTCTAATTATGTAATTGTCAAATTAAAACACCCTCTTCACAAGTCAAAATATACCACTATTACTTAAATTTCGGGACGAAATTTCTAAAAGTAGGGGATACTGTAACATCCGTAAAAAAAACGGGTTTCCAAAACCCGCTTCGTTTATTAACCGAATAGTCAGTCATAATTTTCGTCGCGTATATATTGGTTATTTTAATTTTAAACGATACATAATTAATAAACATTGTTAGAATTTTAAAGCATAATTAATAAATCATAAAAAATAAGATAATAAAAAATATTTGAGGCTGCCGGGTTTCGAACCCGGGTCAGCCGGTTCAACAAGTAAACAACACACCACTCCGCCACACGCTGTCTTTGTTAACATAATGAAACAATTAATACTTATAATAAAACTCAAAACTCAAACTCAGTAATCAGCGCGCCCAATTCGCAGTCGCCGGAAATACCGACGATTTCGCCAATTGTCGACAGTTTCCTTTGACTAAACGCGTGTATTAACCTCGACATCGGTTATAACCGATGTCTAGCCCCAATTATAGTCGTAACCGCCGGAAAATCTTGAATACTCGGTTTTGAAAACTGAAATCGGGCAACTTCTGTCAATCTATAAATACCATGTGTATTTCTCTCAAAACCTGCTTACACTCGCACAACTTTCACTCTCTTTACAAGTCGCTATTCATCAATAAAACCTCGCCGGAATTCTCTGCAAGTGCCTGAAAACCGAACCCATTTCATCTCTTCTGCCTTACTCTAAAATAAGACTTCTAGAGCTCAGACAGAAAGCACCACACTCACCTCAAACTTCTGATAGAGCCTCTGTCGCAAGATAAACTTCGCCGGAGTTAACCTCAGCCGCCGGAACTTCATCGGAGATCACAACTGTTCGGTACAGCACCTTTAATCCTTTCTGTTTAAATTATTTCGTTAACAGTATTGATCAATCAACTAATTCAATAAAATTTTCGATTAAACAGTCGGGTGGATTCTCTGGTTTTATAAATCGAAGAAGATGAAGTTTTGAAATGGGTATAAATATAATAAAAACCGGAATAATAACTGGGTTAGACACATAGTCCAGTGGTGGACTGTGTGCAACCATAACGTACACGTCCCGGGTTCGACTCTGTCCTTGTTCCGATTCGTCACAATATTCAAACCTTTTTATAAAAACCAAATACGGAACTTGTCAGTAAGTATTTAAAAGAAATAAAAATCATAATATAAACGGGTTAGTCACCCAGCCCAGTTGGTAGGGCTGGGTGCGTTGCAAGACCAAGGTCTCGAGTTCGAAACACATACTGCGCACCGGTTCGATCAGTTAAAACCCTTTTTAAATAAATTAATTTATGAATTAATCTAATTAATATATAAATATAATTAAAATCAGATTTATTTCGGGTTAGACACGTAGCTCAGTTGGTAGAGCTGCGTGCACGCGTACGGGAGGTCACGAGTTAGAACCTCACTCAGCGCACATAATAAACACAATCAGACCGGTCAACGGTCAAAGTCAACGGTCAACATTTTTTTTATTTATTTATTTAATCAGAAAATTATTTAAAAATACTTAAAAATAATATTTTTAAAGTTAGAAAATGTCCTTAAACTCACAAAAATAAATCTAGAAATCCTATTAAGGTTATGAATTAAAATTATTAATCTAAAATAAAATCCATTTATTTACCGAACCATTATGTTATTATTTAGGTTAGTTTCTATCGTGGTTAAATCCAAATTCAGTGCGCATTCATCATCAATCCAAGAAACGCAACCACTGTGAGTGAATTCTTACAAATTCCCCTTTTTATTCATGTTTTGGGGTGTATCATGTGTCGCTTAAATTAATTCGCTTATTCAAACTCGTGCTATACCATTATATGATCTAAACTTAGAATGTAAATATTGTTTGTTGTGATGTATTACATATTGTCAAGTTGTGTGCAAATTATTCATTAGGCCCATCAGTTCCTCGTGGGAGACGAGTTGAACAACGCGTGCCTCAAAAACATTCATTAGGCCCATCAATTCGTTGAACAACGCGTGCCTCAAAAATCATTCATTAGGCCCATCAGTTCCTCGTGGGAGACGAGTTGAACAACGCGTGCCTCAAAAATAATCATTTGGTGTATGTGTGTGCAATATTTAATATTATGTGTTTTGGAATAAATTTACATCTACATTTACTCATATGTGGTTATGCACTTTATTTTATAATTGATTCAATAAACACGTTTAAATGTTTTCATAGGATTCACTCGCCAACTTTTTGTTGACCCAAAAACCATTTTTACACATGATACAGGAGGACAGGTTGAAGCAAGTAACACATAGGAAATTGCCTTAGAAGAAAATAATGAAGTCTTGAAAAATGTATAGAACATGTTGTACTAGTATGATTAATTGTAATGATTCTCCTTTAAAAATAAATAATAAATATGAAACATTATAATAAATGTCATGAGCTTTGATGAAAACCCAATCATGCCCCGATCACCCTTTTCCGCTGCGGGTCGGGGTGTGACATTTCCCACTGTGACAGGTTTCCAAGAGATCTCCGAAAAAAAAAAATAAATAAATAAAAAAATCCCTAACATTCCCACAAATTTCTGACACAAAAGCCACACAGTCAGCTTTGTCGGCATTTCGTTGCAAAAAATATTATATTTGCGACAAATTTTCGCCAAAATATGCTTTTTATGTATTAGTTTTTGGGGTAAATCACAGTTTTCGTCCTTTATGTTTGTATCGGATGACAACAACAGATGTCCTTTAATTTCAATAATTACAGTTACAAACTTCTATTTGTAAAACTATTATACCCTACGTCCTTTATAACTAACCAGGTTAAAAGTTTTAGTTAAGTATATTCATTATTGAAGTTAAAGGACATCCATTGAAATTCGATACAAACATAAAGGACAAATAGTGTAATTTACCCTAGTTTTTGTTATTTGTTAATATCATAAAGCAAACAATTTAATTAAACTAAAAAACTTGATGATGTCGCACACTTGTTGCAATTTGTGACAATTTTCCCACACATAGTAGCTTTTTATTTTTTTTCATATTTATTATTCTTTAATATAATAAAATAAACAATTATATAGACAAATTGTGGGCAACCTGATTTATGTTATTCTAACACGACCAGTTGGTGTATTCAACAGATTCATGCAATCACCATGTCTGCAAAAAAATAAACTCCATTACTGAACCAACATTTTTTACTTTTGATATTACCAATTTCGCCCCTGCAAGTGATGGTATCTGCAAGTTTCTTCGGCTCATATTCCATTGCCGGAAAAAAGAAACAAAGTTGCCAAAAAGTTAACATTAGAAAAACAAAACTTCAATTTCAACCCATTTATTTGTGAACGGGTCAAGTCAGGTTATGTTTTTATCTCTAGCAGTTAATGTTAAGGAAAGAGTAGCCAAAAAGAAAACGGGCCGAGATTAATATTGAGATTATATAATCTTTTGAATCCAACTTGAAGAAATACCACTTGTATAGCCTGGCCCGTTTCACATGTTAGCCAACCCCAACAACCCACCCATTTGGCCATCTCTATTATGCATAGAATACATATAACATGCAAATATGTTTCTATCCTATTTTGATTTTTTTTTTTGTTTTGTTGATTTCATATTGTAGTGCATGTATGGGGATCTTAGCCAGTAGCCAGTGGCGAAGCTTGCCGTCGAAAACCGGGGGGGGGGGGGGGGCGAAAACGTATATACCCAAAAATTTCTATACGGAAACTACATATATAACACTACTGAGCGAAAAGTAGGGGGGCGGGCGCCCCTCCCCGCCCTAAGAAAGCTTCGCCCCTGCCAGTAGCCACTTAGGTTTCATTTTGGTTGATGCACAACATAGATGATAATTTGCTTATTTTGTTACCAAAATGGCAAAACCTGACCCAATTTTACCTTTATCTGACTCGTCTGAGTTATAAGTCGACTCGACTCGAGTGAATGAATCTGTCCATACTCGTCACACAGTCACAATTCAGAGGTGTAAATTTCAAACGGGTCACTATGAGATATTAGCTAAAGAGGAAACTGGTCAGCTGAGTTTAAACTTGGCCATGGCATAATCAAAGTGTTTATGACCTCCTAAGTTTCTTAATTTAAAATATTAAGTTATAGTTTTAGTGATGATTTTGGTAACAACGTGTAAGACAGTTAAATTATTGCGTAATTAACAAGTCGTTATTCCAAAAACTTAAAACATTTGTAATAATACGGTCTTTGTAACCATATGTAACACATTAGCTATTTACAAAGAATACATTCATTAATTAAGAATTTCATTATGATCTTTTTGCAAATGTATTTGTTTTTTTTTAACAAATGCAGGATTAAAACAACCGGGCATCTATATAGTAATCCGTTTGCTCAATTGAAGTGCAGGATTATTAACAGTTTATCATACCAATATAGCATCTATATAGAGATTTCTTGAAGCATTTTCTTTTAAAATAAAAGTCATCACCTCTGACCTCTCACATACTATCCAAATATAAACAGAAGACTCGTAGAAAACCTTAAAAAGAACACGTCCAGACATGCGATACCAGACTACGACTTCAAACAAATTCAGAGTAGTTATGCTAAATAAGCTTCCGTCAACGGTTGAGTCAGAGAAAAGAGGTGTAACCGTAGCTGTGTCTTGTGTGAACCGTGTTTCTTCACCTGAGACCGTGGATCAACTATTGGTGATAGAGGTTGTATTGGACTATCAGTTATGAAGGTGTTGGAAATTCCTAACAGTTACGGTTGGGCACAAGAAAGTGGTGCAGCTTATTGTCATCGTTATTTTTCACTAGATAACACTCTTGAATGATCTGGCTTTACATCAGATGGAAAGAGATGAAGCGAACATGAACTAATCACATTCGAATCAAGGTAGTCCTGCATTTGATTATTGTTCTTCTTTTTTCCATTAACGTTCCAATTATCGTTGTTTGAAAAAAAAGCGATCAACTCTGGCAGTTTGAATCGAGAAAAATAATATTATCGAAACACAAAACACAGATATGTATATAGTTACAGAAATATATAATGAAGAAAAGGCAAGCATAAATGGAGAGAATAGTTGGCTAATGTTTTAAAAACTGTGAAAACTGAAGAAAGACCAGAGGTAGCAGTTTGAAGAATTGAAGGTATCCCACATCGGTGGAGCAGAAATAAGGAAGGGTGAGTGGTGTAATATAAAAAAGAAAATAGGCTGTTAGGCTACTCACTTACCTGGACGGGGTCAATGGGAGATCAAGAAGGCCCATGGCCTAGGTTGGTGATCTCCATTGCACTCAGGAGGGGTGCCCGCCTAAGGTCGGCCCAAATGGTCGAGCCTACGTCATAATTTGTGGCAGTGGGGGCCTGCGTTCGCGCGGCCTCTGCCTAATCTTCTAGTTTAAGCGTTTTGTTGTTTGCTTGACCGCATCGCTAGAATGATACATGTAAAATTTAATTTCAGACTCGAGTACCTTACTCTCTTATACTCCAAATCTAATAAGTTCATACCCTGGTACCTTTCTCTCTTTTGCTCATCCAATTTAAGTTCATACTCGGATACCTTTCTATCTTTTGCTCATCCAAGTTAAAACATCCCAACCAAAATATGTTATCTTATTATATTCAACATATGAAGCAATGAATAATACAACTATATTGAAAGCCAATATTAATGTTCTCATGTAGGGTGGTGGACAAGGAAAGAAGGCTTCTTAGAAATTCATAAACCCAGACAAAAGATAAAAATTCAAAAGGATAAGTCCGTCAATTCACCTCAATGAGGAAGCATGTCTACTAAAGTAATCCTTCTTGGAAACCTTGGAGGCAACCTTAAGATCATAGCATCTTCAATCTGAATCGGTAAATGTGTCGCTACAATCGCTAATCATTTGCTCCAAAAGCTTCACACCTTCATCATCCAAAGCAACCGAAGGTTCATCAAGCAGCCAAATGGGCCTATCCATGGCCATCACGTTTGCAAGCTGCAATCTTTTTCTTTGGCCCATTGAAAGCATTCGGGCCTTCTCGTTTGCCAACCACCCGAGGCCCATGAACTCCAGAGCAGGTAAAGATTTACCTTGTTTATTTCAAGAACTTCAAACCATTGAACATTATCAAGAACTGTAAAGTTGTTCTTAATGGCTTCTTTTAATGATAGCCAGTTGAGTTGAAGTTTGTACTGATGGAAAACTCCTGATTCGGTTATGTCATGACCGTTCCATAGGATCTCACCGGCTGATGGTTTGGAGAATCCGGCTAGCATGCGTAAGAAGGTTGACTTTCCGGACCCGTTTGCACCTGTGAGCACCAGGGCCCTGCCGTCATGAATGGATATGTTTTGTTTGTTGAGAAGGAGCCGAGGAAGTGGTGACCCGCGTAAAGACATGTTTTGTTAGTGGATCATGCAACCGAATTATGATCTGCAATAAAGGAATCACAGATTAAGTTAGGGATGTGTGGTTTGAAAAGTTTTGTTAATAAACTTTTGGCTCTACGTTTTGAAGCTGGTCATTTGAAGTCCCATGATTATTGCAACTTTCACTAACAACCAATTCTATGATTCCTTCATTGCCAACCCAGTCTAACAACTTATAGTTTGTAAGATTACATTTCAGTTTCTAAATTGTTATGAATTTCAAAACTTACATTACATATATATGGTTCTGAAACAAGCAATGAAGTAGAGTAACATGGGTGTTATGAAGTGCATATATAATGAATTTATACAACTTATTCATTTACATGGTATTTAGTTTCTAAATTGTTTTTAATTTTAATAAATTTGTTTTTTTAATTTATATTAGTTTTATTTTATAAATATGTTTTATTTTTAATTTGTGTTCTTTTATTTTATTTAAATTTAAACAAGTTTTTATTTTTTTAATTCAAAATGTGGGGGGTTATCACCCCACACTCCCATTCGCTCTGGATCAACTCCACTCCGGACTGCCTATGTCACCAACCTCCAAGCCACCCTTTGTCCGCCCACCTCGTCTGCTTTTTCAAACTACATCGCCGGGCGACGCGGTGTGGATGCTCTAACCCGTATAATCTACTTTTTTCTGTTCTCATTAAATCTAATTTTATAATTAATCATGTGCTAAACTTGGTCTCATACTTAGACCCAAGTGTAGCCGAGAAACCCAAGGGTTTAACCACCACCCACGTCCGAGCCACATCAAACGCTCCCACCAGCTCACCTTCACGCCAACCCCCTCCGCCCCTTCTAGCGTTACCAATCTTTTGATTCTTCTTTTATCCACTTCGGTAATTGTTTGATTTCATCAGTTACAAATAACCCCCATTTAGTGAGCAACCTTATTTGATACAAACAACCCCAATTTGATGAATTAGGGATTGTAACTAATGATAAAGCCTGAGTCAACCAGTTTCGATGGAGAACTCTTGCAATTCTTTCTAATTTATAACAGTTAGCCTTTTTAACCTTCATTATTTCTTTGATTAATAAGCTTGTGTAAATGTAGCCTAAAATGTAATAAAATGCATTGAACAAATATAAAGCACAAGGACATTACTAGAATGGAAAAGCAAATTTATTTATGATAATAAATATACCACAGTTTTGTGTATGATTCAAGATCTAGATGGCTTCTCCTTGTCTCTTCATCTTGTTGAGTTTTACCGCCACTGTAACGTAAATGTTATCCATGGTAAGCTTTGCAAACCTGTAAAATTATTTCCTCCATTTCTTGCTGAACAGCAAAGCTCCAATAACAGCCGAAAACCCTGTTGCAAAACCAGAGATTACGTCTAAGTAAAACCATACCTTCTTGTCCTTGTTCTCGGTTGCTGTGGTGTTTGCTGGGACAGGATTCAGGCAAATCTTCATCACTGGAGGACCACATAGATCTTCATTAGCAGCATATCTTGATGGATCTGCGAGAGTATCCAATTGTGTTCCAGTTGGAATCCGTCCCGATAAGTTGTTGTGTGACAAATTTAGATCGTCCAAAAAGTTCAAATAAACCAAACTTTGAGGAATCATCCCAGTCAACTTGTTTTCGGAGAAATCAGGAGACATTAAGGCGGCCATGTTTCCGATGTTATCAGGAATATTCCCAGTGAGTTTATTATGCGAAACATTGAGACCAATTAATCCAGTAAGTCTCGTTAGCTCTTTAGGAATTGGTCCGACTAGTTCATTGCTTGAAAGGTCCATGTTAACTACAAGGGACAATATCCTTGAAAATTGAAGTTCCACACCTTTTAAAACCTGAATCATTTCCTCTTTAAATAGACATAATGACGGCAGGAATTAGGGTCAATCCTTCCAGACAGCTCTCCTACACATCGAGGGATGGGCCCTTTTAAGTTGTTATGTGCAACATCAAAAATTTGAAGCCATGCATTTTTGCATAATGATGAAGGAATTCTTCCAGTGAAGTTACTTTATATAACCTGAGAATCATCAATTCTGTGAGTTCGGAGATCCATTCTGGTATCTTTCCGGATAATTCATTATTGCTGAAATCCAAGACCCACAAGCGACGTAAACTAGCCAAATCTTTATGTATCTCTCCAATAAAGTTATCGTTATTCAAGTGTAACCATGACAATAATGAATTCCTACCAATATAACTTGGAATGACACCTGACAACCCATTGTAGCTTAATATCATTACACGCAACTTTTGGAGATTCTGTAGACATGTAGGAATTTTACCAACTAACTTATTTCTGGAGAGATTAAGAACTTCCAAAGCCGTCCTTCTACATAGTGACTTTGGGATCGACCCATTGAAAAGGTTATTCTGCAGAAGTAGTGATCCTCTGTATTCATCTTGAAATCCATGGAAACGATCCCTTAGAGGAAGGTTTGTCAAAGGGCCACAGAGTTTGTTATCTGAGATATCTAAGTAAGGAATTATGGGCATATGCTTAAACCTTGTAGGCAATGGACCGTAAATGTTGCTATTGGACAAAAGTAACTTCTTGAGGTTCTTTTGTGTTCTAAGCCACTGTGGAAATCCATTTGGGAATTTGCAAGAACCGAGTTGAACGGTTGTCAAATTGAATGGAGGTATCCAGTCACTTGAAACATTGTAGATTAACCTTGTATTAGAACTAGTATCTAAGTACAACAACATCGATAGATTAGCAAAATGGATTTCATAAAGTATTCCTTCTAATTGATTGCTGGAGAAATTCAGAAAGTTGAGGTTGCTAAGTTTGCCCAATTAAGATTGGAATAGACCCATATAACTGGTTTGATGATAGATCAAGTATTTCTAACATTCTTAATTTGCCAAGAGCTCGGGGATTAAGTTTGTCAGTCTGTTTGACGAAAGATCCAAGACTCTTAAATTGGTCAGCCTTATGAGGGATTCCGGAATGGACCCATTTATTTGGTTTTGATCTAAATACAATTCTTCCAAACCATATTGGGAACATTCAGATGTGTTTGCTGACACGCCAATCAATTCTTGCGCTAGATAATTATGTGATACCCTCAGTTGTTTCAGGTGACATTGTCTCCATAGACCAACGTGCTCGAAATCCGTAAACGGATTATTAGAATTGTCAAGCTTTAGAAGGTTAGGCATGACAGGAATTGACGAGTTTAGAAAGTTGTTGTAAAGATCAAGGAATTTTACGGTACTAATGTTTGTTAAAACAGATGGAAATCTTCCTTCAATAAAATTCCGACTAAGATCCAGTTGTTGGATGTTAGAATGGATAGTGAAGTTAAGATCAGTGGGATATAGATTCTTATTTCGAAGCTCACACCTTGACAAATGCAAATTTGATTTAGAAGGGATGGTGTTTAGAAAGCTTGCAAGGTTCAATTGTAGACTAAAATCAGAATTTGAAATATCTAGGAATGCTAAAGATGTCATGTTTTGGAGAAAGGGAGGCAGTTGATCTTGGAAGAAGTTCTTGCTAAGATCCAAGTATTTGATGTTGGGAAGTGTTCTACTTAGGTTAAGGTAAGGACTAAATGAGCGTTGTTAAGACTGCAATGACTCAAACTTAACTCGACTAATGAAGGAATCATGTAGAGTACCATGTCAACATTTTGTGCTCCTATAAGATTCACTCCACTCAAGTTAAGATGCTTGAGCGATGAAAGACTATAAACCCACGACATATCATCGGCTCTGAAATCTTGGTTTCGAGTACTGAGATCTAGAACTTCCAACTTAGAAAGATTTCCGATCTGAGGAGGAATAGTACCGCTGAAGCCTGCATTAGAAAGATTGAGGTAACTAAAACCGTTTTAAAGAACCAATGGACTCTGCGATCTGGCTCTTCTGAAGATCTAAAAGCATTCATTTCTTTCTGGACATAATAATAGTAGTTGTAGGATAGATACATTTCATCAACACTAGTTTCGATAATAAAAACTCCAGAAAAGGATTGTTGATTTTGGGGGCGAATAGAAAATCATCGGCAGCAGGAGGCGGCAACCACCCTTAGAAACCTTTCTTCCTCCTTCTGCCTCATTTCACTGCTTGTCTGAGTTTTTTTTTTCTGTTGTAAACCCTAACCCTGCCTTCGTCACCAGGTTAATGGGTGAGTTATAGAGACACCGCCTTTAAGTCCATATGCACCATTATACTGTTGGTATAATAATTCACGGGCGTGAATTTCTAACACAACCTGAAAACACGATTCAAATCTAACATGGAATTTGTGGGTTTAAGTTTAGTCTAAACGGGTTTGGATCGGTTTCAGGTTGAACTCGCGAACCCGTTTAACTAAACATGTCTGGTTCGGGTCAACCCGGTCGGTTTAACCCATTTAAATTATATTATTTTTTTACAATATGTTTTGTGTCATACATTAAATTGATGTGTAGTTTATGTCATAATCGTAACTTAAAGAGAAATTAATACGATTTTACAATTTAATTGTAATTTTATTAGATACATTTGTGTTTTATTAGTAAATTTTAAATTTAATACATTAACTGATCCACTGGAAGGAAGATCTACGCTTAGACCAGCCGACATTTGGTCTTCGGATAGATAGGAGGAAAACATGCATGTGTGGATTTAACAGGCGTCTGCCCCCTTGTGGGCTTAGGGGGTAGTGTTTTCACGGTGGGTTAGGCTGCTTTAAAAGCTGTTTCGGGCAAATGACCAAACACGAAAAAGCATGCCTTGACAACCAGCACGTGTTTATCCCATTTGTCTTTTATACTTTTGGGTTCCATGCGCTAGAGGCTATGGACATACTTAGCCGATTTCAAAGGGTCATGCACAGTAATGTTATGACCCCGAGATCTATGGATGTAATTTTCAAAAGACTTAGTTTTGCTATTCAGAAAGGGGTAGCGGCGCAGCTTGTTGCCCGTTTACCTTCTATCTCGTATAATTATTGAAAAGAAGACAAATTACTTTAATATATTATTTTGTGGAAAAACAATAAAAAGATAAAAAAATCGGGTTGAATAGAATAACTTTGAGGGAATGATGTGACTTATGTAATGAGTGATTCTATTCCCATGACCAAACAAACACACATTTTTTACATTCACTCGTAATAGACTAATAGTCTTATTATTTCACCTCTCATTTCTATATACCGAACACTACCTTAACATTTTATATCACAAGAAACCTAAAAAAAAGAGTTAATTACTGTTTTCGTCCATATGGTTTGTCAAAAATCACTATTTCAGTCCATTAGTTTAAAAATTGCGATTTCAGTCCCTGTGGTTTCACTTTCGTAACCATTTCAGTCTCTGTGGTTTCACTTTCGTAATCACTTCAATCAATTTATTCTGTAAGTACAGGGACTGAAATGGTTGCGAGGTGGACTGAAATGGTTACGAAAGTAAAACCACTGAGACTGAAATCGCAATTTTTAAACTAATGGATTGAAATAGTGATTTTTGACAAACCACATGAACGATTAATTAACTCTAAAAAAACATTGGTTGCTAAAGGCTATACGGGGTGGCCTGCCGTTAGAGATTGACATGCTTTGGATCAGTAAATTTATACGTATTATTATAATTTTATTCACATTTAATAACTATTTTATTAAGATGTTCTATGGATGCATATCTTGTCATGTTGCATGTGTTTATTTGTAAATTTTATTTTATATTTATATGTTTTTTTGTCTCAAACTAAGAACCCGAAGCATCCTAGTATGGATAGGAATCTACGCCAATTATAAAGAACGACTTTTGGCTATTTTGTCAAAAGAAATTATTATCATTCAACACTGTATTTTATTATTATTAAATAGTTTAATACTATATCTTGAATTATTGTCTTATGCTTTTAACTACAATTATATAACGTTAAATTAGAACCATAAATTATTATTAAATAGTTTAATAATATATATCTTGAAATATTGTCTTATGCTTTAACTTATAGTAATGATAACTACAATTATATAACGTTAAATTGGAACCATAAAATAGTTGAATAACCAAATAGCTTTAGGCAACCAACTCAGAAAACATGACAATTGGAAAAGAAACGCCTCAACCGAGGTTACAAATGAAACACGAAGCTTAAGTATGATAATAATTCAAATTTTTTTTTTGAGTATCAAACTTCCATTAAAATACCAAAATAACAAATTACAAAAAGTGACAGGTAAACGGGCAACAAGCTGCGCCGCAAAAATGAGACCGATCGAGCTAGCTAGATGCAAACGGCAAAAATGTGACTGTCTGTTTATCACAACCATAATAGTCACAATAAGAATGCCATGTTAACATCAACACACTAATAACGCTAATCATGAGCGCACCAATCTTCCATGAATATCCAACGAAACTGTCGATAGATTTTAAAACCATTAGCAACCAAAGTGCGAGCTTCTTCAAGAGCAAATATGACTTCATCCTCAATTGACTTTCATAAGCCTTTTTAATTTCATCCATCATTAGCTGCAACTTGGATTTCTCTTTAGCTTTCATTGTTGATGTAGAGGCGCTCATCCCTGTGAAGAGTTTGGCAACTTCATACACATCAATTCCATGTATCCACTAAGTAGGAAGCTATCCGAGTTGGCCGTCACTGCTTCATATGCAACCAAATTTCTTAATATAACATCGGAGTCTTTGTTCAAAGTAAGTCTTGGCAGGCGGTAAATCTCTTTCCCGACGATCTTTATACTTTGAATGCCTTGGTCTTCTTTTAGGCTGTAAAACTGGAATCCAGCTTTATCATGAAGTTTAGAAGCTGTAGGGATGAGAACATCACTTTGGGTGAAAGTTTCTAGAATGGAGACAGTTTGGTAAAATACTTGAGCAACCTCTTTATTTGGAATTGTTGGATCGAATTTCGAAAGGTTTCCAGCCGCTAGTGTCGTAGGCTTTGAAGCATTGTAGGGCTGATCATCCAGTTTTTCCGTATTCTGAAATACTTCATATGCTTGAACAATCTCTTTCTTTGAATTTCTTTTAATTAACTTAAGCGTTTCCAGCAGCTGGTGTCTTACGCTTAAAAACATTGACGGGCTGATCATCATCGTCGTCCTTAGGGACATTGTTTATGATTGAATAATACATATAGTCGAGAAGGTGGTCTACATTAGAAGGAGCTTTTGACTCCAATCACAACATAAGTGGTGAATGGATCTCACAAAAAGCGCGAAATATGGAAGGTGAAAAGTTACTGACTGAACTGGAGGAACTACCTGATGATGAATGCTGCAAAGCATCGTCGATATGCTTCAACACCATAAACGGAATTTGGTTCTCTACCATCAATACATCTTTTGCCACCATTCTTTTCTTTGCATCATAAACAAGTAGCTTTTTATGAGGAACATCTAATAAGTTTTCCCACTCATATTGATTGTCTACTGTCACTATAATCTCTTTCTGGCGTAGAAGTGGAGGTAACTCCTCGAGTTGCATCTCTAGAAGCTCTTTATATTTAGCATCTTCCTCTAAATGCTGTTGAAACTCGTAGACTTCATGCTTAACTTCATGTGCTTTATTCTTTAAAAAAAGTAGATACTGATCATCTACTGAACCATTAATATAACTACGGAACAGATTAAGCAAGAAGAGACCATCAATGGCATAAATCATAGTCAATGGAACATCATCAATTTGTAGGAACATGTCATAACATGAACGAATCATGGGGACTAAGTTTGCAACGCTATAAGCGATGGAATCATAATCCTTAAGATTGTAATCATTAAGGACCTTTCTCATGACAGCAAGTTTTTTCTGCTCCATCTTCTTGTATGGCCACTGTCGAAAATGATGAAGCGGACCTAGCCTGATCTGCTGTGGTTCATAGGCCTCAGGTTTTGTTTGGGTTATGGTATCAGGTAACTGAAATATCGAAACAGAAGGGGATTCGATATCAAGTTGGGGCTGATTATGAAAAATGTCGTTAATTTCCTCAACCCATGTATGCTCTTTAGGGTCTGAAATCAACACTGTATCTGTGGAGGCCATATAAGTGTCAATGCATTATATATTCTGTTCATGAACATTAGTTTGTGCTCATTTGTGTTCGTCAACGTTTGTGTTTGCTCATTGCCTAAAATTAACAAACAAACACAAACGAATACGAACAAGTTCATTTCCTTGACAAACAAACACGGACATAAAAACTCGTTCGATAAGTGTTCGTGAACGGTTCGCAAACACATATATTTCTTAACAAACGAACACGGACAAGCTCTTGTTCGTGTTCGTTTGATTCGTTTACAGCCCTACACGGGGTTGTATGATAGTCATATTGTATAATTGAAAAATGAAATTAAGTACTATAATATGTAAAGAAAATTACAAATAAATAATGTGTATAATACAAATTATATAAAATATAATGTCGATGATGTTTTAGTTGTTTGAAAATATTTATTTGTGTTTGGATTAAGCATTACTAAAAATCAAGGGTGAGGATGATACTGATTAATTGAACCAGAAACAAAAAAAAAAAAAATTCGACTAAAACTAATGCCAACGTTTTGTTCTTTCATTTTTTTTTGAAAGTGGAACTTACAATTCATGTTCGGTTATGCCTCGCTCCAAAATCAAACCACACAAAACCGAGCTCCAAAACAAACCACACTATAAAATTAAGAGACCGGTTATTGTACAAATTACCTTAACATACGAAGCGTACGAGATTAAGTATCAACATGTGAAAAATGGTTCATAACATGTGATTTTGGTATTTTTGAACATCATGAGATTTTGTTTTTTTATAACATGCGAAATTGTTTTATATAAACATACGATTTTTTTTGAACTGATCTTCAGATTTTACAACATGCGACTTTTTGTTATAACGTGCGAATTTGACAATGCATACACTCGTACGTTGCAAAATGTAATACACTTTCACATAAGACTAAATTGTATCTAACTTGTTTGCATGTGTGCTATTCAGTTTATGTCTCAAATTTATTATTTGTGGTTAAAAGTTTGATGCTCAAGTTCATTATCTGTGAAGGCCATATGATGATCATGATACAGATGATGGTACTTAGGATACATTAACTATGTAAATGTGATGTGTTTTTATAATATGTTACTAGATGTGAACTTTGTGCTACTTGTAATTTAAAAACTTCAATTTGTTTAATTAGATATTAATCCCCTTAATCATGCATTGCCATTATAATTAAAAATTATATATATAAAGACTTGATGCGGTTCTAGGAATAAATTACGTCACCAAACACAACGTCAAACTCCATTAGTTGCTTGTTATTTTTTCGAGGTTATTATCTTTCAATTAACGAATATGTTTTCTTCTTTGTTTTTTTTTTCAATCAAGATAAAAGATATTCTTAAACATGCTTATAAATACGAGGTATCCAAAGCATGCCACACCAAACGTCGTTCGAACTAACCCCACTTTGAGATATCCCCGCGCGTCCACACCTGGATGCACTCCGAATTCCATACGTTACATACATATTTCTCGATTTTCTCTAGGTTTTAGTGTACGTTACCAGGCTAACACATGCGAACCATATGAAAGACCCGGTAATCATGGGGGCCCACATGATTACGAAGGTGAAGTATGGCGGCATGCAAGGCCCAATTACGAGCAAAGCCCAAGACATCCTATGGATGTAGTAGATTTATTATTCTATATTTATTTTATGTTCATTCCTAAATACGACACATGACACCTAAAACGTCAAACTCATACTCTCGATGTGTATTTCTTGTAGATGTCTTCCAGTCTCTCTCGTAGAAAAATGAGATCAGAAAAATCCCGCGAGCGCATGGCTGCCCAAATCGCTCAACAAATGGCGGCCGTAATACCTGTAACATCCGTCAAAAACGGATTTACCAAACCCGCTCCATTTATCAACCGAACAGTCAGTCAAAAATTTCGTTGCGAATTAAATGCCCAAAATATTTTTAAACGATACTTAATCGATTATTATACGGGAATATATATTTAGTTTTTGAAAAACTGTTGAAAATCGCAAAATAAAAATAAAAGTCCTCTGCCGGGTTTCGAACCCGGGTCAGCACCGGTTCAACAACAAGCCTTATCGCACAACACACAAACCACTGCGCCACTGATATTACTTGTTAAATATTAGAATCATTAAATTGATATCATGACGTTACGAATTCAAAACCGGCGCCCAATAGTTCAGTCGTCGGAAATCCCGGAAATCTCGCGAGTCTTAACGACAACTTACGTTATAACGTAAACCATTACTAAGACATCGGTTATAACCGACGTCTGAGTCCGCGACACCTTCTATAACCGCCAGAGTTTTTATAACCGATGAATACAGTCGGAAATCAGACCAGGTTCTTCGACGATTTGCCCTATAAATTCACCCACAACCCACTGCAAACCTTTTCGCTCAAAACCACACATTTTCTCGGCGTAATTCCACTCGCCGGAATTTCTCTGCTCATCGCCGGAAAACCGGTTTCCTCAATTCCGAGCCTTATTGAACCTCCTAAACTTATACCGAAGTTACCCACATATTTTGTAAGCTTTCTGGAGACTCTCTGCTGCAAGACACACGTCGCCGAGGTGATTGCTGTCGCCGGAGTTTCTGCCGGAAAACAGAGGAGTCCAGTCGGTATACCTCTTCGCCTAAATTCTTCTTCTTTTCACTTATATCTCACCATAATGAACTGAAACACACTAAAGAACATGTTTTAAACCTCGAACCAGTCTGTTGTCGAGTCTGGTTAAAACCCATCGAAGAAGATGAAGTTCTGTATCGTATAAGTTTAATTAAAATCAACTTATTACTCGGGTTAGACACACAGTCCAGCGGTGGACTGTGTGCACATTAATCATACAAACGTCGCGAGTTCGAATCCTGTTTCACACACGCCGCTTTAATAAAATGCCTTTTTGTTTTGTTAACCGAACCGGAGTCGCCACTGGTATATGTTAAGTATATTAATAACCGGAATAATAACCAAGTTAGACACACAGTCCAGCGGTGGACTGTGTGTATGTTTATATCACAGGTCACGCGTTCGAGTCCGGGCTACTGCACCGACTCGGACAATTATCTATTCTTTTTAATTAAGACAGAAAAGGAAATAACTAATTTGTGTTTAAGTATAATAAAAATCAGTAAAGTTAACAAGTTGCACACACAGTCCAGCGGTGGACTGTGTGTTAGTTTAAGCCACAGGTCCCGGGTTCGAGACCTGTGGAGCGCACCGTTTCGTTGATTAAACTGTTTTTAAAATAAAATGATTTTCGGTTTAAACTAATTAATATATATATATATATATAATTAAAATCAGATATATAACGGGTTAGACACGTAGCTCAGTTGGTAGAGCTGCGTGCACGCGTACGGGAGGTCTCGGGTTCGAGCCTCACTCAGCGCACCTATATTTCGAATCGAACCGGTCAACGGTCAGAGAAAAAAAATCAAAATTATTTTTATTTAATTATTTTAATTAAAAATCAATTAAAAATACTTAAAAATAACATTTTTAAGGTTAGAAAATAGCCTTAAACTCACAAAAATACACCCAACAATCCTACTAAAATAGATTAATAAAATCCGTTTACTTACCAAACCAAAATGCGATTTATCTAGGTTAATCTCACTCGTGGTTAAAACCACTTCGCGTGCATTTCAACATCATCAACCGAACGCACCCACTGTGAGTGAATCTTACAACTCCCCCTTTTAAATTACACGTTTTGGGGTGTGTCATGTGTTATGAAAATAATTAACTTATTTATTTAAACTTGTGCCATACCACATCATGACCTAAACTTAGATTGTTTATATTGTTGTGATTACTTATTTCCTTTTGTCAAATTATATGAAACTCATTCATTAAGCCCATCAGTTCCTCGTGGGAGACGAGTTGAACAACGCGTGCCACAAATCAAATTCATTATTGTTTATGTGTGTATCATTGAGTTTATATTGTTTGTAGTTGTGTCATTCATATTATCATGTTTATGCAATTCATTCATTAAGCCCCTCAGTTCCTCGTGAGAGACGAGTTGTGCATCGCGTGCCTCTAAATGTTCCATTATTATTCATGTGTGTTTCATTTAATATCTTATGATTGTTGATTAAGTTTACATCTATTTTTACTCATGTTTGGTTGTGCACATATTTCATAATCAATTTAAATAAATTTGTTCAAATGTTTTCCATAGGATTCACTCGCCAACATTATGTTGATCCAAAAACCCTTTTACACATGATACAGGTGAACAGGTTGAAGCAAGGAAAACATAGGATATGCCTTAGAAGAGAACAAAGAAGTTTAGATTGTTAGTTAGAACATGTTGTAACATTTATTGTAAATTTCCATTTAATTTGTATTAAAGAATATGAAACGCATAATAAATGTCATGAGCTTTGATGATAACCCAATCATGCCCCGATCACCTTTTCCGCTGCGGGTCGGGGTGTGACAGATTGGTATCAGAGCCATGACTATAGGGATATAGGATAGGTTATTAGACCCTTAGAGCCTGTACTATAGTCTGTCTAAATTTTTAATTGATTAGGTGGTTACATACAAACTTGTGATATTTATTTGTTTCATATTTGTTTACATTTACAGTCAAACATACATGCTTATATACATATTCATTATACATATATACATATTCATTATACATATATCGATGTTCATGTATTCAATTTATTTTCATACTCTCATTATCCAAAGATTTTGTGCAATTTTCAAATCTCATCAAAGTAAGTTCTGCGACGGGCATGTAGTAACTGGAAGGGTACAAGTACCGGTAGTCGGAACGTCCTGTCTAGGCTGGCATTCGTATAAATCCAATATAACGGACCAGTTTGCCTACCTGGGGACCAACGATGAGAGTACGAAGGACCTATTAGGCCAAAGCATGCCACACCAAACGTCGTTCGAACTAACCCTACTTTGAGGTGTCACCGTGTCTACACCTGGACACATTCCGAATATCACACGTTTTATACATATTTCTTGATTTTCTCCGGGTTTTTGTGTACGCAACCTGGCAAACCCGTGCGAACCATATGAAAAACCGGTATTCATGGGGGCCCACATGATTACACAGGTAAAGTATGACGGCATGTAGGGCCTAACAGCGAGCAAAACCCAAGACATCCTATGGATGTAGTAGATTTATTTATCTATATTATTTTATGAATGTTCATTCCTAATGCGACCCATGAACCCAAAAACATCCAACTCATACTTTTGTCATGTATTCCTTGTAGATGTCTTCTAACCTCGCCCGTAGGAAGACGAGAGCAAGAAAAGCCCGCGAATGCATGGCTGCCTTAATCGCTCAACAAATGGCTGCCGTAATACCCAACATTGTAATCCAAGTTCAACAAGCACTTACCGCTAATCCTGTCAATCAAGCAAACCAAAACATTATCAACTCTCCCCCAAATACCACTAAATGCACCTACAAGCACTTCAAATCATGCGACCCTCCGAAATACAAAGGGACTGAAGGCGTCACCGCTCTCCTCCATTGGTTTGAAGAAATGGGGAATACTTTTCTAAATTGCGATTGCCCTGATGATCGCAAAGTGCGTTATGCTACCGGTCGACTATATGGGATAACACTTATTTGGTGGAATACAGAGAAGGCCAAACGAGGCGTCGACGATGCTATGACCTTAACTTGGAACGAATTGAAGGAAATCATGACCAGACGATTTTGCCCAAGGAGCGAAATCAAGAAGTTAGAAGATGAATTTTACTCATTGAAGCAAATGGAAGGAGACCACATCACCTACAACAAAAGATTCCTCGAGTTACATCAAATGGTTCCCAACATGTTCACTCCCCTCTACCGTTTGATCGAGCACTATATTCTTGGTCTTCCGTCAAAGATTCAAGACCCTGTAATAGTGCCAAGCCTGCAACTTTGGAAGCAGCAATGGAGCTAGCAACAGAGCTCACCGAGAACCGAATCCGAAACAAAGACTTCAAGGAGGAGAAGGAGGATAAAAAAACGACTGAAACCTCCGACTCCACCCAAACCGAATCCCTTTCTCAACCCAATCCTAAGAGAAGAAGAGACGGGCGACTTTTCGCTGCTACTCAACGAAATCAACCAGTTTTACACGCTATACCCATCCAAGCTATCCCAATCACTCAAGTGGCACCCGACCCAGCTTACCCAAATAAGAAACCATATCTTGGACCTCATCCTCGATGCAACAACTGTTTTTATCATCATCCCCTTACCTTACCTTGTCGGCTATGTACAACTTGTGGACGCTATGGTCATTTGAGCAATGTTTGTCGCACCTTTCAAAACCAAACCTCTTCCCCTACTCAAAACATGACCCAAACTTATCATCAACCCCAATACCCCGTGTTCCCATATGCTCGAGCTTGTTTCAATTGTGGCGACCCTACCCACTTTAGAAACACATGCCCTCAATTGGTTAACGTTATCAACACTCAAGCCCAATCAAACCCAGTTAACCAAGTAAACCAAGAAAACCCAACCACTATGCCACCAGCAAGAGGAAGAGTCTTCAATATCAACGCCAATCCTGTCGAAGATAATGACGGCCCAAACGAAGATACCCAACTAGTTCTCTTCGCCGAAGATCCAGATTCAACTCCTGTTGTTTAGTTTTATGTTTTTTCTTTATCACATCAAACCAATCATAACTTAAGGATAAAGCCAATGAAACTTTGACAAGAGTACGGTGGATACACCGCTGGTACTTCCTATATATAAGTATTCTTGTCAAAGGATCAGAAGCATTATCTGGCGGTTATGAGAGGTTCCATGTGTAGACTGTTAGAGTAAATATTGAATATTATATATTATATATTGTTTTCAGTATATGCTTTTGCCGAGGCCGCAGCTCCCCATCCATCGAGGTTGAGCTTGATCCCCATTTTATTATGCGGTTGATCTTAGCGTGCCCGCACGATCGGCTCCGTTTGATTGAGCCTTGATCGGTTATTTCATTTTACATTTCAATACATGCAATACGCTCGGCTCCGTTTGATTGAGCCTTGAGTGCACAGTTCAATTTACATTTCCAGTTCATGCAATACGTTCGGCTCCGTTTGATTGAGCCTTGAGCGCACATACAATTTCATTATCAGTATCTTGTGGTTGTGGTGTTTGTAGTAGAGTCGCATAGAACTAATCATAACTTGCGGATAAAGTCAATGAGAATTTGACAAGAATATGGTGGATACGCCGCTGGTACTTCCTATATATAAGTATTCTTGTCAAATGATCGGAGGCATTATCAGGCGGTTATGAGAGGTTTCATGCATAGGCTGTTTGTGTGATTAAGTTATTCAATTTCAGTACATGCAATACGCTCGGCTCCGTTTGATTGAGCCTTGAGCACACAGACAATAACAATTTCAGTACATTCAATACGTTCGGCTCCGTTTGATTGAGCCTTGAGCGCACAGACATTTCATTTTCAGTACATGCAATACGATCGGCTCCGTTTGATTGAGCCTTGATCGCACAAATATATTTCATTTCAGTATTTTATGTTTGTTGTATTGGTTGTAGAGTTATAGGACTAATCATAATTCACTGATAAAACCAATGAAAATTTGACAAGAATATGGTGGATACGCCGCTGGTACTTCCTATATATAAGTATTCTTGTCAAAGGATCAGAGGCATTATCGGACGGTTATGAGAAGTTCTATGTAGGATTTATTAGTTTCTTGGTAACCAATCATAACTTGTGGATAAAACTAATGAAAATTTGGCAAGAATATGGTGGATACGCCGCTGGTACTTCCTATATATAAGTATTCTTGCCAAAGGATCAGAGGCATTATCAGGTGGTTATGAGAAGTTCCATGTAGGATTTAGTATTGCCTTGGTTGGAATTTATATCATCTTGCTATTTAAAGAGATTGGATTGTGTTCCATTTCTACATAAACTAACATCTCCATCATAACAAATGAGAGAGGAACTTCCACCATTCAAACATATATGCAATCAGAATGTGGATTCAAATATTTGCTGTTGTGTTTATCCATGTTCGAATATTAGCTGTTGTGTTTATTTATGTTCAAATATCATTTGTTGTGTTTTTATTTATGTTCCATGTAGGTTGTAGTGTTAGAAGTTTTGCCTTAGGATATAACCATACTTTCCCAAATGTATCTAAACTCTTATGCATGATATCATTTTTAGCGAATCATTCCTGCTTATCAATACTTATACAGTAGGCAACAAAAAACGATTCCTGTAATAGGGTACTTAACCCTTACAAGGAACGTTACCGCCTCGAACAAAAACCTAAACCCTTATTTTTTTCTAAGCATATAATTGTCAAACTAAACACCATCATTCTTTTAGTCAAATATATCACAATTTAAATTTCGGGACGAAATTTCTAAAAAGCAGGGGATACTGTAACATCCGTCAAAAACGGATTTACCAAACCCGCTCCGTTTATCAACCGAACAGTCAGTCAAAAATTTCGTTGCGAATTAAATGCCCAAAATATTTTTAAACGATACTTAATCGATTATTATACGGGAATATATATTTAGTTTTTGAAAAACTGTTGAAAATCGCAAAATAAAAATAAAAGTCCTCTGCCGGGTTTCGAACCCGGGTCAGCACCGGTTCAACAACAAGCCTTATCGCACAACACACAAACCACTGCGCCACTGATATTACTTGTTAAATATTAGAATCATTAAATTGATATCATGACGTTACGAATTCAAAAACCGGCGCCCAATAGTTCAGTCGTCGGAAATCCCGGAAATCTCGCGAGTCTTAACGACAACTTACGTTATAACGTAAACCATTACTAAGACATCGGTTATAACCGACGTCTGAGTCCGCGACACCTTCTATAACCGCCAGAGTTTTTATAACCGATGAATACAGTCGGAAATCAGACCAGGTTCTTCGACGATTTGCCCTATAAATTCACCCACAACCCACTGCAAACCTTTTCGCTCAAAACCACACATTTTCTCGGCGTAATTCCACTCGCCGGAATTTCTCTGCTCATCGCCGGAAAACCGGTTTCCTCAATTCCGAGCCTTATTGAACCTCCTAAACTTATACCGAAGTTACCCACATATTTTGTAAGCTTTCTGGAGACTCTCTGCTGCAAGACACACGTCGCCGAGGTGATTGCTGTCGCCGGAGTTTCTGCCGGAAAACAGAGGAGTCCAGTCGGTATACCTCTTCGCCTAAATTCTTCTTCTTTTCACTTATATCTCACCATAATGAACTGAAACACACTAAAGAACATGTTTTAAACCTCGAACCAGTCTGTTGTCGAGTCTGGTTAAAACCCATCGAAGAAGATGAAGTTCTGTATCGTATAAGTTTAATTAAAATCAACTTATTACTCGGGTTAGACACACAGTCCAGCGGTGGACTGTGTGCACATTAATCATACAAACGTCGCGAGTTCGAATCCTGTTTCACACACGCCGCTTTAATAAAATGCCTTTTTGTTTTGTTAACCGAACCGGAGTCGCCACTGGTATATGTTAAGTATATTAATAACCGGAATAATAACCAAGTTAGACACACAGTCCAGCGGTGGACTGTGTGTATGTTTATATCACAGGTCACGCGTTCGAGTCCGGGCTACTGCACCGACTCGGACAATTATCTATTCTTTTTAATTAAGACAGAAAAGGAAATAACTAATTTGTGTTTAAGTATAATAAAAATCAGTAAAGTTAACAAGTTGCACACACAGTCCAGCGGTGGACTGTGTGTTAGTTTAAGCCACAGGTCCCGGGTTCGAGACCTGTGGAGCGCACCGTTTCGTTGATTAAACTGTTTTTAAAATAAAATGATTTTCGGTTTAAACTAATTAATATATATATATATATATAATTAAAATCAGATATATAACGGGTTAGACACGTAGCTCAGTTGGTAGAGCTGCGTGCACGCGTACGGGAGGTCTCGGGTTCGAGCCTCACTCAGCGCACCTATATTTCGAATCGAACCGGTCAACGGTCAGAGAAAAAAAATCAAAATTATTTTTATTTAATTATTTTAATTAAAAATCAATTAAAAATACTTAAAAATAACATTTTTAAGGTTAGAAAATAGCCTTAAACTCACAAAAATACACCCAACAATCCTACTAAAATAGATTAATAAAATCCGTTTACTTACCAAACCAAAATGCGATTTATCTAGGTTAATCTCACTCGTGGTTAAAACCACTTCGCGTGCATTTCAACATCATCAACCGAACGCACCCACTGTGAGTGAATCTTACAACTCCCCCTTTTAAATTACACGTTTTGGGGTGTGTCATGTGTTATGAAAATAATTAACTTATTTATTTAAACTTGTGCCATACCACATCATGACCTAAACTTAGATTGTTTATATTGTTGTGATTACTTATTTCCTTTTGTCAAATTATATGAAACTCATTCATTAAGCCCATCAGTTCCTCGTGGGAGACGAGTTGAACAACACGTGCCACAAATCAAATTCATTATTGTTTATGTGTGTATCATTGAGTTTATATTGTTTGTAGTTGTGTCATTCATATTATCATGTTTATGCAATTCATTCATTAAGCCCCTCAGTTCCTCGTGAGAGACGAGTTGTGCATCGCGTGCCTCTAAATGTTCCATTATTATTCATGTGTGTTTCATTTAATATCTTATGATTGTTGATTAAGTTTACATCTATTTTTACTCATGTTTGGTTGTGCACATATTTCATAATCAATTTAAATAAATTTGTTCAAATGTTTTCCATAGGATTCACTCGCCAACATTATGTTGATCCAAAAACCCTTTTACACATGATACAGGTGAACAGGTTGAAGCAAGGAAAACATAGGATATGCCTTAGAAGAGAACAAGAAGTTTAGATTGTTAGTTAGAACATGTTGTAACATTTATTGTAAATTTCCATTTAATTTGTATTAAAGAATATGAAACGCATAATAAATGTCATGAGCTTTGATGATAACCCAATCATGCCCCGATCACCTTTTCCGCTGCGGGTCGGGGTGTGACAATACCCAACATCGTAGTTCAAGTTCAACAGGCCCTTACCGCAAATCCCGTCAACCCAATCCACCAAGAAGATCAAAACATTGTCAATCCTTCCCCAAAAGCCACTAAATGCACCTACAAACATTTCAAATCCTGCGATCCTCCAAAATACGAAGGGACTGAAGGTGTCACCGCTCTCCTCCATTGGTTTGAGGAGATGGAAAACACTTTTCTCAATTGCGACTGTCCCGATGATCGCAAGGTGCGATATGCTACCGGTCGTTTGCTCGGAGTAGCACTTACATGGTGGAATAAAGAGAAGGCCAAGCGAGGTGCTGAGAATGCTATGACTTTGACTTGGGAAGAGTTGAAGGAAATCATGACAAGACGGTTCTGTCCAAGAAGCGAAATCAAGAAATTGGAAGATGAGTTCTATTCTTTGAAACAAAAAGAGGGCGACCACACCACATACAACAAGAGATTCCTTGAGTTAAATCAGATGATCCCCAACTTGTTCACTCCCCTCTACCGTTTGATTGAGCACTACATTCGCGGTCTTCCTTCAAAAATTCAAGACCCTGTAATAAGTACCACACCTGCGACTTTGGAAGCAGCAATGGAGTTAGCTACAGAGCTCACCGAAAACCGCATACGGAATAAAAACTTTAAGGAGGAGAAGAAGAAGGATAAAGCATCAACCGAAACCCCAAACTCCACCCAAACCGAATCCTCTTCTCAAACCACTTATAAGAGAAAACGAGATGGACAAATCTTCGCTGTCACCCAACACAACCAACCAGCTTCACAAGTTGTACCCCTCCAAGCTATCCCAATCACTCAAGTAGCACCCAACTCAACTTACCCAAATAAGAAACCTTACTTTGGACCTCACCCTCAATGCAACACCTGTTTTTATCACCATCCATCTACCTTACCTTGTCGACTATGTGCGAATTGTGGACGCTATGGTCATTTGAGCAAGGTTTGCCGCACCTCTCAAAACCAAACCTCACCCCCTACTCAAAACATGATCCAAACATATCAACAACCCAATACCCCATGTTTCCATATGTTCGAGCTTGTTTTAATTGTGGCGACCCTACCCACTTTAGAAACACGTGCCCTCGACTGGTTAACATCATAAACGTCCAAGCTCAAGCAAATCCAGTTAACCAAGCAAATCAAGAAAACCTAACCACTAGGCCACCAGCAAGAGGAAGAGCTTACAACATCAACGCCAATCCTGTTGAAGATAATAACGGCCCAAACAAATCACCCAACTAGTTTTCTTCACCAAAAATCAAGATTCAACTCCAACCGCTTAGTTTTTATGTTTTCTTTATGTTATCTCAATCTTCACGTATCTCAATTATAAATTGGAAATTTATCCAAGAATCTTAATGCGAATTACTATTTCAGTTTTGTTTTATACTCATTGATTTAACATTCATATCATCATACATCTCGACGTATCTCAATCTCATCATTTAAAGAAGTTGGGTTGTGTCTCACTTTTACCTAGACTAACCCTTCATCATAACAAACGAGAGAGGTATTGTCGTCATTCAATCATGTATACCTTCAGATTTGAGACTCAAGTTTTGGTTGTTGTGTTTGTTTATGTTTTAGAGTCACATAGAAATAATCATAATTTACTGATAAAGCCAATGAAAATTTGACAAGAATATGGTGGATACGCCGCTGGTACTTCCTATATATAAGTATTCTTGCCGAATGATCAGAGGCATTGTCAGGCGGTTATGAGAAGTTCCATGTAGGATTTAGTAATGTCATGGTTGAAGTTTGTTTTATACTCACTGATTTAGCATTCATATCATCATACATCTCAACGTATCTCAATCTCATCATTCAAAGAAGTTGGGTTGTGTCTCACTTCTACATAGACTAACCTCTTCATCATAACAAACGAGAGAGGTACTGTCATCATTCAAACATGTATACTTTCAGAATTAAGACTCAAGCTTTGGTTGTTGTGTTTGTTTATGTTCTAGAGTCACATAGAACTAATCATAACTTACTGATAAAGCCAATGAAAATTTGACAAGAATATGGTGGATACGCCGCTGGTACTTCCTATATATAAGTATTCTTGCCAAAGGATCAGAGGCATTGTCAGGCGGTTATGAGAGGTTCCATGTAGGTTATAGTGGTAGAAGTTTTGTTTTAGGATATAACCTTATCTTTCCAAACGTATCGATTCTCTCAAAACTCTTGTGCATGAGATCATATCTAGTCAATCAACTCTGTTTATCAATATTCCTTATCTTAGGCATCAAAAAGCGATTCTTGTAGCAGGGTATCCAACCCTTACTAGGAACGTTACCGCCTCCAATAAATTTAAACTTTCACCATCTTCTAATTATGTAATTGTCAAATTAAAACACCCTCTCCACAAGTCAAATATACCACTATTACTTAAATTTCGGGACGAAATTTCTAAAAGTAGGGGATACTGTAACATCCGTAAAAAAAACGGGTTTCCAAAACCCGCTTCGTTTATTAACCGAATAGTCAGTCATAATTTTCGTCGCGTATATATTGGTTATTTTAATTTTAAACGATACATAATTAATAAACATTGTTAGAATTTAAAACATAATTAATAAATCATAAAAAATAAGATAATAAAAAATATTTGAGGCTGCCGGGTTTCGAACCCGGGTCAGCCGGTTCAACAAGTAAACAACACACCACTCCGCCACACGCTGTCTTTGTTAACATAATGAAACAATTAATACTTATAATAAAACTCAAAACTCAAACTCAGTAATCAGCGTGCCCAATTCGCAGTCGCCGGAAATACCGACGATTTCGCCAATTGTCGACAGTTTCCTTTGACTAAACGCGTGTATTAACCTCGACATCGGTTATAACCGATGTCTAGCCCCAATTATAGTCGTAACCGCCGGAAAATCTTGAATACTCGGTTTTGAAAACTGAAATCGGGCAACTTCTGTCAATCTATAAATACCATGTGTATTTCTCTCAAAACCTGCTTACACTCGCACAACTTTCACTCTCTTTACAAGTCGCTATTCATCAATAAACACCTCGCCGGAATTCTCTGCAAGTCGCCGGAAAACCGAACCCATTTCATCTCTTCTGCCTTACTCTAAAATAAGACTTCTAGAGCTTAGACAGAAAGCACCACACTCACCTCAAACTTCTGATAGAGCCTCTGTCGCAAGATAAACTTCGCCGAAGTTAACCTCAGCCGCCGGAACTTCATCGGAGATCACAACTGTTCGGTACAGCACCTTTAATCCTTTCTGTTTAAATTATTTCGTTAACAGTATTGATCAATCAACTAATTCATAAAAATTTTCGATTAAACAGTCGGGTGGATTATCTGGTTTTATAAATCGAAGAAGATGAATTTTTGAAATGGGTATAAATATAATAAAAACCGGAATAATAACCGGGTTAGACACACAGTCCAGTGGTGGACTGTGTGCAAACATAACGTACACGTCCCGGGTTCGACTCTGTCCTTGTTCCGATTCGTCACAATATTCAAACCTTTTTATAAAACCCAAATACGGAACTTGTCAGTAAGTATATAAAAGAAATAAAAATCATAATATAAACGGGTTAGTCACCCAGCCCAGTTGGTAGGGCTGGGTGCGTTGCAAAACCAAGGTCTCGAGTTCGAAACACATACTGCGCACCGGTTCGATCAGTTAAAACCCTTTTTAAATAAATTAATTTCTGAATTAATCTAATTAATATATAAATATAATTAAAATCAGATTTATTTCAGGTTAGACACGTAGCTCAGTTGGTAGAGCTGCATGCACGCGTACGGGAGGTCACGAGTTCGAACCTCACTCAGCGCACATAATAAACACAATCAGACCGGTCAACGGTCAACATTTTTATTTATTTATTTATTTAATCAGAAAATTATTTAAAAATACTTAAAAATAATATTTTTATAGTTAGAAAATGTCCTTAAACTCACGAAAATAAATCTAGAAATCCTATTAAGGTTATGAATTAAAATTATTAATCTCAAATAAAATCCATTTATTTACCGAACCATTATGTTATTATTAGGTTAGTTTCTATCGTGGTTAAATCCAATTCGTGCGAATTCATCATCAATCCAAGAAACGCAACCACTGTGAGTGAATTCTTACAAATTCCCCTTTTTATTCATGTTTTGGGGTGTATCATGTGTCGCTTAAATTAATTCGCTTATTCAAACTCGTGCTATACCATTATATGATCTAAACTTAGAATGTAAATATTGTTTGTTGTGATGTATTACATATTGTCAAGTTGTGTGCAAATTATTCATTAGGCCCATCAGTTCCTCGTGGGAGACGAGTTGAACAACGCGTCTCTCAAAAACATTCATTAGGCCCATCAGTTCGTTGAACAACGCGTGCCTCAAAAATCATTCATTAGGCCCATCAGTTCCTCGTGGGAGACGAGTTGAACAACGCGTGCCTCAAAAACAATCATTTGGTGTATGAGTGTGCAATATTTAATATTATGTGTTTTGGAATAAATTTACATCTACATTTACTCATATGTGGTTATGCACTTTATTTTATAATTGATTCAATAAACACGTTTAAATGTTTTCATAGGATTCACTCGCCAACTTTTTGTTGACCCAAAAACCATTTTTACACATGATACAGGTGGACAGGTTGAAGCAAGGAACACATAGGAAATTGTCTTAGAAGAAAATAATGAAGTCTTGAAAAATGTATAGAACATGTTGTACTAGATTGATTGATTGTAATGATTCTCCTTTAAAAAGAAATAATAAATATGAAACATTATAATAAATGTCATGAGGTTTGATGAAAACCCAATCATGTCCCGATCACCCTTTTCCGCTGCGGGTCGGGGTGTGACATTTCCCACTGTGACAGGTTTCCAAGAGATCTCCGACAAAAAAAAAATAAATAAATAAAAAAATCCCTAACATTTCCCACAAATTTCTGACACAAAAGCCACACAGTCAGCTTTGTCGGCATTTCGTTGCAAAAAATATTATATTTGCGACAAATTTTCGCCAAATTATGCTTTTTATGTATTAGTTTTTGGGGTAAATTACAGTTTTCGTCCTTTATGTTTGTATCGGATGACAACAACAAATGTCCTTTAACTTCAATAATTACAGTTACAAACTTCTATTTGTAAAACTATTATACCCTACGTCCTTTATAACTAACCAGGTTAAAAGTTTTAGTTAAGTATATTCATTATTGAAGTTAAAGGACATCCATTGAATTCGATACAAACATAAAGGACAAATAGTGTAATTTACCCTAGTTTTTGTTATTTGTTAATATCATAAAGCAAACAATTTAATAAAACTAAAAAACTTGATGATGTCGCACACTTGTTGCAATTTGTGACAATTTTCCCACACATAGTAGTTTTTTATTTTTTTTCATATTTATTATTCTTTAATATAATAAAATAAACAATTATATAGACAAATTGTGGGCAACCTGATTTATGTTATTCTAACACGACCAGTTGGTGTACTCAACAGATTCATGCAATCACCATGTCTGCAAAAAAATAAACTCCATTACTGAACCAACATTTTTTACTTTTGATATTACCAATTTCGCCCCTGCAAGTGATGGTATCTGCAAGTTTCGGTATCTGCAAGTTTCTTCGGCTCATATTCCATTGCCGGAAAAAAGAAACAAAGTTGCCAAAAAGTTAACATTAGAAAAACAAAACTTCAATTTCAACCCATTTATTTGTGAACGGGTCAAGTCAGGTTATGTTTTTATCTCTAGCAGTTAATGTTAAGGAAAGAGTAGCCAAAAAGAAAACGGGCCGAGATTAATATTGAGATTATATAATCTTTTGAATCCAACTTGAAGAAATACCACTTGTATAGCCCGGCCCGTTTCACATGTTAGCCAACCCCAACAACCCACCCATTTGGCCATCTCTATTATGCATAGAATACATATAACATGCAAATATGTTTCTATCCTATTTTGATTTTTTTTTTGTTTTGTTGATTTCAATTGTAGTGCATGTATGGGGATCTTAGCCAGTAGCCAGTGGCGAAGCTTGCCGTCGAAAACCGGGGGGGGGGGGGGGCGAAAACGTATATACCCTAAAATTTCTATAGAACCGGGGGGAGAAAACGTATATACCCAAAAATTTCTATACGGAAACTACATATATAACACTACTGAGCGAAAAGGGCGGGCTCCCCTCCCCGCCCTAAGAAAGCTTCGCCCCTGCCAGTAGCCACTTAGGTTTCATTTTGGTTGATGCACAACCTAGATGATAATTTGCTTATTTTGTTACCAAAATGGCTACAAAACGTATATACCCAAAAACGTATATACGAGCGAAAAGTAGGGGGGGGGGGGGCGAAAACGTATATACCCAAAAATTTCTATAGAACCGGGGAGATGCACAACCGTGGATCAACTATTGGTGATAGAGGTTGTATTGGACTATCAGTTATGAAGGTGTTGGAAATTCCTAACAGTTACGGTTGGGCACAAGAAAGTGGTGCAGCTTATTGTCATTGTTATTTTTCACTAGATAACACTCTTGAATGATCTGGCTTTACATCAGATGGAAAGAGATGAAGCGAACATGAACTAATCACATTCGAATCAAGGTAGTCCGGCATTTGATTATTGTTCTTCTTTTTTCCATTAACGTTCCAATTATCGTTGTTTGAAAAAAAAGCGATCAATTCTGGCAGTCTGAATCGAGAAAAATAATATTATCGAAACACAAAACACAGATATGTATATAGTTACAGAAATATATAATGAAGAAAAGGCAAGCATAAATGGAGAGAATAGTTAGCTAATGTTTTAAAAACTGTGAAAACTGAAGAAAGAACAGAGGTAGCAATTTGAAGAATTGACGGTATCCCACATCGGTGGAGCAGAAATAAGGAAGGGTGAGTGGTGTAATATAAAAAAGAAAATAGGCTGTTAGGCTACTCACTTACCTGGACGGGGTCAATGGGAGATCAAGAAGGCCCATGGCCTAGGTTGGTGACCTCCATTGCACTCAAGAGGGGTGCCCGCCTAAGGTCGGCCCAAATGGTCGAGCCTACGTCATAATTTGTGGCAGTGGGGGCCTGTGTTCGCGCGGCCTCTGCCTAATCTTCTAGTTTAAGGGTTTTGTTGTTTGCTTGACCGCATCGCTAGAATGATACATGTAAAATTTAATTTCAGACTCGAGTACCTTTCTCTCTTATACTCGTCCAAATCTAATAAGTTCATACCCGGGTACCTTTCTCTCTTTTGCTCATCCAAATTTAAGTTCATAATCGGGTACCTTTTACTCGTCCTGAATGTTACCGATGTTTTTGTCTAATTTTTTATAATTTAAGAAATGAATGTCTTATAATGAAAATACTTCTCTTAAAATATTAATTCTTTATTTGAATAGTGTTGTAGATCTAAATGTGACCCTCAACTTGATTCTTGGAATTTAAGATTCAAATTAAACATCCCAACCAAAATATGTTTTCTTATTATATTCAACATATGAAGCAACGAATAATACAACTATATTGAAAGCCAATATTAATGTTCTCATGTAGGGTGGTGGACAAGGAAAGAAGGCTTCTTAGAAATTCATAAACCCAGACAAGGAAAGAAGGCTTCTTAGAAATTCATAAACCCAGACAAAAGATAAAAATTCAAAAGGGTAAGTCCGTCAATTCACCTCAATGAGGAAGCATGTCTACTAAAGTAATCCTTCTTGGAAACCTTGGAGGCAACCTTAAGATCATAGCATCTTCAATCTGAATCGGTAAATGTGTCGCTACAATCGCTAATCATTTGCTCCAAAAGCTTCACACCTTCATCATCCAAAGCAACCGAAGGTTCATCAAGCAGCCAAATGGGCCTATCCATGGCCATCACGCTTGCAAGCTGCAATCTTTTTTCTTTGGCCCATTGAAAGCATTCGGGCCTTCTCGTTTGCCAACCACCCGAGGCCCATGAACTCCAGAGCAGGTAAAGATTTACCTTGTTTATGTTCAAGAAGTTCAAACCATTGAACATTATCAAGAACTGTAAAGTTGTTCTTAATGGCTTCTTTTAATGATAGCCAGTTGAGTTGAAGTTTGTACTGATGGAAAACTCCTGATTCGGTTATGTCATGACCGTTCCATAGGATCTCACCGGCTGATGGTTTGGAGAATCCGGCTAGCATGCGTAAGAAGGTTGACTTTCCGGACCCGTTTGCACCTGTGAGCACCAGGGCCCTGCCGTCATGAATGGATATGTTTTGTTTGTTGAGAAGGAGCCGAGGAAGTGGTGACCCGCGTAAAGACATGTTTTGTTAGTGGATCATGCAACCGAATTATGATCTGCAATAAAGGAATCACAGATTAAGTTAGGGATGTGTGGTTTGAAAAGTTTTGTTAATAAACTTTTGGCTCTACGTTTTGAAGCTGGTCAGTTGAAGTCCCATGATTATTGCAACTTTCACTAACAACCAATTCTATGATTCCTTCATTGCCAACCCAGTCTAACAACTTATAGTTTGTAAGATTACATTTCAGTTTCTAAATTGTTATGAATTTCAAAACTTACATTACATATATATGGTTCTGAAACAAGCAATGAAGTAGAGTAACATGGGTGTTATGAAGTGCGTATATAATGAATTTATACAACTTATTCATTTACATGGTATTTAGTTTCTAAATTGTTTTTAATTTTAATAAATTTGTTTTTTTAATTTATATTAGTTTTATTTTATAAATATGTTTTATTTTTAATTTTTATTTTATTTAAATTTAAACAAGTTTTTATTTTTTTAATTCAAAATGTGGGGGGTTATCACCCCACACACCCATTCGCTCTGGATCAACTCCACTCCGGACTGCATATGTCACCAACCTCCAAGCCACCCTTTGTCCGCCCACCTCGTCTGCTTTTCAAACTACATCGCCGGGCGACGCGGTGTGGATGCTCTAACCCGTATAATCTACTTTTTTCTGTTCTCATTAAATCTAATTTTATAATTAATCATGTGCTAAACTTGGTCTCATACTTAGACCCAAGTGTAGCCGAGAAACCCAAGGGTTTAACCACCACCCACGTCCGAGCCACATCAAACGCTCCCACCAGCTCACCTTCACGCCAACCCCCTCCGCCCCTTCTAGCGTTACCAATCTTTTGATTCTTCTTTTATCCACTTCGGTAATTGTTTGATTTCATCAGTTACAAATAACCCCCATTTAGTGAGCAACCTTATTTGATACAAACAACCCCAATTTGATGAATTAGGGATTGTAACTAATGACAAAGCCTGAGTCAACCAGTTTCGATGGAGAACTCTTGCAATTCTTTCTAATTTATAACAGTTAGCCTTTTTAACCTTAATTATTTCTTTTATTAATAAGCTTGTGTAAATGTAGCCTAAAATTGTAATAAAATGCATTGAACAAATATAAAGCACAAGGACATTACTAGAATGGAAAAGCAAATTTATTTATGATAATAAATATACCACAGTTTTGTGTATGATTCAAGATCTAGATGGCTTCTCCTTGTCTCTTCATCTTGTTGAGTTTTACCGCCACTGTAACGTAAATGTTATCCATGGTAAGCTTTGCAAACCTGTAAAATTATTTCCTCCATTTCTTGCTGAACAGCAAAGCTCCAATAACAGCCGAAAACCCTGTTGCAAAACCAGAGATTACGTCTAAGTAAAACCATACCTTCTTGTCCTTGTTCTCGGTTGCTGTGGTGTTTGCTGGGACAGGATTCAGGCAAATCTTCATCACTGGAGGACCACATAGATCTTCATTAGCAGCATATCTTGATGGATCTGCGAGAGTATCCAATTGTGTTCCAGTTGGAATCCGTCCCGATAAGTTGTTGTGTGACAAATTTAGATCGTCCAAAAAGTTCAAATAAACCAAACTTTGAGGAATCATCCCAGTCAACTTGTTTTCGGAGAAATCAAGAGACATTAAGGCGGCCATGTTTCCGATGTTATCAGGAATATTCCCAGTGAGTTTATTATGCGAAACATTGAGACCAATTAATCCAGTAAGTCTCGTTAGCTCTTTAGGAATTGGTCCGACTAGTTCATTGCTTGAAAGGTCCATGTTAACTACAAGGGACAATATCCTTGAAAATTGAAGTTCCACACCTTTTAAAACCTGAATCATTTCCTCTTTAAAATAGACATAATGACGGCAGGAATTAGGGTCAATCCTTCCAGACAGCTCTCCTACACATCGAGGGATGGGCCCTTTTAAGTTGTTATGTGCAACATCAAAAATTTGAAGCCATGCATTTTTGCATAATGATGAAGGAATTCTTCCAGTGAAGTTACTTTTATATAACCTGAGAATCATCAATTCTGTGAGTTCGGAGATCCATTCTGGTATCTTTCCGGATAATTCATTATTGCTGAAATCCAAGACCCACAAGCGACGTAAACTAGCCAAATCTTTATGTATCTCTCCAATAAAGTTATCGTTATTCAAGTGTAACCATGACAATAATGAATTCCTACCAATATAACTTGGAATGACACCTGACAACCCATTGTAGCTTAATATCATTACACGCAACTTTTGGAGATTCTGTAGACATGTAGGAATTTTACCAACTAACTTATTTCTGGAGAGATTAAGAACTTCCAAAGCCGTCCTTCTACATAGTGACTTTGGGATCGACCCATTGAAAAGGTTATTCTGCAGAAGTAGTGATCCTCTGTATTCATCTTGAAATCCATGGAAACGATCCCTTAGAGGAAGGTTTGTCAAAGGGCCACAGAGTTTGTTATCTGAGATATCTAAGTGAGGAATTATGGGCATATGCTTAAACCTTGTAGGCAATGGACCGTAAATGTTGCTATTGGACAAAAGTAACTTCTTGAGGTTCTTTTGTGTTCTAAGCCACTGTGGAAATCCATTTGGGAATTTGCAAGAACCGAGTTGAACGGTTGTCAAATTGAATGGAGGTATCAGGTCACTTGAAACATTGTAGATTAACCTTGTATTAGAACTAGTATCTAAGTACAACAACATCGATAGATTAGCAAAATGGATTTCATAAAGTATTCCTTCTAATTGATTGCTGGAGAAATTCAGAAAGTTGAGGTTGCTAAGTTTGCCCAATTAAGATTGGAATAGACCCATATAACTGGTTTGATGATAGATCAAGTATTTCTAACATTCTTAATTTGCCAAGAGCTCGGGGATTAAGTTTGTCAGTCTGTTTGACGAAAGATCCAAGACTCTTAAATTGGTCAGCCTTATGAGGGATTCCGGAATGGACCCATTTATTTGGTTTTGATCTAAATACAATTCTTCCAAACCATATTGGGAACATTCAGATGTGTTTGCTGACACGCCAATCAATTCTTGCGCTAGATAATTATGTGATACCCTCAGTTGTTTCAGGCGACATTGTCTCCATATACCAACGTGCTCGAAATCCGTAAACGGATTATTAGAAATGTCAAGCTTTAGAAGGTTAGGCATGACAGGAATTGACGAGTTTAGAAAGTTGTTGTGAAGATCAAGGAATTTTACGGTACTAATGTTTGTTAAAACAGATGGAAATCTTCCTTCAATAAAATTCCGACTAAGATCCAGTTGTTGGATGTTAGAATGGATAGTGAAGTTAAGATCAGTGGGATATAGATTCTTATTTCGAAGCTCACACCTTGACAAATGCAAATTTGATTTAGAAGGGATGGTGTTTAGAAAGCTTGCAAGGTTCAATTGTAGACTAAAATCAGAATTTGAAATATCTAGGAATGCTAAAGATGTCATGTTTTGGAGAAAGGGAGGCAGTTGATCTTGGAAGAAGTTCTTGCTAAGATCCAAGTATTTGATGTTGGGAAGTGTTCTACTTAGGTTAAGGTAAGGACTAAATGAGCGTTGTTAAGACTGCAATGACTCAAACTTAACTCGACTAATGAAGGAATCATGTAGAGTACCATGTCAACATTTTGTGCTCCTATAAGATTCACTCCACTCAAGTTAAGATGCTTGAGCGATGAAAGACTATAAACCCACGACATATCATCGGCTCTGAAATCTTGGTTTCGAGTACTGAGATCTAGAACTTCCAACTTAGAAAGATTTCCGATCTGAGGAGGAATAGTACCGCTGAAGCCTGCATTAGAAAGATTGAGGTAACTAAACCGTTTTAAAGAACCAATGGACTCTGCGATCTGGCTCTTCTGAAAATCATTCCCACTCAAGTCCAGATATTCTAGATTCCTCAGCTCTGCTAAAGAAGGATTCAGCTCCTTACCAAGTAAGTAGCAGTCTTGACCAACCGGATAGTAATCTTCATTATTTCAGGAATCTTGATCAGCTGGGTTGGACTCTAGGAAATAATAATTATTCCAGATGTTAATTTGTCCGGTGAGATGAAGGCTAACAACGCTTCCGGTGGCAGCATCACAACGTACTCCGTTCCACAGACAACAATCTTTCCCTCCCCATGATGAAAGCATGCCAAATTCATCCAAGACACTTTGTCTGAACTTGAGAAGAACTAGCCTCTCTTGCTGATTGCATAGCGACATATTTTGAGCTCCCAAGCATGTATGTGTGGTTGAAATTAAAAAGATACTTGTAAATATGATTGCCATGCTTTATGCCCCAACTCAATACAAAGAAAGAATTAGATAAACGTACAAGCGAAATTAAGATATGGGTTTATGCAATAAGAAAATTATTGTAATATTTCATTTCGCAATCGCCATAGGGGCCATGGAAGACTGTTGAGGTCAATCTATGATCATGACTGGCTCAACCTGATTAGGCTCAAGAAATTAAATTTTAGTGTTTCATTTTTTCTTTTTATCATAACAAACCTCCTCTAACAAAAAGTATTATTCTTAATTATTACCTACATTACAGTTTAATTAAAAAGTCTTCAAACCAAATTTGCACTTGGATCAATGGAGAACTTATCTTCAGTGATCCACTAGTTGATTTTAACGTGACAAAAGGTACGTGTTTGGCTATTTATGACTTGAATGAGATTGATGAACCATATATATTCTATTAATAATTCGACTCGTGAACCATCATTGTTTTGAAAATTAAGAAGACTTATAAGTCGTATCTGGTGGCGTCAATGGAGAACTTGCCGTAGAAGAACAACTACCATTTAATGAATAAAATGACATCACTAACCGACAGCAAGGAAGATGAGATTTTTAGGGATGTGAGAGGAGACGTGAGCAATGGAGTAGACGTTCAAATTTAAAGGTTTTTATCAGTCAAAAAGTATTATGAGAATAAGTATATTTTATATTATGATTTTTATTTTATTAGGTAAATCTAAGTTTTTAGCGATGTATATAAAACATTTTAATTTATAAATAACTCATATTTCTTTATAGATAAATTGTCATAATTGTAAAAAAATGGTATATCGTAAACTTAATATTGTTGATTACAGATCATGAACAAATTAATCAATAAAACATAATAAAAAATACAATATTATCTAATAATATTGTTTGTATTTGAAAAATAAATGGTGAATCTTCAATTGTAAAGACAGGTATGTTGTTCCTTTTTTTATGTTTATGTTTTATCCTTTAGATATCGAACTGAATCATGTTTTTTTTTGTTTTGTTTTCTATCCTGTAAACCCTAATAGCCAAAGCTTTCACCATCCTCTTCTTCCTTCTTGATTCATCAAACAAAATAACACGTATTATCACACCTCGATTTTCGGTGGATTAAAAATAATAAATATAAATACTTGAAATATTAAATATAAATGCTTGAAATCGATTTTCTGTGTGATACGATTGATAACAGTATCACAATTAGTGGCGGAAGATAGATATAAAAGTATTAAATATAAATGCTTGAAATATATTGAATAAAATTCATAACAAGTTGTTTGAAACAAAAGTCCCACAAGGTGGGATCAAATAAAGTAGACTCTGGACATCATAGGTCTTAAGCCATGGAGTCGCAAATTCCAAAGTTTTTCTTGGCCGAACCATTTCCCGCCTACTATCAAAGTTCGTTACTTGCGGTTTAATCTTTTGAAAATACATTATTTTTCATTGGTAACCGACTCTCTTGAAAATCACATAGGCCTATATACCCAATTACTAAGCCCACTAGTAAACATAAACTAGTTTAAAAGATACATAAAATACTTGTAAACCTAGCAAAACAATATAAAAGCGTAAACCTTTAATAGGACCATTACAAGCCATGAAGGATCCCGAATGGCGACGCACTATGGATCTCGAGTATAATGCACTTCTCCAAAAGCACATGTGGGTTCCTCATAGTAACCAAAACCCAATCGGATGCAAGTGGGTTTTCCAAATCAAAAGTAAACCAAATGGCACCATCGACAAGTACAAAGTACGACTTGTCGCAAAGGGCTTTCACCAACAATTCGGTAAGGCCTACTTTTAGAGTCTTAGCCCGGTTACAAATCGGTTACCATCCGAACTATTCTATCGATAGCTGTCTCCCAACTGTGGCCCTTACTTCAACTCCACGTGAATAATGCATTCCTTCATAGTACCTTACATGAGGATGTGTTCATGATTAAACCACTCGATTTTGCTAACTCAGAATTCCCAAATCATATTTGCAAGCTCAAAAAATTGCTCTACGGCCTTAAGCAAGCCCCACGGGCGTGGTACAATAATTAACATCTTTCCTACTCACCTTCGGTTTTGAAAATCCCTTTTAGATGCTTCCCTTTTTGTCTATAATAAGGATGGCACAATGTGCTACTTTCTCGTCTATGTCGATGACATAGTCCTTACGGGAAACAATGATCGCTTTCTGGACTATTTTATTAAAGCCTTAGGTAACAAATTCTCTATCAATGGCTCCCTACACCATTTCAACACCTCAAGGCCTCTTTTTTTCTCAACATCGTCATATTCAAGACATCCTTACCACCTTCAAAATGGATGGTGCTAAGGAAGTCCTCACACCCTAAGCGTCTCCCAACCACTTTCACCCATTGACTCATCACCATTCGTCGATCCAACTCCCTATCGTCAACACGTGGGCACCCTTCAATACCTAGTCTTTACACGCCCGTACATCTTATATGCGGTTAACAAACTATCACAATTCTCTTAACATACGGGCCTTTTTAGATTCGGATAGGGGGAGGGATTAACGATGTGGAGCGGTCTACAATGACTTACTTACTATATCTTGGTTCAAACATAATATTTTGGTGATCATCAAGACAAATGACCATTTCGCAATTCTCCATGGAAGCTGAGTACAAAGCCATTGCAATTGTGGACGCTGAGATGTCATGGGTCAAAAATTTACTTAGTGAACTTTGGTTACAAAACATGCTCACTCCCGCACTATTTTGCCACAACACGAGAGCTACGTACTCGTGTGTGAACCCTGTATACCGCTCTTTCATGAAACACTTCACTTTGGATTACCACTTTGTCCGAGAGCAAGTTAATTCCGACAAGTTACAAGTTTCATGTCAGCTCAAAAGAACAACTTACCGATGTCCTAATCGAACCGCTTCCAAAAACACCATTCCTATCTTTTCGTTCCAAGATTGAAGTATCCAACGAATCCTCAATCTTGTAGGGGCGTATTAACAACACATAAATTATATTAAATTAATTCTTGCATATATTTCAAAATTCAAATATCATGTATTTTAGGTAGTCAAATCTTATTGTAACTAATCCTATTCCTTCTCCTTGATTAGTGCTTGTATTGTATTATATCATAGTAAACATGGTAGTTATAAGTCTTTTCAATCAAAATAATTATGTGCACTTGTTTCAATAAAACTAAACATAATTACTTTAAGGTTTCAAATAGTGTCACATGCCATTCTTTTACATTCTTTATTTATATTTTTTTATACTTACCAATATTATCATCCAATAACAACTAAATAAACACCTTATTATATTAAAGGGTGAGAGTTGGCTACAAAGTCAATTTTTCCTACAAGTATAAAAAGTTATAAAACACAATAATGTCAATCATAAAACACACCCAAAACCCACAAATAACATAGTGGAAATTACTAAAACACCATATTTGTGGGTTTTATGTTGTGTTTTGGATGATAAGGTTTGGATTATTGAATGACTAACATTAGTGTGTTTTATGTTGATTGTTTTATATTCTTAGTTGTATGATTGTGTGTTTGAAGTTTTTAAGAACTGTTAGGGTTTGGATACTGTGTTTTAGTGATCTTTTCACTATGTTATTTGTGGGTTTTGAGTGTGTTTTATGGTTGAAAAATTGTGGTGTTTTATGACTTTGTACATTTTGTAGAAAAAATAGACTATGTAGCTCTACCCCATCCATATATTAAAAATAAGTTTTTAAAATAATTATTGTTTGATATTAATAAACTAGTACGTAATATTCTTTTAACTTAATAACAAATTTTAGATTTTAGAGTGTATAATATTAGTTTTAAATATGTATTTAAAAATACAATATTGTTAATTTTTACCATAGTAAATTAATATTTACTATATGGTTAAATCCGAATATAATAGTTTTAATAATTTATTTTTCTGTATTTAAAACTAATATTTTGATTTGCTGATAAGGGTTAACTTTATATAGATACAAAAAATTACATAAGAATGACAGATCATTAAACATGCAACAAGGTGCGTCGTAACTCCCTTTTAAATAACAAATATTTTACGGAAAACAAAACTATGATTCCTCGACATTGAAAATTGTTGTGCATGACTTTCTGCACTCTGTCCAGTGATCATGAGAGCTTCAGGAGAAAGGGAACCAAAAGTATTAAATGCAAGAGGAATGAAGACATGTTGATCTTACGCATAGGCTTTTTCATGCTTAACAACTTTCCTTAATTCTTCCTTTAACACAATCTACCGGCCAGCCACGATGTAACATCCGTCGAAAAACGGGTCTCCAAAACCCGCTTCGTTTATTAATCAAATATTCAGTTATAATTTTCGTTGCGTATTTAATGTTCATATTAATTTTAAACGATACATAACTAATAAACATTGTTAGAATTTTAAACCATAATTAATAAATAATAAAAAATAAGTGAATAAAAATAAATAGGGCTGCCGGGTTTCGAATCCGGGTCAAATGCTCCAACAAACACACAACATACCACTCCGCCACACGCTTCACTTTGGAATAATACAGAAATAAATAAGACTTAAAGTAAACCTGGATTCAAACCAGGGAATCACCGCGCGCTCATAAATCGCAATCACCGGAAAATTCGGCAATCCGCGATTTTGGCCTAATCAGTCTTGACTAAAACGCTCAAATTGATGTCGACGTCAGTTATAACCGTTGCCGGCAATCAATTTCCGTCATAACCGACGGAAATCTTAACTCGCGGACTTTGACTCAATTCAGCCTGTTTTCACTATAAATACCCTCTTGAGCACCCTGAGAATCTTTTCGCTCAGAACCACGATCGTTTCCGAAGTTAAATTCATCTCAAAACACGTCGCCGGAGATATTTTACAGTCGCCGGACTTTCACCGGAAAACCGAGACTTACTTCAAATCGGTAAAATTCTCGACTCTTTTGCTTGTAATCCATTATTAGTCATATATTAACTTTAATCCTTCAACCAGAATCTGTCCCAGACTACGCTGCCGGGAAATCCCACACTCGCCGGAATTTCACTGAAACATCAAAGTCTCATTGTCGATCGGTATAAGCATCTAAAAACTCTTGTTATCTCTTACTCAGTAACTTAATTTCATAACACAAGAAACTAAACTGTCAAACATTTCACTCAGCCGAGAGTCACAAATCAGAGCCGACGACTCCTGCCGGACATCTGAAGTAAACGCACTGTTTGGTACAATTCTGTTCTTTAATCTCGTTAACTATTACATTCCAACCAATTATAAGTTTTGATAATCGAATTAAACAAGAACAGTCGGGCATCTTTGTTCTGTGTCTTTGGAAACGAAGAAGACGAAGTCAAACATGTGTATAAGTTTAATTAAAACTGAATATTTAACCGGGTTAGACACACAGTCCAGCGGTGGACTGTGTGCACAAACAATGCACACGTCCCGGGTTCGAATCGCATACGTTACCGAATTTCAGAATTAAAACCAACATTTTTACAACTGAACCGGATCAGGTCACCGAATGTTAATAAGTATAATTAAATCCATAAGTTAAACAGATATGACACACAGCCCAACTGGTTGGGCTGTGCGTACTCGAACCGAACGTCTCGAGTTCGACTCCGGGTCACTGAAGGCGGGTCGGCCATTTTAAATCATTTTTGAAATAAACTAAATTAGATAAAAGTTAATCAGTATATATATATAATTAAAACAGAGAATATTTCGGGTTAGACACGTAGCTCAGTTGGTAGAGCTGCGTGCACGCGTACGAGAGGTCCCGAGTTCGAACCTCACTCAGCGCATAATTACAAACAATCCGACCGGTCAACGGTCAACGCGTACGAGAGGTCCCGAGTTCGAAATGCAAGAGCTGGCCAGTCAACTGCAAGAGCTGACTGACAAAGGATTCATACGTCCTAGCTCATCGCCTTGGGGTGCACCTGTTCTTTTTGTGAAGAAGAAAGATGGAACGTTTCACATGTGTATCGACTACAGAGAACTCAACAAGTTAACGGTTAAGAATCGCTACCCACTACCTCGCATCGATGACCTCCTAGATCAACTTCAAGGCGCCACCTGCTTTTTAAAAATCGACCTTCGTTCTGGTTATCATCAACTCAGAGTACATGAAGAAGACGTCCCAAAGACCGCCTTCCGGACTCGTTATGGTCATTACGAATTCATGGTCATGCCATTCGGTTTAACCAACGCCCCAGCTGTCTTCATGGATCTAATGAATAGGGTATGCAAACCCTACCTCGACCGCTTTGTCATAGTCTTCATCGACGACATCCTCATCTACTCCAAGTCTAAATCCGATCATGAACGACACCTTCGACTCATCCTTACACTCTTAAAGACTGAAAAGTTCTACGCTAAGTTCTCTAAATGCGAATTCTGGTTAAGAGAAGTACAATTCCTTGGACATGTCGTTAATGACAAGGGAAAACATGTCGATCCTTCGAAAATCAAGGCAGTACAGGAATGGCAAGCGCCACGTACCCCTACCGAAGTAAGGTCATTTCTTGGTTTGGCTGGTTACTATCGCCGCTTCATTGCCAATTTCTCCCGCATTGCTGTACCGCTCACGGCTTTGACTCATAAAGGAAAACCCTTCATATGGGGACCTAAACAAGAAGAAGGCTTCCAAACTCTAAAGCAAAAACTTTGTGACGCACCTATCCTCACACTTCCTGAAGGTTGCGATGACTTTGTAGTATATTGCGACGCATCAGGGCAAGGGCTAGGCTGTGTATTAATGCAAAGAGGAAAAGTGATAGCCTATGCTTCTAGGCAACTCAAAGTTCATAAAAAGAATTACACCACCCACGACCTGGAACTTGGAGCCGTTGTGTTCGCTCTCAAGATATGGATACATTACCTCTACGGTACCAAGTGTGAAATATACACTGACCACAAGAGCCTCCAATATATCTTCAATCAAAAGGATTTGAATATGAGGCAACGAAGATGGGTCGAACTTCTTAACGACTACGACTGTGAAATTCGGTATCATCCTGGCAAGGCAAACGTAGTGGCTGATGCACTCAGTCGAAAAGGTTATGCGAACTCCATTCGTCTTCTATGTTCGCAAATCATAACCGACATCAAAGATCGAATCCGAGAAGCTCAACATGTTTCTGTAACAGAAAATGACGTACGCGATGAGCTGTCATGTGGAGCTGAACTAAAAATCGAAACCAAATCCGACGGTATTCTATACTATTTAAACCGCATATGGATTCCTGATCGCGATAACCTTCGTGATTTCCTCATGAATGAGGCGCACAAAACACGATACTCTGTACACCCAGGAGCCGACAAGATGTATCAAGACCTACGATACACCTACTGGTGGCCTGGCATGAAAAAGGATATCGCTGTTTTTGTTTCCAAGTGCCTTACCTGTTCCAAAGTAAAAGCTGAACATCAAAGACCCTCAGGACTTCTAGTCCAACCCGAAATACCTGTATGGAAGTGGGAAAACATAACCATGGATTTCATTACCGGGTTACCTCGCACCTCCAGTGGGTATGACACCATATGGGTAATAATCGATCGCCTTACAAAGTCAGCTCACTTCATTCCAATCCGCGAGGACTTCAAAAATGAGAAGTTAGCTCGTATCTACATCAGCGAGATCGTAAGCCGTCATGGTGTACCTTTAAGCATCATTTCAGACCGTGATGGTCGTTTCACTTCACGAACATGGCGAGCCGTACAAACCGCCTTGGGTACACGATTAGACCTCAGTACCGCTTTCATCCTCAAACTGATGGACAATCTGAACGCACCATCCAAACTCTTGAAGACATGCTTCGGGCATGTGTCATAGACTTCAAGGGAAATTGGGACGCTCATCTACCATTAGTTGAATTTTCGTACAACAATAGCTACCATTCAAGTATCGGCATGGCTCCTTTCGAAGCTTTATATGGTCGTAAGTGCCGATCTCCAGTATGTTGGCACGAAATTGGGGAATCACAAATCACCGGTTCAGAGTTAATTCAAGAAACAACCGACAAGGTCATTCAAATTCGAAACAATCTTCTAGCGGCTCAAAGTCGTCAAAAGAGTTATGCAGACAAACGACGAAAGCCCTTGGAGTTTGACATTGGGGATCAAGTACTTTTAAAGGTATCACCGTGGAAGGGAGTGATTCATTTTGGCCAGAAGGGCAAGCTAGCACCATGCTACGTAGGACCTTTCAAGATACTCGAAAGAGTAGGTCCTGTAGCATACAAGCTTGACCTACCAGAAGAGCTCAACAGAATTCATCCCACGTTCCACGTATCAAACTTGAAGAAGTGTCTCGCCGATGAAAACCTCCATATTCCTCTAGAAGATATCCAGATCGATGAATCTATACACTTCATTGAAAGACCAGTAGAAATCATGGACTTGGGAGAGAAGCGTTTAAGACGAAGTCGTATTCCAATTGTCAGGGTAAGCTGGGAGTCAAAACGAGGACCTGAGTTTACTTGGGAACGTGAAGACTCAATGCGCGAGAAATACCCACATTTTTTTCCTGTTACCACTATTACTTAAATTTCGGGACGAAATTTCTAAAAGTAGGGGATACTGTAACATCCGTCGAAAAACGGGTCTCCAAAACCCGCTTCGTTTATTAATCGAATATTCAGTTATAATTTTCGTTGCGTATTTAATGTTCATATTAATTTTAAACGATACATAACTAATAAACATTGTTAGAATTTTAAACCATAATTAATAAATAATAAAAAATAAGTGAATAAAAAATAAATAGGACTGCCGGGTTTCGAACCCGGGTCAGCCGCTCCAACAAACACACAACATACCACTCCGCCACATGCTTCACTTTGGAATAATATAGAAATAAATAAGACTTAAAGTAAACCTGGATTCAAACCAGGGAATCACCGCGCTGTCACACCCCGACCCGCAGCGGAAAAGGTGATCGGGGCATAATTGGGTTATCATCAAAGCTCATGACATTTATTATATGTTTCATATTCATTAATACAATTTAATGGAAATTTACAATAAATGCTACAACATGTTCTAACTATCAATCTAAGCTTCTTGGTTCTCTTCTAAGGCATATCCTATGTTTTCCTTGCTTCAACCTGTTTACCTGTATCATGTGTAAAAAGGTTTTTGGATCAACATAATGTTGGCGAGTGAATCCTATGGAAAACATTTGAACAAGTTTATCCAATTGATTATAAATAAGGTGCATACCACATATGAGTAAATGTAGATGTAAATTTATTCACACAACACATAATATTGAATATTGAACGCACAAACACCAAATAATTGTTTTGAGGTACGCGTTGTTCGACTCGTCTCACACGAGGAACTGATGGGCCTAATGAATGAGTTTTGAGGCTCACGTTGTTCTTACGAACTGATGGGCCTAATGTATGAGTTTTGAGGCACGCGTTGTTCTCGTCTCCCACGAGGAACTGATGGGCCTAATGAATGAGTTTTAAGGCACGCGTTGTTCTCGTCTCCCACGAGGAACTGATGGGCCTAAATAATTTGCATACAACTTTGACAATATGTAATACATCACAACCAATAATAGTTACATTCTAATTTAGTTCATAAAATGGTATAGCACGAATTTGCATAAGAGAATTAGTTTAAGCGACACATGATACACCCCAAAACATGAAATAAAAAGGGGAGTTTGTAAGAATTCACTCACATTGGGTGCGTTCGGTTGATGAGGTTGAATGCACGCGAAAAGGTGTTAACCACGAGTGAAATTAACCTAGATAAATCGCATTATGGTTTGGTAAGTAAACGGGTTTTATTAATCTATTTTAGTAGGATTGTTGGGTGTATTTTTGTGAGTTTGAGGCTATTTTCTAACCTTAAAAATGTTATTTTTAAGTATTTATAATTGATTTTTAATTAAAATAATTAAATAAAAATAATAAAAAAATATTTTATTTTTGCTACAGTAGACTTTTGACCGTTGACTTTGACTAGCGTTGACCGGTTCGAAGGCATATTGTCGTGCGCTGGGTGAGGCTCGAACCCAAGACCTCCCGTACGCGTGCACGCAGCTCTACCAACTGAGCTACGTGTCTAACCCGTCATATATCCGATTTTAATTACCTGTATACATTAATTAGATTTTAAACAGAAATCACTTTATTTTAAAAATGAATTAAATCACAAAACCGGTGCGCTCCACAGGTCTCGAACCCGGGACCTGTGGGTTAGCGGACACACACTCCACCGCTGGACTGTGTGTCGCACTTGGTTATAAACTCGGTTATCAATATACTTAACATATACCCAAAACACTCCGGTTCAGCTTTGCGGAAAAAAGGGATTTTTATTAAGGCAGCGTGTGAGGGACAATACTCGAACTCGTGACCATAGAGTTAAAAGTGCACACAGTCCACCGCTGGACTGTGTGTCTAACCAGGTAATTATCTTGATTTTAATTATACATAACCATTACTGAAACGTCGTCTTCTTCACTGGTTTAACCGGAAGTGGCGACTGACTGGTTCAAATTGTTGATTCAAGTTCCTTTAGCGTTTTATGATCAATTACAGTCGAGATAAAAGTAAAAAGAAAGGAATTTAGGCGTGAGAAGTACCGGCTGATTTTACTCTGTTTTCCGGCAGAACTCCGGCGACAGCAATCTTTTTCCGGCGACAGTATCTTGCAGCAGAGAGTCCTCCGAAAGCTTACAAAGGGTGTGGGTGACTTCGGTAAAGGTTTAGGGGGTTCAGTAAAGCTCAGAGATTACTGATACGGTTTTCCGGCGAAGTATAAGATATTTCCGGCGAGTGAGTTTTCGCCGAGAAAAGGTGCGATTTGAGTATGAAAGGTTTCTGGCGAGTTGTGGGTGTATTTATAGGGTAGTAACGAGATGAATGGGGTCTGAATTCGGTCTTAATTCGAAGTCAGCCGTTCTCCGGCGGTTATGGCTGATGTCGCGGGTTCAGACGTCGGTTATAACCGTTGTGAGAGTTAATTCTACGGTTAATTTGAGCGGAAACTTAATTACACGGCGAAGTCGTCGGGATTTCCGACGACTGCTATTTTGGGCGCAATTTACTGAAATTGATTTCCGAACTTTAATATATGAATTAATTGATTCCTTTATTCATCAGAAAATCAAAGTGGCGGAGCGGTTGTTCGGTTAAGTAATAAGTCATTGTTGAGCCGGCTATTGACCCGAGTTCGAAACCCGGCAGAAGTAAAACATTTTTATTTTGATATTTTTGACAGATTTTCAAAAACTAAATACATATCCCCGCATAATATTTGATTACAGATCGTTTAAAATTATTTTGGGCATTTAATTCGCAATGAAAAATTTGACTGACTGTTCGGTTGATAAACGGAGCGGGTTTGGTAAATCCGTTTTTGACGGATGTTACACGCGCGCTCATAAATCGCAATCACCGCAAAATCCGGCAATCCGCGATTTTGGCCAAATCAGTCTTGACTAAAACGCTCAAATTGATGTCGACGTCGGTTATAACCGTTGCCGGCAATCAATTTCCGTCATAACCGACGGAAATCTTAACTCGCGGACTTTGACTCAATTCAGCCTGTTTTCACTATAAATACCCTCTTGAGCACCCTGAGAATCTTTTCGCTCAGAACCACGATCGTTTCCAAAGCTAAATTTATCTCAAAACACGTCGCCGGAGATATTTTACAGTCGCCGGACTTTCACCAGAAAACCGAGACTTACTTCAAATCGGTAAAATTCTCGACTCTTTTGCTTGTAATCCATTATTAGTCATATATTAACTTCAATCCTTCAACCAGAATCTGTCCCAGACTACGCTGCCGGGAAATCCCACACTCGCCGGAATTTCACTGAAACATCAAAGTCTCATTGTCGATCGGTATAATCATCTAAAAACTCTTGTTATCTCTTACTCAGTAACTTAATTTCATAACACAAGAAACTAAACTGTCAAACATTTCACTCAGCCGAGAGTCACAAATCAGAGCCGACGACTCCTGCCGGACATCTGAAGTAAACGCACTGTTTGGTATAATTCTGTTCTTTAATCTCGTTAACTATTACATTCCAACCAATTATAAGTTTTGATAATCGAATTAAACAAGAACAGTCGGGCATCTTTGTTCTGTGTCTTTGGAAACGAAGAAGACGAAGTCAAACATGTGTATACGTTTAATTAAAACTGAATATTTAACCGGGTTAGACACACAGTCCAGCGGTGGACTGTGTGCACAAACAATGCACACGTCCTGGGTTCGAATCGCATACGTTACCGAATTTCAGAATTAAAACCAACATTTTTACAACTGAACCGGATCAGGTCACCGAATGTTAATAAGTATAATTAAATCCATAAGTTAAACAGATATGAGACACAGCCCAACTGGTTGGGCTGTGCGTACTCGAACGGAACGTCTCGAGTTCGACTCCGGGTCACTGAAGGCGGGTCGGCCATTTTAAATCATTTTTTAAATAAACTAAATTAGATAAAAGTTAATCAGTATATATATATATATAACTAAAACAAAGAATATTTGGGGTTAGACACGTAGCTCAGTTGGTAGAGCTGCGTGCACGCATACGAGAGGTCCCGAGTTCGAACCTCACTCAGCGCATAATTACAAACAATCCGACTGGTCAACGGTCAGAGTCAAAAAGTCAACATTCTTTTTTATTCTTTTTTATTTTATTTAATCAGAAAAATTATTTAAAAATACTTAAAAATAATATTTTTAAAGTTAGAAAATGTCCTTAAACTCACAAAAATAAACCTAAAAATCCTATTAAGGTTATGAAATAAAAGTATTAGTCTCAAATTAAATCCATTTATTTACCGAACCATTTCGTTATTATTTTAGGTTAGTTTTCCTCGTCGATCAAATCCCAAAACTCGTGCGCATCCAACATCATCAAAGAACGCACCCAATGTGAGTGAATCTCTACAAATTCCCCGTCTTAATCACATTTTGGGGTGTATCATGTGTCGTTTAATTCCTTATTATATTTAAACACTTGTGCATCCATCATATCTGCGATCAAATGTGTATCAATTATGTGTTCAATTGTTGCGTGAATTATGTTTAGATTGAAGTTATCATTTTCAGTACATGCATTTCATTAGGCCCATCAGCTCCCCGTAGGATACGGGTTGAGTATCAGGTGCCTCATTCGATCGGCTCCGTTTGATTGAGTCTTGATCTCACATACATCATCATTCATGTCATTCGATCGGCTCCGTTTGATTGAGCCTTGATCTCAAATACATCATCATTCATGTCATTCACTCATCCAATGTGGTTTGCGTTTATGCTATATATATATATATATGTTTGCTCACATGTGATTATTGCACAAATTTTCAATATTAAATACAACAAGAAATTAATAACAATGTTTTTTCAAAGTCCACTCGCCAACTTTTGTTGACCCAAAATATCCCCCGTTTTACACATGATACAAGTAATCCAGTTGAGGCAAGAAACACATAGGAAGGCTTAGAAGAATAAATCAGTTTAAGCTTTGGATTGTTTTACTTAGTTTCATTTTCCTTGTAATTGTATGGATTTGATGTGAATATTTAAGTTGTAATTTGAATTTAATAAATATGAAACATTTTAGTAAATATCATGAGTTTTGGTGATAACCCAATTATGCCCCGACTCTTATTCCGCTGCGGGTCGGGGTGTGACACACGAAATAGTTTTCCTTTAGCCCAACAAGGGGTACACACCGTTAAGGTCCAAACAAGCGTGTTACTCACCTGGCCAATCAAACACAAGAACATTTTGCTGGCTGAATAGTAGGTCCCCTTTCAAGTTGATCTGCTAGGAAATTCACAGAGGCTTTTTTGTGATTTACAGGGTTTGTCAGGATCATATACAAATTTTATATTTATATTTTTTTATATTTAAGTCGTGTCATACACGCGTTTCTAAGCTAGTAAACAAATAAATATAATTCTTTCATAAAACTAATGGACAATGGGGTCAATTTTTATTCCATAAAATCAATGGGTCAATCGTATAGTAAAAAGGATTAGGGGTGTTCGAAGTTTTGATCGGTTATTATACGTTCTATATGAAACGTGAAAAAGAATAGTCACCAACACCATGTATGTACCTCCACCACTGCGAAGATGAAATACAGAAAGCTTTATCTAGGTGGTGATTTTTGAATCGTAGCACTGATTGAAGTGATAGACTTTCAAAATACCATAAGCGACAATCTACCATCTTTTTAACTACAAGGCTAAAGGGTGTAGGGGTCATGGTTGGGACTTTATTCATCACCTAGGAACATGAATGGAAGACTACACCACCCCTTGCTTGATCCACCATGGTTTGTATGGATTAAACCATGACAACCATGGTCCTCCTTTCCATTTTTCAAGAAATCATTTCCTTTTTCTTTAGACAAAGATAAATTAAATAAATAAGGGGCTAGTGGTTTGGGTCATGACCACACCCTTAGGGGGATAGGGGTGGTTTCCACCCATCACTCATCACTCACTCACAACTTCCAATCAAGTTCCGCCATGTCATCAAGCATTATTCCATCACTCACAACCTTTTTTAGTGGAAATGGTCATCACTCACCACCACACCCAACAATTTCCCCCACCAACAATTCCCCTCACAACACTCAAACCATCACGCGTCATATTTATCACGCGTTACAAAACTTCACCCGTGAAAAATGATGGTGGCGGTGATGTTTTGCCATGTTCCACGTGTGATAGTTGTTTATCACGGACAAAAAACAACCACCCCGGGTCCCCTTAGGGTAGTGGTTTTGGATGGTGGATTAGAGGTGGGTGGCATGACACTGACGTGAAGAGTCATGACCACACCTTATAGCCTTAGTATCGTTGTTTCTCCGATCACGCTTTCCTTATTTTAACATGTTATATAAGCCGGATAAGATTTTAGCTAAATGATTACTTCTCAGTCTTTTAAAAGAAGATGCCTAGGAATTTTCTCTAATGCGAATATACATGTGCAATAATATGATGATGCATTGATGTTAATTATTTAATTTGTGTAGCCATTTACTTAATCTCATTAATTTTAATATCTTTCTCGTACCACGTCCTCATCAATGCTGGTAGTATCCTATTTAATGAAACAAAGAAGTTTCCTGCCAGTTTGTGTTTTAGAAAAATAATAATACAAAAACGGAACATTTTTTTAAACAGCGACCAATCTCAGTTCTGCACTTGAATGATGGATGTATGTGGGAATATATTTGGTTATGAGATCAGTTAAAGAACAGAGAAAAAGAATATAGCAAAGAAATAGGAGCTCATTTTTCTTTTGTAGCAACACGAGCTCAGTTTCTATCGTTCACTAATGGAGATCGGTAGCAAGAAGAACCCATACCTTTTAACCCGTATAACCAGTAAATCTACAATCTAACTCATTTGATCATACCAAGTCGTCCTGCTGACCCAGTTGTCCAAACCATAACCCACTGGAGATATCAAAAGATAGTAGGGGAGTGTTTGGGATTGCTTTTTCAAAATAGATTATGCGTTTTGAATAATCAAAATCAGATAATTAGCTGTAACAAAACGTGTTGTAGAAAAATAGTGTTTGGATTTGATTATGTTGTCTGATATCACCATAATCAGATAATCAACATTGTTTGGATTTGATTATGTTGTTTGATATCACAATAATCAGATAATCAACTATTTGAGTGTTTGGCAAGTATATATATTTTAAAAATAAATAAGTGAAAACGTAAAAAATCAGTTTTTGGATTATCACGTTTTCCTGCAGCAAGAGGTGACCTACTTATGGATTATCACGTTTTGAACTCTACAAAAGTAAAAAATCACTTTTTATTAATTTTTTACCAAACACTCAAAATAGATTTTTTGCGATTTCAAAACACAATAATAAAAAAATCAGGTTGAAAACGCAATCCTAAACAACCCCTAGATCTAATTAAGATATACCGCAATATTACCAATTTAAAAATGACCATATATAACACTAATAAAACACCACACACACATCAATTACAAAATAAAAAATTGAATATAATTGTTAATTAGTCGATACAAACATCAGCCAATTATAAACATTAACCATTATATCTAACTCAGATATACCAAAAGTTTTACCAATCTATAAATGACGGTTCTAATAATTAATATATACATGCATGTTCATCAGATAATGTAGCTAGTCCATAGTCTAGCGAAACGTAGCTAGTCCATAATATATACATGCATGTTCATCAGATAATGTAGCTACATAATTAATAATCTATGGATTTTCTCTAGGTATACTGAAATTTCATCAGCCTCCTTTGCGTTAAGGGCCAAAATTTGATATCCCTGTTCATCAGATAATGTAGCTAATCCATAGTCTAGCGAAAGTCCCGGGATCCGGTAGCATAAGGAGTACCTCTCTAAATTTGGCAACCAATGGCGATGATAGTTACGCCAAACTGGTCCATGGTGAGGAAGTCACTGTTGACTAGCTCACACGGCCTCCAGAGTATTCTCGGCGGGGTAACAGTGAAAGTACGCCCAGCTGGTGGATTTTGAGGGTGAAGAACCTCCGATGACTGTGCCCTACAATTTCAAAATTAGGGCATATAAAAATGTATCATTTATCATAAAAACACCAAAATGTTGAACATAAGAGAAGATTTACTTACCATAATGTGGAGTACTTGAATCGGCGTCGAGTGCTCGACCCTGCTGCCATGATCTTGACGAAGAGTGATGTTTTTTTGGGGGAGGAAGTGAAAATGTATGTAGCTTGGGAAGGCATTCTGATCGTATCTAGGGATTTATATAAAACCTTACAGTAATGTCTGATCATAGTTGGGGAAAACTTGGTCTTCCGGTTCAGTTCGGCGGGGAGGTGGAAATGATTGTCACATGAATAAAAAATTAAAAATAAAAAAATATACTACGGGAGTTGGTAACATTTGGCCACATTTAAGTAATTAAATGTGACCATAGACAACTGATAGTCATATGTTTATTGAATTGCCATCACTATTGAGAGCTTTTAGCCACAATTAATAACATTGATCGTGACCATAAATTACATATAGTTATTGATCTTTTCCTTTTACTAATGACTAATAAAAAATGCTCTTTGATTACACAAATTTGTAAGTGGCTATGTGTATTATCTTTTAGCCACAATATTAATAACCTACTTTGATTGTTTGTTATATTTGGCCACACTTTTTTACTGTAGCTAGCGATTGCCATTTTTGTTTTTACTGAAAGTGTGGTTCAAGGTTACGAAAAGATGTGTTTTCGTCACATAAATCAATAAATCACAAACAATGTGGCAGTAGTAGGTCATATTTGGTCACATTTTTCAAGTTGTGCCTAGGAAATATAACAGCTTTTTTCTAAAATGTAGTTAAAGGTTTGAAACTTTTATAAATGATCACAATAATAAAATGTATGATAAAAATCTTTTCAAATGTTAAAAATGACTTTTGCCATACATTTATTCAAATGTTAATGATATAAGTGCTCTCTGGAACTACTGGTCTTCCAAAGAGTTGCGATAAACTAATGGCAGTAGCCAAAGTTTATGCGTAAACAGAGCGGAATCTGAATTCCAACAGACCACCACTACCTCAGAATCGTCCTCAAGATCTGAGTAGGGGCAGTCGGAAGTTTAAGAAAGGTTGGATGGACTCGAATCAAGGTTCATATTCTCCTTATTCACCAGTAGATGCTCGCGCGACAATCAATAAAATTACTACCCAAAAAGCAATTAAACAAGAGAACCGTGATCGGCAATGGACTCCTTTAACAAAGTCCCCACCAGAAGTTCTTAGCACTGAGAACTATCAGTTTAAGCAACCTCAACATATGAAGAACAAGAAGGGTCAGGACCCGAATCTCTTTTGTGACTATCACAAAGATACTGGTCATACAACTGACAACTGCATCAGTTTGCACACAGAGATAGAAAAAGCGTTAAAGAGTGGTAAACTGACATACTAACTCCAGTCAGTGCGTAAGGAAGTTAGACAACTTACGCGCGGGGATGAGGGTCCAAGCAACAAGAAAATGAAACAAGTTTCTATGATTCAGGGGGGAACAACGCGCAAGCGCAACTATCAACGATTTTGAAAGGCGCGAGCAACAAGTGATTTTTCCCATTGTTCCTGGCGGACCACAAGAAGAGCGACCAGTAGTGGTTACAGGTATTTGGTCACTATCAGACTGATTATGTGTTTATAGACCCTGGGAGCTCCATGGATATCTTATATGAGCAGTGTTTTACAATTGGATCCAGAGGATAAGGCACGCCTAGAACCAATTGATTTCCCTTTAACTGGTGTAACACCCCAATATGCATATATGATATGATTTTTAATTATTTATCTAGAAGGTCATTAAAGTCTTAATTTTTACGTAAAGTACTGAGAGTGGGGGGTAATTAACTTAGTTAACTACTAAAGTTATCTTAGTTGTGTGGGGATTGTGAGATTATAAGTTAAAGCAAAGAAAGAATGGCCAAGTTAGTGCTTGGGACATTAATTTGACATGTCTTAAAATTAAAAGGGCTGAAAATGTAAAGTGGGTAAAAGTTGGTGTTATAACAAAAGTGCAGGAAGGTGTGTGTGTGTGGTATATACGAACGTGAGAGAGAGGGAGAAGGAGAAAACCCTTCTACTTCAACCATAGCAAAAATTCAGCCAATTGGAAGTGCTTTTAGGGCAAATTTCAATGCATGTATTGGGTTCCTTACACATCTAAGTATCTTCAACGTAAGGTAAGTTAAATTTTGTGATTTGATGATCTTGGTGAAGTGGGTTGTAATCAATCCGTGAAATTAATTGAAATTAAACATGAATATTGGTTAGAATCATCATGTAGAAGATGATTTATGCTCGAATTTGGTTATCTTGATGATTCAAAATGAAACCCACTTGTTGTAGTAATATGATGAAATATAATGATCATGTAGGTGCAAGGTTAGTGTATTATTGATATATGAACTTGTATGTAGTAGAAATGTTAGATAAATTTGATATAGGATGAAGGTTGTGTGAATTTAGTCAATTCGATGATCCATGGTTTGAACTAGTAGAATATGCTTAGAACACATGTACATTATGCTTTGTTAGTGGTACGCACACCAAGTGTTTGATGAAATGCCTTGAATAAGATTTGTATGCAATAAGGATGATCTTATGTGAATGTAATGCTAAATGGTTAAGATTGGTAGATGGTAGTTTATTAACTTGATTATGTTAAGAAAAGAATGGAAATGAAGACATGAGAGTAAAACGTGTTGATTTTAAATTATAGGAGTAAAGGAGGAAGACGCGAGCCATTCCGGGTACACAAGCAAAACACGAAAAAGGTAAGTTCTTATACTTATAAGTACTAGTAGTTATAATGTTTATGTTGCAATTTCTATGTAAAGAATATATAATTGCTTTTGTTAAGTGGAAATATATGGAAGTTCAATTGTGTATACGGGTCGAATAAGTAAGAATGACATATGTATGAATTGGGAGTTGGTGTCTAACTGGATATAGAAGATTGAAGGGATTCGACATCAATACCCACTAGAAAGTATAATTGAATGAATGTTAATGAAAGGATTATTATCATGTTCGATGGAAGCTTGAATTCAATGTTAGCTAATTATTGTCACAACTCCCGACCCCACCCGGGAGCGGGAGCCGTGAACCAGTTAAGTGGTACCGGTGTTTATTAATTTGGAAGCGGAAGTTAAACATCAGGATCGTAGTTAGGAAATATTATCAGAGTTTCAAAACACCAACTTTTATAAGTAACAAAAGGGACAAAACCCATGTTTCCATTACAATACATTCGTAGAAGGGTAAACCCCAATTTATGAAAACATAAACTTTTATGTGGGTAACTTTTATAGCCACTTTCTTTAAGCCTTCAGTGCTCCATAGCTGGCTTCTTATAGCTTCACATTAAGTTACCTGAAAACGCGTTTAAAAAACATTTTTTATCAGCAAGAAATACTGGCGAGTATATTCCATTTTACACAATGACACAATATTATACTTCACAGTATTAAGAGCGATTACAATGTTTACTTCTACCCAAGTACTTATTCAGTATTTGTCATGTTGACTGTGGTCATATTACTATTGGCTAACTCGTCGTCCAATAGCAACGCTATATTCAGTAGTGTATACAAAACCCCACATACCGGCAGCATTGGTAGAATACAAAGACTCAATCACTGTTAAGTATAATTAAAACATTTGAGGTTTTGTAAAACAATTCAGTAGAAAAAAAGAGAATGACTCACAAACTGTGAGAAAAAGAGAAATGACTCACATTGGTATCTTTGGTAATCCTACTGGTTTTCTGGCAATGTTCCTGATTGTTATCTATTAAAACACACAATGCACACGTGTTAGTAAAATAACCCAGGTCACATTAATCCATACATTGCAGGACAGAACTCCAACGGCTTAGTCTGACAGAGCCTCGACATAAACGTTGGGTCCTATGTCAACCGGGTAGGATAAGTCACTTTTAGCCATACATCACGGGACAGAACTCCAACGGCTTAGTCTGACAGAGCCTCGACATATACCGTTGGGTCCTATGTCAACTGGGCAGGGTGACAAATCAATGAACAGGGGTTACCGTACTTACAACGTAGCAGAGCTTTGCATTATATCGAGCAACGTTTAGTTATTATAGGGACTGAGAGAAAGAAAAGAATTGAACAAACGAAAGTGAGGCAGAGCCCTCCTTTTATAGGTTGAAACCTGGGTCGCTCACGCCCCGCGAGCCATTTCTTTGTCTCTCTCGCGGCCCGCGAGAGGGCTAGGCCAGGGCCTAGCTTTGGCCAGTCAACATGTAGGTCAGCCGGGTGTCGTGCCATGTGGCATGTTGTGGTGTCCCCGTTCATCTCCGGGTCGCGGCCCGCGAGGCCCAGGGAAAGTCCCGTCGCGGCCCGCGAGCGGCCCGTATTATTTGTTTTTATTTGTATTTTTATTCCGAATTTAAATTTCTGAAGCATTTTTCTTATAAAGGCCCCGTTGCAGTCAACATGCAGCTCAACCCAGCCAGGGGCTCTGCCCCTTGGACCCTGCTAGGGGCTGCCACCCCTAGGACCCTGCTTCTCAGGGGCGCTGCCCCCGAACCCCCGCTAAGATGGCGTGTGAGATTATTTGGTTGTTGTTACATTATGATATAACTAATTTGTTGGTATGGTTGTAGGCAGATCATTGTGTTGGGTGGCGCCAAGCTTGGAACGAACACATCACCCGCAAATCACGTTTTCCGCATTTTCATGTTCAAACGGGTCAAACATTTTGTATTTATGTTTAAGTTTAGCCGTACATTTGTAAATTGTGTCTAAAACTTATCATGTTAGTATGTTATTTACTAGCAAACTTTTAAGAAATCATGTGTCGTTGGTAAATGTTGGATTTCTATATGTTAATGAATAGCAAAAATTTCTGTCAAATGTTCGTACGGTTGAAATATGCATTAACTTTGGACTCGTGTATGAATGGGCGTCACAACTGGGTTCTGCAATGAGGCTGTTTTTCCTCTAGGACAGATAGTTTTTCTAGTTACCCTCTCAGACGGAAAACATTCTCGAACCATTAAAGTGAATTTTATGGTAATGCCAGCGACTTCTCGCCATGATGTCTTATTGGGACGACGTGCAACGTGATTTTAGCATGGTTACATCAGCTCGCATGTTGCTTGTGGTTTCCCAACACCAACAGGCATCGCTATTATGTATGCGCGCAAAGAAATAATGTATATTGAAGAGCCAGTTGTTAAAGCTTCAAAATCTGTACCTCCAAATGAACCTGAAAAATGGATACTTAATACCAAATATCCTGACCAAACAATTCTTTTGGGTCCTGCAATGACCACAGAAATTCGCGCAAAGCTCAAACTGTTATTATTTCGAAATAAGGATATTTTCGCCTGGACGCCCGCTGATATGGTTGGCGTCCCGCGCGACGTTGCAGATAACTGTTTAAACGTTTTTCCTTCAGCAGAGCCGGTGGTACAGAAAAAGCGCAGCTTAAGGCCTGAGAAAACTCGCGCAATGAACGAACAAGTTTCAGAATTATTGGATGCCGGAATCCTGCGCGAAGTCAAATACCAGACTTGGGTTGCTAATCTAGTCATGGTGCAGAAACATAATGGCGGTTGGCGCATGTGCGTCGATTTTAAAGACCTGAACAAGGTGTGCCCTAAGATTGCTATTCTCTTCCAGAAATCGACAAGAAAGTTGATTGCTTAGCATTATTTCGATGGAAATGTTTTTCGATTGCTATAAAGGATACCACCAAGTACGAATGAAGAAGGAAGACGAGGACAAGACGGCTTTCCGCACGGAGAAAGGCATTTTCTGCTACACAAAGATGCCCTTTGGCCTCCGCAATGCAGGAGCCACTTATCAGTGCCTTATGGATACAGTGTTTGGTGACAATATTGGGGTTACGGTTGAAGTTTACATTGATGATATTGTTATCATGAGCCACACTGAAGATACAATGTTAGCAAACATCCAACGAACTTTTGATTCATTGCGAAAGGTTAACTTGAAATTGAATCCGAGCAAGTGTTCATTTGGTATGGAAGAAGGCAAGTTCCTGGGATTCATTGTTACAAAAGATGGTTTCAAAGTTAACCCTGATAAAGTGGAGGCAACCCAAAGACTGTCTTCTTCTGCTACTATTAAAGAGATGCAACGATTGGCTGGACGATTAGCTGCGCTCAACCGTTTTCTTGCTAATCATGCTGCAAAATCTTATCCATTCATTCGTACGTTGCGCAATTGCGTCAAGAAGAATGAATTCTTATGGACTCCTGAAGAAGAGAGTGCTTTCCAGGATATGAAGAACTGTTTAATACAACTCCCAACACTTACTGCTCCACTTGAAAAAGAGCCAATGATTCTCTATCTTGCTGCATCCGATATGGCAGTAGGTTCAGTTCTACTAGTTGAACATGAAGGGGTTCAAACCCCAATTTATTACGTCAGTAAAATGCTCAATGATCCAGAGATGCGATATTCTATTATGGAAAAACTAGTCCTAGCTCTCGTTCACGCGTCGCGCAGACTATAGAGGTATTTTTCAGGTCACGTAATTACCGTGCTGACAAATTACCATTTGGGGCAAATTTTATCAAAGCCTGATGTATCGGGGCATCTTGCAAAATGGGCTATTGAGTTTGGGAGATTACAATATTTTATACAAGCCACGCCCAACCATCAAGGGGCAAATATTAGCCGATTTTATTACTGAAGTGCCAACAGACAAAACTGACGAATGCGAAGCAGTTCAAAATCCAATTCCCATGGTTGATGACAGACCTTGGGTATTGTTCACTGACGGCGCATCAAACAGCAATGGGGCTGCTGCAGGTCTTCGCTTGGTAAGCCCTGATAATCAAGAGTTCACGTATGTTATTCGTGTTGACTTCAAAAGTACGAATAATGAAGCTGAATATGAAGCATTTCTAGCAGGCTTACGCCTTGCTATCAAGATGGGAGCAGCGAACTTAACAGCACATGTAGATTCTCTATTGGTGGCTGAGCAAGTAACTGGTGCCTATGATGCCAAAGGAGATATTATGGCTCTGTATTTAGAGCAGGTAAAGACATTGAACAGCCAGTTCAAACACTTTAAAGTGGTGCATGTTAATCGCAGTGAAAATAAACAGGCAGATGCTTTTAACAAGTTGGTAGCCACAAGTTTCAAACATTTAGCCAAGGAAGTTCGAATAGAGGTTTTGAGTAACCCTTCTGTGCCACTAAAACAAGTAAGCATGGTCGAAGTTGGAAGTCCATCCTGGATATCTCCAATTATTATGTATTTGCTGCATGGTTCTCTCCCTGATAACAAGGCACAAGCAAGGAAGATACAATGCAAGGCCCTCAATTATGAATTGGCGGACGGTATCCTGTACCGAAAGTCTTAGATGGGTCCTCTTTTGCGATGTGTCGATAAAAGTGATGCGCAATACTTAATCAGAGAGATTCATGAGGGCTTATGTGGCATACATGCTGGACCGCGCATGGTTGTCGCCAAAGTTATGAGCGCAGGCTATTACTGGCCAGGAATGCATTTAGATGCTGTTGAGACTCTGCGCAAATGCATATCTTTCCAGAGACATGCTCCAAAAACCTTGCGCTCAAAGAATCCACTTGTCCCAGTAACCGCTACTTGGCTTTTCCAACAATGGGGTATTGATCTGGTTGGTCCGTTCCCCGATGCGCCAGGCACAGTAAAGTTTATTGTCGTGGCTGTGGATTATTTCACCAAATGGGTTGAAGCGAAGCCTTTAGCCTCAACAACAGCTATGGTGATCAGTAAATTTATATGGGAACATATTATTTGCCGTTTTGGACTGCCGATGCGCATTATCACCGATAACGACCCCAATTTAGCATCTGAAGATTTTACAGAAATGGATGCAAGAGATGAAAATTGAGCACGTTTTCTCCTTCGTCACTCATCCACAGGCGAACGGACAGGTTGAAAGCATCAATAAACAACTGGTTGATAGTATCAAGTCCCGCCTTGGCACGGCGCGGCGTGGTTGGGTAGATGAGCTTTCGAGCATCCTGTGGGCTCATCGCACAATGCCCAAAACCAGCATAGGGGAAACTCCGTTCAGCTTGGTTTATGGGACGGAGGCTGTAATTCCTGCGGAAATAGGCCTCCCATCACCAAGGATGCTGGCTCTCGAAAAACAAAACAATGAAGAACAAAGGCGTATGGATCTTGATCTGGTTGAAGAAAGGCGTGAAAACGCATCCATACGCGAAGCAAAGTACAAATCCAGTTAGAAAAGTACTACAAGAAAAGGGTGCGCGTTTGTACCTTCTTACCAGGGGATTTCGTCCTTCGAAATAATGAAGCGTCCAATACTGAGAAACCATGGAAGTTAGCTCCACGATGGGAGGGACCCTACGTAATAAATGAAGTCCTTGGCAAAGGCGCTTACACTCTAAAGCTCATGGACGGCTCCAGCGTTCCTTGAACCTGGAACGCCCAACAATTGCGCCGCTGCTATATGTAATCTCAGCTCTCAATACAATGGCCTTGCGCCTTGCAAGAGACTGCTTACAATAGTTTATTTGTAATTTTAGTAACAATATTAGCTCAATGCTTTATCAATGAAATCTTATTATGTCGCTACTTACGTTTTACTTTTGATTATATTTCTTATAAATGCATGCAATTACTTTGGAAAAACAAAAACACTAAGGCTACCAACAACTCATGAGCCACAAGGCAACACAATACTTACGCTCCTACATGAGTTAGCCAAATACGTTCATTTATCTGTCCTAAACAAGTAATTGTACTCATGCACACATTGTAATCCAAATATATTATATTAACAAAATTAAGTACTTGCGGGACAACACACCTGTACATACTAAATATATTACAAAATTCACATAATTCAAAGTTTCTTGAGGTTACACAAACATAAAATAACAAGGCCAATCCTACTCTGGAGCCTTTGTTGCACCTTTTCCTCTTCTATTTCTGCAAAGATATCCTTCAAACGATCAACAAAATCATCATGAGGCAGAGCATTATCAACAAGATCCATGATCGGGATTTGTAAATGATCATATCTTTCTTTAGCCCTGGTAAAAGCAGCGCTGGTATTAGTTCCATGAGTAGCTGATTGGCTATTATCCCATTGTACTTTTAAAGCATGCAAAACATGAGCTGAGCGCTCGTTGTAGCCCTGGTTATAACCGTCAGTCCGCGCCGATACCATCAGCTGTGCCACTGCTTCATCAAGCTCAGTATAATTCAATATTGAATTGGCAATCTACAAAAAGATACAGAGTTCGGAATAAATAAGGCAGCAAGCTGTATACTGATGAATCGATAAGTCACTTACTTTTACAATCCCATATTGTTGCATCCAAGTAAGCTTGTTCATCAGGGACTCTACGAGACTTTCAGCAGTGGCACGAGCGACTTTCGTTTCTTCAATCTTCTTTTCGCCTTCAGTGATACGGCGTGTCAGCTCGGCCTTCTCGACCTGACTCAACTTAACATCCTTCTTCAAGGAATCAAGCTCCGCTCGCATTTGCTCCTGATCAAAGAACATGGAAGTAAGATCAGCAATCTCTTTATCTCTAAGAAGAAGAGTCATTCTGGTCTCTACCTCTTTCTACTCACTTCGCTCCCTATGTGAGCGTGCCTCGTCAGCTGCAGAGATCGCATCTGCCTTCTCTTTCTTTAGTTTTTCTATTTCATTGCACAGAGATATCTTTTCGTTGTTGTCATGCTCATAGGCGTCCAACCAACGTTTACGATCTTCGGCATACTGCGCCGCAGCCGACTCAGCTTTTTTCTTCCACCCCAAGGCGGACCACTCTTCTGCTTTTTCTCTTCCTCAAACTTGCACTTCTCCGCCTCCAGATCCACCATCATTTTCTTTACCTTCTCACTTTCAACCCCAACCTTAAACTTGGTAATCTCAACCTCATCCCATTCTTTGTTCATGCTGCGCCATTCGCGCACTATTCTATGAGTAATGGATGAAGCCAAGGCTGTTTCTTGCAAGTACGCTTGGTAGGTTTGCTCATGATTCTTCTCTTCTTGAGATTTATCCTCCGTCGGAGGAAATATTCCTTTGTACCATTCTTTGCAGGCTTGCCAATCTGCGAATGTGTCACTCTGTTTAAGCTTCTAGACAGGCTGGTGAATGGCAGAGGCCCGCTTCATCGAATAAGAGCGGTAATAATAATCTCCAGGTGTCTCCTCGGGGCGAATTGGAGATTCTTCTTCAGGATCGTCGAAAAATGAGTCAAAACCTTGACCAGCAGTGGAAGGACGGCCTCCTTGGTCTTACCATTAGTAATAGTCTTCTCAACATGAGATTTGGATGATGTTTTTCTCTTGCGTTTCAGCAGGGACTTTTGTTTCAACATTTGAAATAAAGGGGGTAGTATTTTTTACCTACTCGCCAGCAGGGTCTTCAACAGATGTTTTTGTTTGCTCTTCTTCTGGAGCATGTTTTTCTGGCACATCAGGAACATCAGGCTCTGGACCACTTTTTTGCTTCAGTTTGAACATCATCACCCTTTGTGCAGCCTTCCGCTTCCGATTGATGCGTGCAGGGGTCGATGATGTCTGAGCAACTTTCATGATTTTTTTTGTAGATAAAATAACAAATGAGAAAGGTTCGCAAAATACAAAAGAAATGTTTAAGCATACCGGGAGAAAATTTCTCAGCAAGCGCATCCAAGTTGCTTTTCTTTCCAATTTTGGCCCTTGATATCTTCTTTGGTGGTGGTACTGGTGGTTCAAGATGCTGTTCTTTCTCTTCTTGGATGCGCGGTGCACCAGCACATCTGGGCTCGAAGGTATATCAATGGGCTCATCCGGGTTCGCTGCAGGAATCTCCACTGTGTCCACCGGTTCAGCTTTAGGTTTCCTTAAACCTACAGGCGCAAGACCTTCTAATGAGTCAGACACCACCACGTATTCACACCATGTATCAGATACGAGGCGTACCTTTCTTGATTTCTTCCTTAAGGGTCTCAGAAGCCTTAGGTGCAGGAGTATCAGGCTTCTTGGGCAGCGGAACTGTAAGAGTAGGCTTCTTCTTCTTTTTAGAATTTAGGCCTACGCCCAAGTTTGACAAGTCACCTATTTGATCAAATCAAGCAACAATATGCGCGCCATAAGTTATATTGCAATATTACTCTAAGATTTAACATTAGTGCTAATATTGCAATACTAACTCAGGCCTCAAGTAAATTTGCTTACCAACGGTAGAGGAGGGTTGCGCATTGAGCTCTTCTATCTTGGGTAGTTCAAAATTCCCCAAGATTTGCTCAAACCAAGGTGCTTCATCTGCTCCAAGTGGCGCTACGTCCATCTTACCTTTATCTCTTTTGAAAGATACCGCGTATAAGGAAGTAACTGCAGCAAAGCGCAAGTATGAGCGCATGAATGTACAAATATATTATAGAATGAATAACTTGCGTATGCCTTCTTCAACATATACTGGTTTCTCACGACGACCAGCTTTCCAAAGCATGCTCAATCCAGCAGCAACCAATGCCCTTTCTGGTAACATAATGTTTGGCACATCCTTTAAATCTTGGTACCAACCTCATCAGTCGGGATGGCCATTCTCTCTAGCTCAATCTCTTCCCCTCTGCGAAATGTCATCTTCATCGGTATCACAGCATCTTTGATATAGAAGAATTTTTGCTTCCAATCATGATAGGACTTGGGTGGATTAAGCAACAATCCTTTTGCTGGTAGGCGTTGTTGGAATGAGTAAAACCCTAGCGAGCAATGTAACTGATAAAAAACCCTAAATCTATCAACGGTGGGAAGGATGTTCATCGATCGGCAAACAAACTCGAAGTGCCAGATATGTACATCCCCATCAGGTACAACTTGGATATATGAAATTTATAAAAGTCAAGAATTTCCAGAAGAAAGTGGGTCACCGGAATTCAAAAGTTGCCCTCTTCAAAATAATCCCAAAACAGCGTAATATATCCTGCCGGAGCGTTCGCTGCCGTGTCTGTCTCACCGGGATACTTGACATCCCATGTCCTTGGGAACTTAAAATTGGAAACAAGACTATCAAAGGCACTTCGGCTCCATTTTAACGTCGGCAGTGATGAAGTCGACGGTAAATCTGATTGATCTTCAGGCTTAGAACTGGTAGCCATAATCAGATCTATGAAAGGATAAATATCAAATGATCTTGAATCGGACAAAAATGAACGGTTTTGTAGAACTCAACAACTCAAGAAGAAAGTGAAGAAGCAGTGAGGATTTGTTGAAAAGCACAGGACGATGATTAAACAAAATGGTATTTTTATAGGCATCGCAATTAATGCCTGGGAAACCGTGCAGCAGTTTTTCAAAACCCTGGACATCTAAAGGGCGAGTGGGGAACAATAACCGTCCCCACGCGCGCGTGCACTTGCCAAAAGCCCATCATGCAATTATTGTTGTGCGTCTGACACTGTTGGCAGCTGTCACATAGTGCTCAGTACGTCACCATAGCACGTGCTTTCACCAACCACCTGACACAGTCACGTTACAAGACAAGTTGCTTTCAAAATTCAAATTCTTCTACATTATCCATCCAAGGAAACAAGAAGCTAGTTCTCAAAATTCTGCATCTATGCAACTACATATTTTAATTTTCCAGTACTCCACCTCTCCACCAAAGCGCATCGGAGCAACACTGGACTGGGGGGACTTGAAGGGGTATGGTCCCAAAACCTTGCGCCAAGCAAAAAGACCATACCCACTATTATCCACAAAGAAGAACTTGCGCAGACTATATCACAAGAGATAAATCTTTTCATTTTTCTCATACATATTCTTGTATACATGACGAACTTCCGCGTAAAGGAAAAATGATCAGAGCAAAAGGAATCTTTTCTGTTACAAAGAAAGGACAATGGCAGCAACTCAAAGGGAAGCAGCTGTAAAGCGTTCTAGAAGCATTTAAAGCTCAATCGTGCAAACGTATTATGCAGTTATAACCGAATGATAGGTGGCATCATCTGAAGCATTCGTTGGGTCACGATGATGGCATGCTTGCAAATTAAAAAGAGAACGATCTCGTAGCGCCACGTGGACATTCCCTAGCCATTGATGCAAGGTCGATCCGTGTGCCCATAACGTCGCACTTAATACTTAACGGAATGGCGAAGATTCCGTTAAGTTTTCCTCTCTCACATTGTGGCGCCAAAATCCGAATATAAATAAGTAACTTCAGGTACAAGCAAAGACATTCACTCTCACTTACTCTCTCTCTTACTTCACTTTAACTATTCTCATAAACCTGTACTTATTCTCACGCCGGAGGGTGGTTACGAAGAGAACCCCATTCTCCCCGTGGCGAGTCTAACGGTGTTTTGTTTTGCAGCGTCTATCGGAGACCCATTCCCATACGACGAACAATCGGATGATTAACCTTTTATGCCGAAACTCTCACAACAGATCTGATCTGATTCCGGTCAATTAGATCTGGTGTTTCTTCAATACCCTATCCAGATTTGATGTAGTGTCAAAAGTTGATTTTCCTTCAAAAAATTGTTGCATAACCACTTAAGAACCAAAAATATAAAGTTTCACTAAAATCAAAAGGCAAACCATGAAGACCTAAATCATCATTAAGAAAAACTTATAACTTTAATTAAATCTAAATCACATAAAGTTATATAATTTAAACTTCAATCATTCTATGGTCACATACGCAAATCTAATATCATCTTTCAAGATTGAAGAATAAAAAAAACAAAGAAAGTAAGAAGTTAACTTTACTTATGTTCCAATATTTAGGGCATGTTTGGGAGTGCATATAAAACTCCTTATTGGCTTGAAAAAGTCAGCATAGAGTGACTTTTTGGAAAAATCACTTTTCCCCTTACATACACCCCATTGCCAAACATCATTTTGGAGCTTATGACTTTTCAGAAAGCCAATAAGTTGTTTCAAAAGCTTAGCCAAACATGCCCTTAATAAGCGATTCCTTGTTCAAAGTCGAATCTTGTTCAGTCGACCCTAAAGTCTACATTCCCCGTCGCTTCAAGAATCAAAGCAATATGGGCGTCCTTTTACATTAGGTTAAGAATTCGGAATTGGGTTATGCCTTATTGGGTAAATAAAGAAAAATGGGCTTTAATAGGTTACAACGGGCTATATCTGAATTGAAATTAAAACAAAACTTAATTACTAAGCTATAACATTTTTATTAAGTAAATCATCGCGTTTTTTTTACTTTTTCACTTTATTCATACGTTTTGTACGATAAGATGCTTTGTATTTGATCTTAAATAAATAAATATAATTCTTTCATAAAACTCATGGATAATGGGGTCAATTTTTTTCCATAAAATCAATGGGTCAATCGTATAGTAAAAAAAGATCAGGGGCGTTTGAAATTTTGATCAGCTATTATATGTCCCATATGAAACGTGAAAAAGAATAGTCACCGACACCATGTATGTACCTTCGCCACTGCGAAGAAGAAATGCAGAAAGCTTTATCTAGGTGGCGATTTTTGAATGATAGCTCTAATTGAAGACTTTCAAAACACCATAAGATCACCCGTAGTGGGGTTGTTCGGGTGTGGATTGGGCCCAAAACGCGTGACGCACCGACCCATGGGCGTTTGATTTGAAAAGGGGGCTTGGGTGTGGCCTTTAAAACGCCGGATAAAAAAGTGGTGGACCAATGAACGTTGGGCAACGGTTGGAAACGGCTATATTTGTTTTTTTTTTTCAAATTCAATATCTATATATATACACATCCCAACTCATAATACCACTAAAATATACACAACACCACACCACCTTCTCTAAAATGGATTCTCCCACAACTTCCTAATCCGTTTCTAATTATTATTACAAAGGGTTTTTAGCCGATAAGGGTGAGTCGACCGACGAGGAGGTCGAGCAAGAGGCGGTTACACATGTGTGTCAACTCGCGGCGAGGTATATGAAACACATTAGTCGGCTTCCATGCCAAATTTTGCCAAGAGAATATACGGAACAAGACCGACTGTTGGCAAGCACTTGTTTGATGTAAGATTACTTTGACGAAGTGTCGGCTTACCCAAACACAAACGTTTTTAAGGCGTCATTTCCGGATGAGTAAACGTTTATTTCTACGCATTGCCAGAGACTTAGAAAACAAGTTTGATTACTTTAAGCAAAAACCGGATGCAAGAGGGACGCTTGGATTTACCGTTATTCAAAAGTGAAATTCAGCGCTACGCGTGTTGTGTACAGTAACACGATCGTCCCTCAACGACGAGTATTTAAAAATGGCTGGGAAACAACGCCAAGATGAAAACAAGTACGGCGAAAGCAAAGATGAAAATTAAGACGAATAATATTATTTGTTTGTGTTTTAGTATTTATGTAATTATTATTTATTTAATGAAATATTATATGTTTTAATTTTCAAAAAAGAATAATAATAATTGGGTAATCATTGCAAAGGGTATTATGGGCAGTATATCACCACACCTTTTTAACTTGAAGCTCCATAATGATTATTTGCTAACTAGGCAGCCACATGTCGATCATTCCAAGAGAGGGGCTTGAAGTTCACTCATCACTACACATGGTCTAAGCGACAATCTACCATCTTTTTAACTACCAATTAGTATGGTTGTTTCTCTGATCACACTTTCCTTATTTTAACATGTTATTTAAACAATAAACGATTACTTCTCAGTCTTTAAAAGAAGATGCCTATAAATTTTTCTCTAATGAGAATATATATGTGCGGTAATATGATGATGCATTGATGTTGATTGTTTATTTGTTTAGTCATTTACTTATTCTCATTAATTTGTTAATTATATCTTTCTCGTACCATGTCCTCGTCAATGCCGGTTGTATCCTATTTAATGAAACAAAGAAGTTTCCTGCCTGTTGTGTTTTAGAAAAATAATAATACAAAAACGGAACATTTTTTTAAACAGCGACCAATCTCAGTTCTGCACTTGAATAGTATGTGGGAATATACATGGTCATGAGATTAGTTGATGAACATAGAGAGAGAATATAGCAAAGAAATAGGAGCTCATTTTCTACCGTTCACTAATGGAGATCGGTAGCAGGAAGAATCCATACCTTTTTTTCATAATACCTATTTTGTTTTGCTTTCAGATACGTTCAAAAGCGCAAGCAGATCCAGCCTATTTGGAGATCCCAGTGGGAGTGATTCTGGATATGGGGTCAGGGATTGGAAAGACTGTTCATAGCTGCATTAGCATGGCAGTATCTGAGTTTTACACGGTCAACAGTCACTACATGACCAGGATAGTTATTCACAATAGGGATACAAATGGAGAACCACTGCATGCATCCTCTGCCGGTAAGTCTACCATAATGGACTTGCAGTTTAATGGTGTTACAGGATCATAATATGTTAGGTCAGAAACACGAATCACACGAACAACAGAACAATCACAGCAAGCTCACACACGGACACACTCTAAATCATAAGAGCAAGAACACAAGATTTATAGTGGTTCGGTCTAATCTGACCTACATCCACTCTCCACAACTAGTTCTTTTTTCGTATTAGGTGCTCAAAGTGTACAGGTACAAGAATAAGAAGTATTTATAGGGTACAATTAGGTTACTGAATATAATAATAATATTTTTCATCAGAAAGACAAAGGACTAATCCTCTTCCTAAAGGAACAATCCTCTGCCTATAGGAACAATCCTCTGCCTAGAGAAAGAATCATCAGACTTGAGGAATAATCCTTTACTCAAGTCAAATCCTCCATAACCCAACAATCTCCCACTTGGAGGCTTTGACGAATTCAAACTGCTCTCCATGCAACTTCATATTCATAAGTACCTCTGTAACTCTTCATCTTCACTAGTTGTGGGCGGCCTTCTCATCAACATCAACTAACCTAAGGCTCGTTGAAGCTCCCACTGACACAACTGCCCGATCCTGGAACATCCTGAGAACAAACACTCTCCGAATAAAGCAGATAATCAACTAGAGAGACTTTGACAGCTGGAATACTGGTTCTCTTAACCCACTGTCGTCTGGTAACTCTGACTGAAGCACGACCCGTGCTCCCACTGCCACGAATGCCCCTGACTGGGTTTACTAAACCTTTTCTAGCATGTTCAACTGAATCTGACCTGTGACTCCCGGTTTGCCATCTGCAAAGCAAACCTTTTTCTGCCCACGAGATTCTGTGAACCGGATCTTGGTCTTCTTCTGAACTGGGAGAACCTCTCCCTTAGGTGGTACACTGACCATGTACAATGATCCCCTCTTCTTGCCACGTGCAACTACTAAATTTCCCTTAGTTACCTTTCACTATCCACTACCAAACTTAACCTCGTGACCCTGATCATCCAGTTGCACGACTGAAATAAGCATTTTCTTCAAGCCTGGAATGACTCACACGTCTCTCAAAGTCCAAGTAGATCCGACTGAAGTAACTAAGTCAATATCACCCATGCCTATGACATCTAGGACTTCATCATTTGCAAGTCGTACCTTACCAAAATCCCCAATTTTAAGATTTTGTAATGCTTCAGTGCTGTGGGTAGCGTGAAAGGAAGCACCCGAATCCATAACCCAGGAATCCACATTGCTCTCCACATTACAGATCAAAACATCATCGTCTGAGTGGTCTATTGCAACGTTAACTTCTTTCTTCTCGTTGGACATTGATTCCTGAAATGTCCAACCACTTTACAGTTCTAACAGGTCACATCATTTCGAGCCCTAGACTGACTCCTCCTTCTGTTATTACTGCCACTACCTCTGTTATTCTTCCTTCCTCTGCCAGCATGCAATAAATCACCCGAAGATCCACCTGAATTTCTTCTTCTGACATCTTCGCCTAGAATAAGATCTCGAATCTTCGAAAATGTGAACTTTCTCGTATCTGAAGAGTTCGTAACAGCAGTTACGGTTCCGGACCAACTATCAGGTAATGAGGACAATAACAATAGGGCTTGGACCTCATCCTCAAACTTGATGTTCATAGACACCAACCGAGACTAGATCGAGTTTAAGTTATTGATGTGCGCTATGACTGAATCACCTTACCTCATCCTAGTGTTCACAAGCTCTCGAATAAGATAAACCTTGTTCGCTGCAGAAGGCTTCTCATACATATTCGATAATGCTGCCATCATTCCTCTAGCTGAGGCCTCCTTCTGGATATTGAATGCAACATTCTCCAATAGAGAAAGAGTTATCACTGCCCTGGCTTTCTTATCCATTCTATCCCAATCTGCTTGTGACATTTTTTCTGGCTTTTCATCCTCGAGCACTACATCTAAGTCTTTCTGACAAAGTATTGCTTCGATCTGCATCTTCCACCAACCAAACTTTTTCCCGTCAAACTTTTCGATTTGCACCTTCCCGTCTTCTGCCATGATAACAAATAACACGACTAAACGAAAAACTGAAACCGAAATATAAACTGAAAATCAACACTGAAACAAATAGAAACAGAAAACACCTGATTCACATTTCTTTGATCTTCAAACAAACGGATTAAACACCTGTTGGTTAAACTGGTAGAAGAAAAATGATCTTGACCAAAGGTTGAGGGGGTCTTTTTGCAAATAAGAGAAACTTGATTTTCCCTTAAAGAAACAAAAAAAAGAATGCCCAGTTCTTTCTTCTTCCTGCGCGACCTGCTCTCTGCTCTCTCGCACTCCACAAAATCAGTCACCAAAGTCCAAAATCAAAAGCCCTAATCTTCAATTTTGGAACCCTAGATGCGATATCTAGCAACAATGGTCTTCAATTTTGTAACCCTAGGCGGCGGCAGCTACTGGGTTATCGAAACCCTAGTCGCAATCTGCAGCAGAAGTTTTCAAACGGAGCCCTAATCGGAGTTAGAAACTGATGGCGGTGGCGGCTGTTCTTCTTCACCTCTTACCTAGTTCGTGTGAATTGATCAAGAGCCTGAGCTCTGATACCAGTTGTTAGGGTCAGAAACACGAATCACGCGAACAACAGAACAATCACAGCAAGCTCACACACGGACACACTCTAAATCACAAGAACAAGAACACAAGATTATAGTGGTTCGGTCTAATCTGACCTACATCCACTCTCCACAACTAGTTCTTTCTTTGTATTAGGTGCTCAAAGTGTACAGGTAAAAGAATAAGAAGTATTTATAGGGTACAATTAGGTTACTGAATAGAATAATAATATTTCTTCATCAGACAGATAAAGGACTAATCATCTTCCTAAAGGAACAATCCTCTGTCTAAAGAAACAATCCTCTGCCTAGAGGATGAATCATCAGACTTGAGGAATATCCTCTACTCGAGTCAAATCCTTCGTAACCCAACATAATATATGAGAATAAATTACTATGATGAATTGAAACACTTTCCCAGAAAAGTAATCCCAAAATAACATTCATCTCGAACTCACCAAGTTTGCCAATAGTCTTAAGGTATAAATAATTACACACTTTTGTTTGTTTAGTTTTGTTTATGATATTTCAATTAGTGATTTTGCTTAACGCTTCTCGTTGGTTATGGTACCGGCCTTTACTATAGTAGGGTATGGATCCTAAGGGAAGTCCACCCTATTTGAGAAGCATTCTGGACCACACATTTTTCTAAGCTTCTCGTAATATACACATATGTATAGTTTGATATTGACCATATACATATATATTATTATATATATATGTATGTCAAATCTTGAATTATACACATATGTATATACTCAATTTTAAACTATGCATATGTATATATTACAAACAGCTTAGGGAAAATGTGTGGTCCAAAATGTTTCTCAAGTTTCTCAATTAGACAAGTGCTTCTTACATAATCCTAACCCTACTATAGTAATCCAAAAAGAAAACCTTATATTGATAGAAAACAGTAAAAACTAATATCGCAATGCTACTATATCGTACCGAACCGAACATCGGTACCGGTATGTAATTTTGCGATTTTTGTTTGATAACAGATATCGTATTGCTACCCTAGTGAACCGAACGTACTACATCTGTTACGTACCGGAATTTATTTTTATTATTTTTTATAAGCTGACATATTGTGTTGCTAGCGTACCGTACCAAACAACATCAGTATCGACACCTGTATTCTTTTGTATGGTTTCTAGTTTCTAAATTGTTCATTTACATAACTATGTCTGTGAAGATAAATGGATATCGTTACCAGTACTATGACAATTTGAATCGATCGATGCTTTTCAAACAACATCGGTATCAGTCGCCCATGTTCGTTTTTATCGTTTTAGGTCCATGGAAAACACACGTTGATTTCTATACCAAATGCATGAATCATACCGAACATATACCGATACTGATCAAATGTCTGTGATAACGTACCATCACAATGCGCGAACAAATAACATGGAATGTTAAAAATAAATAAATAAACATAGATGCAGATGCGGATTTTTTCAAAAAAGGTTAACGAATGTAAGTTATTACTAAATAATAAAACATAATACTAAATAAAATACCACCTACTAATAGAAAATAAAAAAACAAATATCTAAGAATTATCGGTTACTATTTATTACTATTACTAAAAAGTTCAAATAATTAAAAACTAAAATAACAGTAAAAATAAAAACAAAATTTAAAAACTTGAGTTACTGTTCATCACAACTTTGTAACCAACAACATCAGTATAGATACTTGTATTTTTTTTTATGGTTTTCCAGTTTCAAAAATTGTTCATTTATATAACTCTGTCTGTGATGATAAATGGATATCGTTACCAATTATGTGACACATTGAACCGATCGATGTCTTTCGAACAACATCGGTGTTGGTCCTAGGTGTTCGTTTTTATCGTTTTAGGTTGATGTAAAGCACACGTTATACCAAGTGCATGAATCGTACCGAACATATACCAATACCAATCAAATGCCTGTTGAATGTACCATCACAAAGCGCGAACAAGTAACATGGAATGTAAAAAGAACATAGATGGCAATTTAGATTTTTTTTTTCAAAAAGGTTAACAAATGTAAGTTATTACTAAAAAGTTAAATTGAATACTAAATAAAATACTATCTACTAATAAAAAAATAGAAAAAAACAAATACCTAACAATTATCAACTAGTATTTATTACAAAAAAAAAAACAAATACCTAAAAAAGTTTGAGTTACTATTCATCACACCTTTGTAATCATATATATAATATAATAATAATATAATATAAAATATAACATAATATAATATAATAAAATATATAATTAGCGTGTTTCCCTCGCGCTAAACGCTGGGAGCTCAGTCGGTAGCAATTTGTTTGCTATAGCACCAACATTCGTTATATCTATCAAAAGAGAAAGCTCAAGAAATAAATTAATGATATGTCCAAAAGATATCAACACATGTTTTACATCAATAGATCTACGTTAATCAAAAACTATAAAATTGAAATGGGTATCTTTGGCATTAAGAATCGATTCAATTAATATAGTACTGGTTTAGATGAATATCAAAAAAAAAATATGATCATGATCAAGTAAATATTATTAAAAAAGGAAAAACATTAATATAAAACAAAATTTCTTATTGGCTTGAACAAAATATTATATAATAAAATATATATATATATATATATTATATATATATAAAGTTACTTTATTTTGAATGAAACTAGTTTTAAAAAAAATTTAAGAGGTTGAATAAAAATAAACAAAATTGTTCGTCTTGATTTTATGAAAGAATAAACATTAGAAGTTAATTGGAGAAAAATATAATGAAATAAAAAAGAAAAACTGAATTCTCGCTTTGCAAACTTGGTGAGTTCACTACCCGCTCCAAAAAAATACTAATTACATTACATTTTATTACATTACTGAAATAAAGAATTTTTATCAACAACTTTCTAATGTTTTTAATTGAAATTCCAGATTACCTGTAAAAAAATAAGACAAACACAAAAAAAAAGACTACGGCTCAGCGAAAAATTGCTCAGTAATAAAGAAATCAACACTACAAATAAAGTCATATTAGCGGAAAGCAAAATATAACATAACAGGACTGAGACTAAACTGAAACGGTACTGACACGAGTACTGAAGACAAATGCAGACATAGAAATGATGCAAACCTAAATCCCGCATTTACGAGATTAGCTTTATTTATTTATTTAACTAGAAGATTTTTCGTTAAAATTTTCCAGACGACCACAGACTAAACTTACCCGTAATAATTTGTCAAAGTAAACATTCGGTTAACCCTCGCAACATGTGTTCTATAAGTTTTCACTTTTGTAACAAGAAATTTATATATACACTAAGTTTTCACTCTTTTGTAACAAGAAATTTATATAACACTATGAACATGGTTTATAATTTTTTATTTTCTTATTCGAAAATATGAATACAGTTTAATACCCAACCAATTATACACAAGAAAATTATGGATTTTAGCCATGAGTAAATTTTTCATAATCTATGTCCATTTACAATATAACAAAGCATATACACATTCTGACATACCATGACACACATTCATTAGGTTACCAGTAATGGGGCGCTTTGTAGGGGAGGCTGAAGGCATCTATAGCGCCCCCAACACCACTACGGGGCGTTATGGGGCAAAATTCTAAAGCCGTGTTATCCTAATAGCGGCGTTTTGGATTTCCCTCCACACACACACACATATATATGTATAATTTAAAGGTTTATTTATTAATTGGATAATGATGAGGTAGGACTTTATGACTACGGGCTCAATTTATATAACGCCCAATAAAGCTCATGTGTGACGTGGCAAGACACGTGTCGCATAACGCCCACAAAGGGGCTTTATGACTACGGATGACCTTAATACACGCACAAACACTTATATATTAATTTATGTATCAAACACACAAACACCACATATAAAAGCGGTCGGGGCGCCGCGTTGTGGGGAAGCCACCACGCGTGGAACACCGTGGAACACCATCGCCTGTGTAGTTCACAACGCGTGGCCCGGAGAACGCGTTTTGAAAACCAATATTCGAACGTTGGGGCTCGTTGACCGTTGTATTATTTTTTGACCGTTGTTATTATATATATATATATATATATATATAATCAAAATACAATCTCTCAACCCAAAACAACATTCTTTCAACCTAAGTTTTTTCAATGGCATCTTCTTCCGATTCGTTTCCGATAGATAGCGAAAGCGATACGTCTTCCGACAACGACACGCTTGAATTTTTTGAGAAGGTGTATAACGTGCTTGAAGGCTCGAGCCGTCCGAAGAAGAAAATGGTTGGTCGTGATCGAATACATGCCAACGAGGTGTTAATGAATGATTACTTTGTGGAGAATCCGGTCTACAATGCCGAAACATTTAGGGATCAGTTTCGTTTGCCAAAGGAATTATTTTTAAAGATTGTTAAAGACATTGAAGCAAGCGAACAATGGTTTCAAGAACGTTACGACGGGAGGGGCAAACGAAGTTTCACTCCGATACAAAAATGCACGTCCGCCATTCGCCAACTTGCGACAGGTAACCCTCCGATCAATTTGATGAATACTTACAAATGTCGGAAAGAACCTCGCGAGAGTGTTTGCAATTTTTTTTGTAACGCCATCATTAAGTTGTATGCCAAAGAGTTTCTACGTAGACCGACGAGACACGACATCTCACGTCTTTACGCCGCACATGAGGCTAGATGGCATTTTCCTGGGATGCTCGGTAGCATCGACTGTACACATATCGAGTGGAGAAATTGTCCAAGAGAGTTGCGAGGGGCGTATGTTAGGGATGACGTTAAAAGGCCGACCATCCCTCGAATGATTTATGGATTTGGCATTTGTATTTTGGTGTTCCCGGTTTAAACAACGACATCAATGTTTTGTATACATCGCCGTTGTTTCAAAATGTAACAGATGGTACCACACATTTCTGTCCGTTTGTGGTTAACGGAAAATATTACAGACGAGGCTTTCTACTTGTGGATGGTATCTACCCATCATGGTCTGTTTTTGTGAAAGCCCTTTCATTTCCTGCTGAGCCTAAAGAAAAGGCGTTCAAGAAGTTGCAAGAATCGGCACGAAAAGATGTTGAGCGGGCTTTTGGAGTTTTAAAGAGTAGATGGGGGATACTAGGACGGCCGGTTCGTGCGATGAATAAAAAAACAATCCATAGCATAGTATATGCATGCATCATATTGCACAATATGCTAATCAAATAAGACGGACGTGCAATTTCTCCAGATTGGATGCCAGATCCACCAACACAAAATCCCGTTCCAGAAAATGTCCACCAAGACTTGCACAGTGAAGAACTTCACTTTCGGTTGAGATATGATCTAATTGAATATGTAGGTTCTTTAGGTTTGGAAATTCCAGATTCGAACAAAGAGTAGGCTTTGTTTATGTATCTTTTTAATTTTATATGTTTTATTTTTTAGTTGTATTTTTAGAAATATTATTTTTTTATTTTAATGAAAAATTTTATTTTTTATTGTTAATTTATAATTTATAAACTAAATTGTATTGTTAATTTATAATTTAAAAAGAAAAAAGAACCCATCACTAGTGATGGAGTGATGGGCAACCCTAGTAAAATCCATCACTAGTGATAGAATTTGGCTTGATGACGTGGCGTATGTGATTGGATGTTATGAGTGATGGATGGTGATGAGTAATGAGCGCCCCTACCACCCTAACGTACATTACGTAAAGAAGATATCAGACTACTGTCAAACTCTCATTCATACATAATGTCCAATACAATCAACTATATATAGAGATGAGAGTTTATGATGTAACTAACTAACCAATCTCAACCACTTAACTAACTCTCAACAAACTCGATATAACAGAAAATACATACAAAGCTATAACTACTCTAATATTACGCACACATTTACACCGACACATACATATATACAAGTAGTAACTCACATATTTATATTATCAAAGACACGCACACAAAGTCACGAACAGACACATAAGTCAGCGGAAATTCAATAACCCAACCCCCATCCCACGCTAATCGCCGGGTACAGAAAACGGAAAAACATTGGCCCCATACCTTTTCAGGTCAGAAACAGGGAACATATACGATACGGATTGACAACGGGTAGGGCGGCGAATGGCGATGGCTGGAAACAATGGCGTCAGGTATTTTGAACCCAGCAACAGCGGAGAACGGAACTTTAAATGAAGCCGGCAACAGTTATCCGATCCGATGAACGGGGAGGAAGACATGTTGAGGTTTCGAGTGACGGACTACTGGTGTCGCATATCGGAACAAACTGAGAGTGTACTGCAGCGGTGGTACACCAAAGAGTTTCACAACGGTTTCAATCGTCTTTTGCTCTTAGGCCTTGTGTAGTCATAACGCCCCTTAAGGGGCGTTTTCTGACATTAGATGTCGTAGTCATAACGCCCCTACCTCATCATTACTTAATTATTATTTTCCATTATTTAATATTAATTTCTAACTATATAAAAATAAATACAAATTTCATTATAATAAAAAATTACACTAAAAATAAAAATTAAAATAAAAACATTACACTAAAAATAAAAAACAATTACACTAAAAATAAAAAAAACCAATTACACTAAAAAAATAAAAACATTTATTCTTTGCTTATGTCGTCGTTCTCTCCTTCTTCCTCTTCGTTTTCTCCATCATCAAAACCCCGTCTGCGTGGTACCCGTCTTCGAATTCCTCAACTTCTTCTTCCTCAGAATCTTCTTCGCCGCCACCAGTGCCTCGAATTGGACGAATCGCCCAAGCATGCTCGACCAAATCCGCCTTTAATGCGTTATGTATTTCCTTAGATCGCAATAGTTGAGCATTTACCAACCTCTCTTCCATTGTTGCTTGGGTTAGTTCAACATCATCTTCCGGAAAGTAGTTCTGGCATATCGCTTTCCGTCATCCTCTATGATCATATTATGCAAAATGATGCAAGCGTACATGACCGTTCGAATTCTATCTTTATGCCACATACGACACGGATTTTTATAAAATGCCATCGTTGTTGAAGAACCCCAAAACACCTCTCGATGTCCTTTCACGTAGACTCTTGTAGTTTTTTAAAATATTGTCTTTTCACATCGAGCGTCTCTAAAAACGTCTTAACGATATTAGAATACTCCGGGTAAATACCATCGCCCAAATAGTAGCCATGTTCGTAGTCGTTACCGTTTGCATGAAAATCGGCCTTTGGTATCGTTCCAGAAATGCAGCTCTCTAACAAAGGTGAAGACTCAAAGGTATTAATGTCGTTCATACACCCGTCTAGACCAAAGAAAGCCGACCAAACCCATAGGACGTGCGACGCCACCGCTTATAGAACCAAAGTTGGTCCTTTCTGGTCACCACGTATATGTTGACCTTGCCAAGCGGTTGGACAATTATACCAACGCCAATGACGACAATCCAAGCTTCCGATCATGCCAGGTATTCCATGCTTTTCTAAATGCACCTCGTATATTTGTTGAAGGCCTTCCAAGATGGATTTCTTAAATAATGTTTTCCATATAATTGGCATATACCTAAAAAATAATAATTTAATATAAAAGTTTTACTACAATTTAATATACAGTGACGAGCTATTAAATAAAAATAGGTATATAAAATTACCTAAGCAGAATTGCTCCACGCTATCTCGTGTTGTTTTCTCCCCCATCTTCAAGTGCTCGTCGTTCTTATTCTTATGGGGAAGAGTGAACACTATGACTGGTGCCCCCCCCCTATTTGAGTTCGCACTTGAGAATCATCATCAAAAAGACAAAACGTCATACGTGTTCCCGTAGGCTAGTATGCGTAAACCGGAAGTTACCTTTTGAAGTGAGGTGAACCCTAGATATCCTCTAGCGTCCATTCTTTGCTTAAAGTAGTCATACTTTGCTTCCAGATCTTCGTTAATGCGCAAAAATAACCTTTGGCTCATCCTAAACCGACGTCTAAAAACGTTGGGTCCGTGGACCGGTGTGGGGTCAAAGTAGTCTTTCATCAAACGCTCGTTTGCCGCTTCCCGGTCTCTCAAGATATAGGTGCGCCTCAATATGGGTCGTGGAGGAGAACGTACAACGTGTCCCATGGCTTGTATCAAACGCACCGCATGCACTCGTAACCGCTTCTTCCTCCTCCGCGGTTTCTTCAGCCGAAAAGAATCTTCGATAAATATTGGTGAACGAAGCTAGAAAGCGGATCTAGACTGAATTGAATCACGAACTCTTTGGTTGCAGTTAACCCCATTATTTTTTAGAAACGTCGTAGTATTTTGTTGAGATAGTTTGTGTTTGAATAAAATGAATTAAGGTGGTGGAATATATTTATATGTAGTAAAATGAATTTTTTTAATGAAATGACTGTTTCTCAACGGTTGAATTTTGAAAACAAATCACAAAAAGCCGCATTGTAGAAGGCGCCCATCTATTTTTTTTACCCCAGAACGCCCCCCGTAGTGGTGTTGGGGCGCTATGGTCCCTCTCCCCCTTGCAAAACGCCCCATTACACAGGGCCTTAGGGCGGGGTATGTTTGGCAAAAGTAGTTGGTAGCTGTTAGCTGTAGCCGGTGGCTGTAACTTTTTAGATATTTAGGTATTTGACAGAGTAGATAGAGCTTTTAATAAAATGTATAAAATACCAAAATGGAGATAACTAAAAAGTTTATTATCTTTAGAGGTTAAAATAGTCATTTTTTTCCTAAAAGCTTGTAGCTCATCTAAACGCTACTACTAGCTTAACTAAAAGTTTCAAGCTCCTTCAATCAAACAAGGTTTTTTATTGAGTATGAGCTTTTTCTTAAAAGCTTAAAGCTAGAAGCTCCTAAAAGCTCCAAAATGTTCCATGCCAAATATACCATGAGAAAATGTACATAGGGAGGCGATAGGGTGTAAGGGTAAATATTATATATATACCGAGAATACTATTGTTTATGAAAAAAATAAAAATAAAAATAGGTAAAAGTAAATTTAAGCTTAAAATGTGTTATATAAAAAATTAAGTTATGTGCATATATGATTCTATGAATACTTAGAAGTTAAAAAAAAGTGTAAAATGATTATTTATTTGATTGTTTTTAGTAAATTGGGTATTTTGATATTTTAGCTATTTTAAAAAGGCATATGTGAATTGTAAGGGCATATTAATGATATTTTTTGTTTTTGTTGAGTATATAGGTTTTTTCAAGTTTGTAAGGATATATATGAAAGTAATTCTAAATTTTAAAAATACAAAAGTTTTCATATAATAGTAAATAAAATGCCCGGTTATTGGAGCTAATACTTGATCAATTTATTTTACGATGCAACCAACATGATTAAGCGACATTTATTATTTTAGGATTGCGAATTTTTGTATATACATGGTCATTATCCTAAGCGAAAATCACCAAAATAACCATATTGGCCAAAGAATTATGAAAAATAGACTTGATTTTTTTTAAATAAATTAATAGAGCCTTAACTTTCTATCTCCTATGGAATTTTGCTCATGCGCCAACCCTTCACCTCATGTGCTATGCCATCTTCTCATGTGCCATTCTTTCTAGTTCCAGAACTTCTCATGCACCATTTTTGTCCTCCTACACCAGAAGGACACATGTCTATCTTTGGTTGGTGGTAATTTAACATATTTCATGGCTAATTTGATAATTTTTCAAGTCAACATGGCCAATTTAGTGATTTTCCCTTATCCTAATTGGCTAATTAAAGATGATACTAAACTGTGCATATTGTGATTTTTTTTTTTGGTTTGCATGCTAGCTCTTGATCTTCTGGAGAAACATAAAGTAAAAGCAATTTTAGGTTCAGAATCAACAGCTGAAGCGAAGTTCCTTGGGATATTGGGGGACCAATCTAGAGTGCCTATTCTTTCACTTTCACCACTTCCATCTTCAAACAACAGACATCCTTATTTCTTTCAAATTACACGAGACGAAACAACTCAGGTTCAAGCCATTGCTTCGATGGCATTATCCTTTGGATGGCAACATGCTATTGTTATCTTTGAGGACACTGAAGATGGGAGAGACATTGCTACATTTATGACCAATTCGTTTAAGGAAAAAGGTATAACTATAACATATATGAGTGCTATTTCAACCTCTGCTAGCAATGAAGTTTTAGTCGAAGAGCTTCACAAGCTGTCGAATATGCAAACGAAAGAATACATCATACATGCTACTCACCTTTTCGTCCCACCTTTTCCAAAATGCCAAATATCTAGGAATGATGGATGCAGGTTACAAATGGATTGTCACCAGCAAAACTATGGACTTCCTGGATTTCATGGATGGTGAAGTTCTTGAATCTATGCAAGGGGTGGTAGGTTTTAAATCATATGTCCCTCAATCAAGGCACCTTCACAAATTCACATTGAAATGGAGAAAGGAATATCACATGGAGCTCAGGGACATAAATGCTTATGCTATTTCAGCATATGATGGAATTTCGGCGCTCGCAATGGCTGTTGAGAAGACAGCGTCTGTTCTTAAATTGAACACAAAAGATTTGGAAACGGATGGCTTGGCTCAGTGGTGTACAACACTTCTGAATCAGATCTTAAGAATCTCATTTGACGGTTTATGTGGTAATTTCATATTTAGGAACGCGGGGGTTACTGCAGATGTCCTAGAAATAAAAAATGTGATAAGTAAAGAGGAAGTGAAAATTGGGTTTTGGACAAGGAATGCTTCTTTCACCAAAAAGATTGGTAAGCTAAATTATTTTACCGATGATGGTCTGGAATCTATCGTGTGGCCAGGAGGTGTCGTGAATAATCCAACACACAGGAAGCTCCAAGTGAGTACCAAACGCCTCAGAATTGGTATTCCAGTTGCAACCAGAAATGGGAAACTCTTTCAAGTTGCATATGATGCTCAAACTAAATCAACAACTGTTTCGGGGTTTTGTTCAGAAGTATTCCTAGCTGCCTTTTGCTGGAATAGATCCCAATGTAACCTTTCAGTTCATTCCATTTGTGAATAATGCTGGAGTTGGTGACGTAAATTACAACGATCTTATAGATCGAGTCCATGCAATGGTATGCATTTTTTTCTAAGCCTGCATTATTCTATGTAGTCCATAATACAAAATTATAAGTTGTGTTTCATTGTTGTTTGTATCAGGAATATGATGCTGCCATTGGAGATATAACAATCACAGCTAACAGATCTCGGTTTGTTGACTTCACGTTGCCATACACGGATCTTGGCCTAGCAACATTATATCGAAATGCAGATGCAAGCCTGTGGATATTTATGAAACCACTTAGTTCAGATCTTTGGCTTGTATCTGCTTGCTTCTTTATTCTACTGGGATTTGTCATTTGGATTCTTGAACATGGGAAGAATGAGGAATTTCAAGGTTCACTGGTACAACAAACAGGAGTAACCTTGTGGTTTGCCTTTTCAACCCTTGTCTATGCGCATAGTAAGCTATTTATATTTCCTTTTGTTTTAACAACACAACCAAGTTTCAGTTTATGAGTGAAATAAGCGAATCCTGTTACTATTTAACTACTTAAGATTTTAGTATTTTAAATGTCATTTTTTTCTTGTTTTTATTGTTAGTCACCTATCTACACTGGCTACCAAGCTGTAGATAGGTGTCTAACATTTATACCAGGTTATGTAACTATAAATGAACTAGAGAAAAGAACTATAATTATAGTAAGAGTCAATTTAAAGATTTGGTTTCAAAATCGAAATTGCAGGACAGAAGCTAAAAAGTAATTTGTCAAGATTTGTTGTCACCGTATGGTTGTTCGTTGTGCTTGTGCTCGTTTCTAGCTATACTGCAACATTAAGTTCGCTATTAACTGTGGAACAACTTCAGTTAGCATCAAAGAAAGGCTTAATTGGGTACCAATATGGTTCTCCTATGCAGGGAGTTATTGTTAGGAACTTAAATTTTAGTGACACCAGATTAAAGCCATATAGTTCACCAAATGAATTTGCTCATGCATTGTCATTAGGGGGTAAGAAAGGTGGTGTTGATGCAATCATCGAGGAAATCCCTTACATTAAAGAGTTCCTTGCACTTTATCCATCTGGCTACTCCATGGTCGTGTCTAAAGATAACACTAATGGTCTTGGCTTCGTGAGTGCCCTCACTCCACTATTCTTAACTTACAAAAACTTTTTGACTAGCAAAACTGTGTCTTTTAAAAACTACTTTAAGTTTTTTTTTTTCAGGTATTCTCCAAAGGTTCGCCTTTAACCCTTGAGATGTCAACACAGATTGCAAGATTACGGGAAACGGGACTTTAAAATCATTACAAGAAAAGTGGTTTGGCCAAAAGTCAGATCCACAACAGTCAACACCACCTAACGTAAAGGTTCTAAACTTTCGTGGCTTGCGTGGTCTATTTCTTATCAGTGGAGTCTCAATGGCAGCTGCCCTTTTCGTATTCACGCTTTGTTACATTCATGAGAAGGTGCATTACACGTCTGCAATGCTGGCAGGAGGAAAACTGGCGTTCATCTTCAGGTTTCTTTTGCCTAAAAGTGCTATTCGTAGATGAATATGCAACTGGTCTTATTTATCTATTTACCCATTGGATTTTTATTACATGTTATTGCTGGCAAAAGAACTTAGTCACACTCAACTCAGAATAAATAAATCATGTAAAATGTAATATATTTTTAATTTTAATAAAAACTATAATAATATTATACTCAAATTAAATACCCTGTTTTTATGATATAATTTTCTTTAAAAATATATTAATGTATGATGGTTCCTTAAAAATCCTTGTGAAAATGGTTTAAAAATTAACAATATGCAATATTCTTTAGAGAATTGTACGGTATGTTTTAGAAATTATAATTACTTAAACTTTTAAAATCATGTAAAATTACATTTTTTCTTCTTAAATGTACTGTAATATAGTATACATATAGAGAGAAAAAGTTGAATTAAAAGTGCATTTTTTTTCGTAGTATCTAAACTTACATACCATGGGAATTGAACCCATTATTTCCACATATTTCACACCTTATCTAAGACCACACGGTGTGGGCGTGAAGAAGCGGCGTTTATGCCTTTCCACACCGCAAACACCACAAAATCCACGCGTTGTTAACGGCGTTATGTTAAGCCCTTGAAGAATCCCACCGGCGTTGTGTTGATTGGACATTGACGTTGCGTGCATTGGTGAAAATTATTTTAAAAAGTCAATCACCTTACTCTCTTCTACCCAAATTCATTTTTATAAAATCTCTCAAGATTTTTATAAAAAAAATGTATCCACACAACCGCAACTTTGATACAAACAACCCGTATGGTTTCGGTGAAATACCAAACACCGCTTACGTTGTCCGGATATGAAAATACTCACTATAAAGATCGATCACCCTGAAGGCGAAGAGCAGGAAACGTACATGAAACTAAAAAAAGAATCGTGGATAAATATCGCACCTAGTTCCGGTTATTTTAGATTATGTTTTTTACGTTTCACTTTTTAAGTTTAAATTATGTTTTCGGTTTTTTTTAGTAATGTAATTTTTTATTTAAATTTTGTAAGTGTTTTTATTATTTATATTAGTAATAGTGCAATTTTTTTAAAAGACATTAAATAATATGTAATTATTAGATACAATTAATAATACAAAATATGTGTCACGTGTCGTATAACGCCCCTTCCCACCCCTCCATTTTTCTACCACATCACTTTTCTGACACGCGCTGACGTGACGTTCACATGTCGAATAATGCCCATGTTTCATGTCCATCCACAGTTGTGGTCTAACTCACCAACACCATTATCTATTCCCAATTGATAAATTGTTATTATCCTACAAATTGTAAAAAGGATAATGGGCCATTGATCTAAAGAATCAATGGCTGAGGTTCAGTATCAGCATGGATCAAGAAAAAGTGTTGGATACGGTAAAACTAGTATAGTCTATAATTGTTGATTTTTTTTTTCAAAATTGCTTCACATTTCATTTGTAACTTTTTATACAGCTTTATTTAAAAAATATATACACCATAAAAACACATATTTTATTCTCTTTTGGGTTGTAGTATTGCAATAACTATTTCTAACAAAATGACTTTTTTTCTTAAAACACTCAATATGGTTTGTGTAAAACATACGTAATGTCACCCCCCAACCGATGACGGAATTATCGGAGTGAAAAGAAATAGATTACTCATCACATATAACACTATTTGCGACAATATTTAAGTTCAAACCAATTTCATTAATAATCATAAATTGTCAAATACATTGAAGGAATTTCAAATATAACAGTTTAAATGACAAGTTCTACATAACAAAATATCCAAATCTAGTATTTCTTGTGCGTTTCTATGTCGTCCCTACTAGATTCGTCATAAATATCATCATCAACCTGTAACATGTTAAAAATATGGTTCAACGCAAAAGCATTGGTGAGTACACAAGTTTTAAATTACATAGGATAAGTATAAAAAATTTACTCGAATCCACATGACAATTGTATACAAGGTAAACTAGCATGCAATGCTAAATGTCAAACCCTAAGTGTCCACAAGAATTAAGTGTCTCTCGCCACAAAAGTAACGAGACTATTTATGAATAAAAAGCTTAACAATACCCCGACGGGCGGCATGCTACTCCTATAGCGCTATATAGTTAAGTTGGGCTAGCTAAGTTAATGACAAGAAGCATGTATGTATCTAGCATGAACCTAAGCATAACAATAAGCATGTATAACAGATTGAGTGTATAAAGTATGTTGTGTGTATTTGTGTATTTTGTAAGTTAACATGTTACAACCCAAATTGTGTAAAAATGAAAATGGGTCAAGTGTACTCATAGTTTTGCAAAGCTTTCCAAAGTAACGTGAGTCGACGAGTCATGGAGGGTGGAACACCAAAGTTACCTTAGAAAACTTGAAAGTATTCTTCTTTGCTTGGAATTCTTGAGAGGGTTAAAGAGTTTGGGAGTAGATTAGTGTGTGGAATGTGTTTAAGATGTGGTGGAGGCTTGTATTTATAAGTGGAGAGTTAATGAAGGCGGAAGGTGAGTGGAGGAGAAAAAAGGTGGACAATGATGAAATATGATTGGCTAAAGAAGGGTGGAAGGTGATTGGAGGAGAAAGGAGGTGGAAAAGGGTGAAATCTAATTGGGAGGTGGAAAATGGTGAAATCTAATTGGATGTGGAAAAGGGTGAAATCTAATTGGCTAAAAAATGTGGAAGGTGATTGGAGAAGAAAGGAGGTGGAAAAACTTTTGGTTTTGCTCACTTTTAGTCCATGCATTATGTAACTAGGTTATTTTATGCTGTAAAGGTGTATGCAAGTATATTATAAGTGTGATACATGTATGAATGTGATTCTGAGAAAATATAATCTCGATGTATGTCTCGGTTTTAAATTAAAATGTGTATTTCGCGACTGATTACATATTATGCATGTATGATTAAACAAGGTTGATATAAAAATACGATTTTCATTATGATCAAAGTCTCGAGATTACAAGGATTGAAATGAAGTAAGAATACAAATTTCTAAAAATAGAAATGCGAACACAACTTTCTAAATATAGAAAGTACAAAAAATGCGGAGCGTTACACGTAATTACTATTATAGGTTACGTAATTACGTGATTTTATGCGTAATTACACCGACGGATGAAATTCCCTTTTGGCTAGTGACATTTGTCACAATCTGGATGGTATTTTACACTATATATGTTAAGGATATATGATGTGAGATAAAGCCCCAAAGGGCTTTATCGCGCAATGTTAGCGTCACATCAACGACAACTAGACAGGGGGCTCCATTGTTTTCTGCAGTGGGATAAAGCCTAATAAAGCCCCTATCATCATTACTCAATTATTTTTTTGTATTTAAATTTATTTTAAATTAATAAAAATTATATAACAAAATTGTCAAAACTATATAAAACATAAAAAAAACATGAAATTCGAATAAAACGGATTACAACCCAACTTAATTAAAAACTATACATAAATATCTAATTAAAATAAAAAGTCTGATTATTAAAATGGGCACACAAAATTCTCCAAGCCGCAAGATAAGGGAAGATTCCGTTCTGTGTAGTTGGTAGTCGGCACAGGCTGCCTGAATCGCGTGCTCTTCAGTTATGCTCTCTTTGTGGTTCATGACATTGATAAAGAGCCTCTCAAAAAGCCCACAAGTTGCTCGCATCATAATAAACCTTCCAGTAATGTGATTCATATGTCGATTGTTTGCACCCACTTGTTGACGAAAGTGCGTCAAAATCTCGCTCCAAGTACAGCATGTTCTGGAGGGTGCCCTTGCTCCACAACATGCACCCAACTCGTAGTCAAAGCGATGTCCTCTTCCTCAGTCCATTCAGTTCGCTATATAAACAGTGAAATATGATAAAGATGGTCGAAATTGTGGTGTGAATGATGGTGAGTTGTGGTAAAAAAACGGTGAAGATTGGTGATTTATATAGGGATAGTGGGGATAAAGCTAGAAAAAAAATCTTTTTTTAAATTATTACTGTTTTTCAATGGACAAAAGAAGCAATAAAAGCCCCACACCCGTTGGCACTCCCCAACCAACTCGCACAACTGTCCATATCGTCTCCTCTTTGTTGGTACTGTTTTGGCAATTTTAGAATTAATGGATTGTAATGATTATTTTAACTCGCACAACTATCCATATCGTCCCCCCAACCAACTCGCACAACCATCCATAACTCCCCTTTAATTTATTTTAATTTTAATAACAAGGGCATTATGATCATCTGTATAGTAATCTGTTTGTTCAATGGAAGTGCAGGATTATTAACAGTTTATTACACCAATATAGCATCTATATAGTGATCCGTTCTTGAAGCATTTTCTTTTAAAATAAAAGTCATCACCTCTGACCTCTCACATCCCATCCAAATATAAACAGAAGACTTGTAGAAAACCTTAAGGCCATGTGTAGTCAAAAAGCCCCTTAAGGGGTGTTGTCTGACACGTGGCGTTCCACGTCAGCATGGGCGTTTTGGGGCGTTTTGACGTTAGATGTCGTAGTCAAAACGTCCCTACCTCATCATTACCCGATTAATTAGTAACTCCTTAAATTATAAATATATATGTATGTATATATATATGTGTGTGAGTAGAGGGAATTGGGCAACGCCGGTTTGTACAACACACCCATAAATTTTTTTTACCCCAAAACGCCCCCCGTAGTGGTGTTGGGGGCGCTTTGGGGCGTTTTCGCAACAAAAAACCCAACCAAACAGCCCCACTACGGATGGACTAAAAAGAACGGACCAGACTACCACTTCAAACAAGTTCTGTCAAAGGTTGAGTCAGAGAAAAGAGGTGTAACAGTGGGTATGTCTTGTGTGAAGTGTGTTTCTTCACCTTAGACCTTGGGTCATCTACCGGTGGTGTGTGTTTGGCGATAGAGGTATGGTGACTTGTATCGGTTATGAAGGTGTTGGAAATTCGTAACAGTCTGTCATATCCGGTTGGGCATAAGAAAGTGGTGCAGCTTATTGTCATGGCTACTTTTCACTGGATAACACTCTTGAATGATTTGGATTTACATCAGATATAAAGAAATGAAGTGGAACTTTAACTTAACACACTCCGGAGTCCTGCATTTGATTGATTATTCTTCTTTTTTCCATTAACGTTTCAATTATCGTTGTTTGAAAAGAAAAAAAAGCGAGCAATTCTGGCAGTTTGATTCGAGCAAAATAATATTATCGAAACACAAAATATAGATATATTGATATAAAAAATATATAATAAAGAAAATGTACAACCATATATGTTTCAAAAGTTGTGAAAACTGGAGAAGAAAAAGAGGTAGCATTTTGAAGGTATCCCACATCAGTGGAGCAGAAATAAGGAAGGGTGAGTGGTGTAATATAAAAAGGAGAATAGGCGGTTGAGCTACTCCCTTACCTGGACAGGGTCAATGGGTGATCAAGATGACCCATGCCCTAGGTTGGTGACCTCCATTGCACTTACTTAGGAGGGGTGCTGCCTAAGGTCGGCCCAAGTTGATTGCCCTCTCGTGAGCCAACGCTCGTTAGCCATAGATTGACGAGTCAATGGAGCCATTGCACAGTAGTAGAAATGAATGTCTTATAAAAGTTCAAATGAAAGTACTTCTCTTACAATATTAATTCTTTATTTGAATAGTGTTGTTAGATCTAAATGTGATCCTCAACTTGATTCTTGGAATTTATGATTCAAATTAAACGGGGTTAGTTAACATACAATGTTCCTTAACGTACGCTGGGAAATCAGCATAAAACTCAAAACTCTATTTACGCATGTTGAAAACCATAACGACGCAAGTACAAAATCAGAATTCACGCATGGGTACAAAACTTAATCACACATGTTATAAATTCTAGCATACACGTTAAGCCTAATTGTACAATACACTTTCACCAAATTAAAAATCCCAACCAATATGTTGTCTTCTTATTATATTCAACATATGAAGCAATGAATAATACAACTATATTGAAAGCCAATATCAGTGTTCTTATGTAGGGTGGACAAAGAAAGCTTCTTAGCAATTCATACACCCAAACAAAAGACAAAAATTCAAAAGGGTAAATCCGTCAATTCAAAAGCCTCAATGAGGAAGCATGTCTACTAAAGTTATCCTTCTTGGAAACCTTGGAGGCAACCTTAAGATCATAGCATCTTCAATCTGAATAAGTAAATGTGTCGCTACAATCGCTATTCCACCCTGACTCCTATGATCCGCAATCATTTGCTCCAAAAGCTTCACACCTTCATCATCCAAAGCAACCGAGGGTTCATCAAGCAGCCAAATGGGCCTATCCATTGCCATTACTCTTGCAAGCTGCAATCTTTTTCTTTGGCCCATTGAAAGCATTCGGGCCTTCTCATTCGCCAATCGCCTGAGGCCCATGAACTCCAGAGCAGGTAAAGATTTACCTTGTTTATGTTCAAGAACTTCAAACCATTGAACATTATCAAGAACTGTGAAATTGTTCTTAATGGCTTCTTTTAATGATAGCCAGTTGAGTTGAAGTTTGTATTGGTGGAAAACTCCGGATTCGGTTATGTCGTGACCGTTCCATAGGATTTCACCGGCTGACGGTTTGGAGAATCCGGCTAGCATGCGTAAGAAGGTTGATTTGCCGGACCCGTTTGCACCTGTGAGGACGAGGGCCCCACCGTCATGAATGGATATGTTGGTGTGACGTAAGATTTGTTGGGCGTTTCTCATGCAAGAAACGTTGTTGAGAAGGAGCCGAGGAAGTGGTGGCCCGCGTAAAGACATGTTTTGTTAGTGGATCATGCAACCGAACTATGATCTGCAACTGAAAGAATCAAATACTATTATGTAAGGGATGAATGGTTTGAAAGGGTTTATGTGATATTAAACAATCAATGTGAAATTAATTAATAAACTTTTGGCTCTACGTTTTGAAGCTGATTATTTGAAGTCCCATTGAATACCTAATATCAAAATATTCTCAATCTTGTACTGCAATTTAATTAAGTCGGGAATTAGCAACATATATGGGTTTGTAAACTTCCAAATAGGCGTACTAAACAGCAAGATAAAGATCTACCCTATACATTTTTAGTAAAAAGGTTAATCCAGCATTTTTTTTCTTTCTAAATGGGTGATTGGAAAAATACTTTACATAGAAGGGTGGGTTTCTTGGTTTTACTATGCTTTTAGTATAATCGGGGTCCCTAATCTCGACTTCATCCACTCCACGGCATATAAAAAGAACCAGTCTATTGTGATTTGATGAGGATGCCAGAAACGGGTTTGGGCCTTAACTTGAAAAAAAAACCAAGTATTTCGACAACGGATGGTTAATTATCCCGCCTTACTTTTACCATCTCTTCCTCCCTAGGTTCGTAATAATTCTTTTGTAAATTTATTTATTTATTTTAACTTGTTTACAATATCACGAAGGGTACCCACTAAATCAACCTAACTATGTCTTCCTTGGTCTAAATTAACTAACATACTAACAAGATGTAAGAAGAGAGATAAATCAAACATTCTATAAAACTGTAACATTAACTATACTCATTGTAACCTCCAAAAAAAACTGAACATTAAAGCTCATACCAGTCATTAAAAAACGGTACTAACAAACAAAAATTGACAAGCTATTCTCAGCAAGGGCTTGATAGCATCATAGCAGCCCATTTTTGCAAATGGATAAAGCACTAAGAAATGTCTATCTAGATGTGTGAATATAATCCAGGGTCATTCAAACTACAAACTAAAACATTATCGCGAAAAACGTCAAAATTTACAGAAAGCCAGAACTGACACAATGGCAGCAAAAATGAAAATCCTGCTCTTGAGAACTAATGTTTTCTTCACAAACTATGTGTCAATTAAGTATATTCCAGCAACATGTGTTTGTAGTAACAACTTATCATCTATATTTCAGGATAGTTCCTTACTCCTGCCCTAAAAAGAGACCTAAATCATAATTTCTAACATATAAAATGTTGAGTTTTTATGTGAAGATGTGGGATCAGAAAGTTCTCATAGGCATTTTATCAAACACCTAGAGTGCATGACCTTCACACGAAAGAACATGCTCTACCTTCCAATAAAACCTAGCATATAATAATATACAGATCCACATATCTTCATTTCACATTGCAAATGCAATTGTAATCAATAAAGTGTTCAGAAATTTTTTTCGTATATTGCAAGCAGAAAATGACGTTGAAATCATGAAATAGAGAACGGTAGGCAAAACCTTATTGTACGGTATTGAAGCTGAGACAAAGAAGTTTCCGGTGAAGAGGTGGCTACCGCAGCGATCCGGCGGAAGACGGTGGCAGCGGCGACTGGAACTTTAATCTGAAACAAGCTACGCTTCGATGCTCAATTTATGAGTTTAGTCCAAACGTTTCAACAATTACAACTGCAGTCCAAAATATTTTCAGTTTTGCAAAAACAACCAAAATAATAGTTGAAGAATTTCTAGGGGTTATATTTATTGAAAGAAGGGTGATTTGGTAGACCATCAAATTGGCATGGACAAGGGGCGGATCCAGGGGCATTTCGAGGGTTCCTGGAAACCCCCTCGGTTTAAAAAAAAAATAGAAAAAATTAGTGGAAACCTTGTATGATTTGGGAAAAAAATAGTGAGAATTAGTGAGAATCTACCGAAAGGAACCCGACAGAAAACATTCATGGATCCGCCACTGCCAGTGACGTGGGGAGAAGTGCTGACGAGATACGCTTATGATGTATACATCTTTAAATGTTATAGCACGTTAAAAGATAAGTGATAGTGGCAAAATTAAAAGATGATAATAAAAATTACACAAGATATAGGGAAGAAAACAGGGATACTAACAAAATTAAAAGATTATAATAAAATTACACAAAAGAGATAGGGAAGAAAACTACACTTATGAATGCTAGATGGATTGACGGTGGTTGGCACAACGGAAGTCTTAAAACGATTAAACACAACAGTTTTTTTTAAGTGATTAATATGAAGCGTAGGGAAAAAAGATAAAATTTATGAAAGATAGACTAAAGAGGATGGATGGAAGATTTAGCAAGACATGGAAGTGAAAGTAAATGCAAAATATTCTTGATTCTTGGATACGTACATTGAACAAAATGTCTTCTATATATATACGTAAAACTTCTAGTGTCCTACACTATTACCATTACCAAATGTCCAGTAATGGACTTAGCATTATTGCAAAAAGAAAATAAAAATTTCAAGAGTTACATCATTAAAACGACAAGTAAAATTGTTGTGCAAAGATTTCTTTATTAAATTTACTGAGTAGACCTGAACCTTAAACATTTGAATTGTTGCATAATCTCACCGCCTAATTAGGCGACACCCTCGTGCAAAGGTGCTACTCACTCAGTAACACCCTCGAATACATCTCGCCAGCATAACTCTCCAGACATTGGCCTCCACACCAGATCAATATCCCCACCACCACAATATTGAATAGCATCTTTTAACACGGCATCACGTCATTTGTGTACATCCGCTATATTCACGCTATGGAGTCGCTAATCAACAAATTGCGAGATATGAGCGATACGCTATGAAGCGCGCGATAGCGAACGCTATCTTAGCTATTGACATTAGTGGTTGTAACACATGCAAATTGGCAAGAAGTCTCACATACTCTGTATTTAGATGCAGCATTTCTATTGATGCAAATTTGCGGATAAAATGTAGTGAATCTGACCATAATTCATCGACAAACTGAAAACTAAAAACACAATCTAACTACTGGTAATCATATGAAAGGTTAAATACCAAACATTATCAAAGATTCATCAAGAATACAATAAAAACAACTGCAAATCCAAAAGTTATTACACCATAAAAACATATCAAAAACACGTTTATTACATAATTATAACAAAAAAACAAAAACAAATTCAAAACAACAAGATCACCCTCTCTTGAACACACTAAATTGTCCAGTGATCCCACATTCCAACAAGCATATCTTTAACATCCCACTAGCCTTTAGAGCCAATCCGCTCGGTTTCCCTGAAATTCTTAACAAAAAACGGTCTTGTCGACCACAGGGTCAACCCAGCCCAAGAAACATATCACTATCAACTACTGCAAATGCATCATCCACACATAACAACCAGCTTTACAAAAAGGAAAAGATGATGCAGCAAGAAAGAAAATGGCACATTTTCAAGAAATCTTTTTGTGCCACTCGATATTTTATTTTTATTGTGGAGGAATTTGCCATAAACGGATGCATGCGTCTTCACCGGAGCTCACAACAGTGTGTTATCAACGAAGGAGACTGCGTAGACCCCACCCAAGTTGGCACCCTTTATGGTTATACGGCTCGCCGCTGGCTTGCTTATTTCATAAACAATAACACACGTGTCCAGAGACCCGGTTGCAACCATCGTGTTATCAGGTGACCATGCTAAGCTGTTTATACGAGCCGTGTGGTATAACATGTTTTTAAGCTTCACCTGTCAATAAAAAAATAACATCATTGCTTTGCAATTAACCACATTTGGGGTATTTCAAACGGGTCAAGTAAAAAATTAGGTAAAAGGGAGACTCGTTAAATATTAGGATGAGTAAAATGCATATTTGTCCCTGAGTTTTGGTCAATTTTGCGGCTTTCGTCCTAAGATTTGTTTTTCCGCATCTGGATCCACAAGGTTTAAAATCTTGCCATTTTCGTCCCTGAGTTTTCTCCATTAAGTCAGGGGTATTTCCATCTTTTTGTTAACTTAAAGGGCAATTCGGTGAAAAAGACTGAATACCCCTGAAAAGGACCGAATTGCCCTTTAAGTTAACAAAAAAGACAGAAATCCCCCCGACTTAACAGAGAAAAATGAATGGAGTTAACGAGCCTGATGAAAATGGCAAAATTTTAAACTTTTTGGATCCGGATGCGGAAAAACAAACCGTTAGACGAAAGTCGCAAAACTGGCCAAACCTCAAGGACGAAAATGGCATTTTACTCAAATTTTCAAAAAAATAATACATGTTAGTGTACCTCTCTGGTGACCCGATCCCAAACAACAGCTTCCCTATTGGCATCACCAGAGGCAAACATAGAAACATCAGGAGAGTAATGGATAACCGTAATAGCACCTCGATGTTTTTCGAGGACAGCTTCTTCGGTAAGAGAATCGCCGTTAACCGAAAAAATGTGCAATTTACCATCTTGCCCTCCCACAATGGCTTCAGTTCCATCAGGTGCAATCGAACATGCACTCACAATAAACCCTAGGTCGATAGTTGACAAGACTTGTGTACCATTAAGGAGGACAACACCTTTCTCGATTGCAATCATCGCAAGTTCATGCTTACGAATAGCCACACTCATGTCCTTTGGTTGACTTCCAATATCAACTATATTTGCATCTCCACATTCATCTCCGGTTAGAGGAATCCTCCAAATCTGAGTATTACTAAGAATGATTGTCGAGTGTGATATTATACCGTAAATACTAAACTTCATAATATGAGTATAAAATTATACATTGGGATTTATGAACAGGTCGACCCCGGTTATCTTAAGGGCTGCAAACAAACCAAACGTTCAGCGAACAGTTCGTGAACCGTTCGACGGGAATTTCGTTTGTTTAATAAACAAACAAACACGAACAAGAAATTTCGTTCGTTTAATTAAATGAATGAACATGAACAGAGGCCACGTTCATTCATTTATGTTCGTGAACGTTCAGTAACGTGTTCGATAGTTCATTCGTGTTTTTTAGCTTTTAGTTTAATATTTCAATTAAATACTTCAAGATTCCAACAAATCAAATATTTAATAAGTGTCAATGTATTATATACTGATACAAACCCAGAATTGTTAGGTCAGAATTATTGCTGGATAGAGAGAAACGGGTTGGAAGGAAAGTATTTAAAAATTCAGGAAGTGTGGATGATCCAGAAATTGAGGGAAGTGAGGCATAACTGCCAATTAACTGCCATTAGATTTAGAGTCTTTATATTCAGGTTTTGTTTAGTTTTTTAGGGGTATGAGATATTTTATTTTTATTGTGATCTCTGATCAGAATTTAGGAGACTAGCCCCTCTCGAATCGGGCCGACTATCGTGTTTGTTCTTGTTTCAATTTAATCATATTTCTAGTTCCTATCATTTGGTTCCATTGCCGGGAATCAACATGGTTCAGACCCGGAACAATTTCGAATTTGTGGCTGTTCAATTGGCAGAAATCGCCACTAAACTTGAAGCCATAGTGTCGCAAATGAGGGAAGATGTTGAAGAACTCAAGACCGTGATGTTTGGAAAACCAACCACCAACCAAGCAACGCCACCAGCAAGACTACCAACTCCGCCACCGCTGCTGCCAAAATTAGTGACCCCACCACAGTCGTCGCCGAAACTACCGGGACCACCACCGCTGCCGCCAAAGCAACCATTTTCCATCACTGAAACTACCGACATTGCCACTACCACCACCGAAACTACCCATTTTGCCTACATCAATAACCATCTCAACACACAAAAGGACATCCTAACCACCACCCTTGCAAAAGAGATCTCATTCTCTGTTTTCCCACCAAAGAGCTCACTCTTTGTGTTTCCACCAAAAATCAAAGAACATAAAATGATGATGTGTGTGGATGCAAATGAGACAGATTGTTTGCCACAACATGAGAAGGAACATAAGGGCGTATCATTGTCATCAAAATCTACGAATCTTGGAAAACAGAAAAGTATGAACTATTTGAAGGAGTTTCTTCATGTTAGGAACAAAGATGTACAAGCTGATTTGAAACGCAGGGACTTAGCCGACCAATTCTCTTACTCACGACTTGAGGACAAGTCGTTTAACCGGGTGGGATGTATTGATACAAACCCAGAATTGTTAGGTCAGAATTATTGCTGGATAGAGAGAAACGGGTTGGAAGGAAAGTATTTAAAAATTCAGGAAGTGTGGATGATCCAGAAATTGAGGGAAGTGGGGCATAACTGCCAATTAACTGCCATTAGATTTAGTCTTTATATTCAGGTTTTGTTTAGTTTTTTAGGGGTATGAGATATTTTATTTGTATTGGGATCTCTGATCAAAATTTAGGAGACTAGCCCCTCTCGAATCGGGCCGATTATCGTGTTTGTTCTTGTTTCAATTTAATCATATTTCTAGTTCCTAGCATTTTATTGATAGAATCTAAAATTCTGATTGGATTGAAATAAGAACAATACAAGTAGTGACCCAATTCGAGATGGGTTGATCTCCAAGAACAAAGGTTTAGAACCCTAATTTTTATAATAAATCATCCACCCCTAATCTAAATGACACAGAGATATTAACAAGATTAAAACTAACTGCCCCTACTTGCTCCTAAAACTGTTCCCCCCAAAACCCATTCCCACTAATAATTAAACGGGTCAAATACCCAGCTGGAGCTTCACACAAAATATGGGCCAATCCACAGGTTTGTATCAATACATCCTGCCCCAAAATCCGACTTGTCCTCAAGTCGGAAACAAGGGAACTGTTGTGCCAAGCAATAAGCCATTCAATTATAGACGAGGTTGAAAATCAAATTCCCAATTGGTAGTCGGTGGAGAAGCTAAAGGCGTTGCGGGAACTTGAACCCTTGCGGGTTTCAGCCAGGATACATGGGAGGCCAGAATGATGCGATAAGGTCCACAAGAGCTAGATGGCAGTTTCTTAAAGATGTTGACAAGGCTGAGTTTGTGGAAAAACAGACATTGGGGTGTAGGGTTGGGGGTAACATACTGAGCGACATTTTTAGTATAGTCTGAAATAGGTTTTGGGCTTGGGCTCCATGCAAGACTTCTGCTGGGCTTAGATGAACAGATCTGGGACTCGTTTTCTAGGGCAAGGCGAACAACATAACACTCGGTTCTAGGTTTCTGGATAAACACGTTAGCCTTCATCAGTTCTTCATGAAGATCATTCAGTCCTTCATCCTTCTCCACCGTGTTCTTCAAATCACTGTCCACTTCTTCACTGTTACAACCATTTTCGTCTGGTTCTTCACTGTTACAACCATCTTCGTCTGGTTCTTCACGGTTACAACCATCTTCGATCACCTGAGCTTTAATTTCGTCAACAACATCCCTCAAAGATGCAAGAATGCCGTCTAATCGTGCTGCAATGATTGCAAGTTGGTCTGCCAAATTCCGGGTTGTAAGCACCATTCGATTTCCCGGCAATGGAACCATTGATAGAATCTAAAATTCTGATTGGATTGAAATAAGAACAATACAAGTAGTGACCCAATTCGAGATGGGTTGATCTCCAAGAACAAAGGTTTAGAACCCTAATTTTTATAATAAAACATCCACCCCTAATCTGACAAAGAGATATAATAAGATTAAAACTAACTGCCCCACTACTTGCTCCTAAAACTGTTCCCCCCAAAACCCATTCCCACTAATAATTAAACGGGTCAATACCCAGCTGGAGCTTCACACAAAATATGGGCCAATCCACAGGTTTGTATCATATACTCAGTTCATGAACGCTTGTTTGTGTTCGTTTGTTTCCATTGGTGTTCATGAACATTAATTTGTGTTCATCAATGTTCGTTTTCGTCCGAACACGAACACTTCCTTAACAAACTTTGTTCGGTTCAATTGCAGCCCTAGTTATGTTATATCTTTAACTGTCTTTTGGGTTCAGGTTAAACAGATCAAAAGTCAACCAAAATGTATTTAAATGCATAAAACCTCATAAATCATTGTATCCAAAAAATTAATCAGAGTTGGACTCACATCAAGCATGAAGATCATGAAATGAATTCATTTTACCTTGTTGTCGAATCCAGAAGAAATGATCTCCTCATCAACGCAACAAGACATTTGATTTGGTTTTTATCCTTTCTTTCTAACTTACCGTTGTACCCAAACCCTCGAATCCACTTGAATATTAATCCATCGTAGCTACTAGACAGAATAGTCTCGGGGCTGGTTTTAAGCACGACTAGTGATGTAATATTCTTCATGTGTCCACACAGAATCACCGGATCTTTATCAAGATCATTTGAGAGTATAAAAATATGGTCCCACCAAGCGAAACCGTAACGATATATTCGTTTTGCCACAGACACCCGACTAGCATATCCTCAACACCACCGGAACCTGGACAAGTTAATGTTTTTGCAACGGTCCCGTTGAAATCGTCGGATATTGTCCATACTTTAGCGGTCTTATCAGCTGATACAGTCAGCACCTACAACAAGGGTTTAAAAAAATCCTAAATTTGAATTGAAAGAATACGTAAAATGATAAAAACTAACTTAAATTATAACTACCTGTTTACTATCGGGACTCCAGCTAACAGCGTATATACTACCTTTGTGAGCATCCTCTTGAGACAGCTCACCCATCTTCTCTGCAGTTTTTCCATCATATAACAGCCCCTGTTTGTCAGAGCTAACAGTGATGAATTTGGTGCCATCTGGCGAGAACCTTACACAGTTGACAAAATTCGTGTGATCCCTGCATACGAGAATATCAATGAATACAACTATTCCTAAACTATAAATTTGTAACACTTTTTTGCTTTACATAGTTGTAACTTGTGCATTGGGTGCTTTTCAAAAAAATTTGTGTATTTCACTTTTAACCCTTTAGCTTTTTATAATTTTAGCTCAAAGTTTTTCAACTTTTTAATCTAACCCCAATATTTTTTTATTTTTAAATTTGGTCCCCCCAATCCTTTCATCTTTCGCATGTTTTTCGTTTACGTTTCGTTCTAATTTTTGCGAGTCAACACGCAACAACATGCGTGTGGGGTTCAACGTTTTTTGCCTATTTTTTCCCGTTTAACAGCCAGTCGCAATGCGTCTATTTTTCTCCGTTTGACAAGTTCATCGCAGCGCGCGGATCCTAGATCGTCTTAGTTATTTTTTTTCTACGTTTTACCTTTTTGTCTAATTTCTTCACATTAACACGCTAGAACGGGCGTGCGTGGTTTAACGATTTTACCTATGTTTTTTTTTTCGGTGTTATGTTTTACATTTTATTTATTTACTAGTTTATAGGCCCATGTATTACATGGGTATGAGGATAGAAATGAAATGTTAAGATAACCAAGGAGTTGATCGAGTTCTTTGGGGAAATAAAGGTGTTTTCCATTTATATAAACTTGAATGAGTTTTTTTTTTCTGAATAAATATGTATGGTTGAGATTGGTTGCATTTGAAGGGCGTAACGATTATAAGTTTTAAATTATTTTTTATATTTCATATTATTTCTTTCATCACACATCATAAATACAAATTTTGATATGAATTCATATAACCCTAATATGAACTACACTTACAAAATTAAAGAAAATATAACATTACTCATTTTAAATGATGCGTTTACGAAGTAAAAATTTTGTTTTTGAATACCAAATAATTAGTATATTTTATTTCAAATTAATATTTTCTTATTTTAAAAAGTGTTATCAAAGTAGAAGATGAAATGGAGTTAGTTCATGATCTAAGATTATATATATTAAACACACACACACACATATATTGTTTATATATAAACATTTGTGAAATCGATAATAATAAATTATAAACATGATGAGATTTTAAATTTTTGGTTATGTCAAATAGTGATGGTTGTATAAATTTTTTATTATCCCATCTTTTTATTATAAGCATGCTTTTATTTTTTAAAGTAGAGATATTATATTAAGTATAGGTAAGTAGATAACTAATATTAATTATTAAGAATTAAGAATATTAAAGAGATATAATCATGAATATAACATATTACTAATATATATTAAATTCAATCATTTAATAGTCTTTATATTAATTTACTATTATCTAAGCAGTTAATGCGTAAAATATCGGATATCGGTCAAGGACCGATATTTGAGATATCGGTTATCTTGGTGGGATATCGATGGGATATCGGTTATTTTAATATCATACTAAATTTATATATATAGCAATTTAAAACTAAAAATTTAGTATACTCTCTTGTAATTAACAAATTAACCTTTTGGAACTTGAAAAACACTAAATATTGTAACAAGTAGGAATGGACTAAGAATTCAAACACTAACATTTAACAGTAACAACTAATAATTAAGACTTAAAACACTAATAGCAGCAATAAGAAGAAAGATGAATGATAGAATTAAGAAGAAAGTACTGATATCGGGAAAATCGGTGATATATTGGTCCAATATCGTCAATATCGATCAATCGTCAATACGCCGATATTATCGGTAATGATATTCTGACCAATATTTTGCACTAATATCTCGGTAGGGAACCTATAACCGATATATCACTGATATAGCGTGATATATCAGTGATATTAACTACGTAGACTATTATATTATAATTATTTATTACATGATTGAGGTAGGATTAAAAATTGCCACATGGCATTTTGATGAAATCCTTTGTTATAAGAGAATGCCATGTGGCATTATAGTTACTCTTTTATTAGTATTAGATTTTTACAAGCTCTTCTGATGTTGGTGTTCGCTGGCAGTACTTTGTCATTAGTGCTACTTGGCACAATTCTACAAACGTATTTAACCTATTAAGTTTTTTACTAATAATTTGTTTTGAGTTTACCGTTATACCTCATTTACTTAAGAAAAACTATTTTTTCACGTGCATATTTTTATGTATGTGCCGATATAAATTCGACTTGCTCTACGTGTCGAAATAAACTTTTTTCTGGAAACGAATCAGGTCAAATATAAATACGTTTCGTTTAAAAACATTTTTACATGCATATTTTTATGTACGTTTCGTATAAATTTGAGTTGGTTTATGTTTCGACGTAATTTTTTTTTTGTGAAACGAGTCATGTGATGTTTTGTAAATTTTGTTTCGAACCGAGTGGAGTCGAATTGTGGTTTCTTTTTTTCCAATTTTTTTTTTCAAAAGCTCTAATTCATCTCTTTTGATTATACTGTTAGCTTTTCCGTTAGACCCGTTACATTTTCTATGTATGACTCGGGTCACATATAATACATTATGATTGGAGTAAACTTCCGTTTTGCTCCTTGTGGTTTGGTCGTTTTAATGGTTTTGCCCCAAACCTTAAAATAGTCATTTTACTCCCTGATCTATGAAGCGTATCTCTATTTTGCTCCCCGCCTCTAACTCCATCCAAATTGTTTGTTAACTGAAAGGGTATTTTGGTAACTTCAAATATAAACTAAGGGTATTTAAGTAATTTTATATATAATAATTTAATAACTGATTAATATTTCAAAGAAACATACAAAATCAATTTTCTCTTTTCTCTGTTCTCTCCCTCTCTCTGATCTGCATATGCTCTTTCTTTTCTTCTTCTTAAACCACCACCAGCCATCACAACTCCACAATCAACCACCACCCCCACCCAAATCCCACCACTAACCTGAATACACTGAGTCACTCCTTACACACCATTGACCACCTACCAACCCATCACTCACCAACCACCACCTATCGACACCACCACCATCACCTGTCGATCACCACCACCACCATCACATGTCGATCACCACCACTACCATCTCCATTTAGTATTGCTTCACACAACCATCACATATGTAATTCCCCACTACCAAAATCGCAGTTCTGAACACCTTAATCTCCACCACCACACCTTCACTTTTTACCTCAGATCTGAACATACTTTCACTGTCTTAACGCACCTTCATCTCCATGACTGATTTAGGGCTTCTTCAGTAAAACAGATCTAGGGTTCGTCGGTGGTTATTGGCGCAATACCGAAGAATACGTGATGGTCGGATGGTGGTTGCCAGTTGGTGGGGGTCGGATGGTAGCGGTGGTCGACAAGCAGAGGGAGAGGGTTTCGGATGGTGGTTGCCGATTTGTGAAATCAAACATCTTTGATTCTTGAAAAAAAAAACACCATGGAGATCAGAATCCCCATCTGCGTTATTTGAAAGTTTGAATCTTTGTATTCAGATTTGAGGATTGTTAAAAAGAATGATGGATTGAACACAATTGAGTGTGCATCTTCTTTTGATGGTCTTGAAGATGAAGATATCCTTTCACAAATTACCCATCAGATCTTGTTTGAGATGAAGGCTGGGGTGAAGTGTTATAATGGAGAGAGAGAAAGAGAGAGCATGTAGAGAGAGAAAAGAGAGAGGAGAGTGTGTATGTATGTGTTATATATGTGTAAATGATATAATAATAAATATCTTTTTTGGGAGGCAAAGACTAAAATGCCCCTTATGTGAGGGGCGCGTGACAAGGATTTAACAGAGGAATTGGATGGAGTTAGAGGTGAGGAGCAAAATAGAGATACGCTTCATAGATCAGGGAGTAAACTGGATATTTTTAAAGGATTGGGGCAAAACCATTAAAGCGACCAAACCTCAGGGAGCAAAACGGAAGTTTACTCTTATGATTGTATGGTATAAATTTGATTTACTTTTTCATATATAGGTTACACTAAGTTCAATCAGATACGTCAAAATGTGTTTTCATTTGGTTAACACATCACATAACGTTTAGATTAATCCATTCGATGTTTGCGATGTACCGCGCCGCAACGCGCGCGGGGTGTTATTGCTAGTTTGATTTAAAAAGCATTATCATCAAGATTCTATGTAGAGGTTATTTACGAATAGAACCTGTGTGACTGCTTGAACTTAAATGGTGGTCCTTCATAGAAGTTGATCAAGAAGTCCTCTCCACACGAGACTATACGAAATGGTCTTGTTGGCTTGAATGCACAACTTAGAACTCTCCTTGAATGCCCATCGAATTCTCCAACATTGCTTCCAGAATCCCACCTGTTTTAAGACCGCGAAAATGAGTGTACTAAGTCAAACTTCCACATTACATAGTGCTAGACATGAAGAACAGAGTAAAAAACTGTTACGGTTATTGCTTGAACACTTGATGCGTCTGCTAAAGATCATGGAACACATATGTTGTGAAATCTAAATGCGGGATCGAACTATAGCTATGATATTCACAAATTTCAAAGCTCACACTAAATGCGGGAACTATAGCTATGATATTCACAAATTTCAAAGCTCACACTAATTTTCAAGATTCAGAAATAAGAATCACACATACTCTCTAGGTTCCAAGCATTTGGGGCATGGACCAAATCCTTCCTAATTTCAAAACCGATTAGCCGTTTACAAATTCTTACACCTACTACATTGCAATACACTCTCTAGGTCACCAAAATCTGTAAACTTTTCATCAAAATCAAAAACTAATCTTAATCAAATTAGCACATAATGCAAAAGAATATCACCAAAACACAAAAACAACGCGTGCAACAAAAAAAAATCAAAAAATCTCATTGACGCATTTCATCAAACATATGGTGAGCAAGAAACCAACCCACATGAAAGCTCTAACAAACGATTTCCCTTTTCCATCACCAGAAGCCACGATCCTCATCCCATCAGCAGACCACTGAAGATCATCAATCCGACCCGACAACACCCGAAACTCATTCTTCAACACAAACCCATTATGCGTCCCCCAGATCCTCATCATCCCAGACACATCACCGAAGCGATCCACTCCCCATTAGGCGAAAACCTGGCCACAGTGGTCTGATACGCGTGTTCGGAATACACCTGAACCTCCAACGGTCGATCAAGATAGCGAATAATGACCGATCGGCCGTTGCAGTAGAGAAATGCGTTGGTTTTTGGGTCGCCGGAGATGAGTATTCCTCTGCCGCGTTCGGTAGAGGGGGTGCAGGCGTATGTTTCTACCAGATTTGCCATTGGTTTGGGGTAAAGATTGGAGCTTTTTGCAGGGGAAATGGGGGAAATTGTGTTAGTCTTCATACAAATAACGATGATTGATTGATTACTTTGCGAAAACAACATGCGGTGTTTAATGTAAGAGAGATTATTATTATATATTTATATTGGTTTGTGATGCTTTACAGATGTGAAATAAACATATCAGGTTATAATTTGTTATAAGATACTATATTTATATAGATATATTATTTCTTTTAACTAAGATCTAGAAAATCTAGACAGTTGTAAAGGATTAAAGGTAACTTTGCTTTTAACATTTTTGATGTGGATAATATTAGATTTGAGTTGTTGTAATGTACTGGAGATTTTTACGTATGTTGATGCTGAAGGAAAGAGGGCTGAGGTGGAAGAGAAAGGACAATGGATCTTGAGGTCTTCGATGCTAAAGTTTGTGTGTAAGGACGTCTACGGATGACTTACGTGAGGGAAGTGAGAAAGGAGAGAGGTTCTTGAGGATTTTTACGGAAGTTGATGTGACAGAAAGAGGGCTGAGGTGGAAGAGAGAGGATATGGATCTTGTGATCTCTTATGCTAGAGTTTATGTGTAAGGAGTCTACGAATGACTTATTTGAGGGAAGAGAGGTTCATGAGGATTTCACAGACGTTGATTTGAAGGAAAAAGGGCTAGGTGGAAGAGAGAGGACGGTGGATCTTGACTCTTGAGGTCTCTGATGCTAAAGTTTGTATGTAAGGATGTCCATGGACGACTTATGTGAGGGAGAGAGAGAAAGGAGTGAGGTTATTGACGGCGGTTGGGTCCTTTAAGTTTGTGCCCGAAGAATCTGACGTGGAGGTCCTTGGTTCGGTGATATTGTGGTCCATGATGTCTTTGATAGGGGTGAGTGTATATATATACATGTTTAGTTTATATATAGGTCAAAACCAAATCTATGATTTTGTTTTTAGAATTTATGACCGATTGCTTCGGTTACAAATAGTTCAATTACATAAAAACGAAATTCATGTTGAATGATCGTACCGGATTGGGCTCAGAAACAGTTTAATCAGGTGTATCGGACGGTTCAACCAGGTGTAACGAGCAGTTTGACCAGTTCTACCAGACGGTTTAAACCGGTTCTTAAAACATTGGTTGAAGCTCATTTCAGTTGATAAAACTACTCTAATTTTTGTTCATATAAACAACCAACAAATCTACTCATTAATATGAAGACTCATGAATATGAAGTTTCAAAATGAGTATTGATACAACATAATAATACTATTTAAACACTTGATTACCTTCCTGTAACAAAATTGGTAAATAAAACATGCATTTTAGACCATTTAACTTTTGAACTGCATATAATGTCCTAGATCTCAATGTCACATCACTAGATTTAACATCTTCTGTGCCAACTTTGGCCGCTATCAATCTATTATCGTTACATTTTCGCACGAAATATACATACACCTTTATGTTTACAAAAGTGAAAAAACATAATAATCGGCAAACGGCTACATTGTTAAAAATCTCATAATTCATATCAAGTAAACCCAGATGCATTAAAACTTAGCCACTGGTCCAGCGTCGTTTCCGAGCAGGTCGCTCGGGTTTCACATCAGATTCAGGTTGAGTCTCCGGCTGGGCAGAAGGCAATGGCTCGTTTCTCTATCCGTTTAATAGCCAAAGCTTCCTTCTCACTCGGCATAGGAAGTTTAAACCGCTCGCTTCGTTTCTTTAACTTCTCAACGGTGTCCAGATGTTTATCTTTATCTTCTGGTGGTTTTGCATCCTCCTTTTTCTCTTCGACTACAGATTTTGATTTCTCCAGGTTTTCTTGAGGTTTAACGGATTCCTCGGGAAGGTTTGTCGGTGGGTCATTGTCTTTATATTTGACATCGGTTTCTTTTACATCGAGGCTAAAATCCACATCTTTGTGGCTTGTCCATCTTTCGAGTTTTGAACGCCCTTTTTTGGATTGCTCATCTTCCGATGAAGCGTATTCTTTTTCTTTGTGTTTTTTGGAAGATTTCCGGGTCGCTGGATTTTGATCACTGGCCCGTTGTTCAATGTTGCCTCTTGAGCTCACCTGATTTAACCAAAAGGCAAATATAATGTAAAGTTCATATAACCTTGTGAACATTTGTCTACTATGTTAGTTCCACTAGGAGCAAATCGTCCGGAGTTGTCGATTTTTTAGCTAAATGCAAAGATTGACGGGCAAAAAGAGCAATAAATATAGCATGATATACATTTACCAGGGTTACGATATAAGCTTACTCAATAACAGTAGCACCACAAGAAATATTTACTCAAGTAACCGACTTATGTATCACATTTAAAGTAAAAGGTACAAGTATTTATGCGGTTCTTGCAGTCCTCTACTTATGATAGGTTCTAATGAAAGTGCCCCACTCCTGACATATATTAACAATAAAACTACAAAAACTTTGCATATAATAGACATCATCAAAAAATGTATAATATTAGACTTAAATGGCATAGGAAAGAATAACTACCGACCTTTTATCTGCAGTGTGCCAGTGTCACTTTAACAAAAACTAATGTGTGCTTAGTGCTGTATCCACACTTAACAGTATTGGTACATTTGTTTAATATTTGGAGCAAAAGAGACCAGGCACGTGAAAAAAGTGAATAATTGATCCTTATAGCACATGGATAAAGATATGTCAAACATGAAAGGACAGGATGCTTATGTCCAAAGAAGATGAAAACAAATTTAAATGTGGATGCTTAAAACTCGATGAATATACAAAAAATAACATTCTGGACTTTAAAAATAACTGGTAAGTGAATATAGCTACATTTACTCGTCTCAGGATTCAATAACCAAAACGTCACAATTTGCATCTAATAAGGCCCTGCATTACCTGGTTCACACGCATGACAGTGTGTAGTATGGGTACCATGTCAAGTGTAAATGTAAATTTGTTTGTAATTTTGTAGAATAAAATTTAGTACATGAAAACGATAGAAACTTGATTACCTCGAAAAAGATTTGCTACTTCAGAAAAGGATATCAATCTTAGTTGGTCTAGTTGTCAACACAAAATAAGTATACTGATGCAAGAATCTGTTCGATTGATTTACATAAAAGCTAGCTTACCAATTAATCCAAAGTCCAAACTAGTATTTTAACCGCGCGTGTTGCGGCGAGAATTTTGATTATCAGTACACTAGTACACTACTGGCACTCGGTATAGCAACCGAAAGAGATAACGTAAAACCATGGGGAAAAGAACATTCAAGCCGTATGTGCGAAAGTCGGTCGATTTAAAAATGACGTTACAAAAATTAATGTCAAAACGTTGAACAAAAAAAATAAAGTGTAAATTAGTAAAGTTAAAAAAGAAAAAAGAAAGGAATTTGAAAACTTTATTAAAGTAGAGGGACTAAACATGTATATGAGTTAGTATATATTAGTTAGTAAAGTTAAGAATGAAAACAAATTACAATCACATTGAAAACTTTATTAAAGTAGAGGGGCTAAACACGTTATTAGCAAAGTTGAGGGATTAATCAAGTTAAAAAAACTAAGAAATTTGAAAACTTTATTAGAGGGGCTAAACATGTTATTAGTAAAGTTGAGGGATTGAAGTAATAAAAGAGATTGACACGTGGCAGCATGTAATTTGCTAGGATGAATAGTGAGACAAAGTGGAGTGGTTTTTAATATATATATATATATATATATATATATGGACAAATGGACTATCTGATACTCTGATAACAAATACTAACTTGAAGCTGTTGAAGCCGGATAAGAACTGAAGTAAAGCTAAGACAGTTAATCAGAACCAAAATAAAACCTTGCTTTATATCAACAGGACTACATGTGCACAAATTTATGTGACTGTAAACTGACACCATCCTAAGTCTTGTGTATGAGAAATTCAAAATAACCGAACTATGTTGAAAGTGTGTAACTTAGAATAATATGTCAGTGATCACGAAGATATTAAACTTAATTAACCTTGAACTATTTTCTGGTTTCCCACAGTCCGAGAAAACCATCATGTGATTAATGCTTTTCTGAAAATTAGGTTATGCTAATTTACGTACCCGGTCACTTTTTTGACTGATGTGATCTTCTCGATTCCTTCTAGAAGCAGCCAAAGAATTATGAGTACCAGCATCAGTTTCTTTACCCTTTTTTAGGGTTTCTTTATGCTTCTTTTCTTGTACACCATACACATCTTTAGCACTACCACTATATCCCCTTTCATGCCTTGAAGATACTCTTTCTCATTATTCATCTTATTATTTCCATGCGCATACACATCATCACGTCCTCTATGCCTGGAAACGGTTTCGTTTTCAAATTTTTCCCATCTGCTTATCGGGTCCCACCCTGTTCCCTTAAAACTTCTAGAATCTTCTTTCAATTTGGTATGGCCCACCCAAGATTTGTCTTTTTCTCTTTCTCTCTGTCTGTCTACTTTCTCTCTCTGCAAACCATCATCGCGTTCCCGTTTTCGCCTACTGTTACTCTCTCGATGGGAATGCAATGATTCTTCGCGTTTACTCTGTATACCCTCAGGAATGGTATGATGACGGGTTTGAGATTTTAAACCCTCATCCCGCATTAAAACAGGCATCATATCCAACTGTTTTCTTGATCGGTATTCGTTTTTATCGCTTCTTTCGTTCTCTCTAGTCTTATGGCTTCGTTTCCGCATGTCATCAAGCCACACCCCTTCCGGTTCTCTCCCTTTTTTTCTATCGTAATTTTCCGACTTCGGGTGTGACCGATACCCTTGATTCGATTCCCACTTTCTATGGGAATACGGGTCTTCCATACCCTTCATTGCCATTAGATGCCTTTCTTGTTTTTCATCACGAACCCTGTGTTCCTTCATCGGTTGCCGAACACTTCCACTGTGAATTGAAATTATTGAATCCTCTCGGTCTTCACCTCTATCGACAAAAAAGTGTTCTGCTTGATCGATCACCTTTTGTTTTTTCATTTTATGTCTTGATTTTTCATCTTTGAGGCTATCTTTGTCATTTGTGTTTTCAGCAGTAACTATGTCTTTATTAGCATCGTTTTGGTCAAAACTTCGATCGTCAGCACTGCCAAGTGTAACTGGAGATGACGAATGACTCTGCTTACGGTCAACACTTTCGGTTGACTCTTCGTTTTGATTATCGGTAAAACGGGGTGATCTGCTGGCGGCTGTTCTCTTCATTGGCCTACAATAATACAAAATAACAATCAAAAACCGCTTCTTAAAAACAATTAGGGGTAATTTCATATATACCCCTACAAACTTGCAAAATATCATATATACCCTTACAGAGTAGTTGAAATATCATATATACCCAATTCATTAAAAACAATCTTATTTTTTCTAAAACTTTGCCTCCCATATGACCTTTAACTTCAAATATATATTAGCATAATTTATTTAGCTTAAATATTATATATGGAGTATACTGCTGTTTATGGATAAAAATTAAAAATGGGTAAAAATAAATTTAAGCTAAAATTGTGTTATATAAAAATATGAAGATATATGAAAACTTGAAGTTAAAAAAATAAGGGTAAAATGATCATTTATTACATTGTTTTTAATAAATTGGGTATATTTGATATTTTAACTACTTTGTAAGTGCATCTATGATATTTTTAGTTTTGGTTGGGTATATATGAAAATTTTAAAGTTTGTAAGGGAATATATGAAATTAATCCAAACAATTAAAAGAAAATAAATGACAAAGACAACTAATATAACACTATCAAAATCCTACCTATCAATGTGATTATGTGATGAGTTATGCTTCTTGCTAGCGTAGGAAGACGTCCTGTTTCTTGAATCAAGATGATCTTCAACTTCTGTTTCGGAAAAATGTGGGGCCCGATCTCCAGTAACTGACACTTCATGAACGGAACTAACAACCGGCCCTCTCCTTCCAGAAACTTCTCTCTTTCTATCATTATTATAAGCTTGCAGTTTATCGACACGATCAGCTTCAGATCCAACTTCGTCTTCGACCTCAACGTTTTCTTTTTTATTATCTTCAAGATGTTCATCAACGTCATCTTCTGGTATAGGTTCAGGATCTGGAGACGGAGATCTCTGCAGGACTATCTGTTTTTGGAAAGAAAAAAAAAACAAATCAGCTACGTGAAAGTGGACACTGATACATTAAAAAGTAGATTCGACAATCACCTCGATGATAGCATCAGAATCACGGATTCGCGGTGGTCTTGTATCGATGGATGGAAGTCGTTCGCCAAATCCAGTTTCCACCTGTATTGCTTTTCCGGTTGGCTGTATTTTCAAAAGTATCATGTAATTAGACCTCCATGGCATACTAAAGTATGAATTTGGAAAATTTTGTGGGTTTGATAGTTCGAGTCAAAATGGGTGATTTATGTAACAGATAAAATATGTCGGATCATGTTGGCCGGTTTGGTTTGACCCGCAAACATCTTGAATTCTAAAATTATTTATTTTTAACAGGCTGTAAGCATTTAAATATATTTCGATTCACTTCTAACCCGTTCAACCCATATGGCCTGCAGCCCGCTATATGTAAACTATAACCTGAATGAATCAATTTGTTGGCAAAATGGGTTTATAACTGACACCATTTGACTGGTTCTGTTTTTAACCAAAATTGTAAGATAAACCATTTGACACATTATATGTAAAACAAAACCCAAACCAAACCATTTGTAGGTAAATTATTATATATAACATTTATGGGTGCTTAACAATAGTGTCATTTTTTGTCTTTTTAGTGAACAATTTTCATTTACACCCCTTCATATTTAAATATTTTGACATTTGGCTCTCCAACTTTAACAAAGTAATATTTTACTTTTTATTTAACCAATTTACACTATGACCCTTTAACTTTAATAAAGTTACCACTTAGTTTGAATATGCTGTTACATGAATTTGTTTAATGGTTGTAACGCTCCACACGAGTTGTTTTTCGTAATGTTGTTTTCTAAACCGACCAGTTATTCTAAGACTTCTTAAATTGTTCGGTTTTTTACACACACTCGACGTTCATCTCTAAATACACCATAAACCGACCAGTTATTCTAAACCTTTTTAAATTGTTCGGTTTTTTTACACCACTCGACGTTCATCTCTGAATACACCATTGCGACGCGCTTTTCTAATCTTTATTTAAACCAACCAGTTGCAATGCGCGACTGTCATACTTATCTTTATATTCGTTTTTATATGTAACATTTTTTTATTAGAATAACTTGGCTTTGGTATACACGATGTAACTTTTCCGTGACTTTCAAACATACCGTCGTGAAGTGGTTTTTTATTGTCACGAAAAATATCCCGTTCTGGTTTTTCTTATTTTATATACGTTTTGAGCCTGCTGCAAATACACATGGCAGCTTCGAATAGGTCACGGTGATAACCCACTAGTTGCTTATAATTACAGCTTCTACAGAAGTGCAAAATGCTATATTAATGGGTCTTTAATTTAACAATTTAAACAAAACCATACCAGTTGCATCCGAGAGCGTACAGACCCCTTAGCTAAGTCACTTTGCACATCAACTTTTCCAAAGTTACGGTTTTCAGATGAGATATCATGACCTGCTGCTGCAGCTAGCTCTGGTGGGAGATCAGGGTCATACTCCTAAAATATTAAACAAAAACGATATTGTTCATTTATCATCAATATCATGAGTATGAACCGCATATAAAAGCACTGTATACCTGTTCAGCCCTCCCGCTTTCATAAACACGAATTTTACTTTGCATTGTAGCCTCTAGGCGATGTTGTTCCTACAAACAAAAATGAAGGCAATATTTTGTAATTATAGCTCACCATTTTCTGCATAAAATTTTGTAGCACTCACCAGCTGTTTGCAATATTCCTTCCAGGTTTCCTCATTCATACCGAAGTTGAAAAAATCCGATATATCAATGCCTTGTAGTCTCCACGGTTTCTCCTCAAAACCATCAATGTCCACCTCAAATATAGTCCTGAGAAGATAACAGGAAGGTAAAACCGTAAAACTCATTGTAGAAGCATAAAAAATGAATACATTAATAACCACCTACAGATAATCATCAGCAATCTAGATAAGAGATGATAGTGATATACGGTCATTACTTATGTGATGGAAGGGTGAAATCTAGTCCACTGCCAAATCCACGACCCGCTCCATTGTTATTCCAACCCGGATGAAAGTTTTTCTGCATATTAATATTAGGAGGAACGTTTTTTGCGCCAGCTGGATGCCATTCACCTCTACCTCGACCAGCAAAAGATATCATACTTCCAGGTGGACGAACTTGACCCGGGGCTCCACCAGTTGCTACAGGACCCACTCCAGGCATAGGTGCAGCACCAGGTCTCACATACTACACAGTTCCCCAAATAAAAAGAGATTAAACTATATCAAGGAGTAACCTTTCTAATATAAAACACGAGCTGTGTATGTCTTGATTGAATATTGTCGTAACAGAAAAGAATCGCAGGTTGTCTTAGCCCCATAAATGGTAACAAAACAAAAACATATATAATATAAATCTGATATCATATGTCAAAAGTCAAAACGACCAGCTAGACAACAAAATGCATATAAAGATATCCATAAAGAAAGAAAATATATTTTCATTTATCAACAGAAGGAGCCAGTACAACAACATAACCGCATTTAGTGGCGGCCCTAATTTAATCTTTGCAACAATATGTAAAAAAAGCGTCCGCGCTATAAAGTATAATCCAAACTAAAGTACACCGATTTACTGTCAAGATCAGTAGATCACCCTACAAGCATAACACTTATCACTGACCTTGAACTGAGAATGAAACGGATGATACCCATGACCGCCGTATCCCATCTTCTGCGCAACCGCACCTCCACCGTCACCTTTCCCCGCATCACCACCCAACAAATCCTTCCTCTCTCCTTCACCACCCTGACCAGCATCTTCTCCCCAATCTTGCATCTCATCCATCGGCGCATGATTATTCATATCAACATCGCCCGTAACAATCACCAAATCGTCACCACCGTCATCATCTCCGCCATCTAAACCCCCTCCACCATCCATCCCCATCATATTCATCCCCACTGTATTATCATCATTCAACACAATCTGCAAATCATCCTCACTATCACTATCATCCCAATCGTTGTTATCATCACCACCTTGTTCCAAAACCCTAGCTCCCGACGACGATAAACCCGGAATCAAAAACTCATCCTCCTCTCCACCTTCTTCAATTCAAAATTCTCCTCTTCTTTTATATTATTATCATTATTTTTACTACTGTTACCTCCATGCTCAAAATTCAAATCTTGCTCAATAACCTTTTCTTCTAATTTCCCCAAAACCCTAACTCCTGAATCAGTTTTCACTGCAGCTATATCTCTATTATTATTACTCAAATTCAATCAGATTTGAATTCAAATCAGATTGACCTAATTTCAAGCTATTCGAACTTTTGGAACCGTATAGAATCTCCTCATCATCGCTGGGGATTCTATCGGAGGAACGTACAGGCGACGATGGCAGCGGAGGTGCAGACGACGTCGTTTGAAGCGGTTGAAGCACATCGGTGTACAGATCTCCGAACTCATCATCGTCTTCCATTATTAGATCCTAAATAACAACAATTAGGGTTTCAACTTTGAACAAGATCGTTGAAGCTTCGATTGATTGGTTACAGAAGTTGAATTTGTTTGCTAATTCATCGGAATTGAAGGATTTTGTGGTGTGGAGGATGCAATTGTTGCCGCAGTGGAGTTAGGGTTTGATCTTTTTCTAGGGTTGTTTCTGAAAGTACAAATTTCAGGATTTTATGTTGGAGTTTATATACTGTTTTTGTTGAAACAAGGTTAGTCTACATATCAAGATGTGTGTTCAACTAGGGTACTGTTTTTTTATAATTTTTTTATAAACATGTGATGTGGTTTTTTAAAATGTTTTAAGAAGGGAAAGGCGGTTTCAGAAAATGATAAAATGCTTGTTGTTGAAACTTATACATTAGTACTGTTTTGTTTGAGAGGAGGTGTAAACGAGTCGAGCTATATGTGAGCTATTCGAGTTGAACTTGAGTAGGGTGTAAACGTATCGAGAGTAGGGTGTAAACGAGTCGAACTACGTGTGAGCTATTCGAGTTCAGCTCGAAAAAAGTTTGAAATGAGTCGAGTTTAAGTGAGTTCGACCCGAGCTAAAAAATAAACTCATTTAGTAAAGGTGTCTTAGAGCATTCACATCCCTTCCATCAAATTATGTGTGTGTTATAGAAATATTTCTTAGTATATTATGTAATGGGACACTGTTCACCCCCGATAATTTTTTAATATATTTTGAAAGTAGTTGTGAGTGAAGGAGAGAGAAAAGATTAATGATAAAGATATAGAAAATAGTATTTAATTGAATAGGAGAAAGAAAATTAGTGTTTTTTAGTGTAATATAGGGTAAAAATTTTGGTGGAATGGATGTGAATGCTCTTAGTTTCACTTTAAACTACAGCTGACTCACAAGCCTAAACCAGCCCATTATTTTATATATAATTTTTAATTTTTAATTAATATAATAAATATATATTTAAAAATAGTAACTATTTATAAAATTATAAAAAAAAACTAATATATACATATATAATTAATATAAACTATTAATAAATTAGCCCATTATTATATATATAATTTTTTAATTAATATAATAAAGATATATTTAAATAATAATAACTATTTATAAAATTATAAAAAACTAATATATACATATATAATTAATAAAACTATTAATAAATAATAAACGAGTTGAGCTCAAGCTTTAGAAACAAAACTTAAATAGAGCAAAACTTGAGCTCGGGATTGCTTGACTCGCTTGCACTCTTAATTGGGACCAAGTTTGTAAGTATTGGATTGTCGGCCGGGCTGGAACTTGCGAACATTGTTGGTCCATTCAATATTTGTAAGTTGTGAGCCATCTATTTATAGGTTGATAGGATGGTTGAATTGGCAACCCGGTTTAGTTAGTTTGATTGGATTTTATATTTTGTTTTTACAGTTTTGTTGGGTCCAACATGACGGACAATGGATTTTGCATGTCATTGTCCGATTTTTAAAACTCAATTGGCAGAGCAATCGGTTTGGTGACCGGTCTATTTTTTTAAAACATGTCGCCAGATGGATTATAGAGTTTGACCCCTTTTTAAAGGAATCAAACTATACTGTCCAATCTTCAGTCTTTACCAAATCAAGTAAAGGAAATATGTTATTGGGCTTTAAAGGCCCAAATAAAAAACACACTAATGAAGGCCCAAAGAAATAAACACACTAATACGCATTGCATTTTTAAGGCCCAAAAATGAATTTGATTGTGTGCTTAAGCTTTGTTGCGTTTTTAATCATCTTTATTTATTATTTTTTAAACTAAATTCCAAATTCAGATTAACAAACAATATTCCAAATTCGTATAGCGATGATACGCGAATGCGAAGCTGAGACACCATCGATGACCATGGAACATTTGACTTGAGTTGCTACTTTCGGAAATACAAACCCAGTAAGCGAGTTAAAGTAGATACACGACTATGGACTCACGTATCCATTGACTATAAACATACATACCCACAAAAATGACTATTTTGACGATTTTATCTCAACTTCTGATTAAAGCTTTTCGGAATGAAAAATACAACGCAGGTATGAAATTTGTGAGCTACCTATACAACTATATTGAGGTCTTCTCCTTTGCTCTTGATCGTTTCTTTTCCAATTTCAGAGTCTTGCATCAGCGTAATCCTGCACCAGATAAGATCACAATGATCTGAAGTGAATTCTCAACGACATATGAGAGAAATGAACACAATGCTTCACGTACAGGATTTCAAATAAACGAGAATGAACATACTATAACAGTTGTTCAAGTGTTGTACCAGTATTCCATGTAGTCCAAATCGTTTTGTAACAAATCCGTAGAGATATGAGACAAGGTAATAATGTGAAGTTCCTCACTGTCAAATCTCTTGTTGCTTAAATCAGGTGTGATTCTCCATTAGTTGTTCAGCTTTTTTTTAGTTTTGATTCGATTTTCACCTAGATTATGGTTCAAATTTGTTGCTTTTGGTTTGGATCTGAAACTGTCAGTTCAGTGGGTAACTGGCAATAGGCGGAGACAAGAGCACGCAGCAGGAGACGAATGACAGAATTTGAAGTGTAGCTAAACTCCAAATTTAAAACCTCAATGAGGAGATACACTTAGCATACTTGATACATTATTTGTTTGTATAACTGGAACCAATACTCATATAAGCCAAAGGTTAAAAGTTAAAATTTAGAGATTGCAAGATGACCAGGTTATAGGGTTGGATAACGGGTCAAACGGGCAGTATCAGGATGGCTTGACCTGAAAACACTTATTTTCCATTAACTTTTTTTTCCAAAAGGTTACAGCATAAATCTAAATATTTGAACAAAATGATTTATGATGTATGATTTAAAGATAATCTTTGCATGATTCAACTAGCTTAACCGGATCTCCATATAACTAAGTTTTTTGGTATGCCTAGTCAGAGATAAAGCACAACCCAAATTGACTTGTTCGTTATTCATAACCTACATACAAGTATATACCATTCCAATCAAGCAACATATTAGGTTTTCAAGTAATCATTAGCACCTTATCCAATCACTATACACATGCAAATCCGGTATCATAACTCATCATGATAAAATCCAAGTATCCAACACATAACCTAATCACACGTTTTCCACGATTTAAACGTAGACGCCTGCGGCCCTCCTTGATTCATTGTCATCTAAAAGCGTCTGAAGAGCCCTCTTCTTAGTGCAATACTGCCTATCAAAATGCTTCACCTAAAACAAACACATCACCAATTAAACATTTAAACCCACCAATCACCAATCTAAGCAGTTAATATCGCCGATATATAGGTTATTACCCCCCCCCCCCCCCGGTGAGATATCAGTGCAAAATATCCGTCAGAATATCAGTACCGATATTATCGGCGATATTTGACCGATATATCGCCGTTTTCCTTGATATCAGTACCTTTCTTCTTAGTTCTACCATTCGTCTTTCTTCTTATTGTTGGTATTAGTGTTTTAAGTCTTAATTGTTAATTATTACTGTTAAATATTAGGAGCTATTTGACAGCTTCTTAATGGGTATGTGCTGAACCACTAAGAGGTCTGAACCATTAAGAGCCAGTATAATGCTTAATCATTCAGAAACAAATGTCTGACTCATTCAGATTGGAGGTCTTAACCATTTAGTGGCAAATGTCTGAACCATTCAAACATCTGCTCACGAAACAATCAGTCTGAACCATTAAGTGCTGAACCAAGTAATATGTCTACAATTGTTAGTGTTAAATTGCTATATATTTATAAATTCAGCATGATATTATAAATTACCGATATCCCACCGCGATAACCAATATCTCAAATATCGGTCCTTGATAGATATCTGATTTTTTACCGCTTAGTCACCAACAATAACTCTAACTATGAAACCAGTGTTAAAACAAACTAGGGTTTAGTTAACCAAACAATTACCCAAGTACGGCGACAGACTTTCTCGTAAAAACTCTCTAGTTTTCTTGCATTCAACAGGATACAGAAGACCTACTGCAGCAATTTCATTGGCTTTGATGTGCGATTGTTTCTCTAGACAAGCGTAGAACGCATCGCGAGCCTGTTAATTAGGGAAATTGTGACAATTGATTGGATATGAAGATGTAAATAGATGTTGCGTGATGAATGATGAATGATTTACCTTGTAGCAAGTTTGTCTAGCGTCGTAGAGGACGTCTGTGTGGATTTTGTCAGGGTATTTGGAGGTGTAAGCTTCCATCGCCATGGCCCTACGGTTGTTTGATTCTTGCTTTTTCAGGTGATCGTTTGCGTGCTCAACAAGATAACCTGGATAACAAATAATCTATGAATCGGTTTCTAACTGAACCGGTTTTTTAGGGAAAAAATCGGTTTTTAGAAAAACCAGTACCGGTTTTATACGATGAGAATCCAAACTAGTACTAATCGGTTCAGTTTAAAATCGGTTTGGGAAAAAAATGGATTTTAACCCTTTTTTTAATCGGTTCGGTTTTTAAACCGGTTTTAACGATCGAAAATATTAACCAGTCTACAAACCGCTGGTTTGATTCGGGTTGAAACCGGAAAAAAAAACCCGGTTTCGATTCAAAAACCGGTTTTTTTTGTACACCTCTAGGTGAGTGTTTATGATATTTCTTAAAATCTAAGCTAATCCAAGTATATAATAATCTCAATGTTCAAGATAACACAAATGGTCAATAACACATATATGTTATAGGTTAAAGAGAAAAGTCTATGAAAATTTGAAATCCTTCGATCGTCCATTGAAGGGGACTTTGTTGGATAATTGATTGAATGAAAGATCTATTATCTGGACCTTTGTGTGACTTAATTTGTGTGGAGTCTCACTGGTTAATTATTGGCTTAGATTGTGGATACTTTCAACGATCAATCGAAAAATGTTTGCTAATTAGAAGAGGAACGAGGCGACTGGAAATAATGGTTAAGATGGGGTAGACAATGTTAGCAACTTCTCATATGGGGTTTGTTGAGATGAATGCGGTTTAAGACGCTTGTTGTTGTTAGGGTTTTGTTAAGATGGAGGACGACATGATATGGATTTTGTTGAAATGGATGAGGATATTGTTCTTCAGACAAAGATTTAAGGTAACGGTTTTAACCCATATTTGTTTTTAGTTATGTGATGTTACTATAATTCACTAGAACATAACCACCTAAATAAAATCTTGTTTCACTCAATAGTCAACACACTAGGATGATAATGGAACGAGTTTGTAACATGTAATCTCACTCTCATACTCATTTGTAATATTGTGTTACATACACGACGCAATACTCATCGGGCATTGTGTATATTCGTGGATATCAAGTATACTGTTAGTTTGTTAAATGTTAGCCATTCAGATTATTAGATACATTTTTTACTATTTTTATCAACAAAGAGAATTAGAATTATATAAAACTAAAAAGTAATTAGCATATTGCTCTATTACCAAAAAAAACAAAGAAAATAAGAACTATATAAAACTAAAAAGTAGTGAATTAGTATATTACTCTATAACCAGAAACAAAGAAAATAAAATGTTTGTGGGTATGGTGTAGGTAAGCGTTAAGTATCACCTAATGGCTAATATTATATTTGTCTTGTATCTACGATAATTTTTATAACTGAGCTCATACTCGATCCCATACCCGAATACCTGTGTCAAATATTTTTCGGGTGATTCGGTTTGATCCGTACCTTCCCTTTTTAAGTTTCGGTTCCTATCTACCCGAACACTAATCCTCTGACTCTGCTGAGCCTGAGCCCAACGACACCTCGGCCCAACTGTTTTAAATTTGTAGCCCAAAGTGAAACCAGGTATGAACTAAAAAAAAATTTAAATCATGTTTACACTTAATACGATATTTTCATTTTTATTTATCGCTAGCATGTCAATTTTAAGCATTTATTCATTATATTACACAGTAAATTCAAGTAAAGGGTAAACGTAACTTCGTTAAACTAATCGAGTGATATTTAACTAATCTCTTCAAATACAAATATCGATACATAAATATGTTCTTTCTTAAAAACTCTTTTTTAAATCTCTTAAATTTGTTTTAAATAATTAATTATAACCAGATTTTGATTTTGTATTTTTGTACCACATGATAAAATACAGGACTCGTGATTGATTAAACAACCGTTGTATTTTCAAAACAAAGTCTTAAAATCCCGTATCTTTGGACATTGTAGCATGACTATCCTCAACTTATTTGATTCAACCGGTTATCGGTCTTGGCTGAATTGATGGTTGAACTTTTTTCATTCAAAGATCTCAATTATTGATTCGTTTACTTCATATTTTATTTATTTAAAACTTGATATTTTCTTTATTACAAACTTTCAAATTTGTTTTGGTCAAACTACATATTTTGTTAAAGATAAATCAACGTATGAATTTTGAAACCTCGCAAATCAGCGAAATCATATGACGATCTTCAATAATTGGTCACGTAAAACACTGATTTACATAAGAAATCTTCCCCAATAATATAGGTTTCAAAATGAAAACGAAGTCGAAATGAGGGGATTAATCAAATGAGAAAGTCACCAAGTTTTTGTAAAGAAAATAAATAAATAATGGCTCAGGGTTTGTTGTTGCAAGAATGCTACTATACATGGCTATGGACCTTTTCCTCTTTTATTGAGTAAAAACTCTCTCTTGCCATCTGTTTTCACTATAATGTATGTAATAAAAAATGTATAAATCAATTTTTGACTTTTTTTTTTGTTAAACGGCCCATGAATACTATACTAGTCTGACTACTCGGGCAAACCACGGATCTAGCAACAAATTCAAGGGTACTTAAAGTATTTTTTTTGGATCAGGGATATCCTTTGTATAAAACCTTTAAAAAATTATACTTATATATACGAAGCTTAGAGGTATTTTTACACTACAAAAACATAGTTGAGGGGTGCTTGTACCCTACCTCCACCCTTGGGGCAAAACCCATTGGGTGAAGGTCACCCACGCCCTACGAAAACAGACAACGTTGGTAACCTTGAAAATATTGTATTGAGTGGGACTCCATCCTATAACCTCTACATTAGAAGGCAATGTCCTCTCAAACCAGCCGATCTAGAAGACCAAGACTCATTGGCAATTTTTTACTTATTCTAATGAATAAAAAGACTTGTTGTAATGGATAAAAGTAAGAGAATGATCATAGACCATTCATTGTTGATGCCCGATCATAACAATGATAGTCATGGATTTTTTGAGATATATCTCACACCCATGTTTAGTGCACAACCTATTATAACTCTTAAACACAAATTACTTAAAAACCATTTAAACACAAATTACTTAAAAGCCATTCTTGAATGATTATTTGCAATTACATTCAAATCCAAGTATCAATATCAACACCAAAAGGGGAGTAAAGAACTAGCAAGCTAGACTAAATATTCCATCATATAAACACTTTTGATATATTATTATAACTCCATTGAAAGTGATAAGCTAGAGATTATCTCAAAAGGAGAGTGAAGAACTAGCAAGCTAGACTTAATATTCCATCATACAAACACTTTTGATGTATTATAACTTTATTGAAAGTGATAAGCTAGTGGTTATCTATCCAATTGTGTAATAAGGAAGAACTTGTCGTGATCTCTCTCATCTAAGAAATAAGATTGTATACATACAGTGGATTTGTTAACATCCACATAAATCACTATACATTGGTGTGTTGTGTGGTAACATCTTTTCATCACTTAGGGGCTGTTTGTTTACCTTTAATGAGGCTCTTAATGGTTCAGACCTCTTACTGGCTCAGTACTTAATGTTTCAGACTGTTTGTTTCGCGGGCAGATGTCTGAATGGTTCAGACACTTTCCTCTGAATGGTTAAGCATTATACTAAGTCTAAATGGTTTAGACCTCTAATTTGAATTGGTTAGACATTTGTCTCTGAATGGTTACCATTATACTAGCTTTAATGGTTCAGACCTCTTATTGGTTCAGCACTTAATGATTCAGACCTCTTATTGGTTCAGCACTTAACCATTCAGAAGTTGTCAAACAACCCTTACTTATTTTTCTTGTTAGCATTAGATTTGATTTGTAAAAATTAGTAATATTTATATAAAGGGTTATTGGATTTTCACTCAACATCGGTCTTTGGCCGTTGCCACCCGAAACTAACACTTTGACACCCGGCACCCTCAACTTGACTTTTTGTTTGCACTGGCACCACTCTGTTAACTCATTACTAACTTTGTTAGTTTCTGATCCTACTTGTCACAGTCTTAATTACGTGGACAGATGACATGGCGAATCGTGGCACTATATGTGTATATGAAAAGCTGTATTTTCTTGTAACCATAACACAACACACACACACTCCCACAACCATCAACATCTCCACCTCCTGCAAACGCCACCTCCCTTTCCCGCAAACCCACCGGCACTGCCACAACCATCACCATCTCCACCGGCGGCCTTGCGGACATGGCGGCCAGTGGGATTAGCGGTGGCGAAAGGCGAGCAAGGGTGGCAGTTGGTGAAGATTGGTGTGGCGAGTGCAAATCGGGCCTGGGGAGACAAGATTTACAACAAATCCAGACCAGATCTGTTGATTTTTTACTTCAAACTAAGCCAAACGATTAGCTCTAGTGGTGTTCTAGAAGCAAGGTATGATTCTGGTCACTTTGGTTGCCTTTTCGGACGATTCACGACTTTCGGGCTAGTCCGGGTGAACTCCGGTTAACCATTATACATGGGAGTGTTTTGTGCAGATTCTGTGTGGAATCTAACGATTTGCTAGGGTTTGGTTGGTTGATTTGACGAAATCTGACGATCGGAGAGTGGGAGGGAGAGATAGAGAGATTAGAGAGAGAGAGAGAGAGAGAACGGTTGTGCAGGGTGGTGGTTGATGATGGTTGTGGAGGGTGGTGGTTGATGTAGGTGGTGAGTGTGAAGGAGATGAAACACACAAAGTTAGAGCAGATTTAACTGAGGCAGATTTAAAGGAAGGAGATGAGGGTTAAATACACATCATCGCCACATAATGAAGTCTGACACAGCAATTGGGTGCCACGTCGGACAAAAAACTAACCAAGTTAGAGCAGATTTAACTGAGTGGTGCCAGTGCAAAAAAAAGTCAAGTTGAAGATGCCGGGTGTCAAAGTGTTAGTTTCGGGTGGTAACGGCCAAATGCCGATAGTTAGGGGTAATAAAATTCAATAACCCTTATATAAAATACAAAAACCACATATTCTTTCAATTAGCTTAGTTGCATACAATACTCAATAGTTTCTCCTAATTGTACTCATTTATCACATGATAAATTATTTACACATTCTTTTACTTTACCATGGTTAGTTTATAGGTACATAACATTTATGGCATTATGCTATATCCTTTGCATTTGTGCTACGTCTCATAGACACATTATTTGTGGCATTCATGATACCACACCAACTATTAGTGTGCCATTAAGTACGGACTCCAGATACATGTATGTGACAGAATATGACGCTGCTAAATGTGTTATTATATATGCCAAACTTCATAAGGGGAGGTAGTCGTCCCACTTTTTTCACATACGCTACGTTAATGTCACATCAGTTTTTTTCATTCTCCTTATCTTCCCCTAGGTTTCTCCATTTTGCAGGAAACTGTCTTAGAATTACTCGTTTTCATATTTCACATTTAACTTAAAATAAATGTGTATATATATAGGGTAGAGTTATTGTAAAAAGAGTGTGTTTTGTGAGAAGTGTAAAAAAATTCTACACCATTTGATCTATAATCTAATGTTAATATTATAATGACAAAATTGTAAATAGTGTTTACCATTAAATTAATTAATTTTCTAGACTAAGGGTGTAAATGTAAATTTAACATGTTTAAATTTAGAAACTCACATGCAATCTACATGCAATTTCCCTCCTTTTTTTAAACGTAGATAACATTTTATACATAACTCTTTTTTTTAAAAAAAATTACACAATAATAACGAGTGTTTTTTATCTTTAATATAAGTACCATATTTTTAAACTTATGTAGAGAAAAAAATTATGTTCCCATTGGATGTTTTAGTCTATGGTGTTTTTTTATATGTTCATACAATGATTTTTTAATTGAATTGTGATTCAAGACGTTGTATTTTACAGTAAAACACCATGAATGTAAATAAGACATCATGGCATTGCAAATAATGAATTATGATTCAAGTCATGGTGTTTTAACATTGTATTATGATTATACAGTCATGGTGTTTTAACATCTGGAATAGCAATAAATTCATTTAAATGTTAAAACACCACGAATGTATTATAATTCAATTCATGGTGTTTTTGGAATTTGTATTGTGGTTTATACCTGCAAAAATAAAAAAATTATTACAGATGTTAGAACACCACGGCTGTATTATGATTCAAGTTGTGGTGTTTTTTGGAATTCGTATGGTGTTTTATACTAACTGATGATGAATTCCTAAAATAACTGATGAATTCCTAAAATAACTGATGAATTCGGTTACAAGATTATATCTTTAATAAGGATTATGGGTTAAATTACCATCTTACCCTTAAACTAATAACTCATGACTTTCCACCCCCGAAACTTTTGTTCAAGCTCCGCCACTGCTCGTTAGTGCTAGTCGAAGAACTGAACCACACGCATCATTTGCCCATGGGGTTCTACAATTTCAGGCCCTTTTGGTTCATTGAATTTTTTGAATGAATTTGAAATGGAATTGGAAATTTATGGAATTAGAATTAGTTCCAACCAAAATTGATATTGTGTCTGCTTTGTAAATTTGTGAATTGAATTGGAATATAAAAAAATTGAATTACATAAATACCTATAACAAAACCCTCCTCCAAATGAATCCAATTTCCATCTTCTTCCATTGTCTTCACTCCCCAATTAAGAACACTTCACAAATTAAATGAGAGACTATACAGAGAATCATACATATAACTTTTAAAACTGAAGCAACTTGTTGAATCCACGAAAATATATAAGAGAAGATTAAAATGTACTTTATTTCAAGTTCGGGGAAATGGATTTTATCACCTAAGACAATTAAAATTGGCTTTGTCTCTCTCAACTTTCACTTTGGCTTCTACCACCCCTAACTTAACATTTCGTATGTCCTGTCACCCCGAAGTTAACCAAACAATAACCCAGATAGGTTTTTTTTTTGCTGACGTGGCTTTTTATCTGATGTGGCAAGGTGATGTGGCTTTGTTAATTATAGTATGTGGTGTGTGTGTGTGTGTGTGTGTTGTTGTGTGTTGTTGTGTGTGTATATATTATATATATATATATGGTAGGGTTCATAAGTGAACAATGTTGTATTTGTGAACAAAATAACTTATCTTGACCATTGATTTGGTAGATCTAGATTTTTTCTTTAGTGGCAAGATTGTAATTATATTTTGCAACGTATATTTAATAAATACAAGGGTATAATTGTAGTTTCTCTCTCTTGATTTCTCTTTCCACTTAAAATAATATTTAATTATATTTTTTTATACTTTTTTCTTACCAATTACCTAACTTTATAATTTTAAAAAATACAAACATTATCAAATATTTTTCCGTCTAAAACATGATTAAAAATATTTAATTATATTCTCTATACATATATGTATTATACGTATTCGCATTTTAGAAACGTATGCACACATATTTACATTCAAAATATACCTCTAGCTAGAAGTTAATGACATTGTTGTTTAACATTGTACATATGTGTATAACAAGTGTATGAGATGGTTATTCTACAGTCTCGCTAACTATCAGTTTATGCAAGATACATAGCTGCTAGATTATACACATGTGTACAGTCTCACTAACTACCAGTTTATACAATATACACAGTTGTTAGTTTATACACATGTGTACAGACTTTTATACATCCGTGTATCATATTCAGAATGGTTACATATGTGTATATTAACAACATATTTATAAAATACATTTCTGAACGTTCTAATATAATTTCTTTTGAAAGCGTAATGCATTCAAAATAAAGTATTTTTTCCTATTATAAACAATACCAAGTGTCGGTATTATACGATACTTTTTTTGAATATGTAATGAAGTTATTTATTTTTGCTATTACCAACAAAATCAACACTAAGTAAAAAAAATAACTGATCATAAGTGCAAGGATTATACGTATATAATATACATAATCGATACGTGAAATAATCAATTAAGAAAACTAGATATCACTTTGATACATAAATGTATCTCGCTTTACACACATAGGTATCTCGCTCTACACACATATGTATCCCGAGTATCACGCGAAGATATAAAATATATAAATAATTCAAATATAATATGTAAATAATAACTGAATTATATAGGACTCTAAATTTATAAACAACAGCATAAATAATTCTTGCAAATATGAAAAAGAAGAGTTTACCGAACAAAACCAGACTTTATTTAAATAAACAAATATGAAATTCAATGTATTTTCAGAAGAAGTAGAAAGTTTAGGTTTTATCCAAAATTTCTAAAATTTCAATCTCTTATAATTTCTTATAATTAAAATAATGGAGAAACAATTAAAAATAGAGAGAGGAGAGAGAGAGAAAAGAGTTAAGAGAATAGAAATTTAAGGAATTTTAATAAATATACTTGCTGATGTCAATCTTACCTTTTTAATATAAAAAATGATCAAGAGCCAATATTAGTTCACTCAGTTCACTCTTAAGAAGTTGTTCACTCTTGATCCTAATCATATATATATATAATATATATATATATGTGTGTGTGTGTGTGTGTGTGTGTATATACAGGGATGGGTTAAAATGAGAACCGTGAGAACTTTTTGATCCGGGGTGAGCTGGGCCAAAATTTTTTACACAAACGTTGATGCAAATATTAAAACACATCTGTAAAGAAAAAGTAAAAAAAATTGTCGATGTGGTAGTTTTGACTGATGCAACTTTTTTTTACGCCTGGACGCAAAATTAAATTTTAAAATTTACACTCAGGCGTATTTTTTCTTCAATCTTTGTTATGTCTTTGAGAGTACTTTGGTGTTGTACACGATCCACTGCATCTAAGTGATCTTTTAAACATATGCACATCTCCAACGATCGGGGAGTTAGTCATGTTTTTTGTATCGATAAAACCCCGCCACCGGAAGAATAAGCCGATTTCGAAGCTACTGTAAAAGCTTCGACGCTTAATAGATCACGAGTCATAACGACCATGATCGGGAGATTGGATTCCTTTGCATTCCCCCAAAAAGATATCAAAATTTTCATATTACTCGGTGGTCATACCGGTAACAAAATCCAAGCTTTTATACCTCCCTAGCTCATTACTTGGGGTGTTACCTATTTGTTTTTTAGCCGTTTGGTTTCTCATGGTGTTAAAAAATTAAGTTTAAGGTTACCCAAGGTCGAGTTACCCTTGAACCCAATTGCATTGATTCCATGTGTGTATGTTGGGCAATGTCTTTCTAAATAAGTATCATATAATGCTTGAAATTGTTTGTCAAAATTAGTTTTTGTGATGGTTGCCTAATTTGGTTTACTTTCATGAAAAAACGTAAACTCATATGTATTTTATCGATTAGGGTATAACATTTAAGTAAGGATACACGTAGTGGTGGTATTTTTTCAGAATATTGTAAAAAAGTTTCTTTCTTGGAGTGTATCACTTTCTCAAACAAATCATTTTTTCCTCAAACTCGTATATTGTTTGAACCATTAAATATAATTCTTGCATTGCTTCTGAACACGTGGGATAATAAACCCCAATAATTTTGTAGTTACGCTTTTGAAAACCTCAAGGAAATCGAAAAGATTTTCACTACAAGCCTAACCCTTTTCGCGAAACGTTTGAACTCGACCACGCGAAGCCATCCGATTATGAAAAGGTTGTAAAGTTGATGTTTATTTTAAAGCACTTTCAAACATTTTACATGTGGAATTCCACCTAGTAGGCACGTTCTAATTCGAGACTCAAAAGTTATTTTGTATCCTTACAATAACTTTTATATTACCTATATCTTTCCCAATTTGATTTAATAACATTATGTAAAATAAATTTATATGAATCTTCGAAATTTTCGACAACAGAAATAGAAAGAGCGTCTTGCAGAGCTAAATTATTTTTTCAATTGTGACATTATTGTTTAACGCGTTGTGGAACGACACAAAAGATATTTTGTTTTCTAAATTTTAAATTTTGTATCACATTGTCTAAAACTTGAAAATATCTTCTCCAAAATATATATACCCAAACAAGTCAAACGCAATAGTATGTTTCATTATTTGCACGTATTTGGATCTACTCAATGAGCGATGATGCAAAGATACAATTCCGATAGATCATATGGAGCTGACCAAACATCGGTGGTTAAGTTCACATCCGTTTGTAAGTTTTCAAAATACCCAATTAAAATTCTTTAAGCTTGTTTCCATAATTTCATACAATGTCACACTTTAGAGTAATACGACTTACATGTCTGTAATGAGGTTGGAGCATGTCTCAAATTATTTGTTAAGCAAAGGTTGTTGAAGTTGGAGACCGACAAACCTTATCCAATTACGAATTTCGCCATTTGGTATTGAACCTTATTATAGTCGTAATGAAAACCCCCACCTTGAGGATCAATCGAAGTTTGACCACATCCTTCCATCATATTATCTTTTATTGATTTACAATACTTCGTCATATGATTTCCCATGGCGAAGTTTGAGTTTGTTTCGAGAAAACCACCATACTTTCAACATTGTGCCTTTTGATGGCCATTTCATAGCAAACATAAGTCGAACTACCCATTTTCTTTACCAGAAAGCAATCTGTTTCATGTCTTTTCTAAAACTTCATAGCAAACATAAGTCGAACTACCATTTCTTTACCAGAAAGCAATCTGTTTCATGTCTTTCTAAACTTCAACACGAACGACCGGTTCGCTTGTGGAACCTTGAGCATTAACGCATGGTTGTGATGAAAAGCCATAAAGTGAAGGAGTGAGGGAACTAAAGAACTAGCAAACAAGTAAAACATACAAGAAAAAAACGAGTGTATACGATAACAGTTATTGTGTTTTTCAGTTCGTTTTTTGTATTTTCAAGTGTGGTGATCAACCCAAAAGATCAAACACCTATTTATACCAACTTAGGGGGGCAATATGGTGAATTAGGGGTGAAAAAAATGGAAAACATTCCAACTGCGCAAACCGGTTCAGAACCAGTTTTTTTCACATCAGTTCAGGAACTGGTTTCTCTCCAAATCGATTCAGTCAGTTTTGATGCAAGGAGGTAGAACCGTTGGGGAACCACCGGTTTAAATACTGAACTAAACCGGTTAAACATATTTTAAACTGGTTTCAATTCAGGACATGTTTAAAAACCGGTTCGGTGTTCATCTCTATACCACTAGTTATATAAAAAGCCTAAAAACCCTTCCAAACACATAAGGTTACATGGTACATGTTCTTTTAATTTGATGTACGAAAGTATAAACAAAAGCAAAGCAAACCGGTCTTCCTCGAATTACGCAAAGTCTGTGGCTTACGCCACCAAAGTCCACCTTCCGGCGACAGCACAGCTCCGGGGCCCCCATCTCACGGCTTACACTCGCCGGATTCTCTCATTGTCATTTTCACTGATCTCAATTTGCACGATTATTCTTCTCTTTTCACCCTAATTAATCTACACCAATCCCATCTCGACGACAACATCCCATTCCCCAATCACTTCAACCCACCGTATAATAATATTAATAATAATAACCTTAATTGTTGTACCTATTTAATTTGCTCACGTTAATCAGATGACCCACATGGTTTTTATTAGTTTTGTCTTCTCCTTTCATTCTCAAACCCTTATCCCCACCACTTGTTTGATGAAATGCTTACATGAGTGCTATTATCATGATATATATATCAATTACTAGCTAGTGATTGAAATGATTGTTGTGTTGGTGTTGGTTCACCCTTCACCTTCAACAGGAGCCTCTCATATCTCAATTATATATATCTGTTCATTAATATTATGATTTATGCCCCCCCTCACCTTTTGTTCTAAAAGTCAACTCAAGTCTTAAACTTTATGCCTTCATTCAGTTCTCTTGATCTTGTTCTTTGATGGGTATGTATCTTTTTAGATGAAAGTGGGATTTTTTTTTGTTTTCAGATCTGATTTAAATCTTGTTTTTTCATGACAGGATATATATATATGCTTACAAAGATGAAGAAAGCTGACAGAAGAGAGTGAGCATATGCAACCAGGTGTATATAGAGTATGCATTTGTTGGGTTTGCTTGTGCTCACTTCTCTTACTGTCGGCTGACTCACAGTGGAACCACAGCAGTAAACTTATGGCTCTCTCTTTGTTGTATTTTATGTGTTTTTATAATCTTTTTTTGTGTATTTTATGTGTGGTAGTGGAGATGTTTTCAAGCTGCAAGAAAAGGAGTGACACCTGGACAGATGACTTTTTGATATGCACCCATCATCCACCGTCCATTACCACCACCGCCATCACTGTTTTTAAAGAAAAAAGCTGCAACTTCTGGTGACTCATCACTTATCTTCCATCATATACAATCCACTACCTATTTTTAATCTTTTATATATATTATAAAGTTTTGACCTTTTTTTTATTTTCTTGATGTGTAAAAATGGTGTTTTTATCAGATTCAAACTGAGGAAGATGATCTCGGACACACAGGTATAGAATAGTATATTATGTACCTTCTTGTTAATTATGTACTATTTATGATGATTGATTAATTATTTAATGTGTTTTTATTTTTATCCAACCTTCCCCTAAAACTGTATTAATTTTTAGGGAAAATGTCACAGAATGGTAACCAAGTTTCAAAAGTGTTCTAATTAGGTTACTCGTATCGTTTTTGTCCCAATAGATAACTTACATTCAAATCGAGTCATGTCTTTTTCATGTGTCAAGAAAAAATAGAGCATAAGATGCTAGGGACGGATTATATTAATATATGAAATTTTATTTATTAAAAATAAAAACACTTTAATTACATTAAAAATTAAAAAAACAAGTTAAAATCCACGTCATCACTGGACGTTAGCATCAAAGGGAAAAAAGAAACAAAAAATCACATCACCACGGTTACCTATGAAATTGATGAAAAACCCTTAATTTTAATAAAAAATGAATGTTGAGTGATCTGATCAGAACACTTTTGAAACTTGAATAACCTAATTGAAACACTTTTAAAACTTGGTTACTATTCTACAAACTGACCCTAATATTGGTTACTATTCTACAAAACTTACCCTAATTTTTATTATTACAATATTCAGCTTTGGAGTTTGAAATCATGTACTTGATGAAGAGCAAGAAGAGGGTTTTTTTCTTGAAATCATTAACAAGGTACTACACTATCTTCTCATAGCTGTTCTTTTTCTTAAGTCATAACTGCAAATTTAACCGTTTTTATTATCTTTTTTTCCAAAGAATTTTCTCCCAAATCTAATTTATTCCATTCTTTCCCCTTTAATATAATTTCCTACTGATTTATGACCTAAAATACAGCTGGGTCTGTTTTATTTTCAGTTTTTGGGAAGGGAAGACCAGATAAATTATGGTTTTCTTAGAAGAAGTGATCCAATTTAAGCATGGGATGCATCACAACTAGCTAGGGTTGCATTGTGTAAAGTAAGAACTTGTTACTAAACATGGGTTGTAATTACTCTCTTTTATTATATATATATATAAAATCTCTTCTAAATTTCAAGTTTACAAACAACAGGACCCCCAAAGATGCATGCAACCAAATCTTGGAAAGTCTTGGCTTGCTATACCATCTGGAGGCACCAAATCAAAGATATTTTTCCAGGCAAGTATATATATGTGTGTGAACTTAGTTACTTTGTTGGGTTTAAAAAAAAAAATCTTTCAACTTGAGCACAACATATATCTGATATATGTGTATATCTTCATTGAAAGATTTAGGGTTTAAGGATATTATAGGATTCATTACATGTTTTGGGTGAATAATACCAGGCTCTGATGCTTTTTAATGGAACCTTTATATAAGAATATATATTGAAGTTCACTTATTGTTTCTGTAGTATTCATCTTGTGATTTAATGTGGTGATTAACTAGCTGAATGATTAACTATATGGTGGATAAATTGTAGATCTATATTATATTGCATGCTGCTAGTACAATTATCTTTATTATAGCCTCTTTATAGTTATTTGCTCTTTTTGACTTTATGTTTATATAGTTAACTAGTACCAGGATACAAGGTGTTCATAATTATGCAGGTGTTATCGGTTCCCTTTATTGCATTAGGATGGACAATAATATCAATTGACCTAGTATTCCTCATACTTTGGAGCATATAGTGTAGCATAATTGTTATCAAAACAATTCTAGAGAAGCTTGCCTATATGGTTATGTGTGTACTTTGTACTCCTTATCTATGCCATAGTTGAATTAGTAATTATCACTTATCAGTTAACAGAGTTCTTTAGTGGACAATTGAAGCATTTGTTAAGCTTCCAATATGATGCTTTTAGGTCTCTACATGGCTTAAAGGTTTTACATTTCTTTAAAGGGCTGTCTTTATAGTGTTTGCACCTTACATGTTTTTTTTGACAACATTTTTTACACTAAAGACCGCCTAATTGCACTTGCAAGGATTTGAACCCACACCACTTCTGTGTGGGTGGGGGGGGGGGGGGGGGGGGGGCTAGACCACCATAGACCTACATGTGTAGCTCACTTTTGCATATTTTTGCATTTCGGAAATTGTTTACCTACATTTTAATTTGGATTCTATTTTGTGAATCAATGTGTGTATGACATAAATATAAAGTTTGAAAGCCACTTAGCCTCATTGCAATATGTATTGTATATATATATATATATATATATATACACACATAATTTGTTTAAGATAGTTTTGACATGATGAATTCTTTATCTCCGAGTAAATTCATTAACCATGTCAATCCATTAGAAATAAAAAATTTAGTAATATTTACAACAAACTTGGAATAGTTTGATTATGATCATGTGGGGGGCATAGGAGCTATGGTTTGTGGGTTCTAAAAGATCATTATCGAGAAGTTCTCAATAATAATGAATTGGGGGGGGGGGGGGGGGGGATAGACCACTAACTCATGGGTTGCGCACCTTACCTTACATGCTAGTAGCTCACTTTTGCATATTTTTGCATTTCGGAAAATGTTTACTACATTTTTAATTTGGATTCTATTTTGTGAATCAATGTGTGCTATGACATAAATATAAAGTTTGAAAGCCACTTAGCTTCATTGCAATATATATATATATATATACACACACATTTGTTTAAGATAGTTTTGACATGATAATTCTTTATCTCCGAGTAAATTCATTAACCATGTCAATCCATTAGAAATAAAAAAATTTAGTAATATTTTACAACAAACTTGGAATAGTTTGATTATGATCATGGGGGGGCATAGGAGCTATGGTTTGTGGGTTCTAAAAGATCATTATCGAGAAGTTCTCAATAATAATGAATTCTTGAATTTAAAATCTAGCAAATCACTTAGCATTCTGCAAAGTGGCTTACACTTAATTAAGTACTTAAGATGGGATTAAGTGGATAATATATATAGCTATAAATAAGATTAATATATGATTTCATCTACATGCACAAGCCAAAAAACCTATTTTACAACAGTTTGATGCAAAAAACACCCAAAGTACAAAAGGCGTGCCTGAGACTCCAACACCCCTCCAAACAAAAAAAGCCCTTTTCTTACACTTTGTGAAAAGGCGTGCTTCGGGTGACATAAGGTGTTGAGGCTCGCACCTTAGTGTGCCTCACGCCTAGGCACACCGGTAAGAAAATACAAAAACATAACATCACAACTTTTCGTTGCTCATCACAAATCGTTGTGGTTTGGAAAAAAGAAAGCATAACATGTTCGTCATAAGTTGCAACTAAAGGATCTCATGACTAAAACCCTTCATGTCCCTTCACCACTGACTTAGTTAGATATTATTATACTAAATAGCTTAATCGGTGCCCATTTTAGCAATCTAGAAAGCATTACCATTAAAAGTACTAATATATTAAATTTGGATTCTATCTTGCGAACTAATGTGTGCTATGCAATGTTTTAAAAACCGGTTTTTAATACCGGATTAGACTCAGAAATGGTTTAACCGATTGAACCGGGTTGTACCAAGGCGGTTCAACCGTGTTAACTAATTAACTCTATAAATCCATAAAATATAATTTCACTCGAAAAATAATCCAAAACTACATCATTCATAATAAAAAAATATTTCAAAAGTTAATCCATAATAAAAAAATTAGTCAAAATTTCATGATTAAATACCCATTATACAACAATTAGCAAACACTATAACAATTAACAACATGATAATTGAACAAAAGTCAAAAGAAGGTAAACTTGGATGATCGGTTGAAGAACTTAATTTGAAAAACCCAATGATTTTCAATCTTTGAGTGGGGAAGAAGTTTGATCGATGTGGATTGTCAATTGTGGGCGCCAAGTTTCACACTTTGACTAAGAAGGTAAATAGTCACCTTTTTTAGGCACCTAATAATTAAAAGTTCAAAATTTTGACATTTGGCTCGGTATGGACCGGTACGGGTATACCGGTTTAAACCGGTATAACCAATTTACCAGCGGTACAACTTCTTTGACGTTTTCTTAGTTTACCGGTATAATTCGTGTCGGCCAAGCATCCGGCATCGGTTAACCAGTTCAACCGGCTGGTTTAAACCGGTTTTTAAAACATTGGTGCTATGACATCAAGACAAAGTTTGAAAGTCCCTTAGCTTCATTAGTGATAAATATCTATCTCTTTGTATGACATGATGATTTCATGTTATCCCTGTAAAATTCATCAACCAAATGCCTTAACCCCACCAAATATATAGTAATATTTCACAATAAACTTGATTTTTTTATATTGTGATCATACAACCATACCTAGTAAATTCCACACCTAGCAAAGCTATTAGTTGGTGGGATGTAGGCACATCTTACCCCTATCCCTAGGTATAGAGAGATTGTTTCCAGAGAGACATTGACTCCAAAACAAACAACAGACAAATAAATAGGACTAAGGAATGTGTACATAGGAAGCTATCAATAGAAGACATGGGGAAAGTGCATCGTGGTAAGAGTAACCAACTACATCAACAAAAAGAATACATATGCTTAAAGTAAAGAAGGAAAATCCTATGTAAAGTCCGCATAGTCTAGGAAACATCTAGGCCCCTAAGACAGAATTAAGCCACAACACACTATCTAAATGTCCTTAACCTTAATCCTACACCGTGTCCTCTGACAGGTGCAACTCTAGCAAATCTTGCCAAATCCGCTCATCCAAATCAACTTACTCCTCATCCCCTCTACAGTGAGGGTTTCCACTTGCCTAATTGGCTCCGTCAATTGCCTCTTCTTCACATGACCAAACCATCTCAATCTTCCACCTTTATCTTATCCGCTATACTAGCTACTCATAACCTTACCCTAAAAACCTCATTTCTTATCTGGTCTAACCTTGTGTGGTTACACATCCACCTTACATTTTCATCTCTGCTACCTCCATCTTGTGCGCTTGTGTCTTCTTGATTACCCAACACTCTATTCCGTATAACATAGCAGGTCAAACTGCAACCATATAAAATTTTCCATATAATATAGTTAGAAACATCCTATCCCACAAAACCCGAGAGGCTGCTCTCACCTATCCAGCCGGATGCGATGGGCTACGTCACTATCAATTTCCCCATCGCTATGCACAAACGCTCCTAGATACTTGAACTTAGTTGCTTGAGAAACCACTTGACCCTTAATAGTGGTGCGAGTGTCCTTGTCGTCGCCTATACCACTAAAGTCACAGTAAAGGTACTAAGTCTTCGCAACTAAACCCTTGTTCTCTAAAGCTGCTCTCCACTCCTCTAGCCTTGCATTCATGCTTCGTCTAGACTCCGCAAGTAACACAATATAATCTGCAAAAGCATGCACCACGGAAGTGTCTCTTGTATCAACTTTCTCAGATCAGTCTATGTGGCACACCATCGTATGCATTTTCAAGGTCAATGAACACCATGTGTAGATCCGCTTCTTATCCCTATACTTTTGTATCAACCTCCTAAAATGTGAATCACTTTCGTAGTTGACCGCCCTTGCATGAAACCAAATTGGTTTACCGTAATCTAAGACTCTCTTCTAATTCTAGTCTCAATAACCCTCTCCCATAAAGGGAGGCATGGTTTGTGGTTAAAATCTTGCAAATCAATAAGAATTTCACAAAGTGGTCTAAACTTAATTAACTATTAACCTCAGATTAAGTGGATCTTTTAGCAGATACGTTAAGGTCCTTTTGAGTTGTATATGCAAGTCCCTAATTTCATACGAATCGTTCTTTGAATCAAACATAGATAGAGAGGGATGTGTGTACAAACAAGAATATAGGTGAGGAATTGTATGGATCCTATTGATGAAAATTATCATAACTTGATTCACGCACGCACAAACCAACCTTAGGTGAGCTCCCCTAGGGTCGGTGATTTCACATTACCTGACATACACATAAATGAACACTACAAGCCCTTATTTATAGTGTAGATTTAATATTCAAATAAGCCGCCACTTATTTGAATAAGTATGCACTTCACCTTAAGCACATATATAATTTGCATCCCATGTGTTCACTTGTAAAGCATGCGCTTCACCATAAGTGCTCACTTTTCATTTGAAATCACAAGTCACGAATTAGTTCCTTACATACAAAACAATTGATACTAAAATAGGCAGGCGCATTTGTTCCTTCAATTACAATAAAGCATATGTGACAACGTACATACCAGAGTCGCAGAACTCGCCAAAATAACACGAATTTCGAATTGGTACGTTTCGTACCATACGAAATTCGTATACGACCCAGTTCGCTACCACCGATTCGTGAATTTAGGGTTTGGTTCGTCATTTCAACTCGTTTTCAGATTTTCGTGTTTCAAGAGCGTTTCAACTGATGCCGCTACAAGGTGATTCGCGACCACATATCGACCTAACAGCGAATTTTGACCGAATTAAGGCGCCTGATGCTGCAATATCGGCCGGAAACGAGGAAGGAGAATAGTGGTTTTTAAGTCGTAACTTGCGTTTCAGCTTTAGGTTTAAATAAGTTTAGAAACTTTAACATTTAACCCCTATCTTTTACGACTTTACATTTAGTATCTAAAACTTTAATTTTTACATATAAAGTGTAAAACTAATTTGTTTATCCCAACACTTAACCCCCTCTATCTTCACTGGTTTACATGTGGTCCTCAAACTTATAAGTTTATACACAAAAAAAATATAAAATAAACATTATAAATATATATAAATTATGAAAAGCTATTTTTTCTTTTTTAAAATTTTCTACTACCTTACCGCTAAACACGAAATAGCGCTCTCAATGGTACACCGTACCGGATCGTACTGAAATGAACCTACTCCCTCCGTACCGAATTCGTCAATCGCGAACCCGAACCGCGTATCCTAACCGGAGCGAACCGCGAATTAGGTGATTATGGATACATACCCTTGCAAGAAAATACATAAATCATAACATCATATTCATGTTGCTCATCACAAAGTACTTTTCTTGAAATATATATATATATAATGTGTTCTTCGTTAGTTGTAACTAATAATATATCACATGGATTCATTAATCCCTCATGCCTTCACTGTTGACTTAATTAAACACACAAAAATAATAACCTAATTAGTGCTAAATTGCTAAGTAAAATTTAAACATACAAAAATTAATAACTTAATTCATGCTAAAGTAAAATAAGTAGCCCTTTGGAAAGTACCCTAATCTTTTCCACAATCTGCAGAAATTGAGCACAATGTGAGGCCTTGCAACCATAGTTAGACCACTAACCTACTAATAATTATAAGTTAATACTATTATATATATTAGTATAAGAGAATGTGTGCTTTTCAAAAAAATGACAATGTGTGTTACTATTAAAGAAACCCTTTTTAGGATTTGAATTTAGTTATATCTAGCTGTTAATGTGTGCTATTACAACAAAAAAAAATAAATAAATAACTAATTGAGCAGTAAGAGTACCAGAAACAGAAACATGTAAATGTTTAGTTTGTTAGAAATTCAAATACATGAAGTTTTTTTTTTATAATTAAGTTTTACCAATGAAACTCTCAAGCTTCTGCATGCTGTCATCACCATTACCATCTTGATTCAGAAGCATTTTTTTTTCTGAAATTTGCTGGTATTAGAACTATATATAGTAATTCTGGTATCAAGGTTTGATGCCAAACATGAATATTAATGTGGATGTTAGTTCCCAAGTCCCAAGGCAATTTACCAGTACTCTTGTACTGACTTTACATGGTTGTAATCATTGTCTTTCCTATAACTGGGGTTTTACCAGAAGACTTGCTTGTTTCATAAAACTTTAGGGTTGTAAGAGCCTGAGCTCGTATAGACTCGAGCTTAACTTGTTTAACTTATGAGAGGTCGAGGTCGAGCTCGGCTCATTTTGTCCTTATTTCTACAGCTTGAGCTCAGTTCGTAAGTAGTTTTTTAAGCTCGAGCTCGGCTCGGTCTTCAGGTTCACTATTTATCAATTAATTTGTATACATTTATAATTATTTTTTATAATATTTGTGTATGGTATAATATATAATATTTAGTTATCATTATCATTATATTTTTGTATATATAGTTATTATTATATAAATAATATTCAATAAAAATTAGTGTAAAATGCCAAAATCGTCCCCGAAGTTTAGGCATTTTTGCCATTTCCATAGTTGTTTTTTTTTTTTTTTTGTTTTTTGCAATTGGACCCTTCAGGTTTGCATCTTCTTACCACTATCATCCAATGTGCTAAGCCCGTCTATTTTTATCATTAACTCATGGGTAGTTTGGACTTTTTACCTCTTATTCTCACCCCCCCCCCCCTCTAGAACACCCACCACCACCACACCAGACCGCCGCCACCACTAGACCATCACCACACCATTCACCGCCACCCCAAACCCTAAATGCCATCGTCACCACACCTACAAACTACTACGCACCCACCATCGGCTGTTCGAGCTAGGGTTCCGGCAAATACTTTAGCAACTCCGGTAAGGATCCGATCTGGCAAGATGGGGAACTTCGACGACCATAGAATGGTCGATTATAGTGGCCAAGGTGAGCCCCCAAGTATTAATGGCAACAAACAGGACTAACTCATGTAGAATCATTTGTTGCCATGCTCCGACACAGTGGCCCACCTGTTTCTAGTTTCAACTCTCTTTCGATTAAACGAGACTAATGACTTTGAATTGACGTGGTAGTGATTGTTGATGGTTCCTATTGTTTTGGGTTGTTTTTCTGGTGAGTAAGGGATAGAAGCGAGCACCAGACAGTGGCAACGATGGTGGTTTATGGTGGTAGTGTTTTTTTTTCTAAACAATGGTTGTTTTTCCGGCAAGTAGGGGACATAAGCGCGCACCGGACGGTGGCGGTAGTGGTGGTTTATGGTGGTGTTTTTTTTTAAATCACATTTTTTATTACATGCGTTAAGAGCTTGTATCAAGCTTTAAAATGTTTAACCTTGGTTAAAAGGACAAAAATGCCCCTGCTTAACAGAAAAAATGAAAAGGGTTAGTCGATTGAATGGAAATGGCAACAAATTGCAAAACCTCAAGGGTCTAGTTGCAACAAAAAAAATGGATGGAAGTGGCAAATCTGCCCAAACCTTAGGGATGATTTTGACATTTTACTTTAAAAGTTATATAAACAATAGAAGCGTTTAGGCTCGCAAGCCAGCTCGAGCTCAATCAATGAAGCTCAAGCTCGGGCAATTATTAAACAACCTTAGTTTTAGGCTCGTGCTTGGGTGCGAACTAGTTTAAGCAGTGGCGGATTGACATGTATAGTAGGGTTAGCTTGTACCCACCATACAACTAGCCCAAGTGCCCTTTTTTAGTTTTTTTTTAATTTTCACATTGACCCATTCGCTTTGAAGCCATCATTCCCTTATTTTTATAAGCTGAGAATGAAGATTGAAAGCCTTCTTTAGACTATGTGGGATGGAGTCTAAAGCATTAATTCATTCCATAATAGGGAAAGAAAGCCTGAAAGGTTGCTTCAACTGATGTGGGAAAACTAAGAATTTAAGCATAAGGAAAAGAAAAATTATATGCTTAATATACATTTTGAACTCGAGTGCTCAAATCATACAAGGAAACACGTAGTTATTCTACCAGCATCCAGTGTTGTAAATTATTCTTGTTAAATACTATTTGAACGGGTGGGACCTGCACCCATTTTTTTTTGAACAAGCATAACATTTAGTAACTCTTTTTTAAACTCCTCTAGGGTTTCATACCGTCTCGTCAAAATAGGTTGTCGATCGAATTTTAGGGTTTTACATCGAAGTTATTTTGTAGGGTTTTACATCGAAGTTATGTTGCTTAAATTCAATGATTCCCATATACCATATTTCAGATTTGCAAGCCGGCCCGTACTCCCCCCCCCCCCCCCCACCCCACAAACCCTCACAAAAACAATCTGTATACGCCACTGCGTTTAAGCATGGCTCGATCCAAGCTATTAGCGAGCCGATCTCGAGTATCTCACGAGTAGCTTGGCTCGTTTACACACCTATAAAATTTAGTTAGACTTTAAGATATTGTGAACCGTACTGCATTAAATATATTCAACATGTTTTTATTATGTACCTTTAATTAAATGCCACTGTTTGTGTTTCAGAATTTACGGTTATGAAGTCCATCTGTATAATAATTAAGGTGAAGTCCTTCCACTAAGCACATTATTGATCCTTTCCTCTTATTAAGTTATATGCTTTATTTCATGTTGTTAGGATTGATAGAGATGAGTTACACAAAAAAGAAATCAAAATAGGGATGTAAAATTAGCTAAAAACTGACCAGTAGGCCTGTGTGCTTTGTTTTTCTTGTATACATGTACGTACTACTGATATGCAATATAAGTACTTAGAAAAGTGAAAACTTCAATAATGTTGCTTTAGAAGTTTGCTCTTTAGACCATCTGTAGTGGTTTGGAAGATAATGTCCCTACCCTTGGGCGTTTTGCGGCCATGTGGCGGTCCAGTCAGCAAAGGGGCATTATGTTAAAAGTGGTGTAGTGGGGATGTGGGCATTATGTTAAAGGGGGGTTTTCTCATGTTTATTGGGTTTCCTCCTGAATTAGCGTATAGGCATTATGCCTAGTGGAGATGGAAATGATCGGGTGGTTTCGCTGGTGGCACGAAGATACTCTAGCGTTCCGTCAGTGATCCAAATTTGCCCTTCAAAAAAAAATATATAATTAAATAAAAAAACCATCAAAGAATGCAATTGGCCAAAGAAACAAGAACAAGGCGTGTTTCAAATCATGCGGTGGGGCTTTTTTTGGAAAATCACGCCGGAAAACGCCCAAGGCGGTAGGGGCCGAGCGTGTTTAGGCGTGTTTGAGGGGAGAAAACCCCAAATTTTTGCCACTACGGGTGGTCTTAGTAAATTCATAGAGTTGTTGACAATTAGGAAAAACCCTAAGATATGATTGGTAGTTTAAAATCTGTCAGCTACTCAGCTGGTGAGTTGGTTTTTAGTGGGTCTTGTCAGCAAAAAGAAAGGAGTCAAGAAGTATGTTTTTTTGTGTTGCATATTTTGAAATATAGGCTTGGCAAATGTATGCAGAAACCAGATTGTGATAAAAAGTATTACTCCAAAGAAAAATATTAAATTCTCTCTACCAAAAGGTAATTAACAATCACTCATTCATAAGAATTAGCAATTCTAGGGTTTCATTTGTTTATACAGGAAGCCCTAATTCTACTCGCATGATACGAGTGACAAAAAAGACACATACCAGTTAGTGTCGACAATGTGGTGGAGAATATACTTGATTACAAAGTTCTTACAAAAATCCCTAATCCTTATGCATATACTGCGCAATCTTTTTATGACATGTTTCTAGGATCAGAGCTCGGATAAACGCTTTGTTGGTACTGAGATGTATCAACTAGCTGGTAATCTGCAAAAATCTAAAACCATATTAGTTGCAACCCATTACCAGACCTTACAATAGTCTTGCAATCTTACAATCGATAAGTGAAAGATGTCACCTCTATTCCTTTCTCAAAAAAAAAAGGCTGTGTGCAATATTTTGGAAGTGTTGACCTCAACAATCTTTTGTTATTGTGTGTTTCTTGGTCTTTGATATTTTCATAAGTGATGATATACATGAGATGGTGAATTGTTCTAGTGAGAAGAAATTACCTTGATACAGTTAGAAACTTAGAATAACATACAATTGGCACATGAACTGCTACTCGAGTCTTTTAATTTGCTGGATAACCTAAATGCACATAGAACTACCAGTCTACCATATATTTGATTGATCATATGAGTTGTCCTTTCGTGTGTATGATACTTGCCAAATATACAAAGAAGCATCACAAAATTAAAACATGGGTCTTTCAAGGTTGAACTAGTCGAACCTTCCTCCTATAACCTATGTGAATGATGGCTTACGAGGCATGCTGCTGGCAAATGCAGGTTTCGGATTGCATTCTTCAAATTCCAAATGTTGGGGACATGTTCAACTTTATGAACCCGTAAAAGGTGTTCTTTTTCTATTTAAATCACTATGACCTTGGTAGTTCAACAAAGTGACGACTTTAGTGAATCATTTAATCGTTAATAGAGCATCAAAACGAGGAGCGACTTGAGTCTCCCTAGAGTGTCACTATGGTAGTTACACACTTACACAAGTAGTGGGAGCAAACAAAGGAACAAAATTAATAGAGTGATTCTTATTTGTATAGTTACACCACACAAGGCATTGTCAAGAAAAATGTCCACGGGTGTCATGCTTGTGACGTGGGACCCGTAGGCGAGTGTTTATCACCTCACGGTTTCAACTTATGCAATTAGTCGGGGCTACGGAAAGAAGATAAGTTTTCAAGAATATATAGTGGAGTGGTCACAACTTACAGTTGAGAATAACACGAAAGAACAATAAACAAGCCGAACTCTTCAAACGATTAAATCTTATTAGACATGAAGTCGAATTAGAATACCAAGAACAAAGGAATTACTAAGAGCATTGAAACGAATTAGCAAAACTGAATCTAACCCTAATTCTGATTTCGGAGCTGATCTCCACCTTTTAAACTGTAACAAGGGTTAACAACCGACTTTCTGATTAGCACAATCAGTCCCTGCACTTTATTGACCGACAAGCCTTCATCTTTATAATGTCATAACTACCCCTCAAACTTTCTAACCTTGACTAACAAAGACTTAACCAATCCTCAACAGCAATAAAACAAGCAAGAATCTTTCTACAATCATGAGGCATTGTAGAATATCTTAAATATTTTATAAAGCTCAAGAGACTTGTATTACTTTAGCTCAGCAAATGATTATTTGTAACCTTAAGGACATAACTAGCCACAAGGCCCTTTAGGGCACGGTAATGGCACCTCATACCGGTTAAGATTCATTAAACCACACATAGATGAAAACCAGCGGGCGATATCTTAGCTTCTCTTTTTATAATTCTATTTCCTCGTATGATCAGATATGTATAGATAAATGCAAAGGATTATAGTATTTTTTGTGTAAATCTGGTATTCAAATAGCTTCAGTGTAATCTAATTATTTCTTCTGTGGATTTTCAGTGGGGTAAAGAATGAATTTGGGATTAGAGCAAACCATGGGACCCTCACCCGAAATATCAAAGGTCCAGAAATATCGAGGGAGTTATCCTACAACAAAACAGGAATACGGGAGCCTGCATATAATGATGGGCCGTTTTTTTTGTAACCATTGGAACCCGTTACAAGAAAAGTCACAAGACCTGTCAATAATTTGCTAACGAGGGGATCAGGTAAATACCAACTTGTGTTGGGAAGGTGGCCGAGGTTATGGTAGAAAGTAAGATTCAAATTTGATACCTCTTGCCAGAGGAGAATCAGGTGTTTACCACTGCGCCCTTTGGCGGTTGATAATATACACGAGTTTGGCTCGAGGCTTTCAAGTCAGAGGAGGCGGCCGGATGGCATACGATCCCACCACCTTAAACTGCCGAAAGGGAATGGCTAAATGGAAATTTAGGTATTGCTACTGGAAAAGTAGCCAAAGTTTAGGGTTCACTCTGGGATGGAGTAAATTCATGATGTGTAATAATATTGATACATGTCCTATTCAAAATTTTTTATCATCAGCACTACTCAAAATTTACTTGATACATGTCCTACTATTAAGTAATAATATTGTGAGGTCTACTTAAAAAGAGAAAAGTATTGTGTAGTTTGATTATTTAATTATTTAATAATTAATTAGAATATATTTTACTTTTGGAAGTAATTTTCTTTTTTGACATCTAAATACTATCTGAACTCCTTACCATTTGGATACAAAGGGCGTATCTTACAACCACACCATATCCCTTAAGGTCTCGAGACAGTTTAGAGGGTTGTTTGTGTATATTGAAATACTATTTTAATGTGAAACGCTCAATTTATTAGACCTTTAGGGGAGAAGGGACACCATCGCACCGTCTCCGGTCCAGCGGGTAGGGTGGGGTTAAGATGTTGCCGCTTGAAATTGATGATTGTGTGGGTATGTATGATTAAAAAAAAAGAAAAAGGAAGAGGGTATTTTAGGGTAGTGGTGTCATCAAAAAAGGTAGCTAAGGGTAGTGGATGGTCTAAGTGACGTGTCCTGACGGTTCCGTGTCTTTAATATTTCCCTTCATTGATTGTTGTAGCTTGTAGATATGAACTTGTTGATAACATCATACAACTTTTGTAACAAGTCAATAAAAAAATAAGCATATTATGAAAAAAGTAAAGATTTAAACCACCAAATCAATAAAGTTACACTATTAATTAGCCCTTTTAGAAAAGACGAGAGTCGTGTTAAGATTGTGATTAGAAGGTGATAACAACTGTAGAAAATGATTTGTCTAAATATATATAATTCATATGGTTCAGTTTTTTTTTTTTCATAAAAACATAGGAGACCCAAATTGATTTTACAATTGCTATACGTTTTTTAAAATCTCATATTATATGTATAAAAAATAAAATGAGGCAATTTCATATATGAATATTCATATGTATCTATTTTATTCAGTACAATTTTATATATGAATCAAACAAAAGGTTTTGCAAACAAAGGATATATTACCTAAATAAAACCAAACAAACCACAACATCAAATAAATCCATGACTGATCTTAATCTAATTTTATCTCTGCATGACCTAAATATGGTACAATCAAATATTGGCAACTCAGTATAGCCATACTGCTTCTATTTAATTATCAAATTAATACTCTATAATATTAAAGGTATTGATAAAAAATAGATAATTTACCCTTAATACGGTGTAGTAGGTTCTAATATAATATAACACATTTTTAGTGGAAATTCAACAATTAAATTACAAGCTTTTGTTTGTACAGTTTTGTGTCTGTCGCTTGTTCTTTACTTTTGTATGTCTGTACGGTCTTTGTTTTCCGTGTCTGTATGTTTTTGGTCGAGTCGGCAAAGTCAAGATATCCTCCTATCTTGACTTAGCACGACGTTTATGTTATTAATTGTTGTAAAACAGTTGCATGTTGCAGTCTGTTAGTTGTTAGTGTTTGTGATCTTGTTGTAACTTGTTTTCTGTTGGTTATTGTCTGTATTTTTGGTCCCCACGAAGAACCCCTATTCTTCGTGGGATAGCATGGTTCCCGAACAACCAGTTGTTCGTCATTTGGAAGCCACGAAGAACCATTCTTCGTGGTGACTTGGTTGTTCGTTGGTATGGTCCACAAAGAACCATTCTTTGTGGGTCCAATGGTTATTCGTGGAGCCCAGTAACCTTTTTCGTAGGGTTACTGGGTACTTGGGCTATAAATACAGACATAACATGCACAGTTCAGTAAGAGAGACCCTGAGTCTGTATGAACATTGTGTGTATGTGTTTGTACCAGTTCTCTTCACTTTAATCTAAGATACTGAATCTTTGGTTACCTTGTGTTTGTTTTTGCTTACATTTTGCTACGGTTGCATACTCACGAGGATTCCGCACTCGTAAGTGTGTTCGAACAAACAAGGAAGTAGGTAACTTGATCCTCCAAGTGGACCTACAAGTGGTATCAGAGCTTTGACTCTCTTTCTTGTTTAAAACCGAGCAAAATCGTACGTTTGAGCAAGTTGTGAAGCATTTTTAAAGTGTTCTTGAGTTTGAAACAAGAAAAGTTAAGTTTTTGTAGAAAAATCAACAAAAAGCTTAGTTTAATCTTGTTAGTTGAAGATAATTTCTACAAAAACCTTATTAAAATACACGTAGACATGTTAGGATTCGGTTTTTATTGAAATTTCTCACAAAACTTAAGTTCGACTAACTTTCCGGCAAGTGTGTTCACCGGAAAAGTGATCGGAATAGTTTGGTAGGAATAAGATCTTCAAAAGATTTGGTATTTGTTTCCTAACTGAACTTCGCAAACCAACTACCACCTTTCAAAAATTCAGAAAAAGCTAGTTTCCATTTTTAGAAGAATCTCACCTACTCACTGTTCCTGCGAACAACCCAGGCGAAGAATCAAACCAACGAACAACTCTGAACAAACAATCATCAGACGAAGAACCCATTCTTCATTGGTTATACACTGACGAAGAACCTTTGTTCTTCGTTGACCAAGTTTTCCACGAAGAATCAGTTCTTCGTGGACACTGGTTGTTCGTAGACACTATTGTTCGTTGAAATTAGAGTTCTTCGTAGAACCTGTTCTTCGTCGAGGTGGTTTGAAATTTTTCACAGAACACTCATAATTTTTTCAACTTTAACAAATTTGCATTTCAAAGTTAATATTCTATTTTAATCAATTAAAATGAGTTCTAGTCCTTGGGATTGGAACACGTGTGCAAGTTCAAATCAAGATGCTTCACAATGGGTAAAATCCCTCATGCCTCATCAAGCTTCAACGATTACCGCTAATCAATGGGCTTGTGTGGCAAATCAAAATCAAAACATTCCACGCAGACCATTTGATATCACCAGAAAATCACAAACTCTACCACCTGTGATTGCGTTTAGAAATTTACCGAAGAAATCGACAAAATGAAAAAAATTATTGATTAAAATAAAAAAGAGCTCCGAACAACCCATGCGAAGAATCAAACGAACGAACAACTCTGAGTTAGAAAGAGCTAGAAAGAGCTCCGAGTCTATACCACCTCAAGTTGCCCGAGAAAGAGCTAAAAAGAGCTCCGAGTCTATAGAAACGAAGTTTGAGCGCATGAACGACAGTGAGAAAGTGAACTTTCTTTTCTCACAGCTTCTAGCTGCAACATCTCAAATAAACAGGCAATCAGAGATAATGGATGCAACGAAGAATACTTCCATTCAACAACAGTTGTCGATCAATACTTTGAACGAAACTGTTAGGAAGCAACAAGCTGAAATTCTAGAGTTGAGAGCTGAGAATGCTCAGCTAAAAGCTGCAGATGATGAGCGAGCTCGACAACTGTTGCAGATGAGAACAACTGATAATGCTCGTGGAATTGAATTGAACAGGGTAAAGGAGCGAAATTCTGAAGTGCTTCAGATGGGTAATCGATTGAATAAGAGATACACTGAGATTACCAATTTCTACAACTCTCGGAACAAGACCATTGCGGATAACTTCAGGAACATGGCTAGCAGTTATGAAGTTACACGAAAACGGACAAATACAATGTGGGACGAGAGATGTAAAGCTCAAGAAGTTCTTAAGAAAATGGATCATGATAGTGAAGATCAAGGGAATCCAGAAGCTCCTGTCTCAACAGCACAACAAGAGGGTTCGACCTCTACTCCAGCTGGTGTCTCTAGTTTAGCTCCCATTGTTGCAGGTTCTGGTGGTGCGGGTACAGTTGAGGAAGCCTTGGAGAATATGGATCTGCAAAGAATCCTAGTTCAAGGTTTGGATGATGTGGTAGTGGGTTCAGGATCGGGTGAAATGGTTCTGTCTTCTGAAGTGCAACCTTTGCACTAGTTACACCCTGTCACTGGCGAGGAATTAGAAGAAGGGGAGTTTGTTTCTGAACTCTCCCAAGAACAGATTTTAAGGTTAAAGGAAATGAAGGCAGTCGATGAGGCGTCTATTGATGAGATGCCCAGTGAACCCGAGGTAGTAGACCTAGAAGGTTTGGAAGAAATTGTGTTTGAAGGCGATTCCGAAAAGTCTAAGTACGTTCGAGAAGATGGAACGGAGTTTGATCCGTTTGATGGTGATTTGCTTCGTGAGAACTTGGATGAAATCAACGAGAAACTCAAGAGTCGTGACTCATCTGATATTCCCACTGATACCTTTGAAGAATGGAGGAAGAAGTTCTTGGCTAAGTCACAAAAGCCAACTCCTCTTGTCGATCAAGTTGATTATATGAAGTATGTAAAGGATCGACCACAAGATCGAATTCTTAGTTGGATGTTCGTGAAGGATATTCACTGCTATGGCTATCAAGCGTGAACACGGAAACCAATACTTCAAGTCTCTCCTTAGCATTTTAACGTTGCCCTTTTATGATGTTTCCGTGCTTGCCAGGTTAAAGCTGATTAACATGTCAAATTATGAAGGTACAACACTTTTCGCAAGAAAACTAAGGATCGAGCGACGCAAAGGTTGGAAAGATGAATTGTACAAACCTCAATTTCCAATGTATGAGCAGATCAAGTACGCGTTAGACCCGGAAACTAACACTGCTCTGTACAAGCTTGTATACTCGCCGGCAAAGACTTTGGATAAAATTCCGCTCATGCCAATGAAGCAAGACTTCTTAGGAAACATGAAGTTGTGGTGTTATGATTCAGACACTCAGGAAGCGGTCATCGTGTTCAAGAATGACGAAGATAATTTTCAGATGCTAGATTCAATGTGGATTGTAAATATATCCGCTGGTGACATCAAGACGTTGCTTCAACACGACATCTTTTACGAGGACAAGGACGCGCATCAAGCGTTACTCTTTCAACGCGTTGCTTGTTTTTGTTTCTACCGAGGAATTCACGCAGGAAGCGTGTGGTCCAAAGCAAGTCACTAGAAGGTGAAGACCGAAGACCAAGCAACAGACAAGGGGGAGTTTGTTGGTACAGTTTTGTGTGTGTCGCTTGTTCTTTACTTTTGTATGTCTGTACGGTCTTTGTTTTCCGTGTCTGTGTGTTTTTGGTCGAGTCGGCCAAGTCAAGATATCCTCCTATCTTGACTTAGCACGACGTTTATGTTATTAATTGTTGTAAAACACTGTATGTTGCAGTCTGTTAGTTGTTAGTGTTTGTGATCTTGTTGTAACTTGTTTTCTGTTGGTTATTGTCTGTATTTTTGGTCCCCACGAAGAACCCCTATTCTTCGTGGGATAGCAAGGTTCCCGAACAACCAGTTGTTCGTCATTTGGAAGCCACGAAGAACCATTCTTCGTGGTGACTTGGTTGTTCGTTGGTATGGTCCACAAAGAACCATTCTTCGTGGGTCCAATGGTTGTTCGTGGAGCCCAGTAACCTTCTTCGTAGGGTTACTGGGTACTTGGGCTATAAATACAGACATAACATGCACAGTTCAGTAAGAGAGCACCCTGAGTCTGTATGAACATTGTGTGTATGTGTTTGTACCAGTTCTCTTTACTTTAATCTAAGATACTGAATCTTTGGTTACCTTGTGTTTGTTTTTGCTTACATTTTGCTACGGTTGCATACTCACGAGGATTCCGCACTCGTAAGTGTGTTCTAACAAACAAGGAAGTAGGTAACTTGATCCTCCAAGTGGACCTACAGCTTGTATAGATACTAAAAAGAAAAATTAAACCAATTTTGAGGTTTCTAGTTATAACAAATACAAACTTTAAAGATATTTTGGTGGAAATTATACAATTAAATTACAAGTTTTATAATAGAGAGTGAAAAAAACAATCTTGAGATTGTAAAAGATATTTGAGATTGCAAAAGATATTATAACTTTGTTCTAACAAATACAAATTTAGTTAAGATTATAGCTTTGTTTGGTTGTCCGTCATGAAATTGTCAAGCAATACGGCTATAAACTTTATAAATTAAATGTTGAAATCTATGGGATGTGGTTTCACTTTTCACACCACATGGAAACAACCATGTAGACGTCACATTATATATATACAAGAGTTTAACATATGGGGTATTCCGGAGTGGAGACTGTCACATGTCTATATCACGTTACCTCACAACGTCATTGTCGGCACGGTGTTCCACCCCACACCATGGATTTAGCACCCATACCGGATAGCCTTATGCCTTAGGAAGTGCCAAACAAAAAACAATCCAATTTGGACAATCTCTATGATTGTCTAATCACTAGACAAATCAATTAGATTATCCAAAAAATAATGCTGTGACGAGTCTAATCATGCAAAAAGGTACCACAATTTCTACCCTACCTTAGAGCAAGTATTCTAAAGCCCTAGCTTTAGGCCCCCAACTACACAGGGCCTCCATTTTTAGTAAAAAATGTATATGGTAATTGTTTTTTTGGTAACTTTACTAAGTTGTTTCTTTTTAGATTTTTGATAAGGTGCTTATTCCTTGTTATTTTGTTTGCTAAACTGTTTTTTCTTAGATTTTGGATAAGGTGCTTATTCCTTATTATTTTGTATATTAATTAGGTGCTCTATGATTTTTTTTAGTTTATTATAGCCGGTCGTAACTCAGATAAAGTAGGTGGGTTTATAACAACGGAATTTGGAAAAAAAGGCCTCAAATTTCTATTTCGCTTTGGGCCACCAAAATGGTTAAGTCTACCCTGCCTACGTACACCGGAAGTGCTACTCACGTTTGTGGTTGATGTAGCACCAACATGTAGAAGTAGGCAACATACGACTCGAGTTTAAAAGGTGGGTATAACCAGCGATATGAAGAAGGATAATATATTAATATATGAGAAAATGAGGGGGAGGAGGAGGTGTTGTGTCTAAGGTAGCGAGTGTTTAGTGGGGGTTTTGTTATTTTTTGTAGGTCTGATATGGTGATCTACTTGAATTGGTCAACTGTGGATGCTCTTATAGCCTTGTTTCACTTTTCTCGGAGCCTGACTAGTTTGACCGAGAACCAGCTACATAACCGATCTGATTGAGACCATTGAATCAGCCATTCCACTAAAACTAATGAATCGGACCATGGATTTGGACCGTGTTTTCATTATATTTATTTTTCTACAAAACTCATTTCTAGATTCATTTACTACTGCAAACTTTATATTTTCTTTATTTTAGGTTGTATATTTTCTAAATATTAAAAACCCATACAAAAAACATAAAATAATTTCATATTTATAATTTAAAATTATACACATCGTTCACTTTTTAACCATTTTCACCAGTGAACCAATAAGACGACATGTTCAATAACTAATCGAGCGATGAAAACGTCTATTGTGTATAAAAAGAACATGCCCCACAAAAATTTAACAAATGAAAATTAAACGATTACAAGATATAAGTGGCCATACCATACTCACCAAACCATTACATAAAACATACCTTGATTTACATGGTTCGAATCAAAAGACAAAATGAAACGTAAAAAAAAGGTATTTTCACTTGTATAAGCTTGAAGTGGATGTCGCACATATTGGAACTCCATGAACTTTTACATTTTTTAACATGAATTTATCATTCCACTTTGCAATTTATCAATTGTTAATTGATCCACATATTCACTATCAGGATTTATAGATATAACCTTATCTTTAATCTTTGCATCTACTTTTTGACATCATCGTGAGAACTCCCATTAAAGTTTTTTTTAATCAACAAACTATGTCGATGTGATAATATTGACTTAGGCTAGACGGTGTGGTTTAGTGTCACCCCGCTAAATCATCATTTATAGCGTCCTGGGGCGTCATAAACCACCTCGCGGCTTTTAAAAGGGGTGCGCCATTGAAGGCTCGCTAGTCCAGTTACAAGCGCTAAAGGGTGGGGCTGGCGGGACCCATTATTTTCAGCCAATCAATTTATTTCTTTTTATTTTTGTTTTTTTTTTGTATTTTGTTTAATAGGAGGTTTTAAAGGGGCTTTAAACCATTGAATAAAAGTTAAAGAGAGTGGCTTTAAAGCCGCTTATGTGACATGACGCTGATGTAGATATGACGTAGCGTAATAAAGCCCCTAAGGGCTTTAAACCACACCCCTTAGCCTTACAATTTCCATTAGGATATATTAGTGATCAAAAGTAGCATTGAAACTACTCAAATATAAAACTAAGGTTTGGTTTTAAAGTAAGGGTGGCAAAAGTGATGGGTTGGGTAGGTTTGGGTCATGGGTTATAATGGGTATAGGTTAGGATGGGTTTGGATTAGAATTGTTTTTTTAAGAAAAAGGTTATAATGAATATGTGTTAGGATGGGTATGGGTTACGATGAGTTTGGATAAAGATGGGTTTATCAAAGGTTTAAGATGAGTTTGGGGTAAATATTAAAAAAAATTCTAAAAAATCAAAAATTCTAAAAAATTCTAAAAATATAAAAAAATATAAAAATAAAAAAACTCACAAAATCAAAAAAAATTATAAAAAAAAAAATTCAAAAAATCAAAAAAAATACAAAAAATTCTAAAAATAAAAAATTAGAAAAAATTCTTAAAATTCAAAAAAATACTAAAAATAAAAAATCTAAAAGTACCAAAAAATCAAAAAAAAAATAAAAAAATCCAAAAAAATTCAGAAAAAGATCAAAAAAATTGAAAAAATCAAAAAATATTTTAAAATTTTAAAAATTAAACAAAATCTAAAAATTCAAAAAAATCTAAAAATCAAAGGTTACTTTTTGGATTTTTTTATTAAATTTTTAGAATTTTATGTTTTCTTGAATTTTTTTTTGGTTTTTTGTTTTTTTAAATTTTTATATTTTTTGTGATTTTTAGAAATATTTTGATTTTTTTCAAATTTTTTTTGTTTTTTTAGAATTTTTTGAACTTTTTGGTTTTTGGAATTTTATGATTTTTTTGAATTTTTTGGATTTTTTTATTTTTCTTTGATTTTGAATTTTTTTTAAAATTTTTTGTTTTTTTAATTATTTTTAGAATTTTTTTGATTTTTTTGATTTTTTAGAATTTTTATGATTGTTTTTTACTTTTTTAATTTTTTTTATTCTTTGATTTTTTATAATTTTTAGATTTTTTTTAATTTGTTTTGATTTTTTAGATTTTTTTTATTTTTTGTATTCTTTTGATTTTTAGATTTTTTTTATTTTTTTTTACTTTTAGAACTTTTTTGGGTTTTTGGATATTTTTTTGAATTTTTTTATTTTTCCGAATTTTATTTATTTTTTTATTTTTTTTTACTTTTTTTGTATTTTTTAGAATTTTATTGATTTTTTTTAATTATTCTGATTTTTTTTTGTAATTCTTAGTTTTCAATTTTTTTATTTTTTGTTTACATCTACGAACACTTGAATAAGATTAAGAATCTGACGATACTTATGTTAGATTACCTATCTTAATACCCATTGTAACCCACAAATTCTTTTTATTAGATATCTTACAACCCATCCTGACCTATTTTTAATTATTTCCCTACCCATCATGATCCATCCTCATTTTTAAAATGACCCAAAATATCCTAATGGTTTTTATTGCCAGGCCTATTTTAAAGAATAAATTATCAAAACGTGAAAATCTTGATGGTTTGAACTAGTTGTATTGTGATTAATCAATTTAATCCTACTATTGTGCTACCCAACATAAACAAAAGAGAAAATTACCAAAATACACAATTTTGATTAAGACTTTTCTAAAATAGGACATAGTTTTTTTTCAACTTGTTAAAGTGTTTACGCCAATCAGAAAACGACACTTGAGGCTGGCAGCTAAGAAGACTAAGGCTCAGCCGGTACTTTATGGCGGAAGAATTCATGTTTAGTTGCCTTTAGCCAGAGTTAGCAAGCTGCCTAACTTGACTATTTTTTAAAAGACAAAAAATATAATAAATATGTATATTTTAAAAACATCTAGGTAAAAAATATCTATTTTGGTAAATTTCTCTAAGCAAAAACTGAAAGTGGGTCAATTTATTTACTGTTTGGTTTAGTTTTCTTAGTCGAAATAAAACCGAACTAGATCCAAATTTGGTCTTCGATCAAAAGAACCTTCAAACCAAATAAATCAATAAACACGAATGCTAATAGAAGACCCCGCGATATGACAAAAGAGTAAAGAATGTTGGGACTGATAAATGTAATTGTTCTACTTTAGACACAAAACTTATCATGCTTTACTAAGTCATTAATTAAATATTGTATTTTATAGTCTTGGAGGTCATTTTTGCATCTCAGTTACGTTAGTTTGTTATGGTTCTTGGCTCTCACGTGTTATTCATGTTTATGGGAAAACAACATATAAATAGTAATTTTGGTTTACAAATATTTAAAAAGTACTCTCTTTTAGATCTTATCATGACATATTAGTTTATAATGATTTACATATACTATTTCTTTCATGTTGTACAAGCAAGTTATTATATGTTATTTATATATAAGAAAAGTTAAAACAAAAAAAAGACCATGTTAGACACAAGTTTAAAAGTATTTTTCATGATTCTCATAAAAGTAGAAAAAGAATTTCGTTCAAAACACGACAATGGAGAAACAAAGACCCGAATCAACCAGTTTTAAGATGATGACTTCCACATAAGAGCTCCACAATAGAATTATCTCTGTAATTACCCTAGGACGAGGGTTGTGAGAGACTAAATAACCTTGCTTAAATAAGTTCAGAAATACTTATGCTAGCCATTGTTACTAATCATTGTCAATAACTTATGGACACGCTTGAGGATGAAACCGAATTCATGATATCTTGGTTTTATTTGATGATCATACCACGCATCTTGTGAGGTGTCCCATGCCATATCATTCAATATACAGACATGCATAATGATTAATGCCTCATAATGGACGTTTTTCGGCACATCGGTATCATTCAAAAAATCTGTAACGGTTAATGCATCTTAATGTCCATTTCATTCAATGTTTTTCATTTTTTTTCCTCCTCTTTAGGCTTTATTCTAGAAATGTTTCGATTTCTTCATACCTGTATGACGTCTATAGTCGTTATCAAACCCCTCCACGCACTTATAATACCATTACGCATGACACTTACATGTACTTTCTTTCATATTATCATGATAACTTAATTTATTACTTCAACTTAAGTTGTTGATGTATACAATCAAGTAAAAAACAAACTATAAAAATTATCTTACACATAAAGAAACCAAAGAGATAAAAAACAAAACATCCAACCATTCCACTAGACACGATAAAAAGATTCTACTACCACAATAATTTCATGAATCCAATTTAATAACATGGAAATCACGAACAAACATTAATATTAAAATTAAATTAACTAAACCGAGTCGACTCATCACCGGACGTCCACACAATATCCTTCAACGCCGGCCGGAGCTCCCTCCTACAGAACTGGTCATACTCCAACGTATCACCGCTAGATTTCTTCACCTCCACCACCACCAACGACGGCGCCACCGCCCATATCTCCGCCGCTATCCCCAACCTCCCTTTCCTCCCAATCTCATCCCCCTGCATCCTCAAACTCCTCTCATCTCCACTCTTCTTCACACTAAACTTCATCCTTTTCGCCACCGCTTCCAGCTTCGCCACCAGCATCTCCGCCGGTTTCACCGTCGCAAAACGAATCTCCTTCTTCTCTTCTCGTTTTTTCTCCTCAAACAACGGCGATAGATCGAAACCTTCCGATAACGATATTATATGAAACGCGTTTAGCGTTTCCGAATCCTTACATTTCATACTTACGACGTCGTTTTCATTTTCAACGAACTTTTTTGGAGCTTGTTTTTTGAACCATGGAGATTCAACAATTTTATCGATTGTGATTCGACAATCAGGATTCGGATCTAGTAGTTTTGTAATTAGTTTACGTGCGTCGGAAGAAAACCACGGCGGACACCGGAAATCGCCACGGTAGATTTTCCGGTACATCGCGACGACGTTATCGTCATGAAACGGTAAGAATCCGGCGAGAAGCACGTATAAAATAACTCCACATGACCAGATATCAGCTTTAGCTCCGTCATATCCCTTTTTTCCGATGACTTCCGGTGCTACATACGCCGGAGTTCCACACGTAGTGTGTAACAATCCATCATGTTTAACATGATCGGTAAAAGCACTGAGACCGAAATCGGTTACTTTCAAGCAACCGTCTTCGTCTAACATCAGGTTTTCGGGTTTTAAATCTCGGTGAAACACACCACGGCTGTGACAAAAATCAACGGCGGAGATCAGCTGCTGGAAATAGCTTCTAGCAACATCTTCTCTCAGCTTTCCTTTTTCAATCTTTGAAAACAATTCTCCACCCTTGACGAGCTCCATAGCGAAAAAAACCTTCGTTTTACTCGCCATCACTTCGTGAAGCTCGACGATATTCGGATGTTGAACCATCTTCATCACGGAGATCTCCCGCTTCAGTTGCTCCATCATACCGGCCATAATCACCTTCTCCTTTGCAACAACTTTCATCGCCACGTGTTGGCCGGTGTGCACGTTACGCGCGTGGTACACCTTCGCGAATGTTCCGTGCCCTAACTGACGTCCGAGCTCGTACTTTCCGTGTAGTACGCCGTTGATTCCGTTATCTACCGCCATCTGTACTGTAAATCACTTGTGCTAGTATAAAAGAGTTGAAATTAATTATCATACACCACAATTTTGTAACCGTTTAGTGACGATTAGGTCACCCGTCTTCGACGTGTTTACGGTGGCAGTTTCTGCCAGTGATTGGTTTTTTAACGCGGCCACCGTTAGACAGCAGCGAATCTTCTCTCATCTTTCCGCATTCCCTGACCGGCGGCGACAATCTCTGGAAGTATTTTGATGATGATTTTATGGAATTTTTAGGGTTTTGGATCGGAATAAAGAGACGTGATTCAGTTGTCTGAGTTCTTTTGGGAAGGATGGTAGGACGTGGGTTTATATAGGCGGTTTTTGGTGTGGTGAAGGGTGGTTTTATCCGTTGGATCTGTGGGCTATTGATCCAACGGTGTGGCTTTGGTATTCGTGTAAATGATGAGTTGATGACTGATAAAGAAACAAACCAAACTTTGCTGCATTATTTTCGTTTTCAATTTTAAACGTGTATATGAATATATGGTATAATAATGAATTCAAATTGGCAAAGAGGGGCATTTTTGTAAAGTACGAGCTTACAGGTTTGAGTCTCCTCTTTTACAAAAGGATAAATCTATTCGCACACTTATTCTGTTTATTTGGACACCTTTAGGCTTCAAGACGTCTCGTATAGACCTATAGGTCTATACTGGGCATTTTGAAGGTAGTCCAAAAGACCATTATACCACTGGGTTAGAATATACTTAGGATATACTGAGGGCAAAATATGGGTATAATTGTCTTTTGGACGACAATAGACACCCAGTCTAGGTCTATACTGGGCGTCTTGAAGGTTTATTTTATTTTTTTTATTTTCTTAATATTAATTACACTAATATTAATTATAAAAAACTTATACTAATATCAATAACATAATATTAATTATAAAAAACTTATATTAATATCAATAACACTTATATTAATTATAAAAAACTTAATATAAGTGTTATTGATACTTATATGAGTTTTTATAATTAATGTTAGTGTTATTGATATTAATATAAGATTTTTATAATTAATATTATTGTAATTAATGTTAAGAAAATAAAAAAACCTCCAAGACGCCCAGTATAGACTTATATTGGGCGTCTATTGTCGTCCAAAAGACCATAATACCTCTGTTTTGCCCCAGTATATCCCTAATCCAGGGGTATAATGGTCTTTTGGATTACCTTCAAGACGCCCAGCCCAGTATAGACCTATACTGGGCGTCTTGACCCCTTAAATTCTGTGCCCGACATTCCACTCAGAGGCTCCTTGATTTCAGTGCCTAGACGCCCCGTATAGGTCTATACGAGGCGTCTTGAAGGTGTGAAAATAGGCACTTGAGTGTGTGAATATGTAGACCCTTACAAAAATACTCTGTCTATTACAAAAGTACTCTGAATTTAACTAGCAGTTTTACCATAACACCTGTTTAATTTCGTGTTCTGTTCGTGTTTAAGTATTTCGTGCTCGTGTCTTAACAGGTCATGTCAGACATGATATGACCTATTAAGACTTAAGATCATTATACAATACCAGTTAAGACATGTTAATGGCTAAATATCAAACATGTAGTACCCGGTCGTTTCGTGTAACCTGTTTATTATCATGTCCATGTTGGTGTTTGAAAAATCTGGCACGATAAGATTCGTGTCGTGTTTCTGTTTACCTGTTTCGGGTTCGTGTCTTATCGTGTTCGAGTCTTAACAGGTCGGATTGACACGATATACCAGCCCTCTCAAGCCATATATGATGTTGTCCGGAAAAAGGTAGCCTTATCTATGGCCAGGGACCAGCTTTGTTATATTTATGTATAACTTCACCAGTGAGGTAATTTTTCATGAATATGTATCATAGTTGTAATATGGACATATAACACATAGAATAATTGTGTAGTAAATTTTAGAATCGAACCAATTTATTAGAATAATTGTGTAGTAAATTTTAGAATTGAAACAATTTATTATAATAGGGATAATCAAGCATCTTTAATCTTTCACATTAACTTTAATTTAGCACATCAATCTAATTGTTTATTGTACTATTTTTTTAGCTCTTTTGCTTAATCAGAATTACTTATTATTATTGTTGTTGTTATTATTAGATTATTAGATTAGATGTTCACGATTTTATATTTAAAAGTTGTCAATAATAAAAAGTGTTTTTTTATGTTAGTGGCATAAACTTTATGTCTTTTGAACATGAACATGGTCTAACGCAAAAGGTTTTTCATTAAATTAAAACAGATATTTAGAGATCATACATATTATTATTCTGAACTTAAAACACAAATTAATTACGTTTTAGTTGGTCCACATAGGAATATTATTAATTAAAGTTTAACTATTGTGTTTGTTTTATAACAAAAAATATCACAACCAACGGCTGATAATTAGTTCCACCTTAATAAATATTCCCATGTCACTTGGTTACTTTAATTAATCACTAACCTATGTACGTTCTCAAATTGTCATCAACTCATCATTACAAGTTTATAATTCATTCACCATAAACAAAATATCAAGACAAGATACTTAAGTTTTAAAAGTTTTCATTATATATAGAGATAGTATAGGATGTATCGAATTTAAAATTATTTGATATTTTTTTTATGAATGTCATCGTGTCTCATATGTAAATTGTTTTTGGTTGGTTAATCCTTTAATAACCAAAGTCATCTTTTTGTTAAAAGATGGTTATGAGTCGGACTCAATCAAATTTGATCAATCCTTAGTGAAATAGAAGGATGATTAATACAAATGAACTTTAAGTAAAAAAATTGTGAGGATTGCATGAATAAGCATATGTGTTTTCTTTAAATATGATGCACAAGATGGTTTTTTATCGACTTTTTTTTTCTCTCTCGGTACATGTAATTATCTTTTATGCGGTTATCACAATTCTATATTTAAAATAGTAATGAATTAAATACATCAATGATAACTATAAGACTGTGCGGTATGGTGATGGCTCATCCTTGGAGGATGATCCGCCACGTAAGCGTCACGTAGATCGGGTGTGAGAACGGGGCAAAGAGGATGGAGGTAAGGAAATGACGGATGAGCCTAAAATATATATGTATATGTTGTATGTATATATGCGTGTGAGAGGGGGAGGCCCGTCCAAAGCGTCTCAACCCTGACGATGGCGACAAAGGAGGCACGGCGACGGAGGGCAGGAAATGGAGAGAGGGCACGGCGACGTTGCTGGACGGTCCCATACCGTCCAGCCTAAATTGATCAAGTAGATTATTGTTAAGACATGATTCCATTTTTTAATATCATGCAGTTAATGATATTAAACATTTATATTTTTTTGAATGAGAAACTACATTTAACTCCTAGATTCCACATAATTTGTTTCCTATTTAATTGAACTAAGAATTTCCAGGCTAAGTTTTAACCGGATTAATCACATTGTAAGTTTGTAACACTCAAATTCGGTTATGACTAACGGGTCACACAATAAAAAAACCAGAGGCATCATAAATAGTGGAATTAAAGTACTCAATCAAATTTCAATACCTACAACCAATGTTGTAGAAGATGCTAAGCGCTAGTTCGACGGTGGGGTATCGCCTAGGGATTAATAGGGATTAATTGGATTAGGTTTTTTATAATTTTATAAATTTATATATAAAAAACATTAATTTTTATCTGCAAAATTGAAAGTTTAGGAACCAAGTGTAAACTAGTGAAAATAGAAAGGGGTTAAATGTTAAAACACCTAAACCTTATTAAACCTAATCCCACCATCGTTCTTCATACGCCGTCTCCCCTGTCCTTCGTTCATCAGACCCCCAAAATTCTCCTTCATTCATCACAACGACATTCGGAATCTCTTAGCTGATGTTGATTTCGCACAATGGGGACTTGTTTTGACTCCAAATTGGTTCGATTTTGGTTCAAATTCTGGTAAGAACACATTTCCCTTGAGCGATTTGGTCTAACCTTGACCCATTCTGATCTAATTGCTACCGGGTTTGACCTTATTTTTACCGACTAGGTGATTCTCAGCGGATTTCCACCGATTTTCCCGATCTTGACCAATGTTGACTTTTACCACCTAATTTGACCGATTTCAGAAAATCCAGACGATAGACCTCCGATGAGCGACTAATCGCCGCCTAGAACTGATTTCTTCAAGACTGCCTACAACTGTTTAAAAATAAAATATTAGAATGCTCTAAAAATCACTACCAAAATTTTGTCTTCTATTAGACCTGAAGCATCTCTACTTAAGAAAGACATCAGTTCAGTACCTTGATACCATTAGTCTATAAGTCATTTTGTTATAAAAAAATTTGTATATCGGTTGTTTGATATAGTTTCAACAAAACAACTAAAAACTACTAAAGGTCACTAATAGTCTAATACCATAAGAGGTACTAAATGGCTAAGAAAAATATCAACTTAAAACGAAGAAACTGACTAAAAGTTTATCAAAGAGTTCGTTTGTATGTGCTTACCTATGTATGTGTGGTATTTAATTGAACACACTCAAAACTGTCAACGTTCATGAATGTACATTAAAGCTCACACTCAAAACAGTCAACGTTCATGAATGTACATTAAAGCTCCAAATTTTTGACTAAATACTTGTAGTTAATACTTTTTGAACAAATTTGATTTGGCTTCATAGGTTCACTTCTTGGCTTTTTTTTTCTATTTTCAAAGCTCTTACTTGTTTATTTTATCTGTGTAATGTGGTAAGTTGACTTTCTAAACTCCATAATATATGGTAGTTTTCAGCGTTAGACGATATGTAGTGGTTTGGATCAATAAAGTTCCTATCCTTATGTGTTTTCTGTCATGTGGTAGTACAGTCAGCAAAGAGCATTATTTGACGTTTTTCTAAAATTGGTGTAGTAGGGATATGAGCATTATGTTAAAAGGGGTGTAAATAATTAAATAAAAAAAAACTAACCAAAAAAGGGATTGGCCAAGAAAAAGAGGGATACATGTGATTGGCCAACACTTTCTCATCTTAGTGTGATTCAAAACACACTAAGGGGCATTTTTGCCAAACACGCCGAATCACGCCCAAGGGGGTGAAGGGAGGGCGTGATTGAGGGAAAAAGTGCAAGATCAAGTCCACTACGGGTGGTCTTAATATAACTAGTTTAAGGAAATGTTAAACTGAGTTTTGAATATATTTATTTGTTCCACCAAATAACCTTTTTTTTGTTTTGTATTTGAGTGCTTGAAGTTTGCGTTTCATTGTCATTTTCCTTTCAAATCACTAACTTAGTTTTTTTTAAGATGAAGGGCATTTTTGTCCTTTTAGCTAAAGTAAACACATATTAAATCATGGGACAAGCTCTTAATGCACACACACAATAGTGGCGGAGCTCGAACGAAAACTCAGTAGGGGCCGGACTCTCATAATCCAAATCAGTGATGCCGAACTCTTAAAAGTCCAACGTTTTACACTACTAAAAAATGTTTTCGGAAATTTTCTGTAAAATTAATACTATGAGCGATAAATCAATGGGGCCTGGGGCCAAAAACCTTTTGCCACTGCATGTCTGCACACAATCACCACGCCACCACCACCCAGTCACCACCAAAGGTTGTTTCACACCACTATCGCTACTTGAATCTATGGTTGACACCATTGTTGCTTTGTCTCGTTGTTGGAACTCTCACCGACAATGGAAACGGAGTTGTGTTTAAAATAGAGTATTTCTTTGTATCATAGATTGTATCAAGCATCGATACGTGATGGTACCTTAACGGACCGAACAGATTCTGATCGAACAACATCCGTACCAATATTCATTTCTATTATTTTTTATCGATGTAAAACATATGTTGGTATCTTTTAGGCACATCACAAGTTTATTTATTTACCTTTTCTCTTTTGGTTTTTATAGTGAGTGTCAATTAGGGATAGCTCGGTACCGTCGGTACCGAAAGAACCGGTACCAAAAATCCCCAAAAGTGGGTACCGGTACGAATATACCCGGTTCGGTACGGTTCGGTACCGGTATTTGAGAGTAAAAACCGGTAAATACCGGTAACCGAAAATGCCAAAAGTCAGTACCGAATCGGTACCCGGTTCGGTAAATTCAGTACCGTTACCGGTACCAGGAACAATTTGCTCATCCCTAGTGTCAATACCCAAACCAATACCGACTAAATTCTCACCACATGACAGGAGGAATCCCACTAGTTCGTGGTAATTAAGTACATGATAGCAATTAAGCAATTTAAGTTGTGAGCTTCTACATAGAAGTATACGTATGACTATATAATGTATAATTCTTTCATATATTCATATTTTTTTATAATTGCGTATACACTAACAATGACTATCCACTGAAAATAAACACGTAAGTTATGAAGACGACCTAATGGGTTTTGTGAGCCTTGCAAAGGGACAATCGAATCTTGTAATTTTATACATTTGGTTATATATTTTTTAAAATATTAAATTGGGTGATTATGACCATGAGTTTGTTAACATTTTAGTTTTTGTTACTTATTGGTAGACTGAAAGGGACATGATAGATACTAGAAGATGACTCAGATCGAAATTGCTTGGCTATACTAATCTTCACATAAAGATAGCCACTACTTGTCAATGATAAATAGTTTTGTTATAAAATATATAATTATGGTTATAACTCCATTTATAGAGTATCTTGTTCATCAAGTTCCCCTCTCTTATATATAGGATATTGTATCTCATTCTATAACACATCTAATCAATAAAATATCTGTTCTTCTTCTACCTATTATTATTTCCTTCTTCTTTTATTAATTCGCTATTAGGCTAGTTTCATAACACGTTATCATCACGAAAGTGCTCACACCAAAACCCTAAACCCTATTCGCTTCCATATAGTTTCTTGCCATCAACCGACGAAGCAAAGCGAACCCTAATCCCCTTCAGATCACAAACAGTCCAATCAGAATTCCAACGCTCGGAAACTCGCCATCGGCCGATCATAAACCAGGAAGGGGCACTCGCAAACTGCAAACAACATCTTCCTTCCAATCGTTTGTCGACATTCCGGTAACGATTTCTGACTTTGTTTTGATAATCTCATACAATTTTATGCCGTTATGATCGTGCCTCCTATTAACAACTTAAGTAGTATGATTGGTAAATGGTTAATCAAACTGCTTTTCGATATGCTACGTAACAGATAACCCAGAATAGGAGTATAAATTGGAGAAGATGACTAGATAGATATAAAAATAAATTGTTAGTTTTATTTAAATATAAGTCCCAGCTAAAGTTTCGGATAGCTCGAACTTATTCTATTAATTCTGAATTTAATTTCTACAATTAATTAGTATTGCTAATTCTCGTTTCTCCTATAAGAAAGTTATAGATTGCATTATTGAAACATCCATGATTTGTCATCAAATAATCAGCAACATCGTAATTTTTTTTTTAATTTACTTTTTGTGTGTTCACTCATGTAAACTCTTTCTTTCACAAACAATTATCCACTGATTAAAATAATTATTTGAAATTTTGTATGGTTATCCACTATTATAAAAAAAATAATTTGTTTCATGTGTATATAGTCTGAGTTAATATTGATTTTGCTATATATCCACTCTTATTGATTTTGAGTCAATATTGGTTTTGCTATTAATCAGTGATACACTTTGCCTAAGAATCTTCATTAGTTTGCCATAGACATGTGCTTTAAATTCATTTTATATGATATATATTTATATTTACATTAGTTAGTTCTAGATAATTTGATTTACAAAACACACGAACTGATCTCATATATGTTTACGTCCCTAAAAAATGGCATTACCCTAATGTGAGGCCTTTTTTTTTTTTTTCTAGCTGGTTTTTGAGTTTTCTCTCGGATATTTTAATTGTTCTTATAATTATCATTTTCTAAATCAGGGTATAAACATCTTGGGTGAGTTTATTATTAACTCATGTTAATAGTATGTTAATTGGGTTCATTTTCTAAATTAGGGTGTGAATTGTTAGAGGTTATATATGTTCTATTCCAATTATGTGTAAAAACAATTCATATATTTAAGCAAAACTTTTGGAAGGAATTGTTTTTAAATCAGGGAAGAAAACAGATAAAAAAAAATAGTCACATATCTTTAAGTGTTGTTGTGATAAGTTTTAAACTTTGAAGATTTGTGATGATAAGTGTTCATATAATTCGTAATAAAGTACTCTTATTATGGATTGAAAGACTTATTAAATAAATCATATCAAATGTGTTTACTGAAAGATTATCATTATTATAATTTTACTAATGACATTAAAATAATGAATATAACTCTTATGTTGACATGTTATAATGTCGTTTACAGAATAATTTGATATTATGGTATGCCTTGCATTTATTTTTGTATATAGAAAGTATCGAATAGAAGAATTAAACTAAAGTTATGATTTGTTATCATTTTTTTTCCTAAAAGCGTATAAATATGCTTAGGTATGAAACAAGAAATGTCATACTTCTCAAATCTTATTGTCAAGTTACAAAAGATCATAAGATTTTAGATTGATAAAATTGTATGACTCATATGTGTTATTACTTCTCAATTGATATTATGTGAAGAGAACATTATTTATGTGGAAAAACTGGTTTAAAATTTTTCATTTATCACGCGTGAGAAATACTCTTAAAGTATCAATTTCACTAGGAGAGTATTAATAGTTTGAAATGATTTAATACCTGTGTGATCAAGTAAAGAATGAGAATCCATGAAAGTTTCAGATTCTATCTCATCATCAGAAGTGAATGTGATCACATTTTGATCATTGTAAAGATAGTGATCATATACATAATTGAAAACGTTGTAATGATGAGATCGACCATTTAATTGTGATAATGATCATGTTAATAATGAGATTGACCATCAGAATGTTATGATAGCCAAGTTAATAATAAGACCGACTATCAGAATTGTAATAATGGTCATAATGAGATAGACCACTAGAAGTGGCAAATTATAGGAGTTATTATATGAGAAGAAAATGTGAAAAGGATAAAAGTTATATAACATGATAGTATGAAATGATAATGTGTTGTCCTTTCGCATAATGCAACTAATACACATACGATTTTAAACCAGAAGTTTATGATCATAATTATTTACTTAATTGGCATGACCGGTTAGACCACACAGAGTCAATGATGATGTGAAACATAATGAAGAACTTGAAGATTTTTCTAGCTAATAGCATGTATTGTTTGCTCTTCAGGGGAATTATGCATTTGCCAATTAAGGGTATGTATCCCTAAATATTCTGGAAGTGATGAAGGGATACACATATCCCAACATGATACCATTTAGTGTTTTAAATCGATGCATCGTCTAAATGGTTATCAAATTCACAACTTGATGTTTGTGTAACTTATGGCAAGCTAATAAGATAGCAAGCACAATATTCCAGATTGCATGTATTTATTAGTAGTGACGACAAGTTTATTTCCCTAGCTATTAATGATTGGCGGAATAAGTGTTGAACTTCTTGTAGATTATGTTCATACACGAATTGCTTTTGTTAAGACAATCACTGAGCATCTACAATTGATAGCAAAGCCAATAATCATGAGAGCAAGTTCATGTTTATATATGAGTACATGTAATTTTACATGCAATGACATTAATTCACATCAAGCCAACATGTTGTAATAGTTTCTCCCTATTATAGTTGGTTTATGGCCAAAAGCCAAAGATGTCCCTTCTAAGATTTTGGTTGTGCGGTATATATTGAAATTGATCCACCACTACGCACAAAGATGGGACCTTAAAAGGTGGTTGGGAATATATGATAACGAATAGAGCCTTTCACGAGATATTTATTTACGGCTCAATTAATTGATATCCATCTCAATGGATTAACATTCCCAACATCAGGGGGAGATAAAAAGCAGTTGGAAAAGAAATAAGTTGGTATGAATTATCATTGATCCTTAAAACTAAAAGTGTGAACCAAAAGTTCAAAGGATATCTCAATTACAAAGATTAGTGAATCTATTACCAGACGCATTCACTGGCCTTCAAAGGTGACTATGTCACATATACCAACTGTTAATGCTCTAATAAAGATGAGTGTAGACTAGTCGATTCCAATAATAAAATTCCTCGAAAGTTGGAGCAACTAATTAAGATGGTCAAGTCGAGGTTATATTAAAAAGGTCTCATGAAGAGACATTAGACATGATGGTTCCAGAAGAACCTCAGGTACCTGAAATTAAAGAGATCTCGTTAATTTGTATCATGTCTAAATATATATGGAATCGAATTGAAATCGACATCGTTATACTTTTGTACATAAAATAGCGCTTGAAATGATAAAATAATAAGGATCAAAACTTAAGATCTGCCTATGAGAAATGATTGGCCAAAAAGCGAAAAGACGCGAATAAGGCAGAGTTGAATTCTCTAATGAAATGGGAAGTTTCAGACCAATAGTCCATACAACTGAAGTTGTGAAATACGTTGGATATAAACGGGTCTTTTATGTGAATTATATGAAAATCAAATTGAGTGATATAAGGAGAAATTGGTGGCACAATAATTTTTGCAAAGACCTATGATAGATTATGAGGAGACATATTCTCCAGTAGTGGATGCATTGACTTTTCAATATCTTATTAGTCTGATAATATAAAAGAGAATTGATACGCGTCTTATGAATGTTTTGTATCACTTGATACTTAAAGTTTACATGAAAGTTCGTAAGGATTAAATTGTGTAAGTCATGTAAAGGAAGTTCTCGAGAACAACGTGATCATTTATACATATTCGAATTTGAATATGTTATGATTATTTTACATGTTGGATATAATTGGAACTTTTGATGAGTTTCTAAAGCAATTGAGTGGTTAAAAGGTTAATTGAAACATCTTAACGATGAAATACTTATGCACCAAGAAACATACATATAAAACTTGTACATAATGATTATGATATCTCAATAAATAGTGTACACACATGGTAAAATATGGATTTTGAAGATAAAAGCAAGTGTTCATGACATTTTTGCATATGATATAGATATCTATGTGTTTAATGGGCAAATTTATATAGAAAAACTCCTGAAGAGTGACACCACATGCATATTGGGATAGGATGGAACAAATTCCCTCATGGATTGATAATGCCAGAAGCATTGATGTCAAAGCCTCAAGAACATACTATATGAAGTTGACAAAATATGTGTGGATTAAATTGTGTAAGTCATGTAAAGGAAGTTCTCGAGAACAATGTGATCATTTATACATATTCGAATTTGAATATGTTATGATTATTTTACATGTTGGATATAATTGGAACTTTTGATGAGTTTCTAAAGCAATTGAGTGCTTAAAAGGTTAATTGAAACATCTTAACGATGAAATACTTATGCACCAAGAAACATACATATAAAACTTGTACATAATGATTATGATATCTCAATAAATAGTGTACACACATGGTACAATATGGATTTTGAAGATAAAAGCAAGTGTTCATGACATTTTTGCATATGATATAGATATCTATGTGTTTAATGGGCAAATTTATATAGAAAAACTCCTGAAGATTGACACCACATGCATATTGGGATAGGTTTAGAACAAATTCCCTCATGGATTGATAATGCCAGAAGCATTGATGTCAAAGCCTCAAGAACATACTATATGAAGTTGACAAAATACGTGTGGACTAAAATAGTCGGGTCGAGTGTTGTACAACTCGAGATATTCGCACAAAGAGGGATATAAGTTTGATTAAATTAGCCATATTTTATCAATATTCTACTTTTAAAAGTTCAATATAATCGCAGTTTACAATGATGATGTCTAGGCATCATCGAGAGAAACTGTAGAGTTTTAAAGGGAGAGTTTTTGAATGACCTTGGGACGGTCTATTTATTACTCGAACTGCAGTTCGAGTATATATGTAATTATATTTTATCAATCCCTCAAGTACATCTAGAAGTTGATGTTGGGATATTTTAGTATGGACATAGTTGAACCTTAAAATATGTGAAAGGTTCTTAAGTGGCTTGTTAAAGAAATGCCTATTATCATCTCCTACCAAAGTAGAGATTCTCATTCTAGAAGTATCATCGTTAAATGCATATGTTTTGCTAGCTATGTATGGTTATAATATCTTTCACTTGAGCTTATTGTCATGATATAGCCTTTGTCAAGCGAAGAGATGCTGGAATGAGTCCAAAGAAATATTTAAGGTATAAACGTTATTTGATTATATTTTATTAACCCACCAAAACAAGTTTGGTTAGTCTTGTAGATGCAGGAATGTGACAAAACACAATCGTGGATATATGATATTTTTTGAAAAGAGAAACCTAAAGTCTCGTTAGAAGATTATACAACATTGCTCAACATAAAGGATTGCACATCAAGGGATCAAGCGACAAATCATTAACTACAAAAGCTTTGATTAACTTTCAAGGAAGATGGACACACGTCACTTAAAGGATACGTATTATAATGAGGGGGATTTATTCAAGTTGCACTCTTTTTCCCTTAACTAAGTTTTGTCCCATTGGGTTTTCTTAGTAAGGTTTTTAACGAGGCAACATACCTGATCCAGAAATATCAGGGGGAGAAAATATACATTATAGGCTGCACTCTTTTTCCCTTAGCTATGGTTTTGTCCCACTGGGTTTTCCTAAGCATATTAGGTTGATAACCAAGGGGGAGTGTTATAAATATATAAATTATGGTTATCAACTCCATTTATAGAGTATCTTGTTCATCAAGTTTCCCTCTCCTATATATAGGATATTGTATCTCATTGTATAACACATCTAATCAATAAAATATCTGTTCTTCTTCTACCTATTATTATTTCCTCCTTTTATTATTCGCTATTAAGCTAGTTTCATAACAAGTTTTATTTTTTTATTTTTTTTATTTTTATGCCAGCTCGAATGTAAGTTTGAGTAGGGTTAACGTCAATTCAGCCTAAGTTTATACCAGACATCAGGGACGTCTGTAAGAATTCGAGTGTATTGTACGACTATATAAAATATCCCTAAAATATTAGTGTTTATACATATAAAAATAAATAACAAGATGATAATGGTAATAGCAATAAACAAAACACATCTATTGTAGCACAAATGCACAATGATCTATTTTAATAAAGTTTAAAATATTAAGTTGTTTTATTAAGTTATATCAATGAGTTTAAATGGGTAAATGACAACTGTGTTTAGATGGGCCAAACTAAAAGTTAAAGTTATTAAATTTTAAAAACTAGATGTAAGCTCCTCGTGTTGCGACGGGAAGCTAAAAGCGTGTCATCTCGCTTTGTTTCTCTCTCTAGAAACTCCATTGATGTTCCTCTCTCTATAAAATACGCCCACGTAAGGTCTGCAAATGGTCAGACAAAAACTCGTCGCAAAGTGTATGCAACTAAGATAAAGAGTTTCGAAGAGAGTAAGAGATCTAAGAGAAAGAGATAATGATGAGATGTCTGGGTTTTAAAGAGCCAAAGAAACAAATGTCAAACAAAAATATATACTGGATAGGAAATAAATAAGTCACCATTATTTTAAAAGTTTACAATCAAATCAAACCCATAAGGCAAGAAATTGATGCAGGAAAAAACACCAAAGTAAGTGTACAATATCCTTATGACTTTAAATGTAGGGATGAGCAAATGGTACCGGTATCGAATTTACCGAAACGGGTGCATTTTCGGTACTGAATTAACTTTTTCGGTACCGGTTCAGTACCGGTATTTACCAGTTTTTACCATCAACTATTTGTATCGTACCGGTACCGTACCGTACCGGGTATACTCGGTACCGGTATCCACTTTTGGGGATTTTCGGTATCAGTTGGTACCGAGCCCATCCCTATTTAGATGTTGCAAATTATACTGCTACATATGTAAATAAAAATATACAAACTTGTCTTTAGTGGATACAGCCCGCCAATGTTTTAAAATTCGGTTTTTATATGTACTGGATTTGGCTCAAAAGCGGTTTAACCGGGTGTACCAGACAGTTCACCCGGTACAACCGGCCGGTTTAAATCGGTTTTTAAAACATTGCAACCCAATAAGCATTATGGTACAAATATATATATACAAGTTTGTCTTTAGTGGGTACAACCATAATGCATAAGTATGTTACAAATTATATATATATCGTACTGAATTTAGCTCAAAAATGGTTTAACCGGGTGTATCGAGCGGTTTAACCGAGTGTACCGGACGTTCACCGGGTACAACCGGTTTAAATCGGTTTTCAAAACATTGCAACCCAATAAGCATTATGGTATATATATATATACATATTATGTGTGTGTGTGTGTGTTTGTGTGTAAATATAAATATACACGTTTGTCTTTAGTGGGACAACCCACTAAGCATTATGGTACAAACCAACCATAATGCATACCTATGTTGTAAATTATATGTATATATAATATATAATGTTTTGATTGAGTTAGTTTACAAAAAGGTTAATGGGTTACAAGCTTTATAGATTTTTGTTTATATATATTATATATATTATATATATATATATATATATATGGAAGGGTTAAGTGGAAAACCCTATCTTTTGGGAAAACCTTGAAAAATCATTCTCATCCATTGATTTTCTTTCATCCAAGAAGATCTATGGCTCTCCTATTTTGTGTGTATATTAGATTTAAATATAATCAAAGAAGGGCGTTTCTAGTAGAACAAAAAGACTTTTTGGCATTGGAAATGACAAACCTCACTTGTGTAGTACTACTATCATTATCTCTCTCCTCTTTCTTCAAGTCATATCTTTCAAAACACTATTATCTCTCTCCTCTTTCTTCATCATGTGAAAGAAAAAGCTTCATGGTCTTCAATGGTGATCCTTCAATCGTGATCTGGTGCATGCTTGTGTATTTGGCAATGGCTACAACCAGCTATTCCGCTGAACAGAAATCTTCATTTAAAGATAATTTCAGCATCATGTGGTCTGAAAATCATTTCAAAAACTCTGAAGTATGGTCAGATCTTCATTTGAAGATTGTTGTTTTAGAGAGAGAATGACGGCAGGATGAATGTTTTTAGAGAGAGAATTTGTTGTTTTAGAGAGAGAAACAAGAATCTTCTTCATGTTCATCTATAACACCAAGAACACACATACAAGTGTGTGAGAGAGAAAAAGCTTGAAGTTTTTTTTTTTAGAGAGAGAACGATGGCAAGATGAATGTTTTTAGAGAGAGAAAGTTGATGTTTTAGATAGAGAAACCACAATCTTTATCACAAAGACACACGCACAAGTGCGCGTGAGAGAAGAAGGTTTGAAGATCTTCTTCGTGTTCATCGGACGGTTCTAGATCCGGTAAGTGTTCTTGAAATATCATTTCACACTTGATTTTTTGTTGAAATGGTTGTTAATATGTTTTTGTGGGCTGAAAGTGTTCTAGTAATGGTTAATGTTCATGTATTTTAAATAAATCGAAAACTTAGGATGAGATTTTGAACGGATTTTTTGTTGGTTTGGTTGCTTGTTTGGGCTTTTGATCTTAACGATAATTGTTTTTTTGTTGGTTTTGTTGTGGTTTGGGCTTTTGATCTGAACAATAAGTGTTTTTTTGTTGGTTTGCTTGATTTACAGAAACAGACCTATAACATGTGTTAAGCCCTGTTAGAATGATATATAACGTGTGTTGATTTACAGATCCATAAAGATATTCAATTGACAAGCTCGATGGATGTAGGCGATGTTAATGAAGGGACATTGAATAAGTCACATCTTTTGGGAAAGAACTCTTCGTTCATTTATAATATGTGTTAGTGTTCATGCTCTAACAAACACCATGATGTAACCGACATGTGTTAAGCCCCTGTTAGAATGATATATAAGATGTGTTAACCTTTGTTAATTTAAAAAAACAAGTAATATCTATTTTATTTTTGCTGATGTTTAAAATATCCGATAATGTGGATACCGAGCGTAACACTTGTACAAGTTAGTATGTAACGTGTAATATTAAACGAGCCATTTATGGTAACACATGTACCGGTAATTTTGGAATATATAATATGAAACGGGTCATTTGTTGTGCACATTTTGGAATATATAGCATGTGTTAAGCCTCTGTTATAATCTTTTTGTAAGTTTAACTTTAAGCCTTAACACTGATGTACATGTAGTTACATTTGTGTTAATAAGTTTAATTTTAGGGGCTTGTTTTGTTCACAGGTGATAAGTGACTTTTGTTTTGATTAACATTTGTAACTAGTGTTGGATGTAAGATGTGTAACTTATGTGAGAGGTAACTAAATAATAGCAAAGAATGACCTGATAAAATGTTGGTCACATCATTCCTTTTAGTACACATGTGTTACATACGTTAAAAAGGCAACGTTACATATGTAACAATGGTCGTTACATATGTAATACATACGTTAAAAAGGCAACGTTACATATGTAACAATGGTTGATATATATGTAATATATTTAAATGAAAAATAATAAACTACTATTAAACGTATGAGCTATTGAATATCACCATGTATGCAAGATATATTACCCTGAAGTGTAACACATGTTACAACATATAAGACAAAGTAGATCATGCCCTACAGTTAACAATGTAACACTTCTTACCCTGAAGTGTAACACATGTTACAACAGTATATGCACATCATAGTGTTACGATCAGTATATGCACATCATAGTGTTTTGCATACCACTTTCATATACATTAATACAAGTCGGGTTACAACAAAGATTACAATGGATGCTTAACACATGTTATCATATGTATACAAGTCGGGTTACAAAACACTATGATGTGCATATACTGATCATAACACGTGTACAAGTTAATATGGAACATACAAGTTAATATCGTAACACCGTCTACCTGGGATAACATGTGTTAAGCCTCTGTTATAATCTTGGTTTAACCTAACATGGAGTCATGTATAAGCTAGTGGTTTCCAAAACACCATGTGTTCATGTATAACATGTGTTAAGCGCCTGTTATAATCATAGATAACATGTGTTAACATATGTTATAATTTTGATGTTGTAACACATGTACAAGTTAATATGGTACATATAATATGAAACGGGCCATTTATTGTTGTTGTAACATGTACCGGTAATTTTGGAATATATAACATGTGTTAAGCCTCTGTTATAATCTTTTTGTAACCTGACATGTATTCATGTATAAGCTATTGGTGTATAAAACACCATGATGTGTATATGTTGATCTAAAATGTGTTACAATTTGTTTGTTTGGAACATGTAGTTGCTTAACACGTGATAAGGGTGAAAACAGTCGACGGATGCGATGGGTTAATGGTGAGCTTAGTTAATATCGTAATCTTGTTGTAACCCGAATTGTATACATATGATAACATTGTTATGTCAACCCCAACCGATGGCGGAAACATCGGGTTAGTGGCACTAGGCGACTAGATTGATTTCACGAGATGTTCCATAACAATAATTTAATATATCACAACCTGCTTAATATCCCATACTATTAAACGTAACATTTAAACAATTATTACAAAATGGAGATTTCTCTAAAATTCAACCGGGTTCGATTTCCCTGGATTTCATACATAAGTTCAAAATCTGAAATACATCAACAAACTAACTAAACAAAACTAAACTACGCTAAGCATGCAACATCCAAGCATCCATAGCTAAAATCCTCAACCTGTTACATACGTTAAAATACATGTCAATACAATTAAGTAAAGGTGAACATACAGGTTTAAGTACTACTAGCATAATCGAGAAAGCGTTCGCGAAATAATCTAACTACACATCATGATACACCGAAACAATTCACACAGATTAACATAGGCTTATTTCTCATGCTAACTACCGTGAGAAGGCTTGCGCGTCTATCCTAACTAGACCCCGTCGGGTGTAAGCCACACAATAGTACCATACTAGCTAAGGAGGCAAGTTAACGAAAATAAGTCCTAGTCACATGTTTCTAGCATCACGTATTGAACACATATAATCAGATTATTCGCGTGTGATAATCAGTTTGATTTGTGTAGTGATTTTGATATAGGGACGTATGTAACACCCAAAAAGTGCGTGAAAGCGAAAATGGGTCAAGTATACTCACTGTGGGTGCGTTTAGGTAAGAGTTCGGAATCTGAGGAGAGTCGAGAAGAGCGCCGGATCAGCCTGCATACGCGAACGGAAGTGCATCAGTCTCCGAAAAGCTGAAACGGTTATGTCTTGGTCGGGCAGTAGACAAGTTCGGGCGAACTTGTGTCTAAACACACAAGTTCGAGCGAACTTGTATGAATTTGGTGAGTTTATAGCCAAGTTCGGTCAAACTTGATGAGTTTCTTTGAGAAACTTGTCAAGTTCGGGCGAACTTGTAAGATAACCTTACTAAAAAGGCAAGTTCAGTCGAACTTGTGTAGTTTCCTAAGAAACTAGACAAGCTCGGTCGAAATTGTAAGAAACTTTGGTGAAGAAACACTCAAGTTCGGTCGAACTTGACCTGGTGAGCTGGTGATTTCTCGAGCGAACTTGATGTTTTCGGGTCCAAAATCTTGCGTTTTCTCGTCGTTTGCTGAGTAAATGGAGTGTTCATCCCTCCAACCTTGTGCTACTGAGCAAACTTAGGTCGGAAAGGTCTTTTAGAGCTGTTTTAGCCGTTCTACAAAAGCGTGGGCTAATCCGGGTGAACTCGGGGTTTGTTCGGATTATTCCGGCTTGTGTAAACCAACATAAACGTCCTTGTGCTTCCAGATCTGGGATCTTGAATGATAGATGCTTCGTTTCATACCAGAAAATGAACAAAACATCATCAAAAGTCCGTATCTTGTGTAGAAATCAATGGTTTTCAAAGGTTTGTCTCAGATCTATCACTTACAAGCAGAGATCTTGCAGATCTCGTGTTTGGGAAGTCTCTACTATCGTCAAACGAACTCGTATTGTGTAGATCTAAGCTTAAAACTGAAGTTTTAGAAGAAAAAGATGAAGTTTTTCATAAAAGAATGTGTTTTGATGAAAACGAAGGCTACGCCTTGTGCCAAAATCGTTGTAAACCTTTGTAGATCGTTGATAAACGTTGTTGTAGTGAAATCGGGTTGATTCTTACTTAGAACACGAATGTTTCGGGTTTTGAGAGCTCTGGCGAACTTGCAGCAAGTTCAAATGAGAGAACAAAGCTTAGTATTTATAGGAGAAGGCAAAAAGAGAGATGGTGGAGACCAAGTTCGGTCGAACTTGCATGAGATTCATGCAAGTTCGGGCGAACTTGCTAGACTCAAAAGAGATCAGTCAAGTTCGGCCGAACTTGTTGATTCTGTGAGTAAATCAAACAAGTTCGAGCGAACTTGAGTGTAAAGAAGGAACTTTGTTTTGGACAGTCAAGTTCGGCCGAACTTGGTAACACCAAGTTCGAGCGAACTTGACCCAAAAGTTGGGTTTTCTTTGTTTATTTCTGTTAAGAGTTCCTTGGTTATTTGGTTCGCATTAGATAGTTATATTAAGCGTTAAATTAAAGCGTTAACGTTATAGTTGATAAATAGTGCGATTTAGCGATTCTAGAGTGCGAGAGCGATGAGATAGCGAGCGTAATCATAACCACAAACACACATAACACATAAATAACATAAAACCACATAAGTAACTGCGATTTGCGATGCATGAGATTAGCGATGCGATTATTAAGCGATTAGATACGATAATAACATACAACACCATAATTAATTAACATAAACTTTATTATAAGTCGAATCTCGGAATTACAAAAGATAGGTAAACAGGAAAACAAAATGAAAAGATAACAATCGAATTTTCGAGTTGTTACATGTTAAGCATCCATTATAATCTTGTTGTAACCCGACTTGTATTCATGTATATGAAAGTGGTTTGCAAAACACTATCATGTCATATACTGATCGTAACACGTGTACAAGTCAATATGGAACATACAAGTTAATATCGTAACACCATATACCTGGGATAACATGTGTTAAGCCTCTGTTATAATCTTGGTTTAACCTAACATGGTGTCATGTATAAGCTAGTGGTTTCCAAAACACCATGTGTTCATCTATAACATGTGTTAAGCTCCTGTTAATAATCATAGATAACGTGTGTTAACATATGTTATAATATTGATGTTGTAACACATGTACAAGTTAATATGGTACATGTAATTGAAACGTTCCATTTATTGTTGTTGTAACATGTGTTACATTTCGGGGTAATATACCTAGGTTGACTTATATGTTGTAACATGTGTAACACTTCGGGGTAAGAAGTGATACATTGTTGAATGTAGGGCATTTTATCAGGTCATTTTGTGCTATTATTTAGTTACCTCTCACATAAGTTACACATGTTACGTCCAACACCAGTTACAAATGTTAATCAAAACAAAAGTCACTTGTCATCATGGGTTGTTAGTAATTGCGCACATTACAATCATAGTTAAAGTGAACACAAAATGTTTATACAAACTTAAATATATAACAATGATCCAAAACTATCATAAAGGTTACAAAAATCTAGCTACACTTTGCGTCTTGATAACCATCTTTATCTTGAACATAGACATCCATTTACCTATGAACAAAACAAGTACATTAGTGTTAATCCCCTAAAGTTAAACTTATTAATGTGACTACAGGTATGTAACTTGTGTTACGTGTTATACACGTGTAAAATTTTATTGTAACATGTGTTACCTCGTATTATAACACACAAAAATAGTTATATAGATCAAAATCCCCAAACAAAGCAACCAAACCAACAAAAAACAGTTACTATTCAGATCAAAATCCCCAAACAAGCAACCAAACCGAACACATTTTTTTAACACAAAAATAATTAATCCATGGATCAAAATCAACGAGTCTGAAACCAAAACAAGTAATCCATGGATCAAAATCAAAATTTATAAACACCATTATTGATTGCTGGAGACATAAATAAACTCAAAAGAATGAAAACCAAACGAAAATTAATAGCATTTAAATATTATTACCTATAAACGTCATTCTTTCTTTTGAAACAATGAATCAATGGCATTGAAAATTAAAAATCTTTTGACAACATTCTTGATTCTGGAAAAAATAAAACCAATTGTGAATAACGAAAATCAAAGTAAATGGCAATTAAATATCAAAACCAACTTATTATTGAAAGGAAACTAAAACCAAAATGAAAATATTTTGACAGGATCTTAATTCTTCGATTTCTTTTAAGAAAATAACATGTAAAGTTGAATTAGGGGTGTAAAAAAAACCTCGAACCCATCAAAAATATAGAATGACAAACCTTGATCATTCACTTCCTCGTCAAATGGGGGACTCGTTGTGAATGACGATCCCGTCAGTGGGGATCTTGAAATGAAGGTTTTGAAAGGGTGGATCTTGAAACATAAATGAAGTTCATGGAAATGGATCTTGGGTGTATCTTGAAACAGAGATGAAGTTCATAGAAAATGGAGGTTTTGAAAGGGTGGATCTTGAAACATAGATGAAGTTCATGGAAAAATGGAGGTTTGAAATGGTGGATCTTGGGTTTTGAAAGTAGATTTAGATGTGATGGGTAATAAATATTGTTAAATCAAATGGGGGAAGACATCTTCTTGGATAAAGTAAGATAGATGTGAAAATACAATTATGCTCTCAAGGACAAAAAGATTATGATATTTACTATGGACACGTAGCAAAACCTAGACTATGCATTGGGTTTGCAAGATTTTCTCAAATTCAAGGGTTTTCTCCCTAGCATTATCCTATATATATATATATATATATATATATATATATATATATATGGTATGGTCCATGAGTGAACAATGTTGTATTTGTAAACAAAATTAACTTATCTTGACCATTGATTTTGGAGATCTAGATTTTTTCTTCAGTGACAAGATTGTAATTATCTTTTGTAACTTTCATTTATATTAATAAATACAAGGGTATAATTTTATTTTCTCTCCTGATTTCTCTTTCCAATTAAAGAATATTTAATTATATTTTTTATACTTTTTCTCTCACCAAGTACCTAACTTTATAATTTTAAAAAATACAAACATTATCAAATATTGTTCCATCTAAAACACGATTAAAAATATTTAATTATATTCTATATACATATATGTATTATACGTATTCGCATTTTAGAAACGTGTGTACACATATGTACATTCATAATATACCTCTAGCTAGAAGTTAATGATATTGTTGTTTAGCATTGTACATATGTGTATAACAAGTGTCTGAGATGGTTATTCAGCATTGTACATATGTGTACAGTCTCGCTAACTACCAGTTTATACAATATACACAGCTGTTAGTTTATACACTTGTGTAAAGACTTTTATACATCTGTGTATTATATTCAAAACTGGTTACATATGTGTATATTAATAACATATTTATAAAATACATTTCTAAACATTCTAATCTAATTTCTTTTGAAAGTGTAATGCATTCAAAATAAAGTATCTTTTTCCTATTATAAACAATACCAAGTGTCGGTATCATACGATACTTTTTTTTAATATGTAATGAAGTTATTTATTTTTGCTATTACCAACATAATCAAACACTAAGTAAAAAAATAAATGATCATAAGTGCAAGGATTATACGTATATAATATACATAATCGATTCGTGAAATAATCAATTAAGAAAACTAGGTATCACTTTGATACATAAATGTATCTAAATCTACACATATAGGTATCTCGCTCTACACACATATGTATCTTGAGTATTACGCGAAGATACAAAATAAATAAATAATTTAAATATACTATGTAAATAATAACTGAATTATATAGGACTCTACATTCATAAACAACAGGATAAATAATTCTTACAAATATGAAAAAGAAAAGTTTACCGAACAAAACGAGACTTTATTTAAATAAATAAATATGAAATTCAGTGTATTTTCATAAGAAGTAGAAAATTTAGGCTTTATCTAAAATTAGTTTCAGTCTCCTTTAATTAAAATAATGGAGAAATAATTAAAAATGAGAGAGAGAAAGAGTTAAGAGATGAGAAATTTAAAGAATTTTAATTAAATATACTTGACTAATGTCAATCTTACCCTTTTAATCTAAAAAAATGATCAATGGCCAAGATTAATTCACTCAGTTCACTCTCAATAAGTTGTTGACTCTTGATCCTAATCCTATATATATATATATATATATATATATAATGTAAATATTTTTTTTTAAATTAGGTCTTTGAAAAAACGGACTCTGAGCGATCCGCACCCCTCCAGATCGGACCCTGCCAGATACAAATCAAATAGACTCGAGTTATATTATCCAATCTTAGCTCATATTCATCTCGAGCCAACTTAAAGCTTAATATTTAATATTAGAATTTTGATAATTTGTATTTTTTTTGTATTGTTTTCAAAGTAGAAATTATTCTATACATTATATAGTCAACAATAAAATTGCAAATCATACAAACCTTTAATAACAGAGCTCTAGATTTCCAATATAGACATATTATCTTGAATTTTTTTTGCAAGTTAACAATTAAGCTATCTTTTATCGCATTATTAAAGGAAAACAATTGCATATTCTTAAATTAGGAAAAATATATTATTAGAACAAGCTACTTTCAGCTTTTAAAATTTAAAGCTTCTACACAATTTAGTGTTGAAAATAAAAGATTACGGGATCAGTCAAGCATCATCTCCCAAGTTTAGCAGGGTCAAAGACAGCTAGTAATCAGCTGTTAAGATTAGCAGGGTCAAAGACAGCTAGTAATCAGCTGTAAATCCAGCCGTAAACCAAGCTGTCTTCTATATTTAGATTACGGTTTTGTGTATAAATTGAATACCTTTCTTTGTAATGAGATATACAAAAATATACATCAATTCAGTGTTCTGTGAATCACTTTCTAACATGGTATCAGAGCAGTGTCGTTCTTGACCTGTTCATCATTTACCTTGCTCACCCAAACCAATCATCCTCTCAACCAAGCTGCCATGGCCGAAGCCGGTAACTTGGGAGAAGATCTATCAATTCAAATCGCCAATCTGCTCAAGAATGGCCTCAACCCACAAAACCGAAACCCAAAACTGTCCGATAACCTTCAAATAAACCTCAAGCTCAACAGCCAGAATTATGCTCTATGGACCCGGATGATGAGGGAAGCCATAGGCGGTAAATCAAAAGCCTTTCTAAACCATTTATCAACCAACCCACCAAATCAAACCAGCGAAGAATATGAACAATGGGAACAAAACGACCTAGTCGTCTTCTCATGGCTCATACAAAACATCGAACCAACCCTTGCCAGCAATCTAACCGAATTTCCGACAGCAAAATCGCTGTGGGATGCCCTGGCTATAACATATAGCAGTGGGCGTGACAAGCTCCAAACCTTCAACCTACATGTCAAGGCGAAAGAAATCAAACAGAACAACCTCTCCCTAGAAGAATTGTGGATTATACTCCAAGGAGTATGGGGAGAAATTGATCGGATTGACCCAAACCCTATGACCTGCCCAACCGATATCCAAGCATATCACAAAATCAGGACGGAACAGAAACTGTTTCAGTTTCTAAACGCTCTCAACCGGAAATATGACCCTATAAAGAAGGAAATACTCCGGTTAGAACCCCTTCCAACCGTAGAAACTGCATACGCCACTGTCCGCAAGGAGGCCGCTCACCAGAACATTCTGGGAACACCTCTCAATGACACACAGGGTATCACAGTGGGTCTAATGGCCTCTGAAATTGACGGATTAGGGCTTGCATCAAAGGGCTACCGACGGGCCGATGGAAAAAGAATCGGAACAAGTAACAAAGACGACAAAACTCACCTCAAGTGTGATCATTGCGGCATGACGAAACATACCCGGGAACAATGTTTCAAACTCGTTGGGTATCCCGAATGGTGGTCTGATGGTCAGAAGAGAGGCACAAAGACTACGGAAAAAGGGAAGTCTTCTAGCACCGGCAGCCGAGATGTCACCAGAGATGAAAGCCGGAGCAGATCGGGGTTCGGCGGAATGGCCAAAGCAGATGAAGAAGAAGATACTGCAACAGGTAAAGGGTTTGGGGCGCAACCCTCAAACCCTCGGTTATACACAAGTGATAAAGAGACAAATATTGCACATATAGTCCCTGGAAATAAGGGAAATGTCAATATGGCCCACGAACATCAAAAACAAAAACTATGGATTTTTTATTGTGGCGCGACCGATACGATGACTTATGAGCTATCGGATATTATTTCAACAACCAAACCAAAAAAAACACATATTCAAACGGCAAACGGAGGAATAATGGATGTAAAATCGGGAGGGACTATTGAGATTTCACCCACAATAAAAATCTCTAATTGTCTTTATGTTCCCTCGTTATCACATAAGCTGCTTTCCATCAGCCATGTCACAAAAGAACTCAACTGTATTGTCCTAATGTACCCTACGTTTTGTATTTTACAGGATATCAGGACGGGAGTGATCATTGGGCGTGGCACTGAAAGTCAAGGGTTGTACTATGTGGATGAGGTGACTCAAAGTGGTGCTGTGATGTTGACTCATGGGACATCGGAACGAGAAGCTTGGCTGTGGCACCGAAGATTAGGTCATCCTTCTACAAGTTATTTGTATATTTTATTTCCAAAACTATTTCCAGTTAATTCTATGTCACATTGTGAAACATGCGTTTTAGCAAAGAGCCACAGAAAAACTTTTAAACCCAATAATACTAAGGCTGCTTTGCCATTTTCATTAATCCATTCTGACGTATGGGGTCCTGCCCCAGTTCTTGGGGGGCAAAACCTTCGTTACTTTGTGATGTTCGTTGATGATTGTACCCGAATGACCTGGGTTTATTTTTTAAAAAACAAATCCGAAGTCTTTGAAAAGTTCACTATGTTTTACGCCATGATCCAAACCCAATTTCAAACAAACATCCAAATATTCCGATCCGATAATGGCGGTGAGTTTGTTAATACCTCGTTTAAATCCTTTTTCCGAGACAAGGGAATAATCCACCAAACTACATGCCCAAACACCCCAGAACAAAACGGTGTCGCCGAAAGGAAAAATCGCATTTTGCTGGAAATGACACGAGCTCTCCTAATTGAATCCCAGGTCCCGAAATATTTTTGGCCTGAAGCCCTTGCTACTGCTACCTATCTTCTCAACTGACTCCCAACAAAAATCCTAAAACTTAACACTCCGTTACACACTCTTTCAAAATTCTTCAAACTACCCTCAGTTCTTACTCTTCAACCACGAATCTTTGGATGTACTGCCTTTGTTCACATACCTAAATCAGATCGAACCAAACTTGACCCTTGTGCTGAAAAATGTGTCTTCGTTGGGTATGGAATGAATCAAAAAGGATACAGATGTTATAACCCAAAGACACGTCACATGTTCACCACAATAAACTGTGACTTTCTTGAAACCGAGTATTACTACAATTCCCAACTCAGTGGTCAGGGGAGAAGGAATGTTTAGACACACTAAGCTGGTTGAAATATGTTCCCTATGTACCAACTACAGAGTCACCAGAGTCCAATTTCAGTGCCACTGAAGGTCCTAATGTTCCTCCTAACCTGGTGTCCGAGGTAAGTAATACTCATCCTATTCAGTCTGGTGGTATTTTTGAAGTTCCTAATGACTCCGAGGATACCAATACTTCTAACCATGAAACTGCCACAGAACAAACTGAAAATTTGCAGGCAGATGAATCCAGACAAGAAGAACCACCATCAAGATATGTGTTACCCCCTAGAACAAACAGAGGGGTTCCTCCGAAACGGTATTCTCCTGAAAAAGAACCAAGAAGATCTAGTTATCCTATAGCTAGTGTGGCCGATGGAAATTTCACTAAGGAAGCCAAAGCATTTATCTCATCTGTTTATTCCGAAGAAACTCCTACAAACGTGGATCAAGCCTTAAAGTCTAAACATTGGAAGGAAGCGATGAAAACGGAAATGGAAGCCCTAATCAAGAACAATACTTGGGAAAAGTGTACTCTCCCATTGGGAAAGAAATCCGTGGGGTGTCGTTGGGTCTATACGGTTAAGTATAAACCAGATGGTACAATTGAAAGATATAAAGCCCGACTGGTAGCAAAAGGGTATACCCAGACACATGGGATTGACTATGCTGAAACATTCTCCCCGGTTGCAAAAATGAACACAATCAGGGTTCTTTTTTCGATAGCTGCAAATGAAGGGTGGCCACTTCAACAGTTTGATGTAAAAAATGCTTTTTTACACGGGGACCTAGATGAAGAGGTATTTATGGATGCTCCTCCAGGATTCACAAAAGATTTCAAAACTGGAGAAGTTTGTCGTCTGAAGAAGTCCCTTTATGGTTTGAAGCAATCTCCCCGGGCCTATATTTAGATTTTAAAATTTATTAGAACAAGCTACTTTCAGCTTTTAAAATTTAAAGCTTCTACACAATTTAGTGTTGAAAATAAAAGATTACGGGATCAATCAAGCATCATCTCCCAAGTTTAGCAGGGTCAAAGACAGCTAGTAATCAGCTGTTAAGATTAGCAGGGTCAAAGACAGCTAGTAATCAGCTGTAAATCCAGCCGTAAACCAAGCTGTCTTCTATATTTAGATTACGGTTTTTTGTATAAATTGAATACCTTTCTTTGTAATGAGATATACAAAAATATATATCAATTCAGTGTTCTGTGAATCACTTTCTAACATTTAGAAGTCTCTTTCAAGTTCTATTTTTATTACACGCTAAATCAGTTGCAAATTGCTTTATATATTTAAGGTTCAAATAAGATAAAAATAGTGTACTATGACTCATAGTTTTAAATACTGAAATTGGTATATTGACACTTGGACTTTAGGTGTAAACTGTAACGTGTAGAAGGCACATTATTTCACTAAATCAACCTTCACGGGACTCCTTAGTTTGCCCATGTGTTATTTGTTTTTTTTTTTTGACAAGTTATCATGGTTGTGATAAGGTTGTAAACAAACGGACAATTACAGTCGTTTATGTTCGTTTATTTAGATTTCAACTGAGTAACCGAACAAATATAATTGTTTAAACGTTTATTGTAGAAATATACTAGAGTTAAAATATACCCGATGTTTTTTTTATATTTTTGTCTGTTTAGATATGAAAATATTAGTGAACGCATAAAATATGGATGGCTCACACACGAATTAAGTTAAATTTTTAAATTTGTTCCCAACTCTTAAGAAATTACACGTATGGCCCCTACTTGTTTTTACTCACAGTCATAGGTCATATGTGGATATCCTTGTGAAAAATGTTTGAAGATCCAAAAACCAGACTTCCGAAATATCTAGTAGATTGAATCCTAAATCAGGCTGAAAACCTGCAAAACAAGAAACTGTTAGGCTCATCGCAGAGATGGGAGAGGTCATTCTGCGATCACCCTCCAGCGTAAGGATAAGTTTTGATTTTAGAGAGAGAAACTAGAGAGAGAAAGAAAAGTCAAAGGTTCAGAAAAACATACTTTGAGCTGGGTATTTATACTCTTAGATTTAGATGATGCCACTAGACCTAGTCGTAAAATGACCGATATGCAGTTTGCTCGGTGTCCGGAGTGCTATTATATCCTTGGACCGGGTATCTGTCTTTTAGGGTCCGAAAGCCGGACCTTATGGTCGGAGCTCTTGACAGTCTCTTCAATGTTAACAATTGAAATATGTGGTGTAAAATTACCATTCCTCCGTTAATGCTAAAAAAATATAGAGACATTAAAATAATATCTAAAAAATAAAAACAATTAAATTCCAACCCCCACCCATCCATCTTTCTTGTTCGTCTAGATTCCTCTGATTTCTCATTGGATTTCTTCTTCAATATTTGTTTGTGTTTTTATAAAAACTTACTCATGTTGATTCGTTTAAAACATAAACGAACTTCCCACCAAATGATTTCATAGCCGCTTGTTTCGTTTACAATCTTGATTTGTACCCTTATACAAAATTATAGGGGCCGTATAAAGCCACACCCCAAAATCTTAATTTCACACCCTGTATACGGGCCGTATAACGTTATACGGTCATACGGCCCGTATAGAATAATCTGACATTAAATATTGGGCCATATAATGTTATACAGCTCGTATAGATGGAGAAGTTATTAGGTTTGGGTCATATAGAGTTATACGGCTCGTATAACATTATATACGGGTCCTATAATGTTATACGACTTGTATACATGGAGACAAAAAACATTCTCCGACTTTCTTTTGTGCAACAATCAGTTATACGGCTCGTATAACTCTATACGAGCCGAATACATATAGAGGTGTGCAAATAAGATTCTAGAGGTGTGGAAACAGTGAAAGCCAAATTATATCGTGTATAAAATCACATCCTTGTAGAGATCCGATGCATGATCGACATGTTTTCATCAAATCATTTGTAAAAACACAAGACACCTAAATAACAAAATCTCATGTCTTACAATCATTGGGAAAAAATTATAATAAACTACGCCAAGACAAACTTGCTTAAATGACACCTATACAATATTCCGGACATAAGAAAACATTATTGCTAATAATAAAATAGTTTTAAAACTAATTAAGTATATTCCAGACAATAAGTTGGTATTACTGGTGCCTCTATTAGTCAACAGTTGCACACTTGGTCAATAATTAATCTTATTTAAGTGGATTTTTCAAAAGATAATTATAATTAAATGAAATAATTCATACGTTGTAGTATCAAATCTGCATGATATACAATAAAATATGGAATGATTGAATTGAATAATTAAGTGGGATCGATAGAACATATATAATGTAGCTTAGTTGTGAATCAAAACCTATATAAAATTCAATAAAATAAAAAACTTAATTTAATTATAATTAAATGATAATTAGTGAAATAAATTAGTAAAGAATGAACATCTGCCCCTTGGGTTGCTTGCAAAACCATTGAGATAATAAAACATGAACTTACGTCGCTTTACTGCCAGCAATGTTCACGAGTCGAGCTAGGGTCAACTCGGGCTTAAAACAAAAATATACGAGCCAACTTAGCTCAAAGCCCATTTCAACCATTACTACTTTAACTGGCGCCCATTTTTTATTTACAATTTTTCTTAGCACCAATCATCCTCGTATTCGTCTTGTGTTTGAGTATATATTTTATGTACTTTTAACCTACATGTATATATATTTTTTAGTTATTGCCATAATGGCATGAATTAGTTTTATAACTAACTGGTATGTTTCCATCCGCGTGTTGCGGCGGAGTCCCGACAAAAGTTTCGGTCAGTTATGTTATGTGAAAGAGAATAACCAAAAAATAAAGTCGTATATAACTAAAACGATATCTACATGTGTTTGGTTTTAAATCAAATAACATACGGGTAATATTATTTAGACACGTGTATCAACATTAAAACCAAAACTCAAAACAAAAGGCAAAACATAATTTAAAAAAAAATTAGGAAATAAAAGGTGAGGGTTCATCATTAATATTATAAATTTTTAAATAATGGTAAATGGTATGATGGCAAATTTGTAAATAAAATTAAAAGGAAAGGGACTATTATTTATTGTAGCTTGTGATGTAATTTTATATATATTATAATATAATTACCGAAAATATCGAGAAACAATATTTGAGAAACAACTTGTTCATCATACTCACAATAAAAACAAAGATAAAAGGAAAGTAGGAGAAACTAAATATTTATTTAGGATAAGTAAGAAACCACAACTTTAACCCTTATTACATAAGAATGACTTATTTACGCCACGAAGCCCATCAAAATACCCTTTTGGATTGCTCTCAAAACTAGCCCTTGATATATATGCTCCCCCGCCACCAGAAGCCTTCATGTAACCGGACCATCCACCACTTGACCCGGTTTCTCCACCACCACTTTTGCCCCAACCCATGCTTAGTATGCCACCCATGCTTAGTTTTTTATTTATAATGAACACTTGTAAACTTGATGAAAAACTTGTATGAATTATATACCATATTACAAGGTATTAGACCACCCGTACTCGAGCGCCATTTTTGCCTTTTTGCCTTCAATCGCGCCCCATCACGCCCCCACCCCCCCCCCGGGGCGCCATTGGGCGTTTTTTGCGAAGAAAATCTCCGGGCGTTTTTTATTTCACGCCAAACCCCCCCCACCCCATGGCCAATCACATGCATTCTTTCCTATGCTTGTCCAATACCATTTTTTGATGTTTTTTTATTTATTTTAATTGTTTAACACCCCTTTAAGATAATGCCCCACATCCCCACTACATCCATTTTAGAAAATGCTCCATTGCTGATTGAGCTGACACATGACGCAAAACGCCCAAGGGTGGGATGCTGACGACTACACATTGGAGTTTTTTGTGACAGAAAGTAAAATAAATCAGTTATTAAGATGAAGCTCTTGAGATTCTGTGAAACTGATTGCCAAAACCCTTGAGTTTAATTTCTAGATAATTTCAATAACACGTTAATATCCGTCATTCTTTACATTGTTATTAGTATCTCTTATCAAATTGTTTTGTTAGTTTTAAACAAATTGATTGAGATGCTATCAACAACGTTTATATACATATAAGAATTTCAAATATGTAGAGGAGCGTAATCATACTGTTATTATTAAAGACGATACTCGCTTAGACGTCAAGACAGTTGACTTACACTAAGCATGAAATGTGATTTGTACAATATATATAAAAAATTGGTCATCTTTTTAAAGTTGTTTGTGTAGTGCATAAGATGGCGTTTATACCGTATATTGGTATTCATGATCACAACTGGAATGTTACACTTGGTGCTGCTTTGTTGAGTTCGAAGACCAGTACTTAATCATTTAAGTGGTTATAATTCGGAGCGTTTAAAAAGTGTTTAGTTATCATGGTGTGCGCTTTAGTCAATCACCGTGTGCAATATGATAAAATGTAAGTGCTTTATGATACCGTATTGTAGGCCGTTAGGTCCCATTTACGCAACAACTATGATTTTAGACATTGTTAGGCCCCATTTACGCAACAACTATTATTTTAGACATTGTGACACTGTTTAGACTATTCTATTTTTGCGATGAATGTATAATGTAAATACTTTAATCTAACAGACAATAAAGGGTTGAATGACGTTTTTGAGTTGAGAGATGTAAAGACATATGCTTACCATAAATATGAGAATATGTTGTGTTTTTATGCATATATCATCAAGACGACAGATAATTACTTTAATTTTTGTAAAGTTTCTAACTCAAGCTTAATACTTGTTATATATCCATTGCAAAAATGACCATGAGACCAACATACATCAGAAGACATTTTTACAAATTTTGTGCTTGAGGAAAAAGCCGATAAGATGCTTACATGAGCTATTTTCTTTGATATTCAAAGCGAAATATAAGCTACTTTGACTCACTGTGTGAGCAAAGCATCGATTAAAAGAACTGTAAACGATATAACCAACAAAAACGAACCTAAATAACCAACCAAAACTCATAACTAGCGGTTTGGTTGTGTTTTTTAAATCAAAAGTTATGGTTCAGTTTCAGTTATGCCTCATTCCAAAACCAAACCGAACAACCAAAGCTATTCGACAAAACCTAATCTAACCACACCAAACTTGTTTGTAATGTTTGTTATTGGATTTATGACCCAAATTCATTATATAGGCCATAAGTTTTAGGCCCAAGTTCATTAATAAGTGGTTTATAAATATGATCAGTTTGTTTTGTTATAACATATTTTCCATGTATATAAGATAATTTCCTATAGAGCTTAGTTTTGATAACTTATTACTGATAGATTTATAGAGAAACAACTGAGATATCATACTCACAATTAAAACATAGATAAAAGTAAGATATAGAGAAAGTAACTATTTATTCAGGATGCATAAGAAATAACAACTTTAATTCTCGTTGCTTGTTACATTAGGATTGACTTATTTACCCTTCGAACCACCATGAAGCCCATCAAAGTATCCTTTTGGGTCACTCTCAAAACCAGCTCTTGAAATATATGTTCCCTCACCACCAGGAGCCTTCATCTAATCCGACCCTCCACCACTTTTACCACCGCCACAACCCCCTTTACGTAAACCAGTTCCTCCACCACCACCACCTTTGCCGCCACCGCCTCCACCATTACTACCTTTGCTGCCACCGCCACCGCCCTCCTTTGCCGCCACCCATTCTTAGTATGTTACTTTTTATGAACACTTTTATACTTTTTTGACAATAAATTGGTATGAATAAGGTATTCCACATTACAAGGTATTTATAGAGATTTTTTTGTTAGTAAAAGTAAATGAAATAAGTTGTAAAGAGCCCTTAGAGATTCCATAGGACTAGCCGACTAGTTACCAAAACCTCTTCAGTTTTCTGATTAATTTTTACAATAACAAATTAATATTCTGATGTTCAAAAATCAAAATGACCCATTGAGACATTAATTCTAGAATGGTTAATAGCTTAATTATATTTACATTCTTTGTTTTTAATATATATATATATATATTCAAACAAGATTATTTTTAGTTATAATTAGAACCAACCATATTGCAGCATATACGTACATGAAGTTATAACTATATAGTCTATACGATTGATAAAATATCATTATCAGTATATATATAACTATGAAAAATAATAATGGGACTTCAATCTTTCTTCAAATGTTAATTGGGTACAAGTTGCATAACTCCAGATATTTGATAAAATAGGTTTTCTATAGACTATAGTAATTAAGATGATAAAATATTTATAAACTTTGAAGCTTATAAGGAATGTATTCGACAATCTAATACCATCATATTTGAAGGAAGATGCTGACTCGTAAAGAAAACCCAGCCCAAAGGTATTGGTTATCAGTTTTCCCATCAGGTTCGGGTTTTCATGTCATCCTTAAGTGTTAAATGAGATGCATAACAAAACCAAATTGTGGTTTTAGAAAGCTTTTTCCCATTGGGTTCGGGTTCCTTGATTTAATATTTGATTAAATAAAAAAAATCATGTTTAAAAAATATATAAAATAATTGTTTTTAATTAAAAAAATTTAGCCTGATTAAATTAAACATAAAAGAGTTAAACCGAATTACATAACCTAATTAAAATATTACACAAACTTAAATATAAATTATATGACATACCTAAATTAAATATTACAAAAACCTAATTAAAACATTACTTAAAGATAACTAAACATAAAATAATAAATCCTAATTAAACACACACAGGGGCGCAGCTTTGTAGAGGCCCGGGGGTAAGGCGCCCAACCCTTTGAATTTTTTGCTCATAGTGCCCGGTGTGTAGTTTTTGTATAATTTTTTTAGGTATATACGTTTTCGACCCCCGGTCGAAAATCTCAAGCTTCGCCACCGAACACACAAAAGCCTTAATACATCATATCTCAGTCATCTAGGTTGGACTCTGGAGTTGACATGCTACGATCGCTATCACGACCGTCCGAAGAGCCTTTGGAAATATTAAGCAGTAACCGTTTGAAAAAAAAATAGCCATGTAACCTAAGGCCAGAATGTTGTCTGTTGAGAAGATAAACTCATTATTCTTTAATAGAATAATACTTCAGTAAATTTGGCTTTATTTAGAATTTAGTTCATTTTTAATCTAGGTTTATTCTGTAGAATGAAATTTCATCAATAAGAATTAATAATTAAATAAAATAAATAAAAAGAAGGAGTTTTTATGTCGCATTACCGAGGTCCTTGTTTCAAAAAAATACAATATTACTATACAACTTTACATTTTAAATATACCTGGAACCTCATAACACATGAACATTTCCATAGCTTTTGTTAAGCTCAGTTAAATAAAAAAAAAAAAAAATTATTTGCCATTTCTTTACAGGTGATTGTGGTATTATATGTTTTGGCTTGATACTTGACCGAGCTTGTTTTAACTTTTCATTGAAACAAAAGCTTATGACTAAATTTAAAACCCAATTAAAACTAGTAATATAATAGCTTATTTAGTTATGGCCAAATATGGAAGCCCATTTTATCATGTTCTTATTAACTTTTTTTATGTATAAGTTTATAATAGTTTTTTTACTAGCCTCTGAATTTTGAGTGCCAAATATTTATTCCTTAGTGTATGCAATTAACCTACATCATAAACTTACATATAATCACATATTTATAGAGACTCAATGCATGATTGACACGTTTCATTAAATATTAGATAACAATTAGTGGAATAAAGTACTAACCCTAGCCCTTTTTGCTTACAAAACCATCCCTTGAGATAATTAAATGACCCTACGATTTTCATATCCATCAGGTGAGTATATATTTTATTTTAATCTAAAAGTATTTTAACCTTTTCAATGGCATTAGTTTGATCACTAATTAGTGAAAACATCCTTTGAGAAACAGCTTGGATAAAAAACAAAGATAAAAAGAAGATATGAGAGAGTAAATATTTATTTAGAATATTAGAAAATGACAACTTTAACCCTTGTTACTTAAATCCATCAACAATAAGAATGACTCATTTTCCTTTAGAACTACCATGAAGACCACCAAAATACCCTTGTGGGTTGCTCTCAAAACCGGCCCTTGATATATATGCTCCCCCACCACCAGGAGCCTTCATCGACCCTCCACCACTGTTACCACCGCTACCACCTCCTTTACCACTTGACATGCTTCCTCCACTACCACCTTTGCCGCCCATTGCTCCGTCAACACCACTGCCTTTGCCACCACCCATATTAGTATGCCGTTTTTTTATCAACACTTGTAAACTTAGTTGAAAAGAAATTGGTATGAATAAGATACGCCATATTACAACGTATTTATACCGGAAATTTTATTACAGAATGTAAATGAAATCAATATTAATGAATTTAAGATCGAGCCTTTGAGATTCCATGAAACTATCTACCAAAACCCCTTGAGTTTTCTAAATCATATTTATAATAACAAATTAATTTTCTAATTAATAAACTTTTAATTAAAATAGCTAATGGCATAATTATATATACACTCTTGTTTGTTGTATTTTCGATTTAGTTTGTCAAAAATCAAAGATTTAATTTCTCTTTGGACATGACACGTTAAAAATATTATTGAACGTTGCGTAAATTGGTATTTTGATAAACTTGATTGCGGGAAAAAGGCTTTTTATATAGAAAAAAAATGTTTCTAATTACACATTTCTTGTGTAAACGAGACAAAAAAAATCAAATAAAGTAATGAATTTTGGATAAAAATATTATAAAGTATTAAGGTAACATCACAACAAAATTTGGTAAAAATATACACATACACATTATTCTAGAGTAAATCAAGTAAACTAAAGTATAAAAACTTAATCTAAAGCTTTTTGTGTGTCTTAGTAGGTCAATTTTTTTTATAAAAAACACTATTATGTAAATTTAAGACACCAATTTAAATCTATTAAAATGAATCTAGCTAAATGGATTTAGTATAATTAAAGAAAAGCAAAACCATGCATTTTTAAACCTCTTAAATAAAGTTGTATAGATGGAATAAGTATATGTATAATGGATTCAAGCCCTGTTTCACTTAGGATAATTATATTGGATGTTGTATGGATCATTTTATTGGCTATTGTATAGAGTTCACAGGCATATTAATACATCCCAGGCTCACATCGTTACTGCAATCACGTCCGAGCTTTGAAGGCCATGGGCGAAGCTTTACTGGGACGGGGACACATAGTGTTAATTTTACCGAAAATTTCTGAAAGATTATTTTTATAAAGTAAAATATTTGATTTTTAAGAGTCAGACCCTCACTGATTTGGATTTTGAGAGTCGGACCCTCACCGAGTTTTCGTTCAAGCCCCGTCACTGCTAAAGGCCCTTATGACACCCTTTCAGGGCGGTGTTTGGCATCCAGACCCTACCAATAGTTTTGCTATTTGTGGGATCTACTGGGTAAGGTTGTTGGTTGTTGGTTAAAGTAACTTAACTGCCTGCTGTTGATCATCAGTAGACTTGTTGATACCAAACTGAAAACTATATATAACTCGACTTGTTTACAACTCAAGCTAGCTCGTATATTTTTAATTATTGCCATGGCATTGGTTTGATAACTAATTATCGAATATATTTATTGAAAACAGCTTGGATATTATATTAACAATTAAAACATAGATAAAATGAAGATTAGAGAAAGTAAATATTTATTTAGGATAACTGGAACTCACAAGTTTAACCCTTGTTACATTAGAGTGACTCGTTTAACCTTATATAGCCCATCAAAATACCCTTTCGGGTTGCTTTAAAAACCAGCCCTTCACATATATATGCTCCATCACCTAGAGATGGGCATAAAAACCGGTTTCCGAACCCGAACCGGTAGAACCGAACTGGAACCGGTTCCAGTTCCTACCCGACATTAAGTAGAACCGGTTCCGGGTTCAAAATACCCGTTGGTTCCAACCCGGTTCCACAATTTTACCATTTGAATCGGGTAGTAACCGGTTCCTACCCGTACCCGGTTCCTACCCGTACCCGGTTCCATCAGTACCCGGAAATGCAGTTCTAGAAGGAACCGGTTATACCGTTAAAATGTTACCTTTGGAACCGATTATAGCCGAAAAAGTGGAGACTAACGATAGAAAGAAACACAAAAATAACAAACACAATAGAAAGAAACATTACACAAACTTTATTAAAACACCAAACCAAACGGGTTACATCAAACATTTGAAGAACCGGTGCCGGAACCTTCTCCCGTCTCATTTTTCTTTGCCTTCGTCACTGGGCAATGCCGCTCAGTGTGTTTCTTAAGGGTTGAGTTGGCTGCGGCCTTCATAAATTTTCCGCAAGCTTTGCATCTAGCCATCTCGTGGCTGTCGGACATTAAACAGAGATCAAAATTCTTCCATATAGCCGGGTTTCTTTTCGTCTCTAAGACAGTAACAACTTCTTCGTTGCATGCCATAGGTATTTTGCAAGATTTTTGAGAAGATGATTGAGTTTGTAAGTTGATGATGGTGAGTTTGTAAGTTGATGATGGTGAGTGTTAAGTTTTGAAATGGTAAGTAGGGAGGGGTTTATATAAAAAAAAACCGATTTCGACTGCCAGGAACCGGTTCCCAACGGTAACATTTTTTATCAGGAACCGGTTCTACGGTAACATTTTTATCAGGAACCGGTTCTAACGGTAACATTTTTATCAGGAACCGGTTCTGAACAGTAAAAGTCAGATTTTTCGACTGTCAGGAACCGGTTCTGAACAGTAAAAGTCAGGGTTTACTGTCAGGAACCGGTTCTGAACAGTAAAAGTCAGGTTTTTTACTATCAGGAACCGGTTCTGAACAGTAAAAAGTCGGGTTTTACTGTCAGGAACCGGTTCCACACCATACCCGGTTCCACACCATACCCGGTTCCATAATACCCGTACCCGGTTCTACACGGTTCCATATTCTTGGGTGTGAACCCGGGTAGGAACTGGACCCGGTTCCACACCATACCCGGTTCCAATGACATCCAAGCAGAACCGGTTCCGGGTTGGAACCGGTTCCGGGTAATAATAAAACCCAATTATGCCCATCTCTACCATCACCACCAGGAGCCTTCATGTAACCCGACCCTCCACCACTTTTACCACCGCTACGACCTCCTTTACCTAATCACCGCTACGACCACCTTTACCTAACCCGGTTCCTCCCCACCACCTTTTTTGCCTGCACCGCCTTTGCCACCACCCATGCTTGGTATGCTATTTTTCATGAACACTTGTAAAGTTGATAAGAAATTGATATGAATAAGGTATGTCACGTTACATGGTATTTATAGAGGATTTTTAATAAGTAATAACTAGAAGTAGATGAAATCAGTTATGCTAAGATTAGTGGCGTTTTCGACGGGGGGTCGAAAACGTATATACCCAAAAATTTCTATAGAACCAGGTGGTCGAAAACGTATATACCCAAAAATTTCTATACGAGAACTACATATATAATAATAGGGCATGTTTGGCAAAGCTTATTTACACCTCCTTATAACTTATTGACTTTTAAAAAAAACTAATAAGGAGATAAACTCCCAAAAAGTCACAAAATCCTGACTTATCAAACACCTTATCTCCTTATTAGCTTTTTCTAAAAGTCAATAAGTTATAAGGAGGTGTAAATAAGCTTTGCCAAACATGCCCATACTGAGTGAAAAGTTCGGGTGGTCGCCCAGTAGATGAAATCAGTTATGCTAAGATCAGTGGCGTTTTCGACGGGGGTCGAAAACGTATATACCCAAAAATTTCTATAGAACCAGGTGGTCGAAAACGTATATACCCAAAAATTTCTATACGAAAACTACATATATAATAATAGGACATGTTTGGCAAAGCTTATTTACACCTCCTTATAACTTATTGACTTTTAAAAAAAAACTAATAAGGAGATAAACTCCCAAAAAGTCACAAAATCCTGGCTTATCAAACACCTTATCTCCTTATTAGCTTTTTCTAAAAGTCAATAAGTTATAAGGAGGTGTAAATAAGCTTTGCCAAACATGCCCATACTGAGTGAAAAGTTCGGGACGTCGTTTTCGACGGGGGGTCGAAAACGTATATACCCAAAAATTTCTATAGAACCAGGTGGTCGAAAACGTATATACCCAAAAATTTCTATACGAAAACTACATATATAATAATAGGGCATGTTTGGCAAAGCTTATTTACACCTCCTTATAACTTATTGACTTTTAAAAAAAACTAATAAGGAGATAAACTCCCAAAAAGTCACAAAATCCTGACTTATCAAACACCTTATCTCCTTATTAGCTTTTTCTAAAAGTCAATAAGTTATAAGGAGGTGTAAATAAGCTTTGCCAAACATGCCCATACTGAGTGAAAAGTTCGGGTGGTCGCCCAGTAGATGAAATCAGTTATGCTAAGATCAGTGGCGTTTTCGACGGGGGGTCGAAAACGTATATACCCAAAAATTTCTATAGAACCAGGTGGTCGAAAACGTATATACCCAAAAATTTCTATACGAAAACTACATATATAATAATAGGACATGTTTGGCAAAGCTTATTTACACCTCCTTATAACTTATTGACTTTTAAAAAAAAACTAATAAGGAGATAAACTCCCAAAAAGTCACAAAATCCTGACTTATCAAACACCTTATCTCCTTATTAGCTTTTTCTAAAAGTCAATAAGTTATAAGGAGGTGTAAATAAGCTTTGCCAAACATGCCCATACTGAGTGAAAAGTTCGGGACGTCGCCCCCCCCCCCCCCCCCCCCCCCAACTAAGTTGCGCCCCTGGCTAAGATCGAGCCCTTAGATTCCATGAAACTAGACAACTAGTTACCGAGTTTTCTGGAGTTATTTCCACAATTACAAGTTAATCTTATGATTAATCAAAATGATCCATCAAGGCATAAACTACAAAATAGTTACAGCGTAATTATTTTACATTTTTTATTGTATATTCAAACAAGATTATTTTAGTAGTTTATTATGGCTCTTAATTGTTGTATATACAAACCCAATTGAAAGTATTTGGTTTTCAATTTTGTTCCAGTTTTACTGTCATCTAATAAATGATAAAAATCTCTAAAGCTGTTTTTCGAGTTTCAGAACATTGCGTTAACTTGAACAAGCATAATGGTAACTTACAATTGTCTGTTATAATGATACAAAACAATGTTTCTGGGTATGCTACATCATCTCTATATATTAAGTGCCTCTTTGACTTCACATGTCTATTATTAAACTTGTTTAACCTGAATATTTACAAGCTGTGACTGCGCAAAATTGCTCCAACTCTGCACAAAATATTCGTCAAAAAGTTCAAAAAAAAAAGGTTTGATGACCACCCCACATATAACTAGAGGTGTCATTTTCAACACATTTATGCCAGGGTATGCTTTCTCTAAAAGGTCGAACACGTAAAATAAATATAGCTTAAAAGAAACGGGTCAAATGGGTTGGAAGTGGTTTGAACTCAAAAGTGTAGTTTTAACGCATAAACTCCTAAATCATTTCCAAAAAATCAAACAAACAATTAAATAAATAAAAGAACTTACCAACTATTTATGCAAATTAACGATTGGGAAACATAGTGGAAGCTCACTTCTAATTCATAAAGATACCAAAAATATATAGATGTTTTTTTTTCATTTACGTATTGGAACTAGTAAATTGCCCCGCGCGTTGCCGCAGCGTTCTGAAAAAAATTTACGTCAAAACGTAAACACGTAAAATAAATATAGCTTAAAAGAAACGGGTCAAATGGGTTGGAAGTGGTTTGAACTCAAAAGTGTAGTTTTAACGCATAAACTCCTAAATCATTTCCAAAAAATCAAACAAACAATTAAATAAATAAAAGAACTTACCAACTATTTATGCAAATTAACGATTGGGAAACATAGTGGAAGCTCACTTCTAATTCATAAAGATACCAAAAATATATAGATGTTTTTTTTTCATTTACGTATTGGAACTAGTAAATTGCCCCGCGCGTTGCCGCAGCGTTCTGAAAAAAATTTACGTCAAAACGTAGACCAACTGAAAACGTACATAAAAATAAGCACGAAAACGTATTATATTTGACCCGAGTCACCCGACTCATTTCCGGAAAAAGAAATTACTTCAAAACATAGACCAACTGAAAACGTACATAACATAAGCACATATTATATTTGACCCGACTCATTTCCGGGAAAAATTTAAGTTGAAACGTAAATCAAGTTGAATTTATACCCACGTGTACATAAAAATAAACACGTAAACTCGATTAGGAAGTCTTTAGAAAGTCAAGGGTTGTAAGTGTCAATGCTAAAAGTTGAGGGGTAAAAGTATTCACAAAAGCTGGTAACTGTAATATAGTTAATTTCTAAATTGTCACACACTTGACCTCAAAAGTCAACCACAACTTAAAAGGAACGAAAATGTTTTAAGAGACTAACTTCAACTGAAATACCTGATCCCTGTATGTTGCTGACAAAACTCTGCTACTATACAACTTTACATTTTCAATATACATCCTGGAACCTCAGAACACCTGCACAATTCCACGCTTCTTGTTAAAGCTCGGCCAAATAAAAATAAAACATAAAAGATTGTTATTTGCCATTTTTACCGGTGATTGTGGCATTATATGTTCCGACTTGATATCAGGCCGAGTTTGTTTCAACTTTTCATTTGAGGCTTCTTTCTCTGCCTTCTTTTTTCCGCCTCTAATTGTTTGGCGTTTTCTTCATTTGCTTGATTGAACATTCTCACAAACTTCAGCAAAGTTGTAACAACTGAAAAGATAACGGTAATATAGAATGGTATAGAATGCAAGTCATATATACGTTATATTCCAAAATAATCAACATTTTAAATTAAATGTGATTTTATAAGTACCTTGCTCGTATGGGCAACGGGCTGGATCCTCACCAAAGTATATGATTAAAGCATCCACGTTTTTACCCTATAAAAACGTACGATCCTTCGCTTACAAAGTTAAGATTTTTAAACAAACTATTTGTATGTAAAAAGGAAAATACAAGACGTACAACACTAGAATACAGAGAAGCCAATGATCTTGCTTCACCTTCTGCCGAACAAAGGAACTCCTTCAAAGCCTACAAGTAGCAATTTCGACCCAATTATATATCGGCTGTTATGGGTTGTGTTTCATCTTTATCAGGTCAAATAAAACAGGTCATACGGGCATTCTTAGTTTCTTACCTTGCGGAAACTTTCAGACACAGGTCCGTCATTTTCAGACAGTGATAATTCCTGTCCAACTTTCTCTAATCCTTTGATAATAGCTTGCATTTCCTCTGCCAAGAATTTTAGTTGTATCTGGACACAGATGATCAATATAATCAAAACATAAAAGAGTCAACCATAGAGTAAAATGCCATTTTCGTCCATGAGGTTTGGCCAGTTCTGCGACTTTCGTCCAAAGGTTTGTTTTTTCGCATCTGGATCCAAAAGGTTTAAAAGCTTATTTTCATCTATAGCCCGTTACTCCATCCATTTTTCTCCGTTAAGTCATGGGTATTTCCGTCTTTTTAGTTAACTTAAAGGCCTTCGGTCTTTTGAGGGGTATTCGGTCTTTTTACATAAAGTGAAAAAGACATAATTGCCCTTTAAGTTAACAAAAAAGACGGCAATACCCCTGACTTAACGGAGAAAATGGATGGAGTTAACGAACCGGATGAAAATGGCAAGATTTCAAACCTTTTGGATCCAGATGCGAAAAAACAAACCTTCGGACGAAAGTCGCAAAACTGGCCAAACAGCAGGGACGAAAATGACATTTTACCCTCAATTATATTATAAAACTTGTGAAAAAATCCAACTAGCCGGATGAAAATGGCAAGATTACCTTTGCTGCAGGTTCCAAACTGCTTAGATCCTTTGAAAAATCAAGGACTTCAGGTAGTTTGTCCGCAAGCACCTACAAGCATCAATGAAATACTGATGACTTAGAGAAGAATCAACTTGAAGCTAAATCTGAAGATCATTTTAGCTTATTAACGGAAAGAAACGAGTACCTTACAGAGGTAATGCATGAGAGTCATTCTATTGTTCCTAGCTCGTGTATCTGCAAGTTTCAGGAGGCTATCTAACCTGAACCCGATTGCAGACCCTAAAACAATTTCAAATTATTATTACCACAAGTCTGAAAACAAAACCAATTTGCATCATAAAGAGAAGAGATGCATCTTCTAATAGCATGATAATAAGAATAATATACCGACCCCTTGCAGTCCCTTGGTTCAAAGCATTTCCCAACTGAAGAATCGTTTGCATGACTCTCTTTAGTTTACCAGAACTCCTGGTCTGATAGAAACACGTGAATTATGTAAGTTTTAATAGATAATATCATCATTGATTGCCTGCAAGATCAATGTATCATGAAGAAAACTTGAAACTTGCCTGTTCTACAGCCGAATTTACTATGTTTAAGCTCTTCCTAAGATCAGAAACCTATATGGAAACAAATCTAGACAGTTAGAATGTTAGATCAATGTCCAAACCTATAACACGCAGAGGATGCAAGTCAAAAAGTTATCATCTGACCTGTGCATTGAACTGTAACTTAAAAGAAAAAACTCTAAGCTTAGATTCTGTACGTGGAACTTTCATTAGCTCCAAGAAGAACTGTTCAAAATAAATAAAATGCATCCATCAAGTTTGGTTTAATTTGTAGATAACCTTCAAATTAACTTGTTCAAGTTGACAAAATGTGTTACAATTTACAAACCTGTTCACATTTGCCTAATTTATCCTTCTCTCCTTTATATCCCTGAGCACAAAAATCATTAGTTATAATGAATAAAAGCTCTGAGTGCATAACTTCACATAAACTGATCAAAGGGATCAAAAACACATCATTTCCTAGCATGGAGCAATCAAATTCCAAGGACTTAATTGACATATTCCCAATAGATCAGGGTTTATTCTGTCTTTTAACCTTTTAAAAAGCTCAACTAACAGTTTACCTGAAGCATCTCCATCTCCTCTTTTGTTGGATAGAACTTTATGAGGTTGTCCACTTGATCAGCATCCATTGCTGAATCTTCCAAAGCTAGAACATGATCCTGCAAGTGTCACAAACTAATCACTACTGGAAGACTGTCAAATCTTAATTAAAAATTATAATATAAATAGTTGACCGTACCATCAATTCATTCAATGGTATTTTGACTTTTGAAAGCATGATCTCACAGTTATAAGCCCTCCTGTGATCAATCTGCAACATGTGCAATCAATAAATCAACCTTTATGTGCAAAGAATTGCAAGGTCATCCCATTATTGAAACATTGAATATTCATGAATACGATGAAGAAGATAATATTTACCAGTTGTACTGTTTCAGGCTTATTAGTTACCGCTGCCCGAGATTTTGATTTTGCATACCCTTGTTCTGACTTTGGGTTTGCTGCTGAGAAAAGAGACTCAAGTTCTGATATGTCAATCTCTGGTGCCCTATATGCATGAACCATAAGTAACAAAGAAAAAAAGACGATCAAGAACCGGTTAGTGTGTGTGGGTGGGTGGGTGGGTGGGGGGTCATGCACTTTCAAAAGACAAAGGAAGGACAAGAAACTTACTTTGCAGCTTCACCAGATTTTTGTGTCTCAGCCCACAAGCTTCCTGATACGGCTCTTGTTAGCTTCAACCAATGCAAAGGCTTCAGCTTCTTAGACTGTTGGGCCTTTAAAGAACCTGCTTTTGACAAACTGCGTCCCTTCATCAAAGGTGGTGGCGGAGAAGGGGCTCCTGCAACGTGGGCGGCTCTTGGTGGGGGCGGGGGTGGGGCAACACCCTTGTTCACATTTCCTTTACCGGAAAACAGTGGAGGTGGCGGAGGCGGTGGACCTGAGGAAATCTGTGATGCAGGAGGCGGTGGCGGTGGTGGCAGCAGTGATACAACTCTTCCATCTGTACCTTCCCTTGCAGGACGAGGTGGAGGAGGAGGTGGTGGTGGTGGTGGTGGTGGAGAGGGACTAGCTTTCGTAACTGGTGGTGGTGGTGGGCCAGCCCTCATAACCGGTGGCGGCGGTGGTGGTGGAGGGGGACCAGCTCTCATAATTGGCGGTGGCGGTGGCGGTGGCGTGGCGGTGGAGGCGGACCAGCTCTCGTAATCGGTGGCGGCAGTGGTGGAGGACCAGCTCTCATAATCGGCGGCGGCGGTGGCGGTGGTGCGGTTGAGGTTGCCGTACTAACAGCTTGGTCCTTCAGTGGAAGGGTTGTGGGGCCCACTGTAGAAGCCAAGGATTGAGAAGGTTTAACGTTGTGATCTGTTTTTTTCCTTTTTTAACGAGCTACGATGAACGATAGAGGGCGAGGATGGTGACACGGTTAAATGACCTGTTGACAGAGATCCTGCAGGTTCAAGTGAAATACCTATTTTGTCCATCAACGGTGGAGTTTTCGGCTGTGTTGGAGTAGATGGTTCAACAGTAACTTCCTTAACGTCCTTTAACAATGGGCTATGAAGATGTGGCGTAAGTTTAACTTTAACCTTATTATCTGCAACTTCCTTTGATTTTTGGGAAAGGACAGGTGTCTTCACAGAAGAATTTGACGGTGACAATGGCGGTGATCTTGCAAAGTCATCAACCTTTGATGCGGCTATCTGATGGAGAACATTTAGGGCGGCATCACTTTTGGGGTCTAGCAAATCCACGCTGTGAAAAATCTCTTGAATTTTATCAAATGCTTCTATCGGGAGACCACCTTCCTCGATGCCAGTCAACTCTAACGGAACTGTAGAAGCTGCAGCATCTATATCTGAGAAAAGAAGCTTCACCCAAATATTGATTTGTTATAAATATTCATACGTCAATGTATATACACATGTATAGGGAATAAATTATGGTGAACATACCTCAGCCCTGAAGTCTTTGGGAAATAGATCTTTAGCATCCCAAAGTATGTCGATTTCATCCCGACTAAGCATTAGAATATTGGACCGAATAAATGCTGTGTTGAACATGGCACGATACATCATCTTTTCCCGAACCAGATCATTATGTAAGCTGATACACTCTAGCACAATGTCACCTTGAACTCGGCAATTGATATCAATTTTAATCAGTTCACATTCTGCCTGCAACAAGTTATATGATGTATTAGGTTTAAATTACAGGACCATTCATTATAATAAACTCCATTTAGAACATCATTAAAATATGCTAAATCCATAAGAGGTAATGAAAGTATAATGGATTCAGATGATGAGGTACAAACAAATAAAAATGAATATCAAGATAATCGACAGGATAGCAAACATAAATTACTTAATCAGGGTCTAGAATAGATGCAACAAAAATCTTGCCTGTTTGTGGTATCGGACGTTCTTGCTCTTCTTCGGTGTTGAAAACAGAAGTTTGGAAGTTTTATCACCAGAAGCGATAGGATCTCGACCATAAATCCTGAAAATAGGGCAGCAACCACCGTGTCCATCAAAATCAGGAATCGCGCGCATTATCACACAGTCCAAAATTAGTGCCCGGTCCGATGGAGGCCATTCTGAAGCCACATTTCTTCTTGATACGTATTGTAAATACCTTAACTGAGAAGGTAAAGGATTTAAAGGGGACAAAAACTGTAACAGTTCATGAGGAGCTTGCTTATAAACCATATCTAACGTCTTGTAATCCCCAGTGTAATGTTTTCGGTAAATCAAGAGTGCAGCCAACATGTAAGCTAAAACGGGCCAACCACCCCGCTCGCAGTGCATCAGGAGAATATTTTGTTGCCCAAGTGATAGCCAGCTTTCACTTGATCTTAGAAAATGGTGGATAACCTCCATTGGGAGTAATGGGCAACCTTCGTATTGTCTAGGGTAGTCCATAATGGTTAGGTCGTAATCTGACAAAGCAGATGCAATCTGGCTCGATTCTTTCTCACCGAAATTGAAAATCAAGATGGAAGCGTCGGGGTAATGGTCCTTAAGCTGAGTAATCGTGTTTCCCACGTAATTTTTATAATCTTCTTGGTCCAAAGCATCAGTAGTGAGACAGCAGTCAAAGACTAAATGCACATAAAATACATACAACAACAGGGTGTTAATAAAAGATAATTACATCCAGTAAACACTCCAAGAAATAATGTATTAAGTGGTGTCCGTATTACAAGAAAAGTAAATTAAGAACAAGCGCCCTCCCTACACCAAGACGCTATATCATCTATTCATATTCTTGTTTTGTCAATAGAAACCCTGATAACACTCTTATAATAATGTAAATCTCAGATCTAGGGAGTAATGGTTGTAGTATGTATACATTTAACGCCTCATCTCTAACTTAACTGAACACGCATTGCTAGCACACACACGATGATCAACAGCAGCAAGTATCAGTAGTGAGACAGTAGTCCAAGACTAAATGCACATCAAGTACATGAAACAACGGGTTGTTAACAAAAGATAATTGCATCCAGTAAACATTTCAACAAAAAACGTATAAAATGCCATCGGTATTACAAAAAAGTAAATTAAGTACAAGTTCCCTCTCTACATCGCGATGCTATATCACATGTAACATGTTCATATCCTTATTTTTAGAACCCTAGTAACATTCTACCATAATGTAAATCTCAAATCTACAGGGCTAACGGCTGTAGTATGTATACATCTAACACCTCATCTCTAACTTAACCAAACACGCATTGCTAGCACACAAAATTATCAATAGCAGCCAGTGTATATCTATCTAAGAGACTAAGACTCTTAAGTTATTTAAAAAATAGAAACAATCAATTGGTCAAAATGTATCAAATTCATATTTCCAGTGTTTGATTTTAAAATCACACAAAGCTTACACACACCTATCAACTCTAAACAGTTCCAGCTGAAACATTCAAACATCTAGCTGTGACCTAATTCTACTATCCAAATAAATCAAGTCAAACCGTGCAACCAGACAGTCATAAAACTCGATACGGAATCAATCTACAACAACAACAACAACTAATTGCACATATTTGCAATGTTTGATTTTAAAATCACACAAAACTTACACACCTATCAACACCAAACAGTTCCAGCTGAAACATTCAAACATCTACTTATGACCTAATCCAAACAAATCAAAGTCAAACCGTGCAATCAGACAGTCATAAAACAGTCATAAAACTCGATACGGAACTACAAACATACTGAATCAATCTACAACAACAACTAACATAATAATTTGCATCAACGAATACGAATTCAAAAACGGAAGAATGACGAAACAAACTACCGTAAACTCGTTCGGAGATCTCAACAAGTCCATCAGGCGGCTGCTTGTAGAACAGCTTCCGCAACAATGCCATATGAGCTAATCAATGGTTCCGAAACCCTAGAAAACGGTGAAACTAGCTATGTGTCGGTTAAATCAGGTAACAGGTGGCTATAAGGTGGAGGATTAAGGAGGTTTGCGTCTGGTGAATCTATCTATGGCGGTTGAATTAGTGTGAGGTGGTGTTGTTGATTCAATAAGAATAATAGTTGTGATTTGAGTCTTGAAAGTGAAGAAAAGGTGGAAGTTATCTCTGTTGGAAGCAGGTTAAAGAAGGAAGGAGAGTTACAGTTACACATAAGGTGATGACGTGTTTAGCACTGTTGGTTGACAGGAAGAAGATTGAGACTGTTCCGGACTCCGGTCCTACCCACGTCCATATCCAAAAAGCCCACATGGAAAACGTCGGTTCTAATTGGGCCTGAACATATAGCGTCAAAGTTCATCCCTGTTTAGCAGAAATGTTCAGAGTTTAGCAGAGAAGTTTGGTCTATTTCCTAGTCAAAATGTCGTATTTGATTGTCTTTGAACTTCTCATGCTCAGGATTTTCTGACAGTCATTCCCATTGAAGGCCTCGGCCAACACATGTCAGCTGTGGAGTACCGGACAATTCTCAAGTACCAGCTAATGATCTCTCAGTTTCCGGTTGATGAGCTTTGTCCAGTTTGCCGAAAGGTTTGTTTAGATACCTTTGGTGAGCATGCGGTCCATTGCAAGGAGTTGCCTGGGTTTAAATACAGACATGATTTGGTTAGGGATATTCTTTGCGATATTCTAAAGCGGGCTGGGATTTCGGCGAAAAAAGAGGCTCCGGTGAACTTTCTGTCGGATCCGCTTGATGGGAGGTCTACTCTTCGGCCAGCCGATATTCTTGTGTTTGGGTAGGCAGGGGAAAACACGTTTGTGTGGACCTTACAAGAGTGTCCCCTCTTGTGGGGCTCAGAGATAGTGGGTTTGTTGGTGGCCAGGCTGCATTGAAGGGGATCAGGCAAAGTCGCTAAACACGAGAAAGCTTGTTTGGAAAATCAACATGTGTTTATACCGTTTGCTTTTGATACATTTGGTTCCCTAGCCCTGGAGGCCGTGGAATTCTTAAACAGAGTTCAGCGGGTCGTTAATAGTAATCTCTCGATTCCCAAGAGTTGATTCGTGTTTAGTATGATAGGTTTTGCAATTCAAAAGGGGGTTGCGGCGTAACTTGTTGCCCGTTTACCTGTCATTTGCTTGTAATTTGTTGTTTTGGCGTTTTAATGAGAAAGTTAATGAATTATCGTAAAAAAATATAACAAAATTAGTATTAGTACTCTCGTTGCGACACCCATAGAACCGTGAAAGAAACTAGCGTGCGCGGCGAAGTTGAAGAGGGCATTGACAGCATACTTAACTTTATATAAAAAAATTAAAATTTGGCCGTTGAAACAGTGTTCCGTGGGGTAAGGCCGTTAATAATATTGGAAACCTTATATCAAAAAACAAAACCATTAAAAAATTAATGTCAAAACATTGATAAAAATAAACATGTCGCAATGAAAACATAATCAAACAGTTAAAATATTAAGGTATTGTATTTTAAAAGTTGTAGGAAGAAACAACAACATACCCGGTAGAATTTTACTCATAGCGGGGCTAATGGTAGGGTCTGGGGATAGTGAGATGTAGACAATCCTTATCTCATTTCCAAGGGATAGAGAGATGGACACCCGGCTCGAAAGTCATGGCCACACAAAAGAAGTTAAAGTAATATGTACATAGCTACTAAAAAACTATACTTTTTTCTGAAACATTTAACATCATCAACAAGTACTACATCAACCAGACGCATAAACAAGCGATAACATGCAAAGACCATCAAAAACAACACTAAATAAAAACTTCAAAATATCTATAAATAAATAGATAAATAAAAGAAACTATAGTAAATCAATAGCTTTAATCAACTTTGAGGGCTTGTACGTTTTTGTTTCTATAACTTGTATATCATGAAGCACAACTTCGTTTTAATGACATTTATTCTGAAACGTAAATAAAAATAAGCACGTGACAATGATATATTAAGATTTAAAAAAAAAGTTGTAAGATAAACAAAATATGAAGGGAAAAACGTATAGAATTTAAAGTGTAGATTTAGCAAACAAAATAGATACGTCAATAGTTTTATTGTGTGGATTAGAAAAGGTAAAAAGTAAACTTGCAACTTTTAGACCTGCGGTAACTTACCGACATTCACAAAACAAAACAAAACAAATCAAGTACATTCAATTTTTATTAATCATACTAGTGGGTTTTCACCCGCGTGATACGGTGGAGATGACGAATAAAACACAATTCTAAACAAATACGGGGCAAATGTAGATAGTAACGCAAACAGTTGGTTGTATAATAGTTTTAATCTATTTATGTTTTGCTTCATGTCATAACATGTATACAACTTTAATCTATTTATTCGAGTTCTTGTTTTGCTTTATAAACATGTACAATCAACACTGATAACAGTGTACGTAATAGTTGCATCTAATCTATTATTTTTGAGCTATTGTTTTGCTTCGTAACATGTATACAACTCATCAATTGCACCTGCAACTTCGACTGAGTTTGACAAATAGTTGCAACTTTCTCGGTCGATTTTGCAATTTTTCTGTTGATCCGTTGATTGTAGGCGATGACTTCGTCTACCATCTTTTTTGTAGGCACCGGAGGAGTTGCATTTCGCTTACACTTGACATTCTACGCACTAGATTAGGGTTTGCAATTCAGAAGGGAGTTGCGGCGCAACTTGTTGCCCGTCTACCTTCTGTTTTGATGTAACTTGACAAGTTTTTTTTATGATGTGAAATGACTTTGGAAATTTTACAGAAATATTACGTTTTGAGTTCAACCTAACATGAGACTCATAAAAAGATAGATGATGTGGCTACAAATAAAACATCTGCTATACCATAACAATAACCATTAGTCGTCATTTATAATCATTGCCCCAGAGTGAGTCACCCTATAAATGCATAAGGCATAGGAAAAAAGTGGCTATAGTGGATGAACCCATAAACGTTGTTTATGTCACTTTGCGTTAAACTTTAAAATATAAGAAAATAAAGGGCTATAACACGTGTTTCTCTATGGCTTAGAACAAAAACCCAGTCAATACATGACCCTAAAAACAAAATTCTAGAAAACACGTCACAAATTCATTACTTTAACGACGTCTAGTTGTTCAAAGTATTAAATCTTTAATATATAGTATAATTACTAACATATAGCATACAACAAACAAATCTTGAAAATGAAAATAGCACAACACCAAAAGGTGTCATCAAGGAGACTCGGTTCCACATAATAAAAACACACAAAGAGGTTGTACATAATGCGTTAGCACGTTATGCAAAAAGCTAACCATGTTTCACAACCCAAGTTTCCAAAAAAAGATTGCAAGCGTTAATTACATCAACAGTGATTAACTAAACCAACTTTGACACATAGTAAGAATAAGTTTAGACTCAAAATCAAGGAGGCAATATATCTGGATGCTTTTGTAAAACCATCTCAGTTGCTAATTCTAGACACTCATCATCATTGCCGGTTATCACTTAGATCAGATGCAACAAAGGGAACTCGCAGTCTCAGATACACATCATTGCCTTGTATAGTTAATTAACAAAGTTGTTAACAGTTGAGCCTCGCACAACCATCATAGACTCTCAAAGGTTACAAATTTTCAAAATTATTGATCTAAAACAATAAAACCTATATGAAAATTCATCAAAGGAAACAACAACCCCCCCCCCCCCCCCCCCCCCAATAACCTAAGATTTACAAAAATAACCATAAATAATTCAAAAGTCCCATTATCGAACATCTCATGTGCACAGTTTCTAAGCCAACTCATGTTTGAAATAAAAGGTTCAAACTACCATCACTGCCTCATGATTTTTTAAAAATAAAATCAGATGTAACTCATAAGCAAGAGCTTGAAAAACCCCAAAAAACGAAATGTGGCAAGAAAGGAACAAATTACACCGTGAAAGCCCAAATCCAAAAACCTTAGGTGAACAAACATCACCGTCATTGACTCATAACTCGAATACAACCCAATGTGCAAGTCGTAAACATAGATGAACACAACAGGAATTAACTAGTTCGTTCTGGCAACATAAAGAAAACCACAAACTGACCACAATTGGTAGAGAACAAAATGAGAGAGTGAGACAGAACGACAAAGGGTTGGGTTTTAAAAACCCTTTTTGATATCGACAAAACACGTAGGTTAAAATACATTAAACGTGTATATAAATACTATCTAAGATGGATGATATCATTATTTTGACCAAGGACGATTTATATATAATATAATATAACAAGCTAGAGCATTTTAACTTTGAATGTCACTGTTTAGTAATTGTAAGACTATCTCTATAGGTGCTCTAAACGTCTAAATCATTCATATACCTCTAAATGGATAGAAAAAGAAACGTGTGATTCAAAAGACAAAAACACACGAATTCATTTGTGCAAAAACTCAACTTAGGAACATGATTCACTTGTCCAAAACACTAAAACTCAATCTATATATTGTTGAATTCAGAGCCGGCCCTGAAGATTTAAGTACCCTGTACGAGCCTGATAAAAAGGCCCATAGGCCGTAACGTATTAAATTATATAAACTATTTTTTTAAATGTTATTATTTATTAGATTAATGGATCAATATTAGGCATTTTACATTTGAGCTACGCTTTACAGATAAATATTACCGGTATTTCTTTGGGTTTTAAGTTTTTATATATCAGGTCAAAAGTATATTAATAAAAGCAAAATTAACCAAAATGCAAACACAAAGTGTTAATGATGAGAATTCTTTGAACAAAAAGTTACATGAGAACTCTTCTTATTTTCATTTTCTTTAGAAATAGACTGTTAATAAATGAAGGTTCCAACTTTTTTTTACGACAAGGAACGACGTGCCAACCATCGTGACACCGGGCGTTGTGGCCAAGGTCAACTACTCGACGTCCGCCGGCCCCTTGACTCTCCCAGGTGCTCGGAAACCCGACCACCACCCGCCCGAAAGCACGACAGTGGAATAATCGGTAAAACCTCGCCTCCCATCCAAGACGAATCGGCGCCACCCGTATTCGCCATTCACCTGAATGCCACAGAAAATAATGAGGAAAGTTAGAGTCGAACCTGAATCACAAGGAACACCTGGATGACGCAGAAAATAATAGGTAAAACTTTTTATTTTCATTTTCTTTAGAAAGGGATTGTTAATAAATGAAGGTTCCAACATATGACACGTATTGTTATTTTATTAATAGGAAAAGCAACAAATGAGAGGTTTTATATTGTTACCTGTGTTTATCCAATTAAATTAACAAAATAACATATGGCCACTGGCTAGTGAATTAGCATCCTTCAGTTTTTGTGTAAAGTTCAACTTAAAATGTATGTATATATATATAAAAAAAATGTTTCTCAAATTTAGTGCCCTCGAAAAGAAGGCCTCGGCCGGAGGTGCGACTCGCTCACCCCTAGGGCCGGCCCTGGTTGAATTGGGCCACGTAGTTTATTATCGTATGAAATTGCAATGTTTAAACAACGCATAACTGTGATTTGCAATAGTAAAATGACCAATTTGTTTTGAAAACAAGCATTATATACTTGACATTATTCAATGTCAGCATGTATCAGTTTGCGTAATATGATGACAAAAGATAAATGTAAATATGTAACAGTAAATCAACTATTAAAGATAAATATTAAACGAAAAAAATGTTTACAATAACTACATATACGTAATTTTCTTAACTCCAGAAGAAATTTAGAGATACATGGTGAAATTCATAGTACTCTTTATGAGGTTTAGTTTGTTTGTCTGTTGTTTCTCGAGATGAGGGTCTTTCTGAAAGCAGCATCCTTAGTTTAAAAAAGCGCGCCTGAGGCGCGCTTAGCCGCGAGGCACAACAAGGCGCAGGTCATTGGGCTTTTGGGCCTGAGGCGCGCGCCTCATGTACCTGAGGCGTTTTTACTGCATAAAAATGTTGTACATTGGATTTTTGACTTGTACATGTAAGTAAAATGACATAAAAGCCTTATTTATAGCTATATTTTGGTTAAAGAAAGCTATTTTGGTTAAAAGAAGCGAAAAATCTATGGGATATGTATGACATATATAAAAAAAAATATGTAAACACCTTGCGCTTCGGGTATGAAAAGTCCACCGCGTTTGTGCTTCGCGCCTCAATTTTAGACCTCGCGCTTTTGTGCGCCTATCGCTTTGTTAAACCAAGGCAGCATCTCTGTTCCCAGATATAAATGTAAGGTTTGTTTTCACCCTTCTCAAATCCTATCAATAACTTTGTTATTTTTAGGATTTACTAATTACGATTATTGTTGTTTATAATACTCTTAAGTTGTATATGTTATTATTTTTTATTCTAGTATATTAGTTTTATCATTTATGTGTTCAATATTATCGACTGAGCAAATTGTTGATTGTCAACTTGGAAAATTGATGTCGATTGCCTTTTGTGTACCTCACAAAACATATGTGTTGTCTTTTTATGTGTTGTTTGTGTTAGTGGTGTTTTGTTTGTTTTGTGTTGTAGCTAGTGTCCCGTTGGGATTTCTTTTTAATTTAAATATTCGTTGATTTAAAAAAATATATCCATCAATCGTGAGTATATTTAGTTACGAATCAACTATTTATCTCAAGTTAATTACTCTTCACATCATTAAGTATCAACAAGAAAAAAACAAGACAATATTAAAAAAATTACAATATAACAACTAAGGAGCTGTTTGCAAATTCTGAATGGGTAAGTGCTGAACCAGTAAAAGATCTGAACTATTAACTGTTAAATCAGTAAGAGGTCTGAACTATTAAGAACCAGTATAATACTTAACCATTCAGAGATAAATGTCTGACCAATTCAGATAAGATGTCTTAACAATTCACACTTAGTATAATGTTTGACTATTTAGACATCTGCTTGTAAAACAAATAGTCTGAACTATTAAATGTTAAACCAGTAAGAGTTCTGAACTATTAATAGCAGCTAAAACAAACAACTCATATTTTTTAGAGTAAACTTCCATTTTGCTCCCTATGGTTTGATCACTTTAATGGTTTTGCCTCAATCCTTTAAAAATAGCCAGTTTACTTCCTGATATATGAAGCCTTTCATGATTTCACTCCCCGCCTCTAACTCCATCCAAATTGTTTATTAACTGAAAGGGTATTTTGGTAACTTCAAATATAAAACTAAGGGTATTATGGTAATTCAATAAATATTTATTTAAATTGATTTTTTAAAATCCATTATTAATTCCTTATAATAATATATCTATTTTATTGATATTTAATATAAATAAAATATATAAATATATAATCATTATCTAAACTCTCAATCTCTAGCCCCTCTCTCTCCCCCCCAAATCGTATTCTTAGCAGACCAGCCCCAACCCCCACCACCACCACAACTCCACCGGCCGACCACCCCCACCCACCTTACACTCTCTCTTGATGGTAACCCTCACCTCTATCGCAGCATGTCAACACCTACTCATCTCAGATCTGAAATCACTTCCAAAAATCAGATCTGAAATCACTTTCAAAAATCAGATCTGAAATCAAACTATCAGATTTGCACGTCGGCGGGTGATGATGGTGGCGGCATGGTGGTGGGTTTGAATGGGAGAGATAGAAACATGAAACTGGGTTTAAGTTATGGGTTTTTTTTACTAAAACCCACCTTTTTGGTTCATATCCATATTTTTATCTTGTTTTGTTGATGTGGTGGCAAGTGACAGCGGAGGATGATGTTTATACTTATGGTTGTTGATAGCGGCGGAAGTGGTGTGGTGACGATAGCGGCGGAAGTGGTGGGTGAGAAGGTATAGAGAGAGAGAAGGGGTGGGGAAGGGGAGGGGTGGTGGTAAGGTCCGGTGGCTATGGTGATAATGGCAACAGAGGGAGGGGAGGGGGGTTGTTGGTGATGAAAGATGATGTTCATAAGATTTGATTTTCTTTTTTTGAATGAACTGATGGTTTGAGAGGATACATAAAAGACAAAAATAAATGTAAGGATTTAATGATTTAATAAATTAACTAAAATTGAATTTAGGAATTAATAACAAATAATTTAATAGTTAGATTTATAAAATTACTGAAATGCCCTTTCAGTTAAGGAATACTTTGGATGGAGTTAGAGGCGGGGAGTGAAATCATGAAAGGCTTCATAGAATAGGGAGTAAACTGGCTATTTTTAAAGGATTGGAGCAAAACCATTAAAGTGACCAAACCATAGGGAGCAAAACGAAAGTTTACTTTTTTTTTTTTTTTTAAATAATAATAAGGGTTAAGTTATTATACAAAGGGGCTGTTTGATAGCCTCTTAATGATTCCATTAAATGATACCTCTGAATCGAATAGAGTTAAGAGCGTTTGGTTCGCTGTAATAAAAGATCTTATGATTCAGTACGCCTCTGAATCGCTCAGTTGTGAAACATCGCTGAATGAAAACATTGCCCTGATTACCCCTCTGCTCTTCTTGCTATCCCTCACACCATCTTCTCCTCTGCTCTTCTCGCTATCTATGCACACAACCAACATCGTCACTCGATTTCTGTGCAATTCCGAGCACAACTAGGTACGATTTCTGTTTCCCTAATCAATGAATGTTCTTCTGTTTCCGTACTCTCGTCAATTTCTGCTCTTTTGGTTCGAACAGGTGGGCTGTGAACGAATTAGGGTTTCAGATTCAACCATGTTAGGTTGTGAACGAAATAGGGTTTTGAATGGTTAGGCTTGGAAGCTGTTTGACTGTGTATGCTTGTTTGTTTAATTTTGTTAGATTTCTTGATTAATTTGTTTACCTTTTGAATTCTGGTTCATAATATTCACATAACAAATGCTCTGTTTTTACTTGCCTTTTAATCTTCTTCCCATATGATTATAATTAATAATATATATATATATATATATATATATAAAGCTTCAATCTTGTTAGGTTAGTTCATATTTATGTTTCATTGATCCTAATTTCCCTTTTACTTTTAATGACAGATTTGATTTTAGCCTAATGAATCTTCATCACAGTATGTCTTCACCCTTATCTTGATCTAATCGACTGTTTTGTGTCTCTTTTTATGATTACGGATGCATTTTCTTAGATTGGATTGAATTATGTAATGTGTATATATATATATATATATATATATATATATATATATATATATATATATATATATATTATAAAGCTTCAATCTTGTTAGGTTAGTTCATATTTATGTTTCATTGATCCTAATTTCCCTTTTACTTTTAATGACAGATTTGATTTTAGCCTAATGAATCTTCATCACAGTATGTCTTCACCCTTATCTTGATCTAATCGACTGTTTTGTGTCTCTTTTTATGATTACGGATGCATTTTCTTAGATTGGATTGAATTATGTAATGTATTTAGATACAAAATATTTTAAATTACTAGTTGTTGTGCATGCTAAATTGCTCATTTGTTATTGTTTTAGCGTAATGAATCTTGACCATAGTATGTATTTGCCCTTTTGGGACTTTTGTGGTTGCAGGTAGGGTAGTAAAATGAAGTTGTGAAGCTTCATGATTGCTCACAACAACTTTTTCCACCATTAACAGGTAATGGTCTAGTTTGTCAAGCGCTACAATATTCTATTCTATTGTCTATTATAACTCAACTTTAACAACGAATCGGCCATAGGAATTAATAAAAATTAAAACTGTTGGTACATGGTTATATGTCTCAAACCTCCTACCATGGAATTGTTGGCCCTTTAGCTATACAAATTTGGTTGTTCTTGCTTTGATCGAGCCAAGCCGAGCTGGCTCGGTTTAAATCAGGCCGAGCTTAATCTTAAATATTCAGCTCGATTTTTATTTCGAGCTCGAGCAAAGGCAACTCGTTTTAGGTTCTAGCGGAGCTCGGGCTCGCTCTGGTTCTGCTCAGTGCGTTAACAGTCTTACGAGGGTTCAATTCTTTTTACTGTTTGAAAATTTCTTTAAAAAATCTGAACAATTGCAAGCTTTTTATATGAGTATAATTGTCTCAAAACCAATTATTAATTTTGCATATGTTAATTGGCTAATGTTCATTGGGCTTTGTAGGTAAGAAATGTAAGCTGGGTATTTGGGTATGCAATAGGAATCAAAGTGGAATGTAGCACAAAGCATCAAAATTAGTGAAGATCTTGTGGCTGCTACTAAGCTTCAGCTGCATTTTCTTGCTATGAAGACCAGGCCTTGCATTTGGCCATCTACAGGTAAATCATAGAGTAAGATTTTGTTTGTAAATGCCTGTTTGATTAATCATTTATCTCATGTAAGATACAAATCTCATCGTGAAGAATTATATTGCATCCTCCGTTGAAGAAATCCCAAGAAACGGGACAGAAATAGAAGAATTCTTGAAGAATTATATTGTATCCTCTGTTGAAGAAATCCAAAGAAACGGAACAGAAGAAATATGGAACACCACGTATCCGGACAAGCTCTATGATATCAACTCGACACTTTTTAGATTATTTTTAATTATCTTGGTTGAAAACTTTTAGATGATTTATATATTTGATTAATTAAAAATATTTTCTTATGATGTTCGATTGGATAATTTGGATTTTTTTAGTAAATTTTTTGATTGGATAATTTGGATTTTTTATGATGCTTTGTATCTTCTTTTATAATTTTTTATCATTTAGTACAGTTATTCAAAACTCTGACCAAACAAATGTATTTCATTTAACACAAAATAGTTAAGAGGGGTAAAATGACCATTTTACACAGTCATTTAGATATCCAATCAAACAACACTTATTGGTTCAGCACTTATTGATTAAGAGTTCCTTAACCATTCAGACCTCTTACTGGTTCAGTACTTATTGGTTCAGAGGTTGCAAACAGCCCCAAAGACTTCTAATTGTAAGAAGTGTAAGAAGCCACCAGAGAGTGACAAGTGTCCTATGAGGATTCAAGTGGGAAGAGTAATTTTATTTACAAGAGGAGAGAGAGTAGGCACATGCAAGTCACATGCTATTTCCCCTCCAATTTTTAAACGTCCGTAACTTTTTTATACATCATTTGTTTTAAAAAAAAATTATACTATAAAATCAAACGTTTTTTTATCTTTAATATGAGTACCATATTGTTATATTTTTCAAAAAAATATTCAAAAACCCAGTTGTGTATGACACAATGGACCTGACGTAAAACACAATGTAAAGTAGAGTAAAAATACAATCAATGACAACAGATAAAGACACAATGGACAATAGATTAAAACACAATGACCATGACCTTGACCTATAACACAATGGCTATAATGTATAACACAATAAATATCAAACTAAATAAAATCACAATTGATGACAACATATAAAAGACACAATTGATAACAGATAAAAGACACGATGGAGAGCATATAAAGACACAATAGAAAACAAACTAAAAACACAATACACAACAAACTAAAACACAATGGATAACAAATTAAATACAATGGAAAACAAACTAAAAACATAATACACAACAAACTAAAACACAAGTAACAAGAAACTAAAACAAATGGATAACAAATTAAACACAATGACCTGAACAAATAATGCAATTTATAGAAAACTCAGATATAACATCATCTTCATTGTGTCATATATTGTGTTATAGGTTCTTATAAAACATACACATGCAAAAACCCGAAAACCTAAACCTCCCACCCCCCCCCCCCCCCCCCAAAAAAAAAAAAAAAAACCATAACACCTCCAACCCAAACTAAAATGCTAAATGATAAAAACTAAAAACTAAACCCCCCAAAAACCTAAACACCTCCTCACCCCCCCCCCCCCCCCAAAAAAAAAAAAAAAACCTAACACCCCTCACCCCACCCTAAGACCCAGTTAAAAGACACAATGACGTGAACCTTTAACACAATGCAAAAAAAATCATAAAATGAAAATTTAAATTTATTTTGTATGACAATATGATGCTCATATTAAAGATAAAAAAATGTTCGTTATTATGGTGAAGTTTAAAAAAAATGTCGTATGAAAAAGTTATGGACGTTTTAAATCAATGGGGGAATTGGCATGTGCCTTGCATAGTTGCATGTGGAGAGAGAAAATCAATAAATATTGGATTCCTTTTATCCCTTTCATTCTTTTTTTTCTTTGAGATTAATCTCAACCCTCCAAATCTAAGATTAATGGACCAGAATCCTTCTTACCCTTTCTTACAATAAGAGTCCTTTATATTTGATCATTTCTTAATAATAATAATAATGTACATGTATAATCGCAAAACATGAAAGACAACACAATACAGGGACTAGACGCCAGTGAGGTAGTGGTTGGGTAAAACTTGGTGTTCCTTATGATCTAGGTTCGACTTTCACTCTCTCCATTATTTTCTGCGGCATCCAGGTGAAGGGCGTATACGAGTGACGCCGTTCGTCTTGGATGGGAGGCAAGGGTTTTACCGATTATTTCACTGTCGTGCCTTCGGACGGGTGGATGTCAGGTTTCCATGCATCTGGGAGAGCCAAGAGACTGGTGACGGTCGAGTAGTTGACCTTGGCCACAACGCCTGATATCTCGGTGGTTGACGTGTTGTTTATCCGTTCAAAAAAAAATACATATATATAGGGACTAGACATGTAAAGTTTACTTGGTACGTATCTAACGAACCAGGGGACCGAAACGAATCCTATACAATATCCACAGGCGTAAAACAGGGTTTACGCGTTTGTCATATAAAACCCCACTGGAATCGGCATTATACGGTTCTCTTTTGAGCGCCACACCCTCCTTTATCCTCTGCTTCCAATGGCTTGCACACTCCCTCATTCTGCAATTCTTCTCAAGGTAACTCAATATCTATCATCGAATTGGTTCAATTCAGCTATAGCTTCAACATTCGTGTGTCAATTTCATTTAGGGTAACCTGTACAAGCCAATTCATCGGCAGAGATACGTGTCGTTGTATCCAACAGGTACGAATAACGAATCCGTCCTAACAGATAAGTTTGTTTCGTTTGGAGAATTAGGGTTTTGAAATTTGAATTTTTGATGTTTTGTTGCACATTATCTCTGTTCGTGGTGAAGTTTGTTCAAAGCAATTAGGTAATTAACTAATTATATATTCATATCAAGTTTTCATGGATTTGTTTACCCATAAGCTGACCTGCATTTTGCTCATTATAAATATAGACACTAATTCCACCACATAAAGTTGTTATTGTTCATATTTCATCACACTAAATTGGATTTTTTTATTATATTTATTTTAATTAGTATATTTTTGTATTCTACTCTTTTTATATCATGATTAAACCAGGTAATTACCAAATACTCAACATAAAGATAAAATTCACATTTAAAAAATGTAAAAAAATCTAATGGATGTATTTAAAACGAGTTCAATATTGAATATGATATTTGATTTTTTTTTTAATTTTGTTATTAAGTCACAAATTTTTTTACTCATGAGTTAATTAAGTTATTGGTTTTTCAACTAATCATGTAAATTTAAAATAAACTACAACATTAATTAAAAATAAGTTTATTACATAAGCTAAAATAAAACAAAGTTAAAAGATTTAATACAACTGACTATTACTGCTACCAGTTTTTAAAAAAGTTGATTGCGTTTAAATGTTTTAGGTCATAACAATTTAACCGTATTAATATGTTAAATTTAAAACATGTTGTGTACAACTAATTCATTCACATGTTGGAGATGAAAGCTTTTTGGTGTAAGCATATTACAAAAAAATGCTATCTTTGCACCAAAATGGTGTAAATTTATAGTGCATATACATCAGGCGACCAAGAACCATCATATAATAATCTTTCTTAAGTATGCATGCTTCTTGCATTATAATATTATATGAAATTTAATAATGTATATCTACTTAACACCCTTAAATTTTTATATCATAAATGTTTGTGTATTTCATTTACTTATTGCTTTACATATGTAGGTGTGTGAGTATATATACTACCATTATATAACTTCAAAACCGACACAATAGTTTTGCTTTATATATAAACCTTTTTAACTATTTGTATTACATTTTGTAATGGACATGTGACATCTTACTATCCTTACTTGATTAGACAGGCACATCTAATTTGACATGGGAAGCTCTTCCTCAATGCAAAGCCACACACCAAAGATACATGATTCCCTTGAGAAGGGGTAAAACTGTAAAATCAGTTGCAATCCTGTTACAGCACCATTACCAGCAGACGGTGAACAGCAGAGGAAAGAATTGTGTGAAAGTTACGGTTTTAGACAAATCGGAGAACCACTCCCTGACGATATAACCTTAAAAAACATTATCGATACTCTTCCCAAAACGGTACTACACTTGTACTTAATTACTTATTATTATTTTTCTGTATTACCTTGTAGTTGAATACTTCATTTTTGAGTAATGAGTTGAGGTTTTGATCCATGTACTTCGTGGGTCAATTCATACACTCACACACGTAAATTGCAAATAATGAGTTTACAAGGAAATAATCCAAACGGGTTGAGTCAAAAGTGTATATCATCATTTTATGAAAATAGTTCAGATTTTTATTGAAATATATAATGTTTGTAATCATAATTGATACAATAATTACCTATATATTAATTTTCAACTTTTTGTTTGTGAGTAAAATTTACTATTCAAAAATTTCTGCACTTTTCACCCTTATACCTTTCTTCTTTTACAACTTTGTCACAAACCATTTTTCATTTTTATCCCAACATTTCTGCACTTTTAACTTTGGTCGCTTATATTTTTCACCTTTTACAAATTTGTCGTTTTGCATTTCGGTCTAAATTTTTTGATTTAACACGTTGCAACGCACGTGTGTGGTTCAACGTTTTACGGATTTTTTTTAGCTTTAACGGCCCCGTTGCAATCACGGATTCTATTAGTCATTATTTTCTATGTTTTACGTTCGGGTCTAATTTTTGCGAGTTAACATGCTTCAACTCACGTGTGTGGTTCATCGTTTTTACATTTACATTTTGTTCAATTTAATGGTCTTGTCGCAAAGCACGGGTCCTAAATACTAGTTATTTATAAAATAAGTTTAGGACAAAAAGGGTTTCATGAATCGTGACAAGTTGACAACCCAAACTACCAAATACACGTTTTGACCCGTAGTTCAAACTTAATATGAGGGTTTTAACTACAAGCAATAGCAAGATAAGAATATAAAAGAAAATTCTATTAACATATAATATCACGATTAAGAGTCAAATGTAGAATGAATTAGCACATTGTAATTTGACGTGTCATGCACTCGTATTTCTGCACTGCCATCTTTGCAATATAGACATTATTTTTGTATCAGAAAATTTTAAATATGGGTTTCACTTTTCTAATGTATTCATATCTAAAGCTTCATTTAATATTTTCAAAGGTGTTTGAGATAGATGACACTAAAGCATGGAAATCGGTTTTGATATCCGCAACATCATACGCTTTGGGGCTTTTCATGATCTCGAAATCCCCGTGGTATCTTCTTCCATTGGCTTGGGCGTGGACAGGAACGGCAGTTACAGGGGTAATAATATATTTTGTGTTTTTGCATTTTCATATATCATTCAGTTAATCTAAAATCCATTCCTTCAAAAGTTTTTTGTAATAGGTCATGATTGTGCACACAAATCTTTCTCGAAGAACAAACTGTTGGAAGATATTGTTGGAACTTTATCCTTCTTGCCATTAATATACCCCTATGAACCATGGCGCTTCAAACATGACCGACATCATGCAAAAACTAACATGTATGTATTACATTTTAGTACATTCTGTAATTTGTCTAAATTTATTGTTTAATTTATGCTAATCTTTTTTTTTAATTTGCTACAATTCTACGACTTCTCAAGCTTAACTTCCGTAATTTATTTGAAACTTTAGGTTGAATGAAGATACAGCTTGGCACCCCGTTATGAAAACACATTTTGATGAATCCCCGTTTTTCAAGAAGGCAATCATATTCGGATATGGTCCTATTCGCCCCATCATGTCTATATCACACTGGTAATTTCCACATACACACACAGATACACATGGCAAATCATTATCGGTAATTGAAGTAATCCACCTATTGTATCTAAAGGTGGCAATATCAACCTCATTTACTTGTGATTTGATCGATTCGGGTCGTGTTTTTATCTTAAACCATTATTTAGAACCTGCGCTTTGTGGCGGGATTGTTAAACCGAACTAAAAGTAGACGTAAAAGCATTGAATCATGCACGCCTGTTGTGGCGTGTTAACGCAAAAAAAATTTGACCGAAACGGAAAACATAGAAAAGAATAACTAAGTCGGCTTAAGACCCGCATGTTGTGACTGGGAAAAAAGACGTAAAAATGTTAAACCACACACGCGTTGTAGCATGCTAACTCGCAAAACTACCGAAACGTCCAACCGAAAAATTTGTAAAAGATGAAAAGTATAGGGGACCAAAGTTGAAAGTGGAAAATTGTTGGGGTTAAAAATGTAAAAAGCTTTGTGACAAATTTGTAAAAGATGAAAAGTGTTGGGGTTAAAAATGTAAAAAGCTTTGTGACAATTTGTAAAAGATGAAAAGTATAGGGGTTAAAAGTAAAAAGATCGAAAAAATAAGTTGTATATATATATATATATATATATATATAATAGTTTTTTCAACCCGAACTTGTTTTGACCTGTTACCCAACCCACCCAACTTACCACCTCTACCTGAGTCATATCAATAGATCTTGTAGTTAATAATCATCTTTCTAGGTTAATCTGGCATTTTAATATGAACAAGTTTAGACCAAGTGAAATCGGAAGAGTAAAGATCAGCCTTGCTTGTGTTTTTGCGTTCATGGCAATTTGGTGGCCGTTAATTATATACAAGACGGGGATAATTGGATGGATAAAATTCTGGTTAATGCCATGGCTGGGCTATCATTTTTGGGTATATACTACTTCATTATCTTAGTTTCGCAAATTAATTTCCGTAAATTTAAGAAACTAATACGCGGTATTCGCAGATGAGCACTTTCACAATGGTTCACCACACTGCGCCTCACATACCTTTCAAATCTTCGGAGGATTGGAATGCGGCCCAAGCCCAACTTAATGGGACCGTACACTGTGATTATCCTCGCTGGTATTGGCAAACGTCTTTTTATATTTGAGTATCTATAATTAACATGTTAAATAATTGTAAATATAATCGGATTTAAAGCTAAAACTTATGGTTTGTATGATACAGGATAGAGATTCTTTGTCATGATATCAATGTTCATATACCCCACCATGTTTCCTCAAAGATTCCAAGCTACAATCTTCGGGCTGCTCATAAATCCCTTCAAGATAATTGGGGAAAAGTAAGTTCCTTTGCCATTTTTATATAATATACTTAGTCGTTTATACTCATCAAACCCTGTTAAACGGTTGATTTGGGCTGTGTTTATCCCAAATTAAGTAATGTAGCTAAAAGTGGATCGGGTCAAACATGTTGAAAGTCATATGTAGTCAACGTGTACAACCTCATGTCTTGTTTTATTTGAATGTAGTAATATTATTTTTATAATCATAATTCATGATTAATATTCGTTAATTATGTAACATAATTATTGGTCATATGATCTGTGATACAGTATTTAAACGAGGCATCATGGAACTGGCGTTTAATGAAGACGATATTGACAATATGCCATGTGTACAATGAGGACAGAAATTACATCTCATTCGAAGAGGTTGCTCCCGAGATTTCCAGCCCTATCAGATTCCTTAAAAGGGTAATGCCCGATTATGCATAATACATTTACCCTTTTTTCTTTCTTTATTAAAATTAATAGCTGTCATTTATTTCTCTTATATTATACAATGACAAGTTGACTATTTTCTGTTTGTGATTTAGTATCCGATTTTTTATTTGAATATTGTTTTGCTTATTAAATTCTAATGTTTTTAAACCCAAATCATTCGGTCTTTGACCGGTAACCGGACCCTTCCCTGTGTTGGTTCACATGGATTGGCCACAAACCGGTGAACCAACCGGTTTTTTAACTTTGTGGTTGAACCGGCATTCCGCAAACCGGGTGAACTGGTTTTGAAGACTTAGTCGTGGCGAACCTTGATAAGGGAAATATTGCATAAAAAATGAGATGAAGCTTTTTTTCTTTTGAGCAATGTGAGACAAAAGATGAGTTGGGGTTAGGTTGATCCTCGATAATTATAGATGTATCAGCACAATGGTATAGATATTTTTATTTATGATGACTTCTATAAATTAATAGGTCAATGAACTATTAAAGTTTTTTTTTTTTAATATGCTTTACTCACACCTATTCCTAGTCTTAAATTTATATTTATGTCATCCTGGGACTGAAACCCTCAACCACTAGAGAATGAACACCATCATATTATACACTTAATACCCACAAAAACCTTTGACCACTGATACCTGACCAAACCAGTCTACCACCACACCGGTACTACCTCTCCAACCATGTAGAAAAGTACCAACCACCGACCCACCGGTCACCAGACCCTCCACCTCTACCCGGTCATAACCCAGATAATCCGGATCTGAACGGGCCAAAACCTGAAGAAAAACCCATCCGGATCTGAACGGGCCAAAACCTGAAAAAAAAACCCGGTTCCTACCCTACCTGGTTCTTGACTTTGTTGACCAAACATGGACCTGGTTCCTACCCGGTTTTGGGTTCTCAAAAACCTGATTTGTGCATCTTCTACGTTAGCCCACAAGCCCTTTGGTTGTTTTGATTAGAAAAACTTGTCTACTTCTGAAAACATTGTTAAACTTACAAGAGGTGGTGGCATGATTTCTTTTTTGGGTTGAAATGCTGAACCCATTTGTTAGCCAGCCACACAAAAGTTAGGTCTAGGGGTCAATTGCTAGCCATACAGGTGTTGAGACACTTTCATTATTGGTGGTCCAAAGTCATGGGCACATAAAACACAAACAAACAACAGTTGAAAATGACGAGTATGTCTCACCTAGAGGCGAAAGCCGAAACCTATCTTAATGCATGTCTTCTATTTACATAAAGACATAAAAGTACAAGCATTGTATCTAGGGGTGCAAACGAGCCGACCCGAGCCCGAGCCCTACCTTAATCGAGCTAGGCTCGTCACAACTTTCTAAGCTCGAGCTCGGCTCGATTTGAACCTTGAATTTTGGGCTCGAGCTCGGCTCGTTAGTAAAACTTAAAACTCGACTTGGCTCGAAAGCTTGATCTAAGTATCTATGGTGCGAGTTAAAACAAGCTAAAGCTCAACTCGAGCTCGTTTTGGTTGTTAATGAGCCAAGGCTCGACTCGAACTCGGCTCGATAGTTTGAGAACGCAATTAAAAATGAACATCTAGATCATTCAAAAAGGAATACATAGTTTAAACTTAAAGTATACTAAGCTAGATAAGGCTCGTCGAGCCTTAACGAGCTACACACAACGAGGCTCTGAGCTCCGGCTCGATATCTGATCGATCCTAATTTCAAGCTCGGGCTAGACTCGGCTCGTTCGAGCTTTTTATCAAGGCGATCTCGAGTAGCTCGCGAGCCGCTCAGCTCGTTTGCACCCCCAATTGTACCGTATTCATCTCTTTTTGAGAGAATTTTTTTCATTTTAGAAAACCCAAAATCAAATCAAAACTTGCATCACTTCTAGTGTAAATATACAAAAAGTGCAAAAAAGGTACTATTTTGTATTGTGAGTGTGTGACATTGACATTCATTTTTCATTTGAAAGTAGATCTTAAGAACAAGTTTAAAAACTTTTGTATTGTTAGGCAATGATTTGGGAAAGCCCATCAAATTATCACTTGATTTGATTTTGATAAACATCAATCACACTATGCATATCATGTATCCAGAAAAATATAATGAAGTTTATTTAGTTTGTTTTCTTTAACATAAAATTTCAAACCATGTATATCGTATTATCTTCATAACGTCTTTAATTTCAACCATGTATATCGTATTATCTTCATAACGTTATGTCACGTTCGGCTTTCTTGATGCGACATTCTTCTTGTATGCATTGAATCATAAACAAATAAAAACATGTGCACCGTGTATCATCATAGAAAGTAATAATAAATACAACAATCAGGGTTTTATTTCTACGGCTTTTTTTTTTCTTAAGTTGGAACTTTGAAGCGTGATTCTGGCCTTTAATCTCTTCTATTTTAAAGGTCATGCACTCATAATGAGTTATATAAGTAAATAACAAGAGCCGATGGCATCTTACCTAGTGGTTTTAGGCGTTAATTCCCATCATAAATCATAATGGTGCATGTTCGAGCCCCAAAAGTGGGCAACAAGTGAATTTTATGAGTAGCTTTTAGGGGTTATTTGTTCATCGCTAAAAAAAAGAAATAACAAGGAATATAAGATTTAAGATGAAAAAAGTTATACAATTCTTGTTACAATACGCCTATATGGGTAATCTATATGACTTACACTCTTTTCTTGTTATCGAGATATTACGGGAGAAACTTACAATACAAGACATAATATCGGAGCCCACGCACACCAATTGATTTAATATTATAATATCATTTTATTAAGGGAAACTAATTGGATAAAATATCGGCTAAATGTATCTCACCACTTGGTTATAATTGCATGCCACCTCTGAAAACTTCAAATAAAGTTTTTTTTCTTTAAAATCTTTTAGAGTGAATGGTAGCGAATATTATTGATGTGAGGTGTTGAATACGAGAGTGTAGCAAAAAAAGGAGGGCCGAGTAGCCAGTACTTCTAACACAATCCTTGAATAAAGTAAAAAAATCACAAAAATAGGCATGTTGACCAACTATTTTTATGCCAAAACAAACACTTACTTTTACATAAACATAAAACACACCACGTAGTGAAACCGGTTAAAAGACTAAAATTTAGCCGACACAAAAATCTTAAAAAGTGCAATGTAGTCCACAAAACAAACCAGTAATAACTTAACACGCGTAAAGAGCTGACTAAATCACAACCAACTCTTTCTGAACCAACTATTGTATTGCTTGGATCTTTTTATGGACTGTAGGTTTTACGTAGGGGTGTATATTAGTCGGGCTCGACAAGGCTCGAACTCGACTCGTTATGTTTTTATGACTCGGTTCGAGCCTACTTCTTTGAGCTCTAGCTCAGATTACGCGTAAAACCCAAAGCTCGAGCTCGGCCTGACTTGACTCGAACTATTTTGAGAACAATCTTAAACGAGCTAAAAGCTCGGCTCGAGCTGCTTCAACATCGCTTAAACGAACCAAAGCTCGGCTCGAGCTCGGCTCATTGATGTTATTATCATCATTATTATATTATTTATAAAAAAACCAAAATTTTGTTTGGGCTCGTTAGATTCGCGAGCATAAACGAGTTTTGTATTTCAGCTCGAGCTCGTTAAGGCTCAGTTCATTCAAGCTTTTAACCAAACTGACCACATGTAGCTCTTAAGCCTTCAGACTTGTTTACACCATAGTTTGTTTTATTTTAAGTTAGGCTAAAAGTAAATATCTAGATATTTTTCACTTCAATAAAACTACCTTCTAACAACTTCATATAGCTTTCATATTTTTAGTTATTAGAGTTTTGATAAATCAACGGTCCATATTCACCCATCAAACCCTGAAAACCGTTAAAGAGTCACACGTGTAGCCTCACACACTCGGCAACAGTTAGGGTTTAACAGACTCGCTGTTCTTCTCTTCCTCTTCCTCTTTCTCCTCCTGCCCCTTTTCATTTGATCACAAATCCCAAATCAATCGATCCATTTACACAACAAATCTCCACACTTTCGAATCGATATAACCCATCATGACCGAATCTTTGAGCTTGAATAGTAATATCACCATCGTCACTCAAACATCCATTAATCACGAAAACCCAGGTGGTGAATTGACGGAATGTTCTAGAAGGATCGAGTTTCACGTTGCAAGGAACCGCCGTTAACTAACGGAGGCGACGGTGGGAGTTTTAGGGTTGAAACCCTTAATCCCACCACTACGAGCTCTAAAAATACGCATCAAATTAATCAAAGTGTCGGGTCGGATCCGGTCGGGTCTTCGGGTAAGAAAAGAGATGCATCGGAGCTGGAAAATGGGTTGGATCAGGAACTCAGTTTTGGGATTACTTTCAGGAGAATTGTAAGTTTCTTTAGTTTAAAAGTTACATTTTTTTTCATTTTTATACAGTTTAATTGTTTGTTAATTATAAATATAGCTGAATTGAGTGTGTACGCAGCGAATAGCGATAAACAGCTGGCGCTTAATAGTGATACATTAGGAAAAAAATGAAAATTTTATATGTATATATCAAAATACCCTGGTATATATATACTATTTTACATGTATATTTAACAAAAACAAAAAATCCAGCTATTTTATAGCATATTTAATTGCTATTTATATTTATAAAAATAAGGTGTCACTGTTCTGGCTATCCATCACTACAACGCTAATAGCGACAGTATACCTATACGCTACAAAGCGCGCTATAGCGATCACTATTGACAACTATGGTTAGAGGATAGTGAGAAATGAAGATGGCCATTGGATATTTGGGGAACTTAGGTTATAGTAGTCTACACCACTTTCATGAGCATAGGATATATGAGTTAACAGTTGAATAAGAGAATTAAGTTGCGTAAATCGCTACTGAAGAGTGAAGAGAAGTGGAGTTGGCAAAACACATATGACTGTTGAACTGTTCACTGTCATTTTTTAAAACACTGACACGGGCATGTTTGATAAGCGGGTTACATGACACAGGTTGAATGTAACTAGTTCAATAACACAAATGGCACGGCACGTTACACGTTAAGTCTAGGCAGTTCGATAACATGAATGACACGATATGTTGAACACGCTTATTGGTTAGAGCCTAGAAAAATGTTTTTTTTTTAATCTACCGGCCTCGGTTATTTGCCCTCTAATGGATTTTTGGTACTATTTGGTTTACGGTTTACTTTGTATTATCATTTTGGCAACAGGATAATTTCTGTTTTTTTTAATTTTTGTGGGTTTTCTTTTGTTTCATCGTGCATTTTTGCTTTCTTGAAATGTTTTTCTAAAAATTCCGGTATACAGTTTTCTTATCATTTTGTTATTCTTGTTCAACTTTTACATGTTTGTGTCCTATTCCTTGTAAATAGTCACAAGCTAATTTGATCCGACAATATTTAGGGTGCCGGTTTGGAGAATCTCGGAAATACTTGCTTTCTTAATTCAGTACTACAATGTTTAACGTACACCGAACCTCTAGCTGCATATTTACAGAGTGGAAAACATCAAGTTACATGTAAGTATCTAACCTATATTTTTCGTCATAAATAGACACTTACTAATATTCAACTTAACATCTAACTTCCATTCTCTTTATAAAGGCCGGAAATCTGGATTTTGTGTGTTGTGTGCTATTCAGAAACACGTCAGCCGTGCACTGCAGTTATCAGGAAGATCCTTAGCACCTAAGGACCTTGTCTCAAATTTACGTTGTATATCTAGAAGTTTTAGGAATTCAAGGCAGGAGGATGCGCATGAATACATGGTAAATTTGTTGGAATCAATGCACAAATGTTGCTTACCTAATGGAGTGCCTATCGAATCACAAAGCGCGTATGATAAAAGCTTGGTTCACAAGATATTCGGTGGTCAACTTCGTAGTCAGGTAATATTGCCACAACTTTTATTTCTTTAAATGATCAGTGTGTCAAAAATGATTATAGAACTTATTATTTAAATAATATTTTATTCTAGGTAAAATGCATGCAGTGTAATTACTGCTCGAACAAATTCGACCCGTTCTTGGATTTAAGTCTGGAAATCTTGAAAGTCGACACTTTATATAAGGCATTCGCAAATTTTACCGCTAAAGAGCAATTAGATGGTGGGGCAAAGGTATATCAGTGTCAGCAGTGCAAGCAAAAGGTCAAAGCTCTTAAACAGCTTACAGTGTACAAGGCCCCGAATGTTCTAACCGTTCACCTGAAACGCTTTGGGTGCCACATGTCAGGCCAAAAGATTGACAAGAAAGTCCATTTTGGTCCTACTTTGGACTTGAAACCTTTGTCACCGGTCCACATGTAAGTCTGATTCTTTCATTTCTGCCCACTTGACTTTTGAATGGAATAGTTGTACCATGTTTAGGAATATACGGGTCAATTTAATTTATGACATAAAACGTATTGTAAAAAAATATAATATAATATAAATGAGTTAAACGGGTCAACCCGCCCCGCCAACCCGACCGGGTTGACCTGAACCTGACCCGTTTAGCTACACGGTTTCGCGGGTTCAACCTGAAACTGACCGCACCCATTTAGACTACACCCAAACCCAGGAATTCCGTGTTAGGTTCATGTCGTGTTTTCGGGTCGTGTGAGAAATCCACGCCCCTAGTTTGTACCCATTTGACCCATAGTGGTAAAACATAACCCAGAGCAACTAATCATTCAATATAAGTTATTGGGTCGAAGTTGACATAATTCTTTATATTTTCTTTTTGTTTTTAATTTTGATAAAAGTTTGTGTACAAAACAACGCAGGATGGTGATTTGAAGTACACGCTTTATGGTGTTTTGGTTCATGCGGGCTGGAGTACACATTCGGGCCATTATTATTGTTTTGTTCGGACGTCTAGCGGCATGTGGTATTCGCTTGATGACAATCGCGTAAGTAGATGATTTGACTTGCTAAATACAGAAAGCAGATAAAACGATCATTTTTATTTTTATTTTGTTAATTTTTTAACTTCGTGATCTGAACAGGTCTATCAAGTGAGTGAAAAGAAGGTATTTGAGCAAAAAGCCTACATGTTATTCTATTTTAAAGATAGAAAGAATATTCCATCAAAAAAGAATAGAGATGTTCATCACAATGAGAAGATTGTGACAAATGGTGCACCCAATGGGCCTGGTGCGCCAAGAGAGGCCCAAATGAAAACGGGCCTAAGTAACCCGTCACTAAATGATCAGACGTCGTTAAAAAACCCGCAGATGTCGCTCAACAGAAAAGAATATCGTGATCAATGGTGCACCCAATGGGCCTGGTGCGCCAAGAGTTGCCCAAATGAAAACGGGCCTAAGTAACCCATCGTTAAATGCTCAGACGTCATTGAAAAATACTGCAGATGTTGTTCAACAAAAAGAGAATATTGTGATGAATGGTACACCCAATGGGCCAGGTGCACCAAGAGAGGCCCAAATAAGTACTGGTCCAAGTAATGTATCAAAAGAGTCCCAAACAAACACTATTCTTACTAACGGATCATTAAATGCTCAGAAAACTTTGGTTTCTGTTAATACACTCGATTGTTCTGGTGCACCAAAAGAGGCCCAAATGAAAACGGGTCCGAGTGATGGATCGTTAAATGCTCAAAAGTCTTTGGCTGCTGCTGGTAATGAGGGAAATGGGCTTGGCCCGGTTGCACCAAAAGAGGCCCAAATGAAAACGGGTCCAAGTGATGAATTATTAAATGCTGAAAGGTCTATGGCTGCTGTTGGTAACGAGGGAAATGGGCTTGGCCCGGTTGCACCAAAAGAGACCCAAACGAACTCCAGTTTGAGTAATGGTTCATTACACGATAAAAAGATTTCAGCTGTTGCTGGAACCATGATAAACAGTTTCAGTACTGGTGCATCAGAACCCGAACAGACCCAAACGAAAGAAACTTCGGTTCCGAAAAGCATCTCAGAGCCAAGTAAAACAGAAGACCATAAAAAGGTATACTTTCTTATAGAAAAGCGTAAAATTGGTAATCTTGCGGGGGGTCAAAACTGGTCATTTTTTATGGGTCAGGAACTATTTTTGTCAACATTTTAAACAAGTTATACTCAAAATTAGCAGTGTTATGTTATTACAGTTATAATTTAATTTTAGATAAAATGATTTTGGAGGTTTTATGCATTTAAATGCACTTAACTTTTGACACATTGAACTCATTTGATCTGTTTTTTTAGTTAATTATGTTTTCGTCCTTGTGGTTTGTTGAAAATAACCATTGCCGTTCACCTCCATTAACCCCATCCAATTTACTGTTAAGTTTTTGGTGAAAAGACTAAAATATCCCTATGTTAAAAAAACTAACATACCTCACCACCAACTCCTACTAAAATTGTTTTTTTTTTAGTTTTTTTAACGTAGGAGTATTTTAGTCTTTTCACCAAAAACTTAACGGTAAATTGAATGGGGTTAACGGAGGTGGACTGTAATTGTTACAAAAGTGAAAGTACATGTACTGTTTTGGTAATTTTTAAACTAATGGATTGTGATGATTATTTTCAACAAAACCACAGGGACGAAAAAGTAATTAACTCTCTTTTTTTTTGCTAAGCTTTATTTTACTGTCTGATCGCTGTAACTTTTTAAAATTATTGTTGTTTCACAACTAATTGGAAAAAAGTTTCAGGAAATTGGTGGCGGTGAGTCATCTGGTGGCCACAATGGTTACGTGGAGAAGAAAGCTCTTGGCGGTAAAACACATAACACGGAGTTGTCAGATTTGCCACCAAAGGAAAGTTTATGGAGAAGAAAGCTATTGTGGGTAAACCGCGTAAAAAAGCGAAGAACTTTTTAAAGTGTAAGTTAATAAGTATGAAATTCAGCTCCAATGTTCTTTTGGGGACGTCGTTAAATCAGAGAAAGAAAAAGAAACATAAGCGAAACAAACGGGTCAAGAATCTTGGTCAAGATAGTTTGGTCAACGAAGGCCCCTCTTCATCGGTCAAAATCGATGCACAGGTGACAGTCAAACCTCTTGTTGATAATGAATTCAAATCAAGAGTTGTTGAAGACGGTGCTGTACTTGCAACAAGGGAGTTAAAAAGTCGATCAAACCCTAAAGAATCAAATCAGTTGGAAAACTGCAGGAGATCTTTGTCGCAAAAAGATTTGGTTCATATGCTTACCGATGAGAGAACAGGTGAGTAAAATTACTTCTTTGCCCTTTATTCCGCACTCGGGTAATAATATAGTTTAAAGTACACGAATGGTCCATGTGGTTTGTATTTTGTAACGCATTTAGTCCCAGCAAACAAATCTAAAGGTTTTAGCATGTCTAAGTTAGGGACTAAATGTGTTACAAAGTGCAAACCACAAGGGCCATCCATGTACTTTTGGAAAAAGCTGGGGACTAATGTGTTACAAAGTGCAACACAAGGGCCATCATGTACTTTGGAAAAGCTGGGACTAATGTTACAAAGTGCAAACTACAAGGATCACTTTTGTACTTTTAGAAAGCCAAAGACCAAATCCAAAATTTTGCTATACCATAGGGACCATCATGTACTTTTCTCTATAGTTTATGTGTATTTTGAGGAAAATGGTTTGAATACTTTTGACCGACACATGTTTTTTTTTCTTCTAAATTGCAGTCCCTCGATGGGACGAGGACGAGGACGAGTCAGCGTCATTTCATCTATATAGAGAAGAAAGGTCCGATTTCGCTATTGGTTATATGTGAGATGAATGGTGAGTCATAAAGCCACAGTTGTACATTTGAATCGTTCGAAATCTTGATTGATTATACAGTCTTTATATTTTATGAATTTGTCATTCAACAGGGATGAAGATTACGACAGAGGAAAGACGAAGAAAGTTAAAATCTCAAAAACTGAATTCGATGGAAAAAACCCGCTTCAAGATATTGCAAACGAGAGGTTAAAATCACACAGAGAGAAACAAAATGTATCAAGAAGGAAAAACAAACATTTTAAAAAGTCAAGATCTTGCAATGGTCCTTACAGGATATGATGCTGAAATTATGCAAAGAATTTTGTTTTCTGGTATTGAGAAATCGAGAATGCCCGACGTATTTACCGGGTAATTTCTTGATAATTCTTTCCGGATTTGTAGATCGAGTTCATGAGGCGGGGGAGTAATTTTTGTTTTGATGTTTGAAGTTTAGGATTTTGAATCAAGATGTTCTTGTACTAGTCTTGAAAGTGGCTATAAAATGTATGGTTTTTGTATTTTGATTATGGAGAATATTGAAGTAATGTAATACCTCTAAATGTTTCATCATTTTCTATTGTTGCAAATAGTCTCCTACTTGTTTAAATGATATCGTAGCGTATAGGAGAGACTTTTAAGTAGAGAACTGCTTATAAATATTTATATATTTTGCTTTACGGATACAACATATAATATGCGGTTCTTACGGTCTTTTACTTAAAAGTGGTTCCATGTATGCGGTTCTTACATTCTTTTACTTAAAAGTGGTTCCATATGCCCATAACACAAAACATTTATAAGGTTATTTTCATGTAGGTTTGTTAAGGGGCTATTTATTTAGCTCTTAATGGTTCAGACCTCTTACTGGTTCACACTTTATGGTTCAGACCTTTACTGGTTTAACACTTAATGGTTTACACTGTTTGTTTCATGAGCAGATGTCTGAATGGTTTAGACATTTGTCTCTGAATGGTTAAGCATTATACTAAGTATGAATGGTTAAGACCTGTAATCTGAATTGGCTAGACATTTGCCTCTGAACGGTTAAACATTATAATGACTCTTAGTGGTTCAGACCTCTTACTGGTTCATCACTTAATAGTTCAACACTTAATCAGTTCAGACGTCTTACTGTGTCAGCATTTAACCATTTAGAAGTTGCCGAACAGTCCCTAAGACTTTTGTGCTTTATGTATTTTCTTTTTCTTTTGGTGTGGAAAAGCAATGTGTGTTTGAGGCACAATGATTAACGGCACCACAATTTTCATGATGGTTTGCTTCATCAACAAGCTTCCATAAGTGTTCATGAGATAATTCAGGCTGCTAAATGACTTGTAATCTTTTCCACACCCCCACTAAATGATGTTTAATGATTCTTTATAGATATTCATAATGTTTTATTATATTCTTGATTTCAGTAATTGGTGGGTATTATTAAAGAGTAAGTTATATGAATGGTTTTAGTTGTTTATATGAAATTAGGTTTAATTTTGTTTAGCTCTTTTAAGTTATTTTACAGTATTAGATTATAGAAAATAGTCAAATAGTTTCAAACGTTTATTTTTAAATATTTTCCAATCTGGATATAAAACCTTGTGAAAAAGATAGGAAATTGATTTAATGATTATTAGACTATGTGGTATGGAGGTAGTGGTGAGATGCATGGAACGCCATTTTGGACCGTGGGGCCCATGGTACATCAACCGCCTCAATCACCATGCATGGTGATCGTGGATTCTTCCACGGAAACCACAAGCCATCTTTATAGATTTTAATGAATTTGATTGGTGACGGAGGATGATGGTGGAGGATAGTGGTGAAGGATGGAGTGATGTGATGATGGCGTGAAAGGTGGTGATGATGACTAGGATTATCGTCACACCTTATAGCCTTATAATTAAGATTTAATATTTTTTTATTTCAATTTGAAACTTTACACCAATAGGTATATTTAAGTCATAAAATTATACTTTCTAGTTAATGTTAAGTTATAGTCAAATTTTCATACATTAAATGTGTGTGTTTTAAAAATAATTGTTTTTTAACATAGTCAAATAACTTAAAAACTTTTTCTAACTACAAATCACCCAAATTTAATTAATGTGATATTGTTGTGCATTTATAATAAAAAGTCTAATTAAGTAAGTAACTTAGATGACATATTTTATGACAAATCTAATAAGTTTACGCATTTAGTAGAAGATATATCTTTTTCCATCTTAAATAATTATTATCACATTTTTATGTATCCAATAGAATATCATTTTTATCCATGTGCACATTTAAGTATTTATGAATCTATTATTACAAATTCCCCACAAACAAACTATTGCATGTGTTTTTAAAAATATAGAAAATGTCATAGAATAGTAAACAAGTTTCAAAAGTGTTCTAATTAGGTCACTCGTATCGTTTTTATCCCAATTAGATAACTTAACATTCAAATCGAGTCATGTCATTTTTTTCCATGTCTCAAGAGAAAAATGGAGCATTAGATCCTAGGGTCGGATTATATTAATATATGAAATTTTATTTATTAAAAATAAAAACACTTCAATTACATTAAAAAAAAACAAGTTAAAATCCACGTCATCACTGGACGTTAGCATCAAATGAAAGGGAAAAAAGAAACAAAAAATCACATCACCACGCTTACCTATGAAATTGAGGAAAAAACCCTTAATTTTAATAAAAATAAATAAATGTTGGAGTGACCTGATCAGAACACTTTTGAAACTTGAGTGACCTAATTAGAACACTTTTAAAACTTGGTTACTATTCTACAAAATTACCCCTTTAAAATAATATACAAGATGCAAATGTCTTCTAAGGGTAACGGGAAGCTAAAGGTTATATATATGAATATGTATACATGTGACTTTTGTTCTGTGGTTGAGATTCATTGATTTCAATAAGGTCACCTTTATAAAATTTCTACTACTTACAAAATCATCTTATGAAAAAGTTGGTAATGCGATTACGTTTATGACAAAATTTAGGCATCTTTCAAAAGTTATATACATATGAGTCGTTGAATATAATTATAAACTTAAATAAATTATTACATAAACGAATATATTGTAATTATCTAAGTTGTTAAGTGTATTTCTTTTAGTTTTTATAATACATGATCAACACTATGTACATGTTATACACACATTTAACAAAATTATTTTTAAATAAATAATTAAAAACTACATATATACATGTACATATTAAATATAGTATATAAGATGGTTACTGTTAATCAAACAAATGTATCTTTTTATAGTTTCTCACAATATCTTACCCACAACAATGCTTATGTGATGCGGTTGTCTACTTAGAATGACACGCCCCTATATATAAATATAAATGATTTTATGACATTATGTTGTTTAAGAACTTGGTTAGCATGTAAATACAAATTTAACAAATTGGAACAAGTTTATTTAGGACAAGTAAAGATCATAGAGGGCAAGGCTCCAAGAGAGACACTAGTAAAAGTCCGTGAGGATGGATCCCCACGGACCATGAATGTGAGAGAGGTGGAGAGAGGGGGAGTCCGAAAAATTTGTCAGTTATCTTGTCAGCTGGTCCGACTCTCCTCTTGTTGGTTGCAAATGCTTTCTGGGAACATGTTATACTTTTTTTTATAACAAACTAACCTACTTCTAAATACTCTTTTACCTACACAGTATAGGAGTTGAACCCTCCACCAGTAGTGGATTGAGAAAAACTTCATAGGGGCAACGTTCAAGAAAAAGAGATAATGGAATCGAAAAAACGTCAAAGTTTCTAAAATTTACACTACTGTCGGAGCGTCAAGGGGCAACGGGGGTTACCCCTTGTCAAGAGATAGCTCCGCCCCTACCCTTCACCTCTTGAATAGAGGCAAAACACTTATCACCACAGTACCACACCATGTCCCAAACACATGTTATGATTATTTAACCCGAAATAAAAGATACTCATGACAACTAAGTAATTATATTTACGTCAAACGTTCCTTTTGCTTTCTAAAAGTTCATTTCATATCCATAATAACCTCCAATTTCATCATAAAAAGAACCCACATCCAACTTGAGTACACATGATGTCTACCCCCTCCACACACACACAGTATGGCATCATTGAACACCCTCAACACCCTTTTCTGATTTATCTTACCAACCCATGACACATTTATCAACTCCTTCCAGTCTTCACAAGCTCCCCACTCACCCTCTCTTCCCCTCACCAAAAACTGCCAAATTCCCTATTCCCTATATTTCACCTTTTTTTTTGTTTTCGTAAAAACTTTGTACCCTTTTCTCACCCTTTGAACAAAAAGACAAAAATTCTTAAAATTTACTTGTTTTCTCTCTTGCTTTTTGCTTATATCAGACTGTTATATTTTCTTGAAAACAAGCAAATATTCAGAGGGTAGCAGATTCTGTTAATGTGATGAAAGTGAAAAATAATTGATTTTTCTTGAAGGGTTTTGCTTCAACCTTATTATCTCATTCTTTCACTAGCTATTTCAACAATGGGGTATGCTTTTTTAGGTTCCATCTTCATTCTAACACTTTTCTTGAAGTCAAACCTTAGTCAACCACAAGAACAATCCATACCCAATTCAGATGAGTTCTTCATCTCTCAGTTTTTTGAAAAAATGGGCTTGAATTCTTCAAAAAGTTACCATCTTTACAATCTTTCCACCCCTGTTTGTTCATGGAAAGTTGTGGCTTGTGATTCTAAACAACTAAGTGTCATTAGTCTTGTTGCTACTAATTTGGGCCTCACTGGGCCCATTCCTGATAACACCATTGGCAAACTTAAAAAGCTTCAGTTTCTTGATCTAAACAGTAATCACATCAATGGCTTTTCATCAGATTTTTGGAGCTTAATTTCACTAAAATCTCTCAATCTTTCAAAAAACAATTTTTCAGATAATCTTCCAACCAACATTGGTAACTTTGGGTCACTTGAAAAACTTGATCTTTCTTTCAACAATTTTAATGGTAGTCTTCCTGAAGGTTTTGCCACTGCATTTCCCAACCTAAAAAGATTGAATCTTGCTGGAAATTTAGTCAATGGAAGGGGGTTTGACTTTTCAAAAATGGTTTCTTTGAGTTACTTGAATGTTTCCAAGAATCTTTTCAAGGGTTCTGTTGTTGAAATATTTCAGGGTCAGTTGGAGATTATTGATTTGAGTGGTAATCATTTTGAGGGTCATATTTCACAGGTGAATTTTAATCCATCTTTTAATTGGTCACAGTTGACTTTTTTAGATTTATCTGATAACAAGATTAGTGGAATGTTTTTTGGTAATTTAAGTAAAGCCCATAATCTTAAACACCTTAATCTTGCAAAAAACAGATTTTTTAAACAAAGTTTCATGCATATTGATGAACTGCATAGTTTGGAGTACCTTAACTTATCAAAAACAAACATCATTGGTCAAATTAGTGGTCAAACTGGTGATCAAATTTCAAAGTTGACCCATTTGAAAACACTTGATCTGTCAAACAACCATCTTGCTGGAAAGATCCCACCTTTGATCTTCAAGAACCTCAAAAATCTTGATCTTTCAAACAATAATTTAACAGGAGACATACCCTTAACACTCTTGCAAAAACTCCCATACATGGAAAGATTCAACTTCTCTTATAACAATCTAACCCTTTGTGATTCCGATATTTCACTCGAAACGCTTCAATCCGCTTTCATCGGTTCAACAAACAGTTGCCCGATCGCTGCAAACCCGACACTTTTCAAGAAAAAAGTGCATAAACATAGGGGGCTCAAGCTTGGTTTCGGTTTAGGGATCAGTTTAATCTGTTTTCTTATATGTTTACTACTTTTTGCATTTGGGTATGGGACAAGAACCATAATGTGGGATGTTAAAGAGTCTTGGAGAGAAGAAAACATCATTTCGGGCCTGTTTTCGTTCAAAACGGATTCAACGACTTGGGTGGCAGATGTAAAGGTTGCATCTTTAGTCCCTGTAGTGATCTTTGAGAAACCGTTGTTGAATTTCACCTTTTCAGATCTTTTATCAGCCACATCAAAGTTCAGTCAAGATACCCTTTTGGCTGAAGGGCGGTTCGGGCCTGTTTATCACGGGTTTTTGGGAGGTGCGGTTCATGTAGCGATTAAGGTGCTGGTGCATGGCTCAACCATTACTGACCAAGAGGCTGCGAATGAGCTCGAGTATCTTGGTCGGATCAAACACCCGAATCTTGTTCCTTTAATGGGTTACTGTTTAGCTGGTGAACAAAGGATCATGATTTATGATTATATGGAAAATGGGAATTTGCATAATTTGTTGTTTGATCTTCCTCTTGGAGTTCATGTGAGTGAAGATTGGAGTACCGACACGTGGGAAGATCAAGAAACTAATGAAAATGGTATTCGAAACATGGGGCCCGAAGCTTCGTTGACGACGTGGCGGTTTAGGCACAAGATTGGGCTTGGTACCGCACGTGCATTGGCGTTTCTACACCACGGGTGCTCACCGCCGATTGTTCATAGAGACTTGAAAGCGAGTAGTGTTTATCTTGATTACAATCTTGAACCAAGATTGTCCGATTTTGGCTTGTCGAAAATCTTTGGAAATGGTGTAAGTGACGACTTGACTAATGGGTCAGCTGGTTACGTCCTGCCAGATGATGTGGTCACACCAAAATCTGACGTTTATGGATTTGGAATTGTGCTTCTTGAGCTGATTACGGGTAAAAAGCCCGTTGGTGACGAGTATCCAAATGATGAAAACCAGAAAGTACAAGATTTGGTTAGTTGGGTTAGGGGGCTCGTGCGGGTGAACCATGGGTCACAAGCCATTGATCCCAAGATTCGAGCCACTGGCGACGAAAGTGAAATGGTGGAAGGTTTGAAAATTGGGTATCTATGCACGGCTAATGATCCATCGAAGCGGCCAAGTATGCAACAAATGGTTGGGCTTCTCAAGGATATCGAACCGGTTTGAGACCATGATGAAAGTTAGAATCTTGAAAAGTTTGTAACAAGATATCTTTGGAAGGTGATACAAAGATTTGATGGGGATTTTTTAGAATGAAATATTTTTAAGTGATTTTGTACGTTGTATGTATCTAGAAGATGATATTGTGATTTAACTTTTTGGGTTATGTCCGTTAGTTTAGGTAGCTTTGGTTCGAAAGAAGCCAAATTTTGATTCACGCAATCCGTTTGTTATCCTTTTGAATTCCCAAATAATTTTTCGGGGGTCTTTCTGAAAACAGTCTCTCTATCACTCAGGTATTGAAGGGATATACCGGGTACGGTGGTGATTGTTGTTGAATTCCCAAATAACTAGAATAAATTACAATAGTAAACTTTACTCCAAAATACAATCATAAATAGGACGATATAAAATACAAGTCATAAAACCTAAACGTTTAGAATGTCTTAAGTGTGGACTTTTAGGTCCGACCAGACAAACTGATTAACCAAAACCTAAATTAACTGACAAATAGAAATAAGGTAACCAACCCAAACTAACAATTGATGGTTCGGCTTTTTAACCAAAACTTACGGTTTGGTTTTGGTTATACATCGCTCTAAAATCGTACCGAAATTTAAAACCAAACTTGTTTGGACGTTTTTTATGGGATTTATGGCCCAAATTCACCATTCTGAGCTAAAGGTCTAATGCCCAAATTTATTAACCGGTGACTAACAAAAACTTAGCCCAAAAGTTTTTGACTCAAATTCATTATGTAGGTCCAAATTTTTTTAGACCCAAACATTCCAAACACGAACATAAAACCAAAAACCAAACCGAAAAGACAAAACCGAATGGTTTTCTAAAACCAAAATTCCAGTTTTGGTTCAGTTTGAGCTTGAAATTGATCAAAACCGACCCCTCGCACCCTAACTTCTGAGGGCCTCTTTCGTTGGTCTTACAAAAATGAAGCCTTCTTTGTTTAAAAAAATAGACAAAACTGTCTATAATCACAAATGCTATTAATAATTAGAATCTTGCTCATGAAATTGTAAAATTTGTTGTCTAAGGGGCTGTTTGGCAACTTCTGAATGGTTAAGTGCTGAATTAGTAAGAGGTCTGAACCATTAAAGTGTTGAACCAGTAAGAGGTCTGAACTATTAAGAGCCAGTATAATGCTAAACTGTTCAGAAGCAAATGTTTGACCAATTCAGATTAGAGGTCTTAACCATTCAGACATCTGCTTGCGAAACAAACAGTCTGAACCAGTAAGAGGTCTGAACTATTAAGAGCCAGTATAATGTTAAACCGTTCAGAAGCAAATGTTTGACCAATTCAGATTAGATGTCTTAACCATTCAGACATCTGCTTGCGAAACAAACAGTCTGAACCATTAAGTGCTGAACCAGTAAGATATCTGAACCATTAAAAGCCTCATTAAAAGGTAAACAAACAGCCCCTAAATATAATAAGGGCTTTTATTATTAATCCAAATTGCAAAGATTGTTTCGTTGACGACGTGGTGGTTTAGGCACAAGATCGGGCTTGGTACCGCACGTGCATTGGCATTTCTGCACCACGGGTGTTCGCCACCTATTGTTCATAGAGATGTGAAAGCGAGTAGTGTTTATCTTCATTACAATCTTGAACCAAGATTATCCGATTTTGGCCTATCGAAAATCTTTGAAAATGGTGTAAGTGATGCCATGAGTCATGGGTCAGCTGGTTACGTCCTGCCAGATAGCGTGGTCACGCCAAAATCTGACGTTTATGGATTCGGGGTGGTGCTTCTTGAGCTGATTACGGGTAAAAAGCCCGTTGGTGACGAGTATCCAAACGACAAAAACCAGAAAGTACAAGATTTGGTTAGTTGGGTTAGGGGGCTCGTGCGGGTGAACCGCGGGTCACAGGCCATTGACCCCAAGATTCGAGCCACAGGCGATGAAGGCGAAATGGTGGAAGGTTTGAAAATCGGGTATCTATGCACCGCTGATGATCCATCGAAGCGGCCAAGTATGCAACAAGTGGTTGGGCTTCTCAAGGATATCTAACCGGTTTGGGACCATGATGAAAGTTTTGAAAAGTTTGAAACAAGATATCTTTAGAAGGTGAAACAAAGATTTGATGAAGATTTTATAGAATGAAATCTTTTTAAGTGATGTATCTAGAAGATGATATTGTCATTTAACTCTTTGGGTTATGTTTAACATTTAGAATGTCTAAGTGGGAACTTGATCCGGAAAATATTTTCAAGTGGTGCGAATAAGGAGTTTAACCAAATTTTCAAGAGGTGCGATTGGGATTTTGCCCTATAAAATACACTAGTTTTTTTTTTTCAAAGGGTGCGCTTGCCCACCCATACCTCTACCCATAGTTATTAAAGGCGCTAGGCGCTCTCAACGCGCATAGGCCTTGCCTGGGGCCTAGACGCAAAGCGCAAGAAAAACAAGGGTCTGGGAAAAATAAAGCACATAATGAAAAAAAATTAAACTATATTATGTTTTAGAAAAAGAATACTTTAAATAAAATAAACAAAATCTATTATATGACACTTTATATCATTTCTTTAGTACCAGAAGTTCTAAAATATTAGTGTATAAGTATGGAAAAGTAGTTTTCCTTAGATAAAAGTACAGATCTAGCTAGAATTTTACCGGAATTTAGAGAATTTAGCAGAAAACTCTACGGAATCTAGGAATCTCGCCGGAATGTGCACCTCTGGAGAATTAAAGCGTTATTTCCTCGACTTAAGGCGCAGCTGCCTCGCCTCGCCTTGCCTGAAAAATGGGCCTAGGCGCAAGAGGCGGTGGTTTTTAACAACTATGCCTCTACCTAGGTCCGGCCCTAGTGGGGACTTTTAGGTCCAACCAAACAAACAGATTAACCAAAACCTAAATTAACTGACAAATAGAAATGTGGTAACCGACCCAAACTAACAATTGATGGTTCGGCTTTTTAACCAAACTTACGGTTTGGTTTCTGAAGAAACCTTAGATCAACTGACCAGAATCTACGTAGATCTATGGAATTGGCTCTGCATAAAAAGGGGTTAATCCTTCGTATGGTTTCACGATGATGAAGAATGAAACAGTACTCCGGCTGATCCTGCAAAACAGAACACCGTTAGCTCGCCACGGGGAGAAGGGGGGTTCTCCTCGTGACCACCATCCGGTGTGAGAATAAGTACAGATAGTCGGAAGTAAAGTATTGTAAGAGAGAGAGTGGTTGAGAGTGAATATCTTTCCTTGAACTCCAAGTCACTTATTTATAGCCGGTGTTTGGCGCCAAAAAGAGAGATGTTAACTTTAACGGAATCTTCTGCTATTTCGTTAATGTTTGTGGCAATCCGTTAGTGCACACGGATCATGAGCTCATCAGCGGTTAGGGAGGTGCCACGTGTCAACATGAGATCACTATATTTTATAAGTGTGAGCATGCCATCACCGTGATCTTCCTCAGCCGTCCAGATGCTGCCATGTGGCAATTGGTTATAACCGAAAAGATGCCTGCACGATCGGATGTTAGTGGCTTCTAAAAGATTTCACAGCTGTTACCCATCTGTTGTTCGCCACGTGTACATTCTATTACAACAGAAAAGATTCCCTTTGCTTTTGCACTAAGTCAAAGGTTTTTCTAAGGGAAAGTTTCTCAGGATTAACTGTTTCCTTGCGCGAGAAGCGTAAGCTAGTTAACTGATCTTTCTTCTCCCTGCTGCTTAGCGCAACGTTTGGTGAATACTTGCTCTGGTATAAATATCCGCGCAAGGTTTGTGTGTGAAGAATTATCCAAAGACTGTTCAGGTTTAACTTTGAACCTTGCGCGAGCCCGCGCAAGGCAGTTAAATGAAGTATTTATCCAAAGAGATTGTTCAGGCTTTAACTTTGAACCTTGCGCGAGCCCGCGCAAGGTAGTTAAATGATCATTTCCTCCCTTAGACATTTGGCGCAGAGTTCTAATAAATCATATTTTGGCAGAGAGTCTGCGCGAGGTTCCTTAGTAGTTAATAAGTATGGTTTCCTTGATTGACGCAAGGTTTTGGGACCATACCCCTTAGTTTCAGTCATACATCACTCTAAAATTGTACTGAAATTCAAAACCCAACTGGCCCAAGCTTGTTTGGACCTTTTTTATGGGATTTAATTCACTATTCTGAGCTAAAGGTCTAATGCCCAGATTTATTAACGGGTGATTAACAAAAACTTGGCCCAAAAGTTTTTGGCTCAAATTCATTATGTTGGTCCAAATTTTTTTAGACTGAAACATTCCAAACCCGAACATAAAACCAAACCGAAAAGACAAAACCGAATGGTTTTCTAAAACCAAAATTCCAGTTTTGGTTCAGTTTGAGCTTGAAATTGATCAAAACCGACCCCTCGCACCCTAATATCTGAGGGCCTCTTTAGTTGGTCTTACAAAATGAAGCCTTCTTTGTCTTAAAAAAATTAGACAAAACTGTCTATATTCATAAATGCAAGCAAAATATTAATAAGTAGAATCTTGCTCATGAAATTGTAAAATTTGTTGTCTAAGGGGCTATTTGGCAACTTCTTAATGGTTAAGTGCTGAATCAGTAAGAGGTCTGAACCATTAAGTGCAGAACCAGTAAGAGGTCTAACTATTAAGAGCCAGTATAATGTTAAACTGTTCAGAAGCAAATGTTTGACCAATTCAGATTAAAGATCTTAACCATTCACACATCTACTTGTAAAACAAACAGTCTGAACCATTAAGTATTGAACCAGTAAGAGGTCTGAACCATTAAGAGCCTCATTAAGAGGTAAACAAACAGCCCCTAAATATAATAAGGGCTTTGATTATTAATCGAAATTGCAAAGATTGTTTCTTCTCAATTAAAGAGACCAAGTCACAAAGTGTTCCATTTTCTTTCTGACATTTTTTTATTCAATCTCCCAATATTCCACCACACTTCACCTTCTAAGATTCAAACCTCTAAACATGTATCTGCCACATGTACGCCACATCAGCAAGATACCACCTTGCTAAAGCCTTTAAGATGATGAGTTGGACAGAACCCATTCCACCAAAGTAGGAAAGCAAATCCAGTTGCCGCCTTTTTCTTGGCATTCCAAACGGGCCCAGCCATGTCGATATGCAACTATTGCACTTTCTCATCAACAAACTGCAACGCAAAACACAAGTTTTTGTGAAATGTCTAAAATACCCTTAGGATAAATCACAATGAGTAAAAACAATAAAACAATGTTCACAAGATGTACCAAAATGGTAAAATGCAATCTTCCCATGCGAAAAAAAGTTTGGAACTTCGATATTAGTGAAATGTCCAAAATGCCCTTATGAAAGGGCAAGACGAGAATCTTGGGATTCAAACAACGGAATCTAACATAAAATCATATTCTTTGTGATGATCACAATGGAGAAATAAGTAAATTTAGCTTTAAAAGTTGCATATTAATATAAATTAAAAAAAAATAATAATTGATTTAAAGACCATGGTCAATGTAGTTAAGTAATTATTCATGATCACAATGGGCAAAATGTATTGTTAGCTCAAAAACAGCAAATTCTTAATAAAATCTAGTGGAATAAAATTAGTATTATCAATTCTTTGTTATTTATAACAATAAGCAAATAAGTAGCTTAAAATTTACAATTACGTTAAAAAAAAGAAAATTAAAGCGATTTTCGTGAGACGAAAGAAAGATACCTGCTTCAAGAACAGAGCTGCGGTGATAGAACCGCCCGGACGACCGCCAGTGTTTACCATATCGGCCACCCCAGATTTCATCGACTCCCAATAACTTTCCTCCATTGGCAGCCTCCAAAGTTTTTCTCAAGCGACTTCCGAGGCGGCAACCACCTCCTTAGACAGTTCGTCACTGGGTGTAAAGATGCCTGTTTTATTTTTGACAATATAACCAAAACATCAACAAACATTAGAAGTTTAGCATATAGTGGCATACAAACAAAATATGTACTTAACATATATAAACGTGCCAAAATTTAGATGCTTTGAATTGGTAAAAGATAGATCTAAATCTTGATTAATATAAGTTTCGATTCCATTTCAAACGTTGTACGGCTACGACATGTGCACAAATACTGTCTTTTGAATGGCATAGAATTTTGAAAAAAGACTCATTCGTGTTAGTGATGTTTGAATAAAGTGAAAATTGTTCCCTATGTTTGCCACCCAAGAACATCAAAATCAAGAATAAATAATACATTGTTACAGTAATTTCTTTTTTCGTCAAAAATTTTTGTGGAAAGATACCAAAAGTTAGTATCATGCGTATTAAGCTCCGTATACTTGCAATCGAGGGCCCAAGAGCAACTACACAAGCTCCAGTCAAGGTTGCCAAATCAACTATCTGCAGAAAATATTAACTTGTAGTTCATTTTTATTTTCTAATTTGTGGGACCCACCAACCCACGTACATAGCATAAAAAATTAGCTGAAATTTCCGGTGAGCAGCAAAAACGACCTTGTCGACACCTTGATTACAAGCATACACCAAAGCATCAGCAAGTGTAAGTCTGCCTTCAGCATCAGTGTTGTTAACCTGAAATATAAATATAAATATCAATAATTAACCATGGTTTACAAAATGAAAGATTTGGTCAAGTTCTTCAACTATATGAACTAGATCGACATCTGTAACTTCATAATCTCAAAGTGACATCAATGAGTTTATTAAGTAAAAAATGCCTTGCAAATACATTTGTCGATTTCTGTTTTGCTTGATTCGAATAGTATTTTATTAAAAAAATCAAAATCAAGAAATACATAAATTGACAAGAGATATACCTCGATTGTCTTTCCGTTTGAGGCTGTTAATATGTCACCAGGCCTCATCCCAGTTCCACTTATCATATTCTCACAAGCTGCTACAATAAAATGAACCTGCAATATAATCATGAAATTATTAGTATAGGCCAACCAGTTAATGTGGTAAAAATCGGATATCGGTCAAGGACCGATATTTGAGATATAGGCTATCGCAGTGGAATATCTGTAATTTTAATGTCATGCAGAATTTATAAATACAGCAATTTAACACTAACAATTAGGTATACGTGTTAGGATCGCTAGGATTGAACACACACGAAACTGAACACACACACGAAAGCAGTAAACGACACGAAGATTTAAAGTAGTTCGGTCAGCTAACCTACGTCCACTGTGCTGCAACTAGGGTTTCTTTATTATTCAGGTGCTCAAGGAATTACAAGTACAATGATATCAATATATAGAGACTAATCTAGGGTTAGGAAACTTGTTCCCCAAGTTAGGCCCAAGCCCACATAAAGATAACTAGGGCTGGCTAAATTAAAACCCTAATTTAACTGCCAAATAAAAAACGTGTGGCCAACCCAAGGCTAGGGCCGGCCACCCTCCCTTGATCGGGCCTCCACACCAATTAGCCCAACAATCTCTCACTTGGAGGCTCGAACAACGCCCAATAGTCTTCAAAATTTGTACATCTTGTAATCTTCCTTTACCACCTAGTTGCAGCAGCCTCCTCAACAACTAACCTGAAGGCACGTTGAAGCTCCCACTGAGCCTCAACTCATCAGTCACAACCTGTGACTCATTCTCTGTCCCTGCCGCCGAACTGCCGAATCCTGAGAAATCCTGAGAACACACACTCCAATACTAGCAAGAGATTCTCTGGAGAGACTTTTCCATTTGGAATTCTGGTCTTTTTAACCCACTGTCGCCCTGAAACTGTAACTGAAACACGCCTTGCGCTTCTACTGTCACAATGTCCCCCGACTGGTTTGACCTTCCAAACACGTTTCTGGTCTTTTTAACCCACTGTCGCCCTGAAACTGTAACTGAAACACGCCTTGCGCTTCTACTGTCACAATGTCCCCCGACTAGTTTGACCTTCCAAACACGTTCATCCCGAATCTTCCCTGTGACTCTAGGTTTCTCTCTTGCAAAGGAAACCCTCTTCTGCCCCTGAGATTCTGTGAACCCGACTTTGTTTTTCTTCAGAACTGGAACGTCACTTCCTTCTGATGGTAGTCACTTCCTTCTGATGGTATACTGACCATGTATAATGAGCCTCTTTTCTTTCCACGAGCCATGACCATATTCCCTTTGACAACCTTCCACTGTCCATTCCCGAACTTAACTTCATGTCCCTGATCATCCAACTGGCCAACCGAAATCAACAACCTCTTCAGACCTGGAATAACCCTGACATCTCTTAAAGTCCACGAACCAACTGAAGTCTTCAAAACAATGTCACCCATGCCCGTAACATCAAGTACCTCATCATTCGCCAGTTTTACCTTTCCAAAGTCACCTTCTTTCAGATTCTGCAGTGCTTCACTGCTGTGGGTAGCGTGAAATGAAGCACCAGAATCCATGACCCAGGAATCCACACTGCTCTCCACACTACAGACTAACGCATCATCATCATCATCACTGTAGTCTCCTGCAGAGTTTATTTCTTTCTTCTGTTTCGAACACTGATTCCTAAAGTGTCCTACTTCATTGCAATTCCAACATACCACATCCTTTCGAACCTTAGACACACTCCTCTTGCTCTAACGACTTTCACGCTGATTCTTTCTTCCCCTGGCCTCTGTACTCAACAAAGAACTCGAAGACTCACCTGAACCACGACGTCGAGCATCCTCTCCCAAAATAAGATCCCGCATCTTCGCAAATGTGAATTTACTTGATTCCGAAGTGCTAGTAACACAGTTACGGTTCCAGACCAACTATCAGGCAATGAGGATAATAACAGTAGGACTTGAACCTCATCATCAAACTTAATATCCACAAACACTAAGCGAGACAAGATTGAGTTTGTGTTATTGATGTGATTTGTTACCAAGTCACCCTCCTTCATCCTGGTATTCACAAGCTCTCGTATAAGATAAACCTTATTTGCTGCAGAAGGCTTCTCATACATGTTAGATAATGCTTCCATCATACCTTTAGCTGAGGTCTCTTTCTGGATGTTATAGGCAACATTCTCTGACAGAGAAAGCGTTATCACTGCTCTGGCTTTCTTATCCAACTTTACCCAATCTGCTTGTGGCATATCTTTTGGCTTCTCACCCTCAAGCACTACATCTAAGTCTTTCTGACAAAGTAGTGCCTCAATCTGCATTTTCCACCAACCAAATTTATTCCCATCAAACTTCTCTATTACAACTTTTCCGTCTACAGCCATGGCAATGACTAAACGAAACACTAGTTATGGATAAACAGAGATAAACGCAGCAAATCAATCTATTTAAACGCAGCGGAATAACGAACTTGATAATCAAAACTGAAACTTTAACTGAAACGATAAAACCTGACAAATGCGGTTGACTCAGGTTCTAGGTTTCTGTAGTCGGTCTCTTTGATTCAGCAAAACTGTTCTTCTGCAAAATAGATCTCTGATTTCGACTGATTCGGGACTGGTTGTTAAAGCTTTCGAAAAAAATGGAACCTAAACCTTCTTCTGTGACGGCGGCGAAAACCCTAACGGCGGCGGCGGAACCCTAGCAAAGCTGGGTGGCGGCGGCGGCGGTTGACTGGGTCGCTGACGACGAAAGAACTGAAGGTGGCGGTTCTGGTGTTCTCGTGTGATCCCGATCAAGAGCCAAAGCTCTGATACTAGTTGTTAGGATCGCTAGGGTTGAACACACACGAAACTGAACACACACACGAAAGCAGTAAACGACACGAAGATTTAAAGTGGTTCGGTCAGCTGACCTACGTCCACTGTGCTGCAACTAGGGTTTCTTTATTATTCAGGTGCTCAAGGAATTACAAGTACAATGATATCAATATATAGAGACTAATCTAGGGTTAGGAAACTTGTTCCCCAAGTTAGGCCCAAGCCCACATAAAGATAACTAGGGCCGGCTAAATTAAAACCCTAATTTAACTGCCAAATAAAAAACGTGTGGGCCAACCCAAGGCTAGGGCCGGCCACCCTCCCTTGATCGGGCCTCCACACCAATTAGCCCAACAATACGCTCCTACATAAACAAATTAATCTTTTGCAACTTGCAAAACACTAACAAATTGTCGCAAGTAGGAACAAATTAAGACTTAAAACACTAACATTTAACAATTAAGACTTAAAACACTAATAGCAGCAAGAAGAAGAAAAACGAATGGTAGAACAAAGAAGAAAGGTACCGATATCGGGAAAATCGGTGATATATCGGTCATATATCAGTCGATGCCGCCGATAATATCGGTACCGATATTCTGACCGATATTTTACATGGGGACTGATAACCGATATATCGCCGATTTAGCTACATAGAGTATAAGATCAAACAATTTTGAATTTTGAAGTGAAAATAGATAATTTGAGACTGAATCACATCACTATCATCTCACCTCTACTCCAGCGGGTTTAATTTGACCTAGGGCTTTTGCAGCACCTAAAACCGCTGCTGAACCACCCATGTCAAACTTCATCAGCTCTATAGAGCAACCAGGGCCAGTCTTAATGTTGTAGCCACCACTGCAAACATAGTGAGATTCAAATGGCATGCGCTATACCAAAACGAAAAAAGTGGCCGCAATATAATTGGTTTCGTTAAGGGTCTTTTTACTTAATCTCCAATGGTTCACATGGTCTAGATGAATAAAAGAAGTGAGCTAGAAAAGAAATAGGTTAAACGGGCTGACACTCGAAAGTCTCCCAACATGTATTTTAAAATTTTAATCCATAAAGCTCCCAAATCAACAAAAGGGTTATTTTTTATTAATATAATAATTGTAAATATATATGACAAGCTAACTATCTAAATATTAATAAAAGACTCCATTTAATGCCACATGGCATTCCCTCCTTCAATTTTTGTTATTAATATTTTTTTAATATTAAATATCTAATATTATTAATATAAATTGTATCCTACTTATTCTTATTAATATTTTTTATATCCTTTAATTTATTAATATCTAATAACGACATTTCCTATAATAACCTAAAAAATGAGATATCCTATAATAACCTAAAAATATTTTCATATTCATCCTTTTAGATTATAACCTAAAAGTATGAGATATCCTATAATAACCTAAAAATATTTTCATATTCATCTTTTTAGATAACGTGACCGGTTTCGAGAATAAGGTATAAAAGTTTTAGTATTAGCTTCTTTTAAAACGATTAAAATAAAAATAAAGGAAGGTAGTCGTTATAATAATTATCATAAAATATAATCATCTGATAAATAAAATAATTAGTTTTCTAGAAAAGAAACAAAAAACGAATGTTATATAAGATACCTCATATTTAGTTCCTAAATTGTTTTATTATCATACATACGGTTTTAAGCATTCATATGCTATTATATATAGAGTAAATTACTTTTTAAGTCCCTGTGTTTTAGTGGTTTTAACCTCTTGAGTCCAAAATCAAAAAGTTTAACGCTTCGAGTCCTTAACCGCTCATGTCATAACGTTTTGAGTCCGATTTTTTTACACTTGTACTTTGATTTTGGACTCACGTGGTTAAAACCACTAAAACACATGTATTTAAGTATTTATATGCTATTATATATATATTAATAATATATTAGATATTATTAAACTAATATATACTGTTATGGTTAGTCAATAATATTAACAATGTTATTCCAGGGTGGATAACACGTGACATTAATATATTATTAGGACGGTTTTTATTGATATTTTCTTCTTTACTCAACCCGTGTAACACACGGGGTGAATAATCTAGTTTATAAATAAAAGAGTAAAATGCCATTTTCGTCTATGAGGTTTGGCCAATTTTGCGACTTTCGTTCAAAGGTTTGTTTTTCCGCATTTGGATCCAAAAAGTTTGAGAGCTTGCAATTTTCATCCGGCTCGTTAACTTAATCCATTTTTCTCCGTTAAGTAAGGGGTATTTTCATCTTTTTTGTTAACTTAAAGCCCAATTCGGTTTTTTTTCACTTGATGTACAAGCATTTAGCATAATGTACAAGCGAGTCCTTAAATGAAAAAAACTAAATTGCCCAAGTTAACAAAAAAGACAAAAATATCCCTCACTTAACAGAGAAAAATGGATGGAGTTAACGAGCCGGATGAAAATGGAAAATTTTCAAACCTTTTGGATTCAGATGCGGAAAAATAAACCTTTGGATGAAAGTCGCAAAACTGGCCAAACCTCAGGGACAGAAATGGCATTTTACTCTAAATAAAATGGAAAAACTATTCCGATTCAACCCGACCTGGCCCATATAAAAACTACATGTGTCGTCCGCCGATAGAACCCGTTACCCAACACGTCCAAACCACCCGTTTGCCACCTCTAATATCAGGTAAAATATCTTACTCCTTGGTAAACGTTAATAGTAATAAGATATTATATTTAGACAAAAGAAACGAGATTATTACCTGTCGAATGTCAACCCCTTTCCAACTAAAGCCAGCTTGGTTTTAACGGATCCGCTTGGAGGCTTATAACATAAATGAATAAATTTAGGCGGATTTGTCGAAGCAGCAGCAACACCAAGATACGAACCCATTTTCAACTCTTTGCATTGCTCAGTATCGAGAATCTTTGCGGTAAAAACATCACTATATGCAGCAGCAATCTTTTCAGCTTCTGCTGCTAGTACCTCTGAGGGCATAAACGTAAAAACATAAATAATACAAACAGAGTAAGCACAGAGTAACGGTACTAAAAGAATAAAAAGAAACGATAACTCAATAAGTGAGATAAATGTTCATTAACCAGGAGTGAGAACATTAGCAGGTGCATTTACAAGCTCTTTTCCCAAAATTACCCCTGAGCAAACATCTTCTGTGTACTTAAATTTATTTGCTAGCTCGGGCCCGGTTCCAAGACCGAAAAAGTCAACAGACTTGAGAAACGGCTTCTTGGCCTCAGATTTGAATCGATTATCTTCATAAGTACCCAACAATGTATCATAGTCAGAAAAAGGGAAATGATACGTTAGACATATTTACGTAAATACCCGTCGATCAGCTTATATTTTACCTAAAAAAAAACTAACCTTTTGCTATTGCTGAAGCGGTGGCTAGCTTTAGTTCAGAAGTTAAGGCTTCAGAAGAAGCGAGTGCAATGGCAACATTGTTTGCTTGTGACGCCTTTGCAACGGATGCAACAGACTCACCGAAAACATGGAAGCCAGAAGTGGTTGGGCCTGTGGCCTTTCCAAGGCCAATTAAGCTAACCCGTTTGGGCCCAAGGTCCGCAACCCTAATGACCGTCGACTGTCCAGCCTTTCCAGTGAAATCTTCCTCAGTAGCTACTTCAGACAATAGTCCGCCCAATTTAGAATCGAGTTTTTCTAAAATCGGGTTTTGGAATTTTGAGTTTTCGCCTTTTGTCATGTCTTTTTCTGTTACACCTACTGCAAGTATGTCTCCTTTCCATTGTAATAAATCGGTTTCTTTAGCAGCAAAAGAGATCTTTCATATTTCAATAAAATAAAAAAAGAAGAAAAATTTAGTATTTTTTTACAAACGATCCACAAACACATTTCCTTACATCAAAAGAGAAGAGTGAGAGTGAGGGAAGAGTGTGATGGTGTGAAGGCTCTAATGGCTGCCATTTATTGAAGGGTGGGGGGAGTATATACAGGAAGAAGTTGGGTTAGATGAAAAGGAGAGAAGCGTATGAGTTCACATAACCGAGTCACATAGTCATTAGCATATGCTTTTCTTTGGCTTTTTATAAAAGATTTTTTTTAGAATTAGCATTTGTTTAATTATCTTTTTCTTAAAACGGTTACTTTCTTTTTTAGTGACCCGATGTCACACCGTCTAAACAGCGTCTCTAAACAAAATCTGTCCAGACTACGTTGTTTTAACGGGCCCGCGCAGGATTAATAATCTAAAAATAATATCTCGAAGATTATACTTGTATTTACTTATATTTTGCCGATAAACTTCGGATGCATTGGCAGTTTCATGATCTTCTAAAAGGAAAATTATAGGTTCGAGTATGACCTGGAGCAAAAAATAGCTCTGGGTTAAGCTATGAGTTTTATCACAATGGGTATTCAGACGACGGATTTTCTCTGGAACGGTGGTGGCCAGGTCACCAGCACTGTCTGCATTCGCAGGTGTGAGTGATGTTTTGCCATTGAGTTTATCCTTGATATTTTGTTGGTCGTTCAGAGAAAAAATCAGACCATACAACACACATGTTAGAGCATTCATAGAGCTCCATCATGTTATACCTTGTAATTAAACTAAAAAGTATATTTTTTTTAAATTTATCATCATTGTTAAAAAAGACCCCTCCCACATCTCATCAATCACTTATATCTTAATCTTATTATAAATGGAGGATGAATAATAGTTTTTCATACGTACGAAGTTATGTGTGTGTGTATATATATATATATATATATAGTGTTTGGATCATGTACAAGACACAAATTTTCATACGAAGTATACGTGACAACTAGAGGATGACAAGTGTAATCGGGAGCAAGGGTAATTTAGTCATTTATCAAGAGAACAACTTTCACCATTCATTTTCAAACGGCTATAACTTTTTCATACGATAATATTTTAAAAAAAATACACCGTATTAACGAGCATTTCGTTCTCTTTAATTCAAGCAGCATATTGCCATAGTTTGCATAAAAAAATTTACAGTATTTTGAATACCCATTAGTCCATTACATGATTACGTGATTTTTTATACCCAGCATATGACTACGTGATTTTAAATATCCATTACGTGATTACATATTCAACATAAACCATTACGTAATTACACATTCAGTATAAATGCATTACACGATTACATATTCAATATGATTTGTTATACTTGATGTTATTACAATTATGCTTATTACGTGATTACACATTCAATAATGATAAACTTGATTGTTTATGCTTTATTACGTGATTAAATCTCTAATATACGGTATTTCAGATTCATGTAGTCAAGTAATAATACATAGTCATCTATTGATACGTAATTACGTAATCACTTAGTGTGCTTTTACATACTATAATGAATCACGTAATTACGTAATGAGTATTCAAAATCACGTAGTTATGTGTTGAGTATTCAAAATCACGTAATAGACTAATATGTATTCAAAATCTTGTATTTTTTTAAGAAAACTATAGCAATATGTTGCTTCAATTAAAGAGAACGAAATGCTCGTTAATACGGTGTAATTTTTTTTAAATATATTAACGTTTGAAAAAGTTATAACCATTTGAAAATCAAAGGGGGAAGGAATTCAAGTGAGAAAAGACTAGAATACCATTTCTCTATTCATTTCTTGAATTGTATGACCTCGTAATTACGTAAATGCATTGCCTAATTTTGAGCCATCGATATGATCTTGGCTGATCTTCTCGCGTAAGCTTCGTACAAGATCCATCTCTTGTACAAGAGCTATGCTTGCTTGCTCTCTCTCTCTCTCTATATATATAATATTGGTGGTTATGATGTTTTTAAAAATAATGACGTTATATATATATATATGGTGGTTATGACATTTTTTAAAAATAACTAGATTTATCACCCGCCATGATGCGGCGGGGATTCATATCATATACATCATAGTTGATAAAACCCAAGTATTTGTTACATATATTTTCCGTAGCCACATCGCCTAATGCGACCGGCTGAAAGAATTCAAAGTCTGACATGGATCTAGTCTTCATAGGTTGAAGGATATCGCCATGGAATAATTATACTGCAAACCAAACAAATGACATGGTTTTAGGCCTCACAATACGTTTATATACGACGAACATGATATATAACTTGCAAAATCATCAATCCATAAAATAAAAAAAAAGGAAACTGTCATTCAAATAATGTATCCATCTAACCATATCTCCTTGGATGTTCTCATGTTTTAACAAAATGAATGACAAAAGTACCTCATATAAAATGTTAGTAATGACTGGGAGTGATTCATGTATCAAAGACTTGTAACCTCTTTATTGACATTTTTCATCAAGGATGCCATCTCTTGCACAAAAGCAGCAAAACACTGAGCATAAACAAAATAAGTAACAGGTAATCAACATAAAAGTTTAAAAGAAAACGCAATAATTCGCAAAACCCTAATCAAGAATATGAACAGAGTACATAAACACAAAAGAATCATGAACAGAACAAATTACCTCATCTTCATCTTCCAACGGATCATACAACCCAACATCACAACCCGCTCTCTTTTTTCAGGCCAACAAAACAGATTCACCACACACAGAAAGAAAAAAAACTGTCGCACATTTCATCAAACACTTGGTATGACTGATAATTTCTTATAAAGTTTCGAGACTTATAATATAAGGACCTTTTTTGTTATTTTATAAAAAGGTTGAAGTGTATAATAATGCATAAAAGAGGGATGGTTTTGAGACAAATATATGTTCAAGTAATTGCTTCTAAAAATCTACTAATATATGGGACTTGTGATTCATCAAGTGACCAACTCAAGAGAGGTGGCTCGTCCTCAGCAGAAAGCAATGGTTCACACATAGTTACGGTTGGACCAGAGTCCACTATAACATTACGGGTATGACCATGATCCACTGTGGCAGATGGTACGGAGCTTTATGTCTGGACAAGAGAATACCGTTAAGGATCTCATTAAATAGACAGTCACCTCCCCGAATCACATCATATATGTAATAAGTTCAGAATATAAAAAAAGCTCTATCAAAATTAGCAGAGGTGTTAAAATTTGAAAAGACACGTTAACGTATAGTGTATTCAACTTGTTTCCTCTTTTAGCTGTTTTAGTTTGAACTGTTTCACATATAAAGAAAAAATGTAGCTATTTTAATTTGACACGTTTCGCATATAAAGAAAAAATAAACCCAACCCAAGTAAACCCATTTAAAAGTAAACGTGTCAAACTTTTCACCTCTAATTATGGATAATATAAAGTAATAAAAGAAGCGGATTTAGAAATACAAAACTTAGAAACAACAACCCCATCATATGACGTGAGCTCCCTGTTTGTAATAGAAATCATTGTATCAAATGTATGACCAACCTGTTCCGTCACAATTATTTTTACTTCAGCTTGAGAAAAGAGAGAAGCAATATTTACCCAAATTTGACATCCATTTCCTTTTCTAACAAAAAACTAATCAAGATTAATAAATTTCTAGAAACTATATTGCAATTCGGTTTCATAACAGGAAGTTGAACATACCTAATCAAGATTAAGTGACCATTTGCAAGTAATAACTAATTAAACATACCAGAAGATTCTTAGGCCTATCAATTTCCATGCCAAGAAACGTTTTTATTCGATTCACCCACATTTTACATGTTTGCTTATTGTCATGACCAAAAGTGTAAACAACTGGAGTCCAAAGAGAGGGTTGACCCTTAGACATTTGCACACCATGCACTTTGGACCCATACATCTGGAAGAAACCTATGAAAGAAAACAATCAAATAAATCAAATTTAAGTCAGGCCCTTAAAAAGGTATCCACTTTAATGGTTCAGCCATAGTTACGGTTAGACCAGAGTCCTATGTTATGGGTATGAATAGTTTGTCATGATCCGGTGGGGCCGGTGGTTACCTCAAAGGGGCCATTACAAAGATTTAGTTAAAAGGAGAACGGGTCAAATGGCTTAGAAAATTACCAAATTGCATAGTCAGTGTAGAAAACCTTGACAATCGCTTCTTTTGTAATTAAGTGTTAGCTATTTGTAATAATGTCGTTTCCGTAATCATAATTAAGTGTCAGCTATTTAGATATATATTCATAGATGGGCAAAAAAATGTTTGTGGGTGGTCCACCCAACCTAACCCATTTTGACTTGTATTAAAAATGATACGTTTCAACCATATCTCATGAAAACCAACACTTACCCGGATATGCCTCTTGAATCTGCTGAAACTTCCACTTAACATTCCGCAAAAACTCCGGATTCACCGTCCGCTTATCCGGATATCATTGCTAAACACCACAAACCAAAACACGTTGATAATGATTTTATGCCTCACGATGCGTTTAGGTATACAACAAACATGATATAACTTGCAAATCATCAATCCATAAAAGAAAAAAGCAAAAACTAAAAGATTATTAATATGATATCAAAGAACATAATAAACAGGGCCTATAGCAGCATCATACACCTCCTCTTCAACCCTGTCAGTTCTTCTCTTAAGTTCCTATTGTCCACGGAGTGGAAGATGCCTCTTCAAGGCATCTATTCTACATAAGATAAAAACATGTAAGTCAACATTATGCAATAGTTAGAAAGTTTTAGGTAGAAACATCAATTTACAATTAAAAATGTATAGAACCAGTGAAGTCACATTAAGCATTTGACACCCAACCAGGTCAACATAACTAATTCTTATTAGACGGCACAAAAAGTAAGAAAGTCAAACTACAATAAAAGTACACACAGCTTCTTCACTCCAACTCTCCAACAGGTGAAGTTATATATACGTGAGATTTGTCATGTATTCACACAGTATGGCACAAACAATATAACATTCAGGTGAAATTTGACTTACCGGAAAACTCGCCGGAACCCTAACTTGGCCGGAACGCAACTGAGCCATCTTCATCTCCCTGTAACCGTGTTTTCAGAAAACCGCATTAGGGTTCAACTATTTGCAAAGTGTATATCAACTATAAACCCAACGAACTGAATAAATGATGCGATGATACCTTTAAGAGATTTGAGATCGCCGGAAGCCGAAGGAGAGAGCGGCGTCGATGGCGATATGAGTGTGGAGAGCATCCAGGAACGACTCCGGTCAGAGCGATTTGGTTGTAGAAGATGGATCTCACATTGTGTCTTTGTTATGTCTGATTGAAGAAGAAGCGTATAGAGGTGTAATGACTAAGCAAAAAAGAGGCCACGCGTCAAAGCCAGAAGAGTGTTCAAATCCTAAAACAAAATGTACAAACAACCATTGCAAAAAAGCACCATAGTAACACAATGTACAAGCCGGAAATGCACAGAAGTGTTACTAATTGATAATATTTAATATTTAATTAATTTAACTAGGTTGATCAACGTTGCCGCGATGCGGCGAATTTCTTTAATCATTTAGTGTGTGTTTAAATGTGTTTTGCAATCACTACGAACACATTGAGCACGAAACCGCTGATAAGAATAAAACAAATGTAGAAAAAACAATAAAAAGTAACCAAAAGAAAATCAACCAAAAAAGTTTTATGGTAATGATGTTGTTCATAGAAACCCGCGGTCAGAAATATGCAAATGTACTGGGTACCGGTACCGAATTTCCTGAACCGAAAGATCTTAAGTACCAATTCGATATAGAGTTTTGGCATTCCTGGTACCAGTTCGCTATCGGTTTTTACCTTCATATACCTGTACCGTAACCGGTATTTTCGGTACCAGTACCGATTCGAAATTGGTTGGCACCAAGCTCATCCCTACCCTGAAAAAAAAAGTTGTACGATACCGTTGTTGTTCGTACGGTACCCGTGATCAGAGATGAGCATATGGTACCGGGTAGTAGTTCGAATTTCCCGAACTGAAAGATTTTCAATATCAATTTGGTACCGACTTTTGGCATTTTCTGTACCAGGCTGATGCCGATTTTTACATTCATGTACCGACACTGAACATGATCGTACTGGTATTCTGACAGAAGATAGATAAATGGAAAAAGATGGTTGCCATGTGACAAGTAATGAAGGGTACGGGTAGTATTCATTAAGTTAGTTTTTTAATATATAGATAATTTTTTAATATATAGATAATGACGTTTAGGACTTTACCCTAAATTTTAAAATTGGAAGAAGATACTATACTCAAAACTCACGCATCACCCTTTCACTAGTGCACCTAAAGAAAGTGGTTATCTTGATAAGGAATCAAATATAATAAGCAAACAAGATTTTTTAAGATATACATTTTCATGTAACAAATTATTTTTTTCTTTTGGATTTTGTTGCTCTTCCACAGATTCTGCTAAGAACGGTGTGGGGCATAGTTGAGTCATTAATTGCAATTGCACATAGGAACATATTCACACATACACCACCCCCTTGGAGCATCATGTCGTGGTGCGCGTGGATTAAACCACGGCAACCACGTACCGCTTTTTCTATTTTGTAGTGTTGGCAACAACAAATATATATAAACAAATTTTCCGTATTTTCTATTCCTCCATCATCCCCTCCTATTAACGATAGAAAAACTGTGTCGTAACCCACTAAAAGTCACCACTCTCTGCCATACCATCACTCCTGCTCGATCACCATCGCCAAGTCGATGTTTGGGACAACAGTTTCAGGAGGTGAAACATGTAGACATGCTGGAAATGCATGTCGATGTAACTAGTCAAATGTTTGAAGATTGCATCTCTTTAGATTGTGCCAAACCGTCGATGCTTTTGGCTACTCGTCATATGCTGGAAATGATTCGACGAATAACTGAGAGCACGACATAAAAGTGCTTGCAGTTCTCGAGTTCCACTAGTTAGTAGTGGAGCCACTAGCGGGACGAAACTAGTGATCCATCATCTATTTCAAAAACGGTACGAAATGGCCAATTCTCAACGCCACACGACGCATCACGAGACTCCCGAGCCCCTCACAACCGGGTTCAGAAGCACAAAATTCATCATGTTTCCATGACACAAACATGGCCAACAAATTTTAATCAACTTAACACACAAAAACTTCAAAATCTTGATACAAAAATCAATAAACATAAAAAAAAATCCATAATAATCCTCTCAAATCTCTACATACAAATTATGCAGGGGCAAGTAAACTTTTAACATTTTGTATAACTAAACATCAATAACATACCCTAACTTCCTATAAAAACCATCCAAAAGATTACATATTACTCATCATCCCTTCCTTGATCAATCAATCGATCTTCACTGAAGAGTAAATAAGCCTCGTAAACCAGAAGCACGCATAGAAACCAATGGTACCCGTGAGCACAAAGAAAGCATACGACGCAATCAGCATATACCCAAAGTACAAGATACCCGAAACCGGCTTTGTGATGTTAAGCTTTGAGAAGAAATAGAAAATGGTGTATAAAAAGAGATATAAAGCCGACGAACCGGATGTCAAATATGATCTCCACCACCAAAGATAGTCCTCACTGCAGAGCTGGAAGTAGCATAGCACGATTGTGATTTCGGCACATGTCACGATTAAGATCACAAACACGATAAACAGGAAACCGAAGATATAGTAGAATTGTTGTAACCAGATCGATGTTAATATAAAAAAGAGCTCGATAAAGACTGCACCGAATGGAAGTATTCCACCGATCAAAATCGAGAAAGCGGAGCTCATGTACCAAGCTTGTTCGGGTATTTGTCTCGGGATCTTATTGGTTTTCACCGGATCTTCAAATGCGGGCTTTTTAAACCCGATATAACTCCCAACAAAAACAAGTGGGACCGAGATCCCGAACCATAAGAACACCAAAGCAAACATCGTACCGAATGGGACCGCCCCGGACGATTTCTCCCCCCAGATTAACGCATTGAGTACAAAGAAGATCGCAAACGCAATCCCAGGGAACATGAAAGCGGTTTTGAGCGCGATTGATTTCCATTCGGTTCCTTTGAATGCTTTATAAAGAAGAGCCGATGCGTACCCACCGAAGATACCCATAATCACCCAGAGTATAAGTAGGGCCGTCATGAGCCCGCCTCGGTTAGAAGGGGAAAGAAACCCGAGTACGGCAAATATCATGGCGATTAAGATCATACCGAAGAATTGAACACCAGTTCCGACATAACGCATAGTAAGTCTGAGTTAACTGGAGGGCGGAAAACGTCTCCGTGAACCAATTTCCAGCCTGTTTCTTCTTGGGCTTCTTCTTGTGTTTCTAATTGGTTGTATTTGGAAATGTCGCGGTAAAGTGTTCTTAACATGATCATGGCCACCATACCCGATAAGAAAAGAACTATCATGAGTGAGTTGACGATCGAAAACCAGTGAACCTGATCGTCTGCCATTAGAAGATAAGTGTCCCATCTGGATGCCCATTTGATATCACTCTCCTATAATCAAACACAATACTTATCGGAATTAGTGAAATTTCCATAAATAAAAATTGATTATGATTACTAAAACAATATTAATCTTAAAAGTCTTTAAATAAAGGGGCAATTTCATATATACCCCTACAAACTTGCAAAATATCATATATACCCTTGCAAAATTGTAAATATCAATCCCTTGCAATGTAGATACTACATACCCAATTCATTAAAAACAATTTAATAAATGACAAGTTTACCCTTATTTTTCTAAAACTTTGAGATCTCTTATATGATATCATATTTACTCATTATAGCTTAGTTTATTTAGCTTAAATATTATATATGAAGAAAACTATTGTTTACAAAAAAAATGGGTAAAAATAAATTTAAGCTTAAAATGTATAATATAAAATATGGAGTTAAAAGATGAGCATATATGAAAACTTGAAGTTAAAAATATAAGGGTAAAATATTATTTATTAGATTGTTTTAAATAAATAGGATATATTTGATATTTTAACTATTTTGTAAGACCATATATGATATTTTAGTTTTGGTTGGGTATCTATAAAAATTTTCAAGGTTGTAGAGGTATATATGAAATTAGTCTTTAAATAACATGTTTTATTAAAAAATAGATTTTGGACAACATTCAACCAGTTTGACCGGTTCCCTTTATGCTAATTTTTTTATTTGAATTGTTTTAAAGATATTGGTATATTACAAAAACCAAAATCAACCTGGTCATAAATGTATGTGTTGAAACTTACAAAAACCAAAATCAATCTGGTCATAAATGTATGTGTTGAAACTTACAAAAACCAAAATCAACCAGTCGTAAATGTATGGGTTAAACAGCAAACTCGAAAAAAATAGTAATAACCTAATAATAATATCATTAACCTAAGACTTACCTGGAAATCAACGTCATAAGTAAATATGACTTCCTTTTTATTTTCAACCTCTTGTGGAGGATCAGAGCTTGTGACCGTCCGTTTTGCATGTGCATCACATGTCGTTAAGCGGTTCTTGCCAGTCCAATCTCCATCATATTGATGTTTCACGCTGGATCCAACCAAACAATCACAAACAATTGAATCAAATCAACAAGTGGTAATTCGACTCACATTCGGTTTGTGATAAAAGTAATTATCAAATTGAATAAACTTTTAAAGCATTTATGGATCACTACCTGAAAGCATTAACTTCAAATCCTACAATTCTTGCAGAGTCTGTTTGAACATCCTTGTGATACTTGACTGTGAATGTCAAATGATTGCTGATAAAATACTTTTCTTCCTTCGTCTGCAGATACACACAGGTTACAGTAAAACCGATGAAATTACAGATTAAGAAAAAAGTTATATTTGGTTTCGTTACTGAGAACGATTTTGTTGCTTACTCCTGCATATTGTACTTTGCGCCCCACAAAGAATCCATGCTGATATATAACGGGTGAATCTTTTTCCAACCTTCTCATGGGAACAACCAACGGTAGATTGTCTAATATCCTGTCAATAAAAAAGATAACCAAATATGAGACGTTGTATGAAATGGAATAAAGGCTCTCTGTTAGGTTGATAATTAGGGTTAAATAGTATGAAGTGACTTACATGTTAACTCTATACTCGTCATCGATCTTCTCCTTAAATTCTTTGGTTGTTTTCTCATCCAGTACTATGCGACATACGACATTACACATCTGTGGAACTCGCATTTGAAACTGCAATACAAATGTAATTAAAAACATAGCATAACAAGAATCATAATCAGAAAAAAAAATATCCAGTAACTATAATAGTTTACCTCATACGGAGAATTTTCTATACGATCACCACGAAGAACCTCACCGAGATTCTCAGCACTGTCGACTATTTTATTAGGACGACAATAAGGAATAGAGTAGTAAGAATAAGGGAGCTGGGTCTTTGTGGAAGCCAATTTGTTTACTTTTACCCTCAGCTTATCTCCCTACAACATAACAAGTGAATATTTAGACATCTTACAACAAGATTTGCATCCGCGGAAACTTATATCATAAAATACATGATGTCGTAGACAGCAAAACATAAAAGAATGACAATGAACCCCTAGCGGCATGCAACGTGCAAACATCGTTTGATCATTTTACCATGATAGATGCCATTTTACCATTACAGAAAGAATTTATCTTCCACATAGTGCCAAATATTTTACCGTCACACACACACCACAGTCGTTCACCGTTCAATAAAGATGCGTTAAATCGGGAACATTATACATGAGATGATGGGTCAATCAACTTCAAATCTACATGCACTCTTTTGAATTAAAGTGAAAGTACATGTATAGATATAAAACACCAAAACAAATAACCGTGCTCACATATTAAGTTTGAAACTCGCATACAATTTCGTCTCTGCCACAATTCAACTTAATGATAAGTTATAATAAAGTAAAAGCTTTCCGTCAACGGCTTAACGCATACACAAGTAAACAAAGCATGTCTTAATAATTGATGTTATTAGTTAGTATTACAAGACTGTTAGTTTTAAAACAAGAGGTTTTCCATAAAGCATGTAGAACCCACTAGATGCACATACAACAAGATCTACTCTTTAAGCATTACTATCAGTTTGTGGGGTCCCAAACCTAATAATCTTAACTTTTATCTTCTGTTCTTTACAAATCAAATCAATTTCACATACATAAACTAGTATTAGCTACTCTAAACACCAAATATTCACATTAGAGTAAAAGAACATTATAATAACAATTTCATTATAATAACAATGTTCACACAATACTGAAAGATCAACAACTACAACCTGAAATTACAAAACTTTATGATTTGATCCATAAAAACACAAGCTAAACAGATCTCGTTAAAAACACACACAACAACGCATCAGATTCATAAGCAGTAGATACAACAATTCAAATCTGATACAATCTATTGATATTGTTACGAACAAACCCATGAAAAACTGAAACAACAGAATAATATTCATATGAAACAGTAATTGTTACCTTGAAGAAATCCTGTGGAGCGACACCAGGAAGGTAGAACGAGAGTCCATGGATGGATAACAGAAGAAACGCACAGATCCATAAGTGAAACCCTAGATGCGATCGATTAGCCATGATATCATGTACGGGAGAAATGAAAGGTTTTAGATCTGGTTTTCAGATCCGTGTTTGAGTCTCTCTCTCTCTCCTCTCTCTCTCTCTCTCGCTCTATAAGTATATGTATGTTGTGTGTGTGTGTGTTGTGAGTTTGGTTTTAATGGCAAAACCTGCACCTAATTGGGGATCAAGAAGATGAGTGGCGAGTGGAGATGATGAAACTGATTTCAGCCGTTGGATCAATCTTCCAAGGTTTTGACCTTTTTATAGTTTCTACCGTCCAAACTCCAAAGCAAACACTTTAACGCATACTTGAACGAACACGAACAAGAACAAGGTATTTTTGTGTTCGTTTATTAAGAAATAAATCCGTTTATGAATTGTTCATGAACGTTTACTGAACGAGATTTCTTATTCGTGTTGGTTCATTAAGGAAATGAATGTGTTTATGAATTATTTACGAATATTACTGAAAAACGAACACGTGAAGACAAATGAACATATATTAATTTTAGAATAAAATTAGCTTTTTTCATCATAAATATTACGGATAATCTACTAAAAATAAATATGTACTTAAAATTCTGAATATAGTTAACGTAATTGTCATAAAACATAACTAACACAAATGTTAAGAAGTTTCCGAAGCTTTAATACAAAGTGAAATTAAAATGGTCAAATGAGGGATGTTGGAGGCGTAGAGTATAACTGGGCTTTCAAAAAGAAAATTAAAAAACTAAAACCAATAGATTTAAGATATAATGTATAAAAACCTTTAAGTGAATAAAGACAAATGAACATATACGAGAAAACATAAATAAACACATTAACGAACGTTCACGAACATAAACGAACGAACGCATCATCTGTTCACGTTCGTCCATTTAGCTTAACGAACGGAATTTCTTGTTTTGTTCATTCATTCAATAAACGAACAAAATCTTCCCGCCGAACAGTTCACGGACTGTTTGTTGAACGTTTAGTTCATTTACAACCCCAGTTACGCGTGTGAAATTCGATCGGTATTGGTTTAGCTTGTTACGAACTATGGTATTCATACTCGTTATAACACCGAAAGAGAAACAAAAACCATACAAATAAATATTGATACCGGTTCTAATTACACCAATACCAGTACCAAGTTCGATTACTCGGATACGTGTACTGCTAATGTCGAAATTGTTTTAAGTAAAATTTGTATCAAGACGTAGATAAAAATATATATGTCGTAACGAGCTAATTTTATGAAAATCGTGTTTTAAAAGTTGTAAGAGAAAAACAAAATACGTTGATTATAATAATTGTAAAAAATAAATTGATGTTACTTTTACTCTGGAATTGTGACAGAATGTTTAATATATAGTTACTTAAGGGTGAGGGTTTGGTCCAATTAGCAAAGTTATGGTGGTTAAGGTGTTGCTTCCCTTGAAGTCACGAGTTCAAGTTCCGCCTTCATGGATTTTGTGTAATTTAAAAAATAATAAAATATAGTTTGTTAAAAAAATAAAATATAGTTTGTCAATATTATATATTGTTATTCTAAATAAGAATAGATACCATCATTTATGGTTAGTTAAAATATTTATTAAATTGCTTAAATGGAGAGACTCTGGTTGCTTCATATAGACTTTTTGTAGCCCAAGAAGCTCACACGACACTCGTTACGGTAGTGTGTAACTATCACTATTTGTTTTTTTTTAGAAAACTCATTATTGACATTTATGAAGTTTTATCATTTTTTTTGTAATATCAAATCTGATATATAATTTCACATTCATTTTTATTAATATAATATCAAAATATGAATTTTGTAACCTTCGCTAAAGGGAAAAATGATGAATCCTATCTATAACTTTGTTGTAACCAAAATTTGAGTGAAGTGTTTACTTTGGTATTGAATGAGTTGTATTTTGTTGAAACAAAAGATTTGGTATAGTATTTAACCGAGTATTGCTAATGCTTGAAAGTTTAGTTTTTGATACGTGACACTAAGTAACTGGAGAAATATGGGCTCGGACCCTCCGGAGTCAGGGGAAAGCCCTAGCTCAACTCACGACTAGGACAACTAGCTAAGACAAATCATCCGTTGTCGGATACGGCAGGACGGAGCAGACAAAAAGGACACGTTGAAAGCGACGTGCGGCCAATGACATTCCGCGAACCACTGTACCATGGATCTCCACTTGCAGTTCTCGCAAGAGAGACAAGAAGTACAGTTGATAACGACATCCATCCAATCACAATCCGCATATTCATACTCCCCTCAACCTCCACTAGAGATTATCATAGAAGAAACCACAAGAACGTCCCGACAGAGACGTTTAGCCAATGACACGCCACGGATACACACCCTCCTCTGCAATCAATAACGGTCACCAAATGGATAATCCGACAGTGACGTATTGACCAATCATCTCTCTCCATCCCAGCTATAGATACCACTCTTCATTAAGGTGAAACCATTCTACATTCCCACCTCTACTCTTACTCATAATTTACTCACTTAACAACAATATTTATTATCACGTGGGAGTGTTGTTACGAGAAGAACCCCAAATCTCTCATTCTCGTAAAGGATCTCACTAGGGATGAGCAAATGGTATCGGGTACCGGTTCAGAAGTACTGGATTTCCCGAACCGAAACATTTTTGGTACCGATTAGTATTAGCATTTGCGTTTTCGGTACCAGTATTTACCGGTTTTTACCTTCAAATATCCGTATGTACTAGTACCGAACCGTACCATAGCGGGTATTTTGAGTACCGATTGGTACTGAGCTCACCATCTAGGTCTCACGGTGTTGTTTAGTTTTGAATATCAATTCATTAGAAGAATTCGTGAAGATCATAGCACCCTGAACTTGTTAAGCATCATCTAGCTGACCTGATTAGATTGGTGTTTCTTCAATAACATTCTTAGTCTTGTTATGCGACACTAGGCAAAATCGTTGCTCTCGTCACGAGGGTGTTAAACTCTCGCATGCTAATAAAGTCATAAACAAAGAACTTAAGTGATTGTGAATGTGATGAATGCCTTCTTACCCTTGTTGTTATAGGAGTATTTATAAGTTATTTAGGCATTATACAAGATTGGACCATGGCATGTTGACCAAATAATACCTTAGGTTGATGCTTTCTTACGAAAACACTATCATTTGGTATTAATGCATTCAACATCTACCTTGATTTTCCATATTTTTCTTTTAGATATAGACAAGCATTGGTTCGGGAAAATTCTAGCGACAACTCCAAATATTTTAACCAATCAAAAAACCCTATCCTTACAAAAATATTATGAAGTTAAATATATGCAAGTGCAAACTTGCTTGGAATTTAGGTGTAAAAACTTTATGTGCAAATAAAATAATAAATAAATTATTTTGTCACATGCCAAATTCAAGAATTATAGAATAGATTAAAAAAAAACAAATAAGTCAGAATTTAAGCAAAGCTTAACGATGAAAAATAAAAACCACCACAAGTCCACAATTCATGCAAAACAACCATAATTCATTAAGAAAAAAAAAACAAAAAACAAAACGGCGTTAATTCATGCAAAGTCTAACTATGATAAATAAAAATTTAAAACTGACAATAAGTCTCAAAACAAAACAAAACCAAACATAATTTATGCAAAGACTAACTAAACCCATAAAAACATCAAGAACTTAAAAAACAATCATAAAACAAGTCCAAATAGCCATAATCATGGTGGAAACACCAATGATCTTGACATTTGGTGTGACCGAGCTAGAGTTTGGCGATTCTGCTGGAGTTTGCGCGGGGAGGAACCATACTCGGCGAACTTTTAGGAGGTAGAGACGGCGGGGGTGAGCTATGTTTGTGAGACAAGACCTTAACCTCAAGTTTTTCACCCTTCTCACAATGTCCGTTAGTGCCACTAATGAAGAAGAATGCACCCGATTCAACAAGCTTAACCGTGGTGTTACCGTCATTGTATTGCTGGATCGGCTTCATCTTGTTACATTTTTTATAGTCTCCTTCCTCCACTTGTAACACTGAATCCGTCTTCGAATCGTATTTAAACACTAAATTTCATATATACAAAATCATGAAAATTATTCAAGTTAATCTTGTATTAATAATCAACTAGGTAATATAAACTTATCATAACTTTATTATAAGTTGAATATTATAATGTTGTTCAGTTTCGTTCTCTAAGTATCTAAAATCAAACAAATGAAACCATATCCAAAACCTGACCCAAATTCGAAGCCACCCAAACCAGAGTTAATAATAACTGAAAAGCCCGAACTTGAATAACCCGAACCTTAAATGGTTCAGTTATCGGTCAATTTTCCCAACCAAAAACCCGAAAACCCGAAACTCGAAACCCAAATAAAAATCCGAACATTAATTTCTTTTTTTTATAGATGTGATTTGATTTGGAGTGTTTTGTATTTGAAACATTAAGTTTTGAGACTTTTGATATTCGATGATATTTTGCGAGAAAAAAAACATTAGTTTTTTCATTTTACATCTAAACCCGAAAACCGAACAACCGGACCCAAACTAATCCGAACCCGAACAACCTGAACTTTTAATGGGTCGGTTATCGGGTTATTTTTTCCTAGCCAACAATCCGAACCAAAAAAACCCGAAGAACATCCTTAGAAACCAACGTTCATAATCAATCAATTAACAATACTAGACGGTTATTTCATACATAAGCAAATCAAAAGAAAATTACCTAGCTCATCTCCAACCTTAAACCGCTCTTTTTCAGCCCATTCATTTAACTCATTAAGAGATGTAGGGATACGCCACGAGTTCTCTTTTCCACCAACCAAAAACTCTCTTGCTTCATGCGCGTCAAAATTCATCGAAAACGAAACCAAACCCGTTATAAAACACAACATAAAAAATCTGCTCGAACCCATTTTCTCAACAAGATCGAAAATACTTGAAAGATTGAAAGTAAAAATATTCCGTTCTTTTGTTACTTTGAAGAGTTACTTGTGTGGTAAGACTTCAATATATAGATGTTAGGCTCGGAGCTAGGTTTGGGAAAATAACCAAGCTGTCAATATTGCCACGTCAGAGTCGTGGCCTCATAGTATGGAGTACCCGTTTTAGGATTTGAGAATATTTCGTACGTGATAATAATCATCATCGAATTCAAAATAACGTATTTGGTTATATAATTTAAGATTTGAGAATATTTCGTACGTGATAATAATTATCATCAAATTCAGAATAACGTATTAGGTTATATAATAATTAAATTTAATGATAAATAATGGGTATAAATCAGGCTAATTGAGAAATAAGTTATGATGAATAATGGGCATAAATCAAGCCAACTTAGAAAAAAAATTGGTGGAATTGGTAGTTTTTTTTTTATAAACTTTGTTTTGAAAGTTTTTATTTTCTATTAGGTTATTGACCTTTTGTGTTACACGGATTGAGTAAAAAAGAAAATATCAATAAAAATCGAATTAATACTATATTAATGTCACGTGCTTTTTACTCTATTAATTTAGAAATAATATTGTTAATATTATTGATTAATAAGAATATATTAGTTTAATAATATCTAATATATTATGTTTAATATATTATTAATATATATAATAGCATATGAATGCTTAAAACCGTATGTATGATAATAAAATAATTTGAAAATTAAATTTAAAAGTATCTTATAGAACATTCTATTTTTATCTTTTTTAAAAAAGTAATTATATTTTATTTATCGGATTATATATTTTTTAGAGAACTAATTCTATTTTCTTTATCAGATGATATATTTAATATTTCATATTCTATAAAACCACAATTAATATCAAGGGTAAGGATCAAATAGAATATTTCATATTCTATAAAACCACAATAATATCAAGGGTAAGGATCAAATAAGAAGTATGTTTTGGGTAGGAATGATATGAAGTAATCTTAGCCGTCCATCTGTAAAGTAGAAATACAAGTGGGAATGGTATTTTAGTCAATCTTCTTTTATCTATTCTTTCTATTCCCCTTCTCTGTATCTTCAAAACCCAGATGTTCAAAACTCACCATCTTCAACATTTCATTCATTTTCTCTCTCTATAATTACTACATCACGGTGCAATTTTTCTTCATCAATGAATGGTTCGAACAGTCAATCAACGTGTTCTTCGATTTCTTTGAAGAAAACTCAGTTTATATAATTTCTGTTTTTTCAAGGGTAAATTACTTTTTGAGTCTCTGTGTTTTAGGGGGTTTTAGCTACTTGAGTCCAAAAGCAAAAAGTTTAACGCCGTGAGTCCCTATAAGCATTTTCCTTAACCATTTGAGTCTAATTTTCTAACTCAATCCACCAAGTCTATTAGCTACAAGGACAATTTAGTCATTTACACACAAAGTACAACTCTTATATGCACAAAAAAGTATTATGAACAAGTGTTTAATGCATAAGATTTTAATACTATATAAAACTAATTACACACACATTTCACACACTCACACTCTGCTCTCTCTCTCTAGAACTCCTACACCACCATTGCACTACCATCACCACCACCGCACCAACCACACCAGCCCCACCACCAGAACCACCATCGTACCACCATCACCACTGCACCAACTACACCACCGTCACACCAACCCCACCACCAGAACCACCGCACCAACCACGCCACCATCACACCAACCCCACCACCAGAACCACCAACGTACCACCATCACAACGACTGGGTGGTGTCTCCCGGCGGCTACGACGGCGTGTGAGATCTGGAACTAGAGACGAAGACGAAGATTAGAGAAGAATGTGGAACGAAGAAAGATCTGGATCTGGAATGTTGTCGGAGGGATCTCTGGGTGGTGTCTCCCAGCGGCTACGACGGCGTCCGGTCGGTTTGGGGTTAGGGTTTCGACGACATTTTTTTAGGTCAGATTTTGTTTTTGCATTTTTATTGTGATGTAGATTTTAGTCAGATTTTGTTTTTATTGTGATGGTGGAATTATGATCTTTGTTTTGTCCGAATGAATTGCATTTTTTATTGTGATGTAGATTTTAGTTAGATTTTGTTTTTGTAATTTGGAAATTAATATAAATGATTCGTCTTCATTGTGTTTGTGGTGGCGTTGACGGCCGGAGATTTTACAGTGGTGGCAGCAGCAGCGTGGTGGACGGTGGTTATGGCTGCAGGTGTGGTGGTGTATGGTGGTTATGGCAGCCTTTAGAGAGAGAATGAAGAGAGAGTAATGGAAGGTTAAGTGTGTGTGGGAGAGAGATAAGATGGAATATTATTTATTTAAAGGACATTTTAGTATTTTCATTAAAAACGAACAGAATAATCTAATTGTGTTAAAAAAATTGGACACAAAAGGTTAAGGAAAATGCTTATAGGGACTCAGGGGTGTTAAACTTTTTGCTTTTGGACTCAAGTGGTTAAAACCCCTAAAACACAGGAACTCAAAAAGTAATTTACCCTTTTTTCAATTTAACATGATGCGATGGAACATGAGATTTCTATTAAAACGGGTACTCATCTTCTCAAATTTTTCAAACAATTTTGAATTCAAAGTGAAGATATCTCTGATTCTACTCTTTCTCTTGATGTATTCATGCATTTTGGCAACATCATTATTTCCAATTTCATTAAGAAATCATTAATTTTTGTTCCATTGCGTTTTATAAAATAATGAAAAAACACAGATTTTTATCCATTGCGTTTTACAAAAGAATGAAAAATACACTTTTTTGGTTTTTTTGTCCATTGCGTTTTACAAAATAATGAAAAAAAACTGTTTTTTATCCATTGTGTTTTACAAAATAATGAAAAAAAAAACTGTTTTTTATCCATTGCGTTTTACAAAAGAATGAAAAACACACTTTTTTGGTGTTTTTGTCCATTGCGTTTTACAAAATATTGAAAAAACACAGTTTTTTGTTCTTTGCGTTTTAAAAAGACACTTTTCTTTTGTGATTTAGTCCATTGCGTTTTAGAAAGTACACTTTCTTTTATATTTTTAGTCAATTATGTTTTAGAAATAAACTTTGTTTTGTGTTTTAATTCATTGCTTTTTAGATAAAAAAAAATTGTCTTTGGTTTTTTTATCCATTGCCTTTTAGAAAAAAACACTTTTTTTATGTTTTTTAGTCCATTGTGTTTTTATGATGGTTTGTTGAACTTGAAATGAAACTATATCATAATAATGTAGGAAATTAAGTGTGTTTGAATGAATGTCCCAAAATGGTAAACCACTTGTCCCACATTGGTGTGGAGACAAAGTATAAGGTTATTTATAAGGTGAAACATTTGCCTAACCAACATAACTTTATGACATGTTTCACCATAAGTTCTACGCGCGGGTGCGCAGGTGGGGGTACAAATTGGAACCAGAATTTAGTCGAACTCGTGTGCACCCGCACGTCCTGCGGACACGAATGCAGTTCCGAAAACCCGGGCCCGCGTGTGGCTGGTTTTTTTGCGCTCCGGGCTTGTTCACACTCTGCGGTGGCTGGGGACTTGTTGTTCGCTGCTGTTGCGTTTTACGTATTTTGCAAACAAAACATTTTCTTTTGTGTTTTTTATACATTGCGTTTTAGAGACAAGATAGTTTTTGTGTTTTTTTGTCAATTGCGTTTTTGAAAAAAATCATTTTTTGCCTTTTTTCATTGCGTTTTATGCAACTGGGTTTACAAAATTATTTTTTCGAAATATAGCAATACCATACTCGTTTTAAAGATAAAAAAACGCTCGTTTTTTGGTGAATTTTTGTAAAATAAATAATGTCGTATGAAATAGTTATTAACGTTTAAAAAATAGGGGAAATTGGAGGAGAGAGAAACTATTGTTTTGGATTTGCTAGAATGCCCCTACAAAAACTCACGCGCCTCCTCTTTTTTATTCAATTTAATTCATTTACTAAATGGATGGACAATATTACTTCTTATTCTTCCTAGTGATAGAAACTTCCTATTACATCCTAATCCTTTTAAATATTATTCAAGTATAATATTGTGTATTTTTTTCCTGAGTGTTACAACTATACCACCCTAAAAGAAATTTTCAATCTCGAAATGAATAAAAAAAACTTACATGGTATGTGAATAACAAAGACACAAAACCTAAATTAATAGAGACCAATACATATGAACATTATTCATAGCAATAAACTAACGTACATATATTCTAACCACACATCTACGCATTATCTTACATATTTTGCTTATAAAAAAAGTTTACATGATCAATTTCCCCGTCCCCAGTTTTTTTCATGACCCTAAATAAAAGAAATGTTATATAAAGTAAGAAATAGTAAATTAATCGACCTTAAAAAACGGATTTTACCAAACCCGCTCCGTTTATTAACCGAACAATCAGTTAAAAATTTCGTTGCATATTTAATGCCCAAAATAATTTTAAACGATACATAATTAATTATTATATTGGAATAAATAATTTGTTTTTGAAAAATTGTTAAAAATAATGAAATAAAAATATAATGCTGCTGCCGGGTTTCGAACCTGGGTCAGTCAGCCGGGTCAACAACGACTTAATACCCACACACTCAACCACTGCGCCACTTGTATTCCTTGTTAATTAATGGAAACAATTAATACAAATTATAATTCTCGAATTCAAAATCGGCGCGCCCAAATGCAGTCGTCGGAAATCCCGGCGATCTCGCGAGATTGGACGGTTACTTCAGTTATAACGTAAACCTTAAACACTGCGTCGGTTATAACCGACGCCTGAGTCCGCGACACAAGCTATAACCGCCGGAGAATTTCTAACCGACGAATCAAGTTGGGAATCAGACCAAATTCATCGATGACCTGCCTTATAAATACCCCCTCAAACCTCTGCAAGCTTTTTCGCTCAAAACCGCACCTTTACCCGACGTAATTCCACTCGCCAGAAAAGTTCTGCACCTCGCCGGAAAACCGAGCCCTTCACTTCTGAGCCTTACTGAAACCCCTGAGCTTATACCGAAGTCACCCACATCCTTTTCAAGCTTGCTGAAGACTCTCTGCCGCAAGACACACGACGTCGGAATCTTTTGCTGTCACCGGAGTTCTGCCGGAGAAATAGAGAAGTCCAGTCGGTATACCTTACGCTTAAATCTTTCATTCTTTTTATATATCTCACATGTAATTAACCACCAGACACTAACGAACATGATTAAAACTTCGAACCAGTCAGTCATCGTTTCTGGTTAAGACTGACGAAGAAGACGAAGTTTCGGTAACATATAAGTTTAATTTAAATCAAGAAATAACTCGGGTTAGACACACAGTCCAGTGGTGGACTGTGTGCACATTAAACACGCTTACGTCTCGAGTTCGAATCTTGTCCCACGCATGCTTGCCTTAATAAAAATGTCTCTTTTTTAACCGAACCGGAGTCACCGCTGATATATGTTAAGTTTATAAAAACCAGAATAATAACCAAGATAGACACACAGTCCAGCGGTGGACTGTGTGTATGTTTAATCACAGGACACGAGTTCGAGTCCGGGCTACCGCACTGGTCCGGACAATTATTAAACTTTTTATTTAAGACAGAAATGGAAATGTTTAGTTTGTATATAAGTATAATAAAAATCGGTTTATTTAACAAGTTAGACACACAGTCCAGCGGTGGACTGTGTGTTAACTCAACCCACAGGTCTCGGGTTCGAGACCTGTGGAGCGCACCGGTCCGACTCATTAATTCGTTTTTAAAAATAAATGATTTTCAGTTTAATCTAATTAGTATATAAATATAATTAAAAACAGAAATATATCGGGTTAGACACGTAGCTCAGTTGGTAGAGCTGCGTGCACGCGTATGGGAGGTCTCGGGTTCGAGCCTCACTCAGCGCACACATACACGCATACGAACCGGTCAAAGTCAACAGTCAATGGTCAACGGTCAACGATCAAAAAAAGTCAACTTTTTTTTATTATTTTTATTTATTTATTTTAATTAAAAATCAATTAAAAATACTTAAAAATAACATTTTTAAGGTTAGAAAATAGCCTTAAACTTAGAAAAATACACCCAACAATCCTACTAAAATGGATTAATAAAATCCGTTTACTTACCGAACCATAATGCTATTTATCTAGGTTAGTTTCACTCGTGATTAAAACCAACTTCGCGTGCACTCAACATTATCAACCGAACGCACCCAAGGTGAGTGAATCTTACAACTCCCCCTTTTTAATTACACGTTTTGGGGTGTGTCATGTGTCACAAAATAATTAACTCGTTTATTTAAACTTGTGCCATACCATATTGTGATCTAAACTTAGATTGTTTATATTGTTGTGGTTATGTATTTCACTTTGTCAACTTATATGAAAATCATTCATTAAGCCCATCAGTTCCTCGTGGGAGATGAGTTGAGCAACGCGTGCCTCAAAACAAATCCATTATTGTTCGTGTGTGTATTATTGAATTTATATTGTTTGTGGTTACGTATTTCATATTGTCAAGTTTATGCAATTCATTCATTAGGCCCATCAGTTCCTCGTGAGAGACGAGTTGAGCAACGCGTGCCTCTAAACGATCCATTAATGTTCATGTGTGTATTGTTTAATATTAAATTGATTTGTGAATAAGTTTACATCTATTTTTACTCATGCGTGGTTGTGCACTCTATTTTATAATCAATTAAATAAACTTGTTCAAATGTTTTCCATAGGACTCACTCGCCAACTTTTTGTTGATCCAAAAACCCTTTTTACACATGATACAGGTGAACAGGATGAAGCAAGGAAAACATAGGAAATGCCTTAGGAGAAAACAATGAAGCCTAGATTGATATTTAGGACATGTTGTAATATTGATTGTAATTTTCCATTAAAGTGTATTAATGAATATGAAACGTTAAAATAAATGTCATGAGCTTTGATGATAACCCAATCATGCCCCGATCACCTTTTCCGCTGCGGGTCGGGGTGTGACATTAGCCAAACTATAGTACCATACTAGCTAAGGAGGCAAGTTAACGAAAATAAGTCCTAGTCACATGTTTCTAGTATCACGTATCGAGCATATACAATCAGATTATTCATGTGTGATAAACAGTTTTGATTTGTGAAGTGATTTTGATATAGGAACGTATGTAACACCCAAAAAGTGCATTAAAGCGAAAATGGGTCAAGTATACTCACTTTGGGTGCGTTTTGGTAAGACTTAAGATTCTGAGGAGAGTTGCGGAGTGCACCGGATCAGCCTGTAAACGAACAGAAGTGCATTAGTCTTCCGAAAAGCCGAAACGGTGAAGTTTGAGTTGAGCAGTAGGCAAGTTCGGGCGAACTTGTATGTAACCATACAAGTTCGAGCGAACTTGTATAAACCTTCTGAGTTGTGAGTCAAGTTCAGGCGAACTTGCAAGAAGTGTTGCCTGAAGAGCAAGTTTGGGCGAACTTATATAGTTTCTCAAGGAACTATGCAAGTTCGGTCAAACTTGTAAGGGATTGGTAACTGAAAAGTCAAGTTCGGGCGAACTTGTATAGTTTCTTAAGGAACTATGCAAGTTCAGTCGAACTTGTAAGGATTCTGGTGGGAGGAGACTCAAGTTCGGTCGAACTTGACCCAGATGGGTGCAAGTTCGGTCGAACTTGACCTAGGTGCTGGTGATTCTTGAGAGAACTTGATGTTTTCGGGTCTAAAATCTTGCGTTTTCGCGCCGTTTGCTAAGGAAATCGGGTGCTCATCCCTCCAACCTTAAGCCACTGCGTAAAACTTAGGCTGGAGAGGTCTTTTTGGAGCGAACTTAGCCATTTTACAGAAACTCGGGCTAATCTGGGCGAACTTGAAGGTTCGTACGGGTTAGTCCAGCTTGTGTAAAGTGACGATTTCGTCCTTGTGCTTCCGGATCTGAGATTTAGCTTCGGCAACGCCTCGTTCCACTCAAAAGTGAAAGAAACATACGTCATTAGTCCGAATATTGTGTAAAAATCAATACTTTAAAGGTTTTGCTCAGATCTAAGTATAGATCTGAGTGATAAACAGAAGTTTTATGGAAAAAGATGAAGATTTTCATAAACAGAGAAGATTTGATGAAAACGAAGGCAATGCCTTGTGCAAAATCGTTGTAAAACGTTGTTAAACATTGTTGTAGTTGAAATCGGTTTGATTCTTACTTAGAAAACAGAGGGTTTCGGGAGCTCAGAGCGAAGTTGCAGCAAGTTCAAATGAGAGAATGGGGCTGACTATTTATAAGCGAAGACAAAAATGAGGGCTGGTGGAGTCAAGTTCGGCCGAACTTGCATGTAATCATGCAAGTTCGCGCGAACTTGTGAGGATCTGAGGGAAAGGAGCCAAGTTCGACCGAACTTGAGGTTATTGAGGAGTTTGATTGGGCCAGTCAAGTTCGGCCGAACTTAGTAACACCAAGTTCGAGCGAACTTTACCCAAAAGTTGGGTTTTCTTTGTTTATTTCGCGTTAAGAGTTCGTTTGGTTATTCGATTCGTATTAGGTAGTTATATTAGACGTTATAATTGATATAATAGTGCGATTTAGCGATTCGAGAGTGCGAGAGCGATGCGATAGCGAGCGTAATAGTAACCACAAACACACATAACACATAAATAATATAAAACCACATAAATAATTGCGATTTGCGATGAGATTAGCGATGCGATTTAATAAGCGATTAGATGCGATATAACATACACAATCATAATTTAGTTAACATAAACTTCATTAATAAGCGAATCTCGGATTTACAAAGGATAGATACAATCGATAACAAAGAAAAAGATAACAACGAGAAAATCAGAGTTGGGCGTAGATTTCAGTAATGTTTTCACTTTGATGTCATTTTTTTGTAAGGAATAGTAAATTTAAACTCTTTATAGAATTACAATAAGATGTTTAACGAAATTTTTACTTTGGTTTTTTCTCTTCCGATTGCAACACCGAGTATTGGTATCATAACAAACCAAACCGATATCAATTGAAACTGAATTTCGTCGTATCATTCGAAGGATTTTAGTAGTTATTACAGTCAGCCATAAACATAATTCATTGAATAACAAATAAATAATATTATGTATTATATAATTCATTGAATAAATAAAATTAATAAAAAATAAAAGCTTAAAGGATTATTAAAATATATAACAAATAATTCATACAATAGATAAAATTACGTATTGAATAAAATAATTAAAAATAAAAACTTAAAGGAATTATATTATTTTTTTATTAAACAACAAAAGATAATGCAATATTTTTTTTATTATGTATTTGCATTTATCTGTTGTTGTGTTAATAAATTGGATATATAATATAATATAATAATAATAATTACAATAATAATAATAATAATAATAATAATAATAATAATAATAATAATATTACTAAATTAAAAAAGAGATAATGTGACACTATTTATTGTTTTTATTAGTATTAGATTTATTGGAATTAAAGCTTGATCATTAGACAAAAAAGAACCTGGGTATTCCTAACTAAATTGTTTTCCTCAAGCTTAATCATTAGACAAAAAAGAACCTGGGTATTCCCAACTAAATTGTTTTCCTCTTATAAAATGGGGTTTCCTTATAACATACTAATGGGCCTTGTAGGCCCTGTTTTCTTCTACAAAATCAGTGATGCTAAAACTGAGAACCTATAGTTTACATGATCCAAAAGATTTAAGTTTTGTATTAGAGTTAACGGTTATTTTTGTTCATGTAGTTTGTTCAATTATGTCAGTTCAGATTAAATTTTAAATTTGTACCATTTTCGTCTCTGACATTCTTAAAACATGTCAGTTCTGTAAAAAAAACATGAGTTAACTGTCATTTTCGTCCATGTGGTTTGTCCAATTATTCGATTCAACCTTAGTTTTTTGGATGGAACTGACATGTTTCAAGAATATCAGAGACGAAAATGGTATTTGGCCTGAACTGACATAATTAGACAACCACAAAGACCAAAACGACAATTAACTCTTCGTAGTATTTGATAATTAACATATGGATGCTTTTACATGTGTCGTAATTCACATTAAGTATATATTGTGAATTATTATATCGTTAGGGTATGGTTCAGCTATAAAGTCCAAAACTTCTAAAAAGTGGGAAAAGTCTACATGGACATTCTACTTTAAATTTTGTGCATGATATTTTAAATTCTTTTGGTAAGATTATACAAAAATCATCAAACGTAACAATTTAAAACACAATAAAATGTATTATATACATAAAATTTAAAAGACACTGATTAGTTTTCTTAGCATTGTATTTTAATTTACATGCATAAAAATACATTTCAGTGTGTTTCAAATCGTTATGCTTTGTGTTTTTCTATGTAATACAATGTCAAGAATTTTAAACACTATGCCTAAAATTTAAAACACAATGTCTACATAGATTTCTTACACTTTTTAAAGTTTTGGACTTTGTAGTCAACTCCTAACCATGCCGTTGTATGATAAAATACATTACTTTGATATTTTGTTGCCATGGTGGCTGAAGATAAAAACATATTAAAAATAAGGTGATTATGCAAAAGAGGACACAAGAAGTTCGATGAATTAAACTTCGAGCTATGTCATGAAACCGTTTAAAACTGTACCGAACCAAATAAAAGATGGTTAAAAACCAAACTGGTATCAAACTGAACCGATCATTACATTACCTCTTTATAAACGGGTAAAAAGCTTAACCGGTTTTGACCATTGTTGACCAAAATCCGAACTGGTTTGGCAAAATAAAAGAAATAAAAGAAAAGAAAAGAAAAGAAATCGAAATGTTCATCTCAATCTTTAACTAAAATTGTTAAACACTTAAACATGTAGATTAGCGGGAGCTATCACCTATCCATTACGCATATAACATCCCATATATCCTATAAAAATATACTCAAGAGTGGTATGAATTTACTATATTAATTTTTTACATGTCAAGTTCAACAATTACATAAAAAAAGGATAAACCAATGAAAAAAACAAATAGCTATGATAAAAAATAAATAAAAAAAAACCACCCAATAAGTGTTGGGAATAATTTGAAATTGCTTGGATAAATCTGAAGTCGTGTAATCACTATCAGATCAAACAATTGGAGTGGCTACCAATCTTTGATCGGATAAAATCAGAAAAATTCTAGATTTTTGTATGACAATTTTTTATTGAGAGTCAATAATCAAATTTCGATTATTTTGGCAGTTTTCATTGGGAGCGTATATGCAATTTTCACAAACTGCAAGCAGTTTTTATTTTGCACAAACCACATTTAGTCCCTTAAGTTTTCAAAAGTGCATATTTAGCCCGAAATTCAATTTCTGATGCATTTTTTATAAAGGACTTTTGTCCAAAATAAAAAATTTCCAAGCTGACCTGGCAGCTTGACCCCAGCCAGGGGCTCTGCCCCTTGGACCATGCTCCGAGGGGCGCTGCCCCCTTGGATCCCCTGTTAGTCCCGATGACATTCAAATAAGCGTGCACTCTTATTTAAATGTCACACGCAATCTCAAATTACACTAAAATATCCAACATACCTCCCCCATTTTAGTGTAATCAAGAATTACCTAACTTGTTCACATCAATCAAACAAACTAATGCATAAATGAAATGTCGTGACGATTGAATTTCATATTAGTATATTACATATTCCAAATATTCGAATTTAAGGGTGTCTCTAAGGATTGAACCCTTAATATCCATACTAAATACATGAAGATAATATACACATTAGTTTACATACATAGATCTAACTTGACACTATCTTTTACTACCCTATGTCCCTATCCTTCATAAGCATATCAAAGCCAAGTCCAAGCTTCTTGAAGCAGCTAAACTTCATGCTCATATAGGTAGCTCTTTTACTCTTGCACCTGCAGATGCAATTTTTCAAAAGAGCTATTAAGAAGATATACCTCAACCTTACTTAACTTGCAGATCTAAATACATACCTTTGGGATAATTTTAATGCTGTGTTCCAAACTCTAGATGTTAAGCTTTCCACATTGAATTCTACACCTAACGTCATATTAGGTGGGAATTGGGTATCTTAACATGAGAGTTTTCAGATAGACTTTAACCCTAATCCCACAGCTGATCCTTTCACGAGATCTCTACTTAACCCTTTGGTTAAGTGATCAGCTAAGTTATGTTGAGTTCTCACATACTCAACCGAAATCGCACCATGCATGATGAGCTCACGAACCATGCTATGTCTCACACCTAAGTGTCTTGACTTGCCATTATACACTTGACTATACGCCTTAGCCAGTGTAGTTTCACTATCACACCTTATAGAAATGGGAGCCATTGGTTTTGGCCACAATGGAATCTCATAAATCAAGTTTCTTAGCCACTCAGCTTCTTTGCCAGCTGCGGCTAATGCTACAAACTCAGACTCCATTGTTGAATCAGTTATGCAAGTCTGTTTCTTTGAAGCCCAAGAAATGGCACCTCCCCCAAGTAGGAATACCCAACCACTTGTGGAAGAATGATCTTCCTTATTGTTTATCCAACTTGCATCTGAATATCCTTCAATCACCGAAGGAAATCCAATGTAAGTTAGACCATAATCCATGGTTCCTTTCAAGTATTTGAATACTCGACCTAGTGCTTGCCAGTGATGAGTACGAGGATTGCTAGTAAACCTACTAAGTTTTCCAACAGCATACGCTATATCTGGTCTGGTGCAGATCATAGCGTACGTAAGTGATCCAATCGCTCTTGAGTACTCAAGTGGAGATACTGCAATGCCTTTATTAGGTAATAGCTTCAGACTAGGATCAACAGGAGTACTTGCGGGAGAACAATCCTTGAAATTGAACTTGTTCAATATCTTCTCAATATAGTGTGATTGAGAGATTGAAATGTCCATGTTCTCACGTTTGATTTTAATACCTAAATCACCTCAACCTCCCCCATATCTTTCATAGCAAACATAGATGATAAAAATTCTTTTGTTCTATTGACTTGATCTTGGTTAGTGCCAAAAATCAACATATCATCTACATACAAACAGATCAAGACTCCGTTTCCAGGAGCATCAAACTTGCTATAAACACATTTATCTGCTTGGTTTAAAGCAAAACCATTAGACAATACAATCTCATCAAACTTTTGATGCCACTGTTTGGGTGCTTGCTTCAAACCATAAAGAGATTTAATTAGTTTACACACCTTGTTTTCACTCCAGGCATAACAAACCCTTCTGGCTGTTTCATGTAAATCTCCTCATCTAATTCACCATTTAGAAATGCAGTTTTCACATCCATTTGGTGAATTACAAGATTATGTATAGCAGCAAGTGCTAATAATAATAATCTAATGGTGGATATCCTTGCTACAGGAGCATATGTATCAAAGAAGTCAATACCCTCCTTTTGTCTAAACCCTTGGATTACTAATCTGGCTTTGAACTTATCAATAGTACCATCCACCTTCATCTTCCTCTTGAAGATCCATTTACTTCCCAATGGTTTACAACGAGGAGGTAAATCCACCAATTTCCAAGTGTTATTTTGTAACATTTGTAAAAAATCGGGTTTCCAAAACCCGCTCCGTTTTGTAATCAAATACCAAGTTATGAAATGACATTAAGTATTTATGAGTATTTTGAGTTTAAACGTTACATAATTAATATATAAACTAAACTATAAAAATTATATTTGATAAAAAGTTAAAAGAAAATAAATAAAAAATAGTTGGAGCTGACCGGACTCGAACCCGGGTCAACTTCCTCCAACGATTTATCTTTCCGTCTCCAAACCACTCCGCCACCAATTGTTTTCTGTTAGTATTATGAAAACAATTAAATTTTATACGCAAACTTGGATTAACGGTTAATGATATCTGAATAACGGAAATCGGTAAGCCGAATCGCCAAATCAGTTTTGTTTCGCTTAGTTAACTTATAACCGATGAATATCGGTTTCTAATTAAAGTTCAGATTGAATGAACTTCGAGTTTTGGGTTTTTGAAACCGAAAGACACTCAAGCTTCAAATAATTCTGATTCCAATCATTTATACGATTCAGAACTGTCTCAAATACACTCCAATCCCTTTCCGTCGCGTTTTCAAGTCTTTTGAGCACAAGAAAACTGTCGCCGGAATTCTCTGCAATTCTCGCCGGAAAACCGTGTTCAACATAAACCAGTAAGAATTTCCTCTCTTGCTGTTTCAATCTATCGTTAGGACACTACTAACATTATTCCGTCACTCAAAGTCAGTCACAGAAGACTTTGCTGGATTTCTGGTTTCGCCGGAGAAATTCTGGAATTTGCCGGAACCACGCTAGTTGACGGTAAACACATTCAATCGTGCTAATAATCCATGTACTCTGGTTCAATTTCAAATCTAATTCTTTAATTCTGTTGTTAGACTCTCTCAGTCGGAGGTTCAAAAACAGAGTTACCCGATCTCGCCGGACTTCCTGAAGAAGACGACCTGTCCGGTATCTCTTTTCCCCAAACTGTTCGGTTTGTTTATTCAAACTAGTAGGCATGATATTTAAGTAGTAGAACCATGAATCAGTTGTCTGAGTAAAAAAAACCGGTAATCGTAATGAAGAAGACGAATCTAAAAACGGGATAAGAATAAATAAAACTCGGATAATTAACGGGTTAGACACACAGTCCAGCGGTGGACTGTGTGCAAAGTTTATATACGAGTCTCGAGTTCGATCCTTACTACACACACACTGCGTAATAACATTCCTTTTTATTCATAAAATTAACCGGGTTAGATCGAGTAATTGTTAAGTATAATATAATTCAAGAATATAACCGGGTTAGACACACAGTCCAGCGGTGGACTGTGTGCAAAACAAACTGCACGTCACGCGATCGAGTCCCGTCACAAACACCGGTTCAATGAGAATAAAACATTTTTGTAAAATAAAGGAATTTTCGGTAAATTCGAATAAGTGTATAAATATAATTAAAACTAGATTTCTAATGGGTTAGTCACGTAGCTCAGTTGGTAGAGCTACATGCGCGTGAACGGAAGGTCACCGGTTCGAATCCCGCTCGGCGCAAGAATTACCGCTGACCGAACCGGTCAACGGTCAACGGTCAAACAGAAAAAAATATATTTTTTTTAAATAATTATTTGTTTTATTTAAATTAAAAATCAATTAAAAATACTTAAAAATAACATTTTTAAGGATAGAAAATAGCCATAAACTCACAAAAATATATCTAAAAATCCCATTAAAAATCTTTAATAAAATCCATCCATTTAATATATTTTTTCCCATTATTATCTAGGTCAGTGATTCCTCGTTAACTCGCTTCGTCTAAATCGTGCGCATCTCACCAATTCAAATCCAACGCACCCAATGTGAGTGAACCCTTCAAATTCCCCGTTTTTATCACATTTTTGGGGTGTATCATGTGTCTTGTTCATTTACTTATTATAACTAAGTTATTGTGCATATATCATATCATGACATGTGTGTTAGTTGTTGCTGATAAGTAGTTATTATTATTTGCAAATTATTATTTCAGTACATGCAATAGCTGAGGCCGTAGCTCCCCATCCCTCGAGGTTGAGTTTGATCCCCATTTTATTATGCGGTTGATCAGGGCGTGCCCGCACGATCGGCTCCGTTTGATTGAGCCTTGATCGGTCATTTATTCTCATTTCAATACATGCAATACGCTCGGCTCCGTTTGATTGAGCCTTGAGTGCACAGTTCAATTTACATTTCCAGTTCATGCAATACGCTCGGCTCCGTTTGATTGAGCCTTGAGCGCACAGTTCAGTTTACATTTTCAGTTCATGCAATACGATCGGCTCCGCTTGATTGAGCCTTGATCTCACAGTTCATTTATGTTAATATGATGTTGGTATGTTCATGAATGTTATCGATTGTTAATGTATGTTATAATTGTAACTAATGTTGCCATTGTTTGATTTCATACATATGCTCTTTTATGATTATGCACAATATTTTATTGATAAACTAACCAGAAAATCATTATTAAATGTTTATCTATAAGGTTCACTCGCCAACTTATGTTGACCCAAAAACCTCCCATTTTACACATGATACAGGTGAACCAGCAGCAGCTAGGAACACGTAGGACCTGGATTAGAAGAAATAAAACGATTTAGTATTTGGAACATTATGTTTGGTTATTTTCCTTTGTAATGAATGAACATGTTTGAATGTTTGAGAAATGTAACTTTGACTTCATTTAATTATGAAACATAATAGTAAATGTCATGTGCTTTGGTGATAACCCAATTATGCCCCGACTCTTATTTCCGCTGCGGGTCGGGGTGTTACATATTTTGCAAAATAGAGTCCATTTCATCTTGGATGGCTTCTTTCCAAAATGAAACATCCCTTGAAACCATTGCTTCACTATATGTCTTTGGATCCTCATCAACATTGAAACAATATTGATAGTGAAAATTAATATCAATCCTAGATCCTTCAACTAAGTACAGTTGAAAATCGTCACCATAAGACTTGGCCTTTCTTTCTCTTGAACTCCTTCTTGGTTCAGTGCTAGTCGAAGGCATAATTTCTTTTCCACTAGAAATATGGATAGAAGGATTCATATTCTTTGGCCTAGGTATAGATGTGAATCTTTCTTCATCATATTCTACATTTCCACTTCTTGCCTCAATAACCGTATGTACTGAAACATGGTCATTTGGTTCTATTACATAGAACCTGTGAGTAAATGAGTGCTCAGCATATCCAATGAAAATGCATTCTATACCTCTTTCCTATAAGTTTCTTATCTTAGGATCATTGAGCCTAACCACAACTCTACAACCCCAAACTCTTAGTTTTTGCAACTCGGGTGGCTTTTTATACCAAAGCTCAAAAGGGGTTGTTTTGTTCCTTTTATTAGGAACCCGGATTAACAAATAACAGGCTGTCAACATAGCCTCTCCCCAAAACCCATTATTTAAACCCGAATGGGACAGCATGGTATTAACCATCTCTTTTAACGTCCTATTCTTCCTTTCCGCCACACCATTTTGTTCCGGTGTGTAAGGAGCTGTGGTAAGGTGTATTATTCCAGTTGATTGGAAATATTCCAGATCAAAATACTCACCACCTCTATCCGTATGTAGGGTTTTGATCAATTCACTTTGATGAAGCTCTACTTCTTGTTTATAGGTTTTAAACTTTTCCAAGCTTCATCTTTTGCATGTAACAAGTAAACGTAACAGAACCTAGTAGCCTCATCTATAAAGGTTACAACATACTTCTTGTTACCTAATGATGCTGTACCATAAAAATCACATAGATCACTATGTATCAAATCTAACAATTTACTTTCTCTAGTAACATGTTGCAAGAATGGTTTTCTAGTTATTTTATTCAACTTGCAGATATGGCACTTTTCATTTGTTAAATTAACTGCCGGAATTAAGCTCATCTTAGACATTTCCATAAGTCGTTTATAATGTACATGTCCTAATCTAGCATGCCATAATTCAGATTTTGATGAATTTACACTAGATGACGAATCAATCATACAAACAAAATTATCACTAAACGACACTTCTAGATTTAACATAATCATACCATTACATAAATAACCAAATCCGATAAAAGAACCATGTCTTGACAAGATATACTTGTCATATTCTAACACTTGTTTGTACCCGCAATTATTTAATACGATACCGGATAACAAGTTTTTCCGAATGCCGGGTACATACAATACGTTACTTAGCACCCCACCCCATACGACTTGTTGGGGGGCCGTTCGCCTTTTGAATCAAACAAAGTAAGTAGTAGGGGCTTCATAGCAACTTTCATTCTAAAGGAAAGCGAAGAACCCACTTTTAGTCAATAAGAGCCCTACTTCCCTAGAAAAACCTCATCACTTAAATTCAAGCGCAAACCCATTTCTTAGTCACCGGGCTGAGCGCACCTTTGGTACTTCAGTAGGGCGAGCTCTTTGATAGTGACTTCTTTCGGGGCGACGAAAGGCTACTTCAATATAGAAAACAGCCGGAAACTCGAGAGGGCTTTTTCCAGAAGTAAATACTAGTACTACACTTCCAATTCCGTGGATTGGCTCGGTTGCAACATTTCTCATCTTTAAAACAGATCCATCTTCAATTAATGTAAGGTCCTTGAACCATCTTCGATCCTTACATACGTGACTTGTTGCTCCCGAGTCATACCACCAAGCAACAGAATCATCCTGCACATATAATGCTTCAGAAATTAGTGAAACATAATTCACATCCGAATTATAATTAAAGTTTAATTTCTGACCTTGTTGCTTTGGATCCTTAAGAGGATCCACCAGTGCCAGCTTCATTCTTGGCTTTACCAACACGACAATCTCTCTTGAAGTGTCCTGGTTTACCACACATCCAATAACCTTGATCATTGGTCTGTTTTGCATACTTCACAGCCTTGTTCTTCTTGTTAAACCCACTTTGATACTTTCTTTTGCTGTTTCCCTTGTTAGAATTTTTGAGACTACGACCACTTTCTTCCACCATGTTAATAGAAGACCCACCAACGTGTTTGTCTTTGTTAATATTTTCCATGGCCCGACAAGACTCCTCAATTCGAAAACAACTTCCAAGTTCAACCAGATTCATTTCCTCCTTCTTATGTTTTAAAGAATGTTTAAAATCTTTCCATGAAAGAGGAAGTTTATCAATGATAGATGGAACAGAAATAGCTTCATCCATCTTTAAACTATGTTGTTCGAATTGGCCCAGAATTCTTAGACATTCATTGTAATGTTCCATGATGGGTCTACCATCAACCATTTTATAATTCATAAAATCACTGACCAAGAATTTCTTACTAGATGTGTCTTCAGCCATGTATTTGGCCTCTAGTAATTCCCACAGTTCTTTTGCAGATTCAATATTCTGATAAATATCGAAAAGAGAATCACATATACCATTCAGAATATGCCCACGACAGATGTAATCAGCATTCAACCACTTTCCACGCTTCCTAGTTTGTTCCAGCGGTTCATCCACCACTTCCTCGGGCATCGGGGTACTCAGAACGTACACCACTTTCAAAATCGTCAACAGAAAATGCATCTTCTTTTGCCAGCGACGAAAGTCTTGCCCTTCAAACTTGTCCAATTTCGCAAATTTGTTCGTCATAGCCTTCGAAGATTCACCACCGCTTGTCATCTTCACTGAAATTGTTTGATCTTTGTTGGGAATTATTTGAAATTGCTTGAATAAATATGAAGTCGTGTAATCACTATCAGATCAAACAATTGGAGTGGCTACCAATCTTTGATCGGATAAAATCAGAAAAATTCTAGATTTTTGTATGACAATTTTTGATTGAGAGTCAATAATCAAATTTCGATTATTTTGTCAGTTTTCATTGGGAGCGTATATGCAGTTTTTGTTTTGCACAAACCACCTTTAGTCCCTTAAGTTTCCAAAAGTGCATATTTAGCCCGAAATTCAATTTCTGATGCATTTTTTATAAAGGACTTTTGTCCAAAATAAAAAATTTACAAGCTGACCTGGCAGCTCGACCCCAGCCAGGGGCTTTGCCCCTTGGACCCTGCTCCCAGGGGCGCTGCCCCCTTGGATCCCCTGTTAGTCCTGATGACATTCAAATAAGCGTGCACTCTTATTTGAACGTCACACGCAATCTCAAATTACACTAAAACATCCAACAATAAGGCTTTAAGCAAGACCACCATAATCCATGCAAAAGTCTAATAAAACCCACAAAAGTTTCTAGATATTAAAAAAATCATCAAACAAAACCCGATAGCCATAATCATGATGGGAACACCAAAGACTACGGCATTGAGTCTGAGTGCACCAGAGTTTAGAGATCCATCGTCGTCCAGAGGAGCTTTTGCTATTTGAGTAATAAAGAACGGAAACATATCTATTTTAGAAGGTAGAGATGCGGGTGGTAGCGAGCTATTTTTGTGAGACAAAACCTTAACATGAAGTTTTTTACCCTACTCACAATGTCTATTGGCCCCACTAATGAAGACAAAACATTTAAACATGTGTTTACTTCTTTATTGGGCTCTCGTATTCTTTTACGCCAACAATCCCAATAGTGAAATTGGCTATCAAATTACCCAATGGATTTAATTTTGGCCCAACTATTTTAACTTCAGCCCAATCAAGTTTAATTAGATTGTTGTTGTTGGTGATATGTGTTGCTGGACTCTTAGCCCCTTATGAATGAATGTATTTATTCGTAAACTACATTTATTTTCTTGAACTCCCAGAGTTGTTTAAGAACTTTTGAATGGGTAAATGTTAAACTAGTAAGAGTTCTGAACCATTAAAAGCTAGTATAATGCTTAACCATTCAGAGACAAATGTCTGACCAATTCAGATTAAAGATCTTAACCATTCTGTACAACGCTTAACCATTAAGAGCCAAATGTCTAAATCATTCAGACAACTGCTCACGAAACAAACAGTTTGAACCATTAAGTGTTGAACCAGTAAGAGGTCTGAACCATTAAAAGCTCATCAAGAGCAGAAACAAACAACCCTTAATACATTGTGTTTTTTTTGTCACATTTTAATATAATTATTTCCAAAGCCCATTAAATACCTTTTAAGTTTTTGTGGGCTGCCCAATTTAATCGGCACACTTAACTTGTTTTTGTTTTTTTTTCTTCTATTTCTTGATCCATGGCAATTAAACCTATCTAACTTAATGTACTTAACTTGTTTCTGTTTTTTTTTTGGCTTCGGTCAAGCTTGATGATCGAAGAGATAAATGGTCGTGGAATGGGACAAAAGAATATTGGTTGGGGCTGTTAAGAGGCACGGATCCCAGTGGCAACTGGATTCCTATTTAAATGCAATGTTCACGCTTGGAGAGTTGAAATGGAAAAAATCCCCACAGATATGTTGCTTAGAGGCATGAATATCGAGATTGAAGACGTTTCTTGCCCGCTATGTGGTTCCAATGATGAAACGAGCAACCATCTTTTTGCTTCTTGTATGGTGGCGTGTAGGATATGGCATCAAATATCTAGATGGTGTTAGGTTGCGACTTTTAATGTTCACCCGGTCAGGGAGCTTTTGGATCTTCATGATAATATCGGCTTGAGAGGTTTGCCGAAAGAGATTTTCCATGGAATTGTCTTGATAAGCTGCTGGAGTATATGCGCACCAAGAATGAAGTAAAATTTTCTAATAGTCAAGCTCGGGTGGAAGATCTTTTTAATGAAATTAGATCGTTTGATTTTTTTGTGGATTAAAATTAGAATGTAAGCTAGTTTGTTTTGCGCGACAACACCGTTTAGTGGGTTGGTGTGTTTTTTTTAATAAAGTTTACTTAAAAAAAACCAATAATTGGCCACTTAAACCGACGTTGACTTGAAGTCCAACACAACCCATGATTGCCTTATTTCACCCCGTTTTCTTTACCACACTCCCTGCTAACATGGCTGTTACGGGGCGTTTCATGCCCCTCCACCCCGTGTAATTTTAAGGTGGTAAGTATTTGTAGGCGATTCTTCATAGTGTGTTAGTGTTAAAGCACACTACACTTGTATATTGGGGACGTGTCTATTATTTAATTAAAAAATAACCGCTAGTAATAAAGTTTTAAAGTTAAATATATAGATCAAACAATGTTACAACTTTTTCGTATTCTACTATTTACATGATCTAACACTTTAAATTCTCGTAGTATTTGATAATTCACTAATTGATAATGTCTTAATTCACTTCAAGGTCGTTATGTGAAAAAGTAAACCACTTTAATGATTTGTTACTTATGGTGGTCGAAGATAAAAACATGTTATAAATTAGGCGATTATGCAAAACAAGATACAAAAATACAAGACCGAAATGAATTAAACGAATCATTCGACTTATGTCTTGAAACCGGTTAAAATTGTATCAAATCATACTAAACCGGTTAAAAACCGAACCAATCATTTTCCATTTTATAAACCGTTTCGACAGTCCTTGACCAAATCCAAACCGCTTTAGACGTAAAACCAAAATTGTTAAACCTAATAGATTAGTGATAGTTATCGGGATCGTAAAGCATATACAAACACCCTCTTTGGAAGCTTTTCAATAAAACTTAAGGGGCTGTTTGTTTACCTCTTAATGAGGCTCTGAATGGTTCAGACCTCTTACTGGTTCATTACTTAATGGTTCAGACTGTTGTTTTGAGAGTAAATGTCTGAATGTTCAAACATTTGCCTTTGAATGGTTAAGCATTATACTGAGTCCGAATGGGTTAAGACCTCTAATCTGAATTGGTTAGACATTTGCCTCTAAACGGTTAAGCATTATACTGGCTCTTAATGGTTCAAACCTCTTACTGGTTCAACGCTTAATTAGTTCAGACCTCTTACAGATTCACACTTAACCATTCAGAAGTTTCCAAACAGTCCCTAACACTGTAAACAATTGTTTCAACAAAATTCAAAACATTCCAAGTTTTCAACGATGAGGGTATACAAACTTCAAAAAGCTCGCGACTCGTAGCTGCTCGAAATAAGCTCGAGAAAAACTAGCTAAAAGAACTCAATTTGAGATGCATGAACCAAGTGGACTCATTTTGTAACCGAGCCGAGCTCGAGCCAAACTCGGCTCAGCTCGTTGCTTGTTCAACTCCGAGGTAAGGCTCAAGCCAAGTCTAGCCGCCTCAATTAATTTCGAGCTTGAGTTCGACCCCACCCTGGCTCGACTCGTTTACAACCCTATGAGGGTATAAAGCTACCCATTCCGGAGTTGGTTATATAATATCGGGTAAAATTATTCTACAAAGGATCTTAAAAATAAGAATCGCACAAAGACACAATGGATCACAAAATATAACACAACGCTGAAAAATATAACACAATGTCGAAGAAAAAAAACACATGTCACAAGAAAGACACAATGATGCAAATATAGAAAAGAAATGATAAATAAAAAACACAATGATATAAACAAAAAAAGTGTAAAATCTACAAGCTAAACAACTAAAAAACAAAAACGTAAAATCACACATGGTAGAGTTTAATGATACGGTTCTAATGGCTCTTAAATGAGGTCAATCGAAGTTCGTTCGATAACCTTCTTATGACTTCTTATTTTTGTAAGACTGTATATTATCTAACTTATATAATATCCTATTAAATATACTCAACATAGTGGTATAAATTTCATGTGAAAAGATTAACCAATTAAAAAACTTATAGCTATGATAAGCAAAAACTACCAGAAATGTCTTTAAACAAAACCACTATAATCCAATAATCCATGCAACACCTCATAATTAAATTCACCAAAGTTTCTATAAATCAAAAAAGAAATTTCATATAAAAAACCCCAATAGCCATAACCTTGATGAGAACACTAAGAACCATGTCATTTGGTTCGTGTGCACCGTGTTTAGAGATTCGCCATGACGAGCTTGTCGTTGAGTTATTATAAACCACGTGTAGGAATGTCCACAAACAGCTCGGGAACCTAAATTTGTTATATATTGTCTGATTAGGCGGAAACTAATGACAAGTTAATCAAATAACAAGAATTACTCGTTTAATAGTTGTTTTCATTAATCTAAAGTTCAATACATTCGAGAACCGGATCCGACAGAGCTTCGCCGTCTCTGTGCCAAAATCTCCAACTCCTTACAAATGAAATCCCAAGGCACCTATATATAGTGTTACAACCATGGTGTAAGTTCGGCCGAACTTGACCTAGTCAAGTTCGGCCGAACTTGCCTTCTCAAGTCATTCTCAAGCGAACTTGCTATCTACCACACTTAAGTACACCTTGTTTCACCTATTCTATACAGACTCGATACAATACTATTCTATAGACATTAAGCACCAATAGACTCCCTCTTGGATATCTACTTTGTCTTGTTCGGTCTTCAGAAACTCTCGTTTATTCCAGACTCGTTCTCGTATAATGAAAAGGCAACAGACATATGCACCAACAGACTCCCCCTTAGATGTTGCCGTAGTCATCTACTTTCATAGACATCTTTGACAATAATCATCCTTGTCAGTCTTCAAGTCATAGTCTTCTTTGAATGCCTCATAATCATCAGACTTCAAATAAGTTCATGAGTCTTTATCTTTATCCTTGAATAAGAATTAAACTTTAAGATCTTCAAACTCTCTCTTTTCTTCAATTTAACTTGATAAAACTTTAATCTCCAAGCTTCCCCTTGCTGTGAGCTGTGCTCCCCCTAGCTTTGAGCTTTATCTTCAATCACGTTTTCATCCTGCTCCCCCTAAAACTTTACTTCCTGTTTCAAAGTACTTGGGTATTCAAATAAACATTTCAGATTTCTAACTTTGAAAATTTTGTTCCTCATGTATTACACACCATCGGTACAAAACTTGTATTTCAAATTTTCATTTTTCAGTTATTTCAAGTTCAAATTAATGACCTTGAAACATTTAACGTTTAAAAACCTTCAACTTTCAATTATTGAAATGAAATCCACTTAGTTGATAAAGTCCAAGTTAATGACCTTGATTAACTAATTTTGTTTACCAAGTTCAAATTAATGACCTTGGCTATAACCGTTGTGAACACCTGATATTATCTTCAATTTTCTAAAGTTTCAAATTAATGAATTTTTTCTTACCAGACTTCGATGATCCGTTTTTCAACATTGGCTCGTTGAAAATATTTTTGGATTTAAAAAGTAAGTAAAGTATTTAAAGAACTTTTAACAAGTAAAGTAAACTATGTACAAACATTTTTACAGACATATTTTTGTGAATTCGTGTCTAAGGATCATATCAGTTGATTGAGACATATCACTAGTACCGTTGACCGTTTTTGAGACTTTAAGTTTTAAACTCGTTTACCTAGATTGTCGATATGTTTGTCCACTTAAACTTCATCACGTTTCTCAATTGTTTCAAGATATGTTAGATAAGAATTATGAGACTTGACTTAACGATGGTTCCCACCTCTTGAATATACTCGCGAATCCAGATTCCCTAGATTTCATCTTACAGGTGAGTATAGCGTAATTGATATCGGTATCTGGGTTGTGCGAGACCTTAAGAGCTCAGGTTAGTACTACCGTACCGATAAAGAGATGAAGGCTCGTCTTTAAGGAGTGTTCCAAGTATGGAATCTTTTGAGCATTGCAAATGATTAGATCTTTCGATTCTTTTCAAATATATTGGGGTTTTTAGCAAAAGCATTATAGAAGTTCTAGGCTATTGCTTCCGCAAAATCAAAAGAACTTGTATAATATCCCAGATATCAATCATCTATAAAGACCTCGTATCTCAGAATCAGGCAACCTTTCAATCGAAATTTCGGAGTACTAAGTCCATATATCCAAGATGTGTTAAACCACGAGATTAAGCAGTTGTAAATTTAGTTTATATCCCGGAAACAATCTACTGAACGTGAAAAGTCTATCGACATATCCACAGTAAGACTTGTTTCTCACTTTTAAACTTTACAAATCTTTAGCATACTGTGATAGTCCACTGGTGTACTATCATTTCCTTTTTGACAACAAATTCTTTTTGTCTTTTTCATGTTTTTGTACTTTTTGAATTTTTTCAATGTTTTTGAATTTTCAACTTTTTCATATGTTTTTATTTTTCAACAATTTTTAAAATTTTCTTACTCCCCCTAAAATCAAAAACATATTTTTGGATTTTAGATTTAAAGAAATTCTTCTAAAAATGTAACAAACCAATGCGGATCCCGTGACCTCGTTGTCCGATCCTTTTTCTCAAACCTGTATCTGCAATTGTTTAACAAACAGTCATTAAACTCATTTACCACTTGTAAAAGCAGTTTGAACTTGTAAGAACTTTGAAATCAGTTTTTCTGTTCAACGGTGTGGATTTTCATAATTTTGACTTTTCAAGATTTTTTCTTTTAACAACCACTTGTAATATCAAAAACTTTTTCTTTTTAATTACCCCCCCCCTCAAAATGACAAAGATATAACATTTCTGGATAAGTTAAATATGATATGAAGCTCCTCAATCCCGAATCAACTTTGATAAGCTGGATCTTGGAACTCCTGCACATGAAAGGATTTAGTTAAAAAGTTCAACCCAAGCCTTCTTGGTCTTGGGTTTTGGATATACCTCCTCATACACATCTTCGTAATCGCTTTCGTATGCTCTTTGATAAGCATATTCAACATCACAAACTTCAAACTCACAATCAACTTCACTTTTATCTTTCTTGATTGATTCGACATTTTCGTTTTATCACAAACATTCACTTTTTCAGGTGATTTCTTTTAGCAATCCATGCTTGAGAATTAACTATAGCTTTCTTGATATAAAACCTAGAATCATTGTTTGACTTTGAAGTCTCTCCTTTTTGACAAATTGAATTTTCAAATTTTGATTCATTTTTAGGTTTTATTTCAAGATTGGATTCAACATTACGTTTCATTTCTTTGATGTCAATGTTTCTTTTTACAATCCTGATTTGATCATTTTCAGATTTCTTTTGTTTTACCTCTCTTGAAACTTCTTTTCTTTGGGGATACACAGGCTTAGACTTCGGACACTTGCGAGCAATGTGACCAACTTCATTGCATTTGAAGCAAGTCCGAGTATCATGAACATTTCCACTAGTGGGTTTTACTCCACTTGTAGACTTGGTCTTAGCCTTGTCCCGAAGTTCTTTTTCTTTCTTGAAATCATCGTTTGACTTCTTACCTATCAAGCTTTCCTCCTGAACCTTGCTCGTTCCATACACAAACTTTATGTTCTTCCCTTTGTACTCCTGGAACGTTGACTTCTGATTCTTCTTCGGTTCGTCTTCAGCTTCTTCCAAACCTAAACCTGCTCTCATGTTCTTAGGAAAATCGCCACCGTTTCTACGGTAATTGTTAAAATTCCGTTTCGGTTTAGAATAAAACTTCTTTTCATTTTTCTCGAGATCATCTGATGAAACTTCTACAAGTTTAAACAGTTTATCAATTTGATCTTCTTTCACATTCTGAATCAGAAAGCTATCATTGAAATTTAATCTATCAGATTCCTTAACCTTGTACATGACAACGTTAGGATCATCACTTAGATCATTTTCTGATGATGTATCGTCACTTTCATATTGTGAACCAGAACTGTTTGAACTCGAGTTGATGCTTTTAAAGCTGTCGTCATCAGAATCATTTCCCAAAACATTCTTTACCACATCTTTTACCACCGATTCATTGTCATCGTTTGATTTTGTAAAGTCTATGTCAATGTTCTCAGGCAATTTATCTTTCTTTTCTGAAAGAAGTAAAAGATTAAATGCCTTTTCAATGTCATCATCTTTCTTGCAGCAGTAACTTGCAAGAAATGGTGGAGGAACATTTCCGCAAACTTTACGCTTTGAATTATCAACATTTTCCTCTGACTTGATCTTAGGAAGAATGTGATCAATAACATATGCGTTTGTGGTGTAACTTTTTAGTAATTGTCAGACTCTTTCTGTTTCAATTTTCATTTCGTGAAACTCACGCTTTGTCTCAGCAATTGTATTAATGTACATGTTAATTGCCTTTTGTTTTTCAATAACTGTGGCATTTAACATAGTGACATTAGCGTTGAGTTCACTGTTAGCTCTTTCAACATGTTTATATTTGCCTGATATTTTGTCATAAGCTTCTTTTATGGTTCTGTAATCATCACGAAAATTTTCGTTATGTTCAGTCAATTCTCTTATGACTTTGACTTTATCCAGACAGGGTTCACAAGGACTTGCGCACTTTGTGCAAGGTTTTTCAACCTCCACAACTTTCACAGCTTCCTTTTCAGACATGTTTACCTCAGCTTTTACCTTTTCGGCTTCTGCTTTCAATTCTTCTTGCTTTTGTGTCTCAAGGTAAGTTATTCCTTCTTCCTCTGTTTGTTGCATGTATATTTCCAGAACTGCATCCTCCAGAACAGCTTCTTCCTCAGCTCTCTGCATTAATGCTTCTTGAATAGCATTTTCGATAGCAGTTTCCACAAATGATGTCTCAGATTCATTCACAACCTCTGCCATCATAGCAACACCAGACTTTTTTCTGATGTATTTGTTCTAATCGAAACCATCGTCTTCATGATTGGCACAAGAGCTTGTTCGGCCTTCTTTGCAGATTTATCTTCAACTTCAACTTGTGTTCTATTCGGATATGATTTGTATTGTAGCGCTTTCTTGTAATATTCATTACCGGTTCCAAAAGGGTTTTGGTTTCCACTAACTTCTTGGTTATGACATTCACGTTTGAAGTGCCCTTTTTGTCGACATCTAAAACAAGTAACTTTCGTTTTGTCGAAACCAAGTTTATTGCTTGAGTTACCAATATCCCTTCCACTGAGTGCTACAAACTTTGAAACTCTCCGGATAATTGATGCTAAGGACCATTTGATGTCCATCAGTTCCAACTCTTCCTCATCTACCCGATCGTAATCCTCAGCTGTCATTTCAGGATTTCTGATTTTTCCAGCAACAAGACTTTCATACGATTCCAGAACTGTAGCAAGAAGTGCTATGTATTGTTTCGCAACTTTTTCAGGAAACACATTCTTTAAATCTACTGCTATGTTGCATTGGAAAACATTTGAGTTAGCAGTGGATTGGCTTGTCTGATGAGATTGACTTTGAGAAGTAGAATTTGAACCAACATATGAATAACCAGTGTTTGGAGAAAACTGATTTTGTGACGACTAATCTGATGTATTCATGTTTGCACTAAATGCCGTTTGGATTTTTGGACTTTGAATCGGAGTATCTGGAACACCACCTTTGTAATAAATTCCGACATCCTGAACAACATTAGTGTTTTTGGATTTTGTAATCTTCATCAATTCCATTTCATGACCTTCAAGTTTGTCAATGAAAGATGACAACTTAAAATGTCTCCAAGATGGACTGTTCTTTAGAATCATCAGATATGTTGTCCATTCTCCTTCTGGAAGTGCATCGGCCAGCTTCTCAATCTGCTCTTCATTAGTTCTCTTGATATCATGTCTTCGCATCTGGACCATGAGATGACAATATCTATCAATCATTTGCTTCATTGTCTATTCTTTGATCATCGTGAAGATCTCAAACTCTTTCTTAATTAGAGCCTTTTTGCTCTTGATCATTTCATCACTTCCTTTGAATTTTTCGCAAAGAGAATTCCATAATTCTTGAGAAGTATCATATTCTGGTAATAATATAAAGATATCTTATTTGACAAATTGTTGTATCAAGCTGATCATCTTCTTTTCAGCAACATATTTCTCTTTGTTAATCATCGAAAACTTGTTCAGTGGAAGATCTTGATCACGTTCATCTTTGGGCCATGTATAACCATCTTCAATCGCAACCCAGCTGTTGAATTGATTCCCATGAATCCAATTAACAAACTTTTCTTTCCATCCCTCAAACTCGTCCATACTCATCAACTTCGGTGGTTTCTGAGTAGTTCCCATTTCGTTATCGAGGTTCATCTGGTTAAATGCAATTGAATTTGACGTTGAGGCTTGAGCTACTTCAGCTGCAAACGCGTTATGGAAATCTTCCATTTTGAAAATCGAGACACGTACGCTGAAAACACGTGAAACTTTGAAAAATATTAGAACTAACTACAAGTTCGGTCGAACTTGTAGTTGTAGGATGAAAATTTTCAGTTTTAATCCAAGCGGTTGAACTTGGATAAAGATTTTGATTTTGAACGAACTTGTAAAAATTTATCAAGAAACAGATAAGTTCGGTCGAACTTAGGTGATCTTTCAAGATGACTATCAAGTTCGGGCGAACTTGCGTGAGAAAAAACAAACAATTTTACTCAAATTCGGTCGAACTTGTGTAAAAAATGCTGAAATACCCTTCAAGTTCGGTCGAACTTCTTGAAAAATATTGAAAAACCTATCAAGTTCGGTCGAACTTGATTGTTAAGTTCGGCCATGGCTTGTTTCAAAAACATGGTTTTTGCAACTTTTTGATGTCAAAACATTTGAATTTGATGTCCAAACTCTCAGGGGTTTGTTATTAGTGTGTTTTACATGACATATTCAAAATTGAACAAAATTTGACCGTGAATCTTCATTTTTTGTTCAAAAGTTAAGAAAAATAGAAGAATGGAGATGAACTAGAAAGATTCTTGTCTTGATTTCAACAAATTCAGGTATCCAGGCTCTGATACCACTTGTAGGAACGTCCACGAACAGCTCGGGAACCTAAATTTGTTATCTATTGTCCGATTAGGTGGAAACTAATGACAAGTTAACCAAATAACAAGAATTACTCGTTTAATAGTTGTTTTCATTGATCTAAAGTTCAATACATTCGAGAACCGGATCCGACAGAGCTTCGCCGTCTCTGTGCCAAAATCTCCAACTCCTTACAAATGAAATCTCAAGGCACCTATATATAGTGTTACAAGTTCGCGGTAAGAGGACAGCCATGGTGTAAGTTCGCCTGAACTTGACCTAGTCAAGTTCGGCCGAACTTGACTTCTCAAGTCATTCTCAAGCGAACTTGCTATCTACCACACTTAAATACACCTTGTTTCACCTATTCTATACAGACTCGATACAAAACTATTCTATAGACATTAAACACCAATAGACTCCCTCTTGGATATCTACTTTATCTTGTTCGGTCTTCAGAAACTCTCGTTTATTCCAGACTCGTTCTCGTGTAATGACAAAGGCAACAGACATTTGCACCAACACCACGGAATTCCGTATTTAACTACAAGTTTTTCACCCTTGTCACAGTGTCCATTGGCATTACTTATGAAGAAAAAATATCCTAAGTGAACCCGCTTAACCGTGGTGTTGCCGTAGAAGGGCTGCTCTTTGATGGTCTTGTTTATCTTACAAATCTTGTAGACGTATTTTTCCGCCACTTCTAACACCAAATCCGTCTTCGATTCATATTTAAATGCTGAATTTAATATATATAAAATCGTAAGAAAAAACTTATATAAATGTTATTTGTTAGTGATAACTTATTCCATAAATAAAGAAAGTAAAACATCACTATAAGGTATAACTCTTCGTGATAATAAAGATGGTTCAATAAATATTTTGTATATAATAGACACTAATTCTGAATTATAGTTAAAATCTAGGATAACAATGTATGTAGATTGAGAAATAATTATGTAGTTTTCTTTTTATTTTTTGCCTAAAGTTTTATTAAAAAAGCTCCCGAAGGCAAGAAACTAATTAGAGCAAAAAGAGCAAAAACCAAATATTTTATAAACATAATGGTTGATTTTGCAACCACTCGACACAGGTAACCTTATATCTTCAACATTGAAAATATTAGTGTTAGTAAAAATCGCGACTAGTCGGCAATTAATCACTAGTTGGCTACTAACTGAGTAAGTTTTCATTAATCAGTCTATTAATCGCTAGTAGGGCCTACTCGAACCTAGTCGGCCAGCCAAAATCGGTGATTCCGACCAAATTCCAGTAAAAACCTATATATTCCGGTAAAAACCTGTAAATTAGCCTATTTCCAACCAAACCATGTGAATTCCAACAATTAATCTTGGATACTAGCGAGTTCTCCAACCTTGAAAAATATGCCGTTAGTTGAACAGTTTTAATAAATGAAAACTAACCTCGCATCCTTGAGTATAGAAAAACAGATAAAATCAACATAAGTTTTTTTACCTAGCTCATCTCCAATCATATACCGCTGCCTTTTAGCCCATTGATTCAACATGTTCGCAGATGCAGGAATTTGCCATGAGTTTTCTTTTCGGATGGCTATAAACTCTGCTCCTTCGGGAGCAACAAATTTCATTGAAAACAACACTAAACACGTTACAAAACGTATAAAATAAAATCTTTCTGAAAGTAAACAATTTTTTAACTTCAAAAAATTGCAGGGTGGCATCCAATTTATAGATGCACTGTAGGTTTAAGATAACGCAAAAGGTTTCAGATATAATAATAATAATAATAATAATAATAATAATAATAATAATAATAATAATAATAATAATAATAATAATAAAATAACAATAATAATAATAGTAATAATAATAATATATTATTATTATTATTATTATTATTATTATTATTATTATTATTTATTATTATTATTTATTATTATTATTATTATCTAGTTGTTGGGTTTCTAGATAAGAATTATTTTATTTAATGGGTTATGATTATCAAGTTTGGGTTTAATATTTATTTAAATAAAGTTTGAGGCTTAATAGCTTTAGGATTGGGTTACTTGTTTATCAAGGTTGTTTAGCTTTAAATAGGGTCATCATATAATGGGTTTAGGTAAATTATTGTAGAAAATATTGTCGAATAGTGTATGGTCCAGTAGACAAACGATAGGATAGCATACTGGACAGTAGGCCCGATGCTCAAATCAAAAGCATAATATAATATGGGTATTAGCCCAACTAGTTTATTTCTCTTATCCGATGGGCTTTACCTAGCCTATAACTAAGAAGAGAAACAAGAGAAAAAATAGTTAACAAAAAAAAAACAACTCATAAAACATCAATAAAGGGTATGAGGTGAGATAAGACTTAGAGACCATTACGTCCGAGTTTGATTGCTACAATAGGGTTCCTTCTAGATTTATTGGGTTTCCTCCCAAATTGGTGTATAATTATTATTGACTAGTGGAGAGGGATATGATCGGGTGGTTCGCGGGTGACACGATGATACTCCAGGTTAGTGATTCAAATTTGTCATTCAAAACTAGAAAAAGAAAAAAACCACCTACCAAATGACCACCATCGTATTTTAATGTGCAACAAATATTTTTGTTCGCAAAGTCGTAGAGCTACGTTGGTATGGTGTGGCCATTCATTGGTACACACAAGAACTCGTATTTAGGGGTTTAGAGACTCACAAGTCACAACTACTATCATGTTTCATAATTGGGATTACGTGACTTTGGGAACTCTTTAAATTTGACGTAGGGTCTCTCTAATACGTAGGTAACCTTTAAAAACTATAGACCCATAAGATCAGGGCCGAACCAAGGTAGAGGGTTGGCTAGGCGGGCGCACCGATTGGAATTTTTTTTTTGTATTATATAGGTCAAAATCCTGATCATATACCTTGAAAATTTGGTTAAACCCCATTCGCACCCCCATAAAATATTTCTTGGGTCCGTGACTCCGCTTATCTCCTATATTTCATTGGATTCAAGATTACATTTGTGTGATTGGAAGCAAGCGGGTTTAGTTGGTGCCACTCTTCGTTTTAATTCTCTATATCTCTATATGTCATCAAATGATTTTTATTTTCTACATCTCCACTCGTCATCAAATAGTTGAAGATGATTATTATCATCATCTTTATTTCACCTACTATACATACCATGTTTGATTAATGTCCCGTGATTAGAACCGAGATTGGGATTTACTTGATTGTTTGTTATATATATATATATATATATATATATATTCTTTTAATGTATTCAAGCACTAATGTTTATTGAATTTTGACAATTGGATACTCATAAAAGATAACCTTATCAATAGTTGTTTCAACAAAATTCAATAGCCAAGTAGCTAGCATTCCGAAGTTTATTAACCATATTATATATATATATTATATATATATATATATATATATATATTATATATATATATATATATATATTCTTTTAATGTATTCAAGCACTAATGTTTATTGAATTTTGACAATTGGATACTCATAAAAGATAACCTTATCAATAGTTGTTTCAACAAAATTCAATAGCCAAGTAGCTAGCATTCCGAAGTTTATTAACCAAACACTATGGCATTTAGTCGAGTTCAAAGGATCATGCATAGTAATGTTATGACCTTAAGATCTATGGATTTAGTTTTTAAAAGATATAAGTTTTGCTATTCAAAAATGGGTGACGGCACAACTTTTTGCCCGTTTACCTTGTATTTCGATATAATCCATCATTGACATCGGAGTTTAGGGTTTTTTGCTATCAAATATCCCACTTAACTTATTTTCTACCTTTTTGTACTGCAAATGCAATTAAATCAAAGTAAACAAAGAAGAAGAACACTACTACAAAATAGGTATTTGCTACGGTCAAATCCGTAGCAAATCCATAGCTAGCACCCATTTTGCTACGGATTTGCCACGGAATTGTTCCGTAGCTACAAGTCTCGTCGCGAATTTATTTGCTACGAACTTTAGCTACGAAAATTATTTTGCTAGGGTTTTTTAGCTACGGAACTTTGCTACCATTCTTTTGCTACGGATTATTACCTACGGAGTCTTTTGCTATGGATTTTAGCTACGGTTTTTTGTCTACGGAACTTTGCTACCGTTTTTTGGCTACGAATTATTAGCTACGGAGCTTTATTCGCTACGGATGCTAGCTACGCTTTGTCGATGACAATTTGCTACGACTTTACTACTAGTTTTGCTACGGATTGTTGCACTTTAGCTATGAAATTTGCTACATATATGCTAGGATTGGCTATGAAATTTGCTATCTTTTGCTACTTGTTTTGTTACCGAATTTAGCTACAAATTTCGTTTTAATTTTGCTATGAGTATAGCTATGGGTTTTGCAAGGTTTTTGCTGCAAATTTAGCTACACATTTGGTCTTAAATTTTTCAAACATTTTCTTTTTGTATATTAGTAAAAATTATAATCAAATCTCAATAAACATAAAAAACTATACCAAAGATAAAAACAAAAACCAAATAGAATAATAATTCAAAATTTCAAACATAACCAAAGTAACATGATAAAGATCCAAGTTATCCCAACACAACAATAAAGATCCAAATTAACCCAAAGCAACGATAAAGATCCAAAAGAAATACAATAAAGTTCAACATATCTAAGTTGGTGGCGGGTTTTGTGACAGCAATTGAATTCTCTCATTCATTTCGGCATACAACCTCGCACTTTCTTCGATTTTCTCCATCACAACATGCTTCTCTATCTTATCTTGTTCCAACTCCGCAATTTTTTCCTTCAAACGTTGCACCTATAACATCCAAAGCAAAAGTGACCCGTTAACATCCATTATCACACCTTATTACATGACACAATATATGAAGTTCATTACTTCTAAATGGGGGGATGTTATAGCACAATACAAACAAACCTAACTCAATATAGGCTGATTTATTTAAATAACCCACTATTAGTAAATTATCACATAAAAATGTAGTTCTTTTTACTAAGTATTACGACTCGTCACTGTCACTTCTCTCTTGCGGATTTGAACTAGGGGTAATCGGCATTGACGATGCTCCCGGAATCACGTCATGCGGGTCAGCAATGTTGCCAATGCCATACAATCTACCCTTTTTATTTCCACCGACCGCTTGTGACCAGCAATTACATGTCAAATTCAGGATGTAAACTAGTATCCTCTCCATATTTATCAACAACGTATTTATCATATGTGCTCTGCGATAAGAATATAGAACAATTACTACTTTAAAATTTTATAATCGTATTAGTAAGTGCTAAAAACATATAGTACAAAATAATAAGATTTACATAAGCTTCATTCGCCCTCGTGTCAACCCAATTCACATTTTGCTGCTGAATGGTGTCTTCCACCTCATCGTCTTCTCCCGAACCATTCTCAACTGACCTGCTACTCCCAACCAATTTATCTAGGGGTCTCGACCCTTTCTTTGCATGTGTTTGCAACCAGAACTCGCCAAATGTAGCACGCCGCTTCAATGTCTTCTCCTATACATCAAAACATAGTTATTAAAAGTGCTCGCTTCTTGCGCCTAGGCGCTCAGGCGAGGCGAGGCGCCAAAAACCGCATCATAGCAGTTAAGGCGCAATTCCGGCGACATTTTGAAATTCCGGCGAGTTTCCGGCCGGATTCTGGTAATATTCCAGCCAGAATTAGCTCTAAACAGTCTAAAAGTTACCGGAATATCTTTCAGACAGCTTTAAGTTACATTCTTTTTAATATTGAAAAAGTTAGCCCAAAACTTGAAGAAGATGAGAAAACAGATGAGAAAATGAAGAAATAAATCTTGTATGTAATGAAGGTAAAAACATGCTGCTTCTTTACTGTTCCACAGCTACTCTACTTTGAAGAGTTTCAGAACACTGTACACACTGTTACATAAAAGTGACTACACATGCTCAAATTATTTCTTCTTTAAAAGTGTTCTTATGTTTTAAGTTAGTATAAAAGGTTTATTCATATTTGGTTCTGATAAAAAAAATTCGTCTTCAATGGGACGCATCTTTGTGCCTAATTGAAAACTGCCCGGCCCGACCCGATTCGTTTGCACCCCTAATTGTATGAATTTGCAAGAAAAATGAATCTGCACAGTGTGTGTATGTTAAAGATGAAAAAAAAACATTTCTTACCATGTTTTTTCTGACCGTGACATAGCTCTTCGAGCCTAGCGTATGTCTACCGCCAACTGCTTTTCCCCTGTTTTTACCGTTTTGAGAAGACTTTTTCTTCCACGAATCAGTATTCCAAGCTGCAACTAGCGTCTCCCAAGACTCTTGATTAATGGCTTAAACGGAATAATGCGAGTCAAATCATCCCCAACTTCGATACTCTCTTTGCACGCAAGAGCCTTTGCTTTCTCCCGAGCTCTCTTCAACAAATCGGGAAACTTTCCTTTGATGCACTTCTCCAGCAAGAGTGAATTTGGGATTTCCACTCGTCTTTCCATTGATAATATTGCTACATAAGAACACTAATTAAATAAGTGTATATTCTCTATTAAGCTATATGTGTTATCATATAAAAATGTGTTATAAGTATACACCTGAAAACCCTCAACAAGCGTTCACGATGATGCAAAGGAACATCTTTCCATCCTTGCCACGAACCTGACCACATAGCCTTCAAATTGGAACCAATGGTCCGGGAAACATCATCATGATTATTAAATCTACAAAATGAAAGCAATTCACCACAATTAACGTTAGTAATGATTAGATATTCACCAATAAAGAGAATATAAAAACATATATATACTTACTCATTCTTTTCAACCCAAAGTACAATGCGATTTTCAGGTGTTGGTAATGGAGCTGGGACAACCGGTCCACGCCGACAGTAGCGACCCGCTCATCTTATCACCATCATTAGGCTCATCATGCAACTGATATGTCTCCGGAGTTGGTCTACCACCATTTTCTGTATTACGGGTACTGTTACCTCGACCACCACCTTGACCACCACCACCACCTTGACCCCTACCACCTCCTGCTGAACTACGTGCCATATTTTCTACAATGAAGAGAAACATATTACTATTCACAGCGATTATTATATAATAAGCAGTAGAATCAATTATATTATATTTATACTAAATCGCGATGTTTATATAATAAGCAGTAGAATCAATAATATTTATACTAAATCGCAATGTAACTTCGATTCCAATGTAACAGAGATAGTAAATGGAAACAACTAATTGTTGGATAGTGTAATTTGAAATTGCGTGTGACGTTCAAATAGTGTACGCTTATTTGAATGTCATCGGGACTAACTGGGGATCCAAGGGGCAGCGTCCTGGGAGCAGGGTCCAAGGGGCGGCAGCCCTTGGCTGGGTCTAAGGGTCAGAGCCCCCGGCTAAATATGCACTTTTGGAAACTTAAAGGACTAAAGTCCTTTATAAAAAATGCATCAGAAATTGAATTTCGGGCTAAATATGCACTTTTGGAAACATAAAATGACTAAAGGTGGGTTGTGCAAAATAAAAACTGCCAGCAGGTTGTGAAAGCTGCATGTACGCTCCCAATGAAAACTGCCAAAATAATCGAAATTTGATTTATTGACTCTCAATCAAAAATTTTCATACAAAAATCTAAAATTTTTCTGATTTTATCTGATCAAAGATTGGTAGCCACTCCAATTGTTTGATCGTGATTACACGACTTCAGATTTATCCAAACAATTTCGAATTATTCCCAAAAATAATTAACAAAGTTGAATCTTACCAGCAGGTTTGTGCGAAGTCCTCTTGGAAACCGTTTACAGCAAAAACAAAGATTTCAAGTGTTGAATGTGTTGCAATTGCTGAGAGATATACATTATGCGACAGAGGGGTTGTGAGAGGAACATGGTCTTGAGGTCCGATCGTCTCGGTGTAGTGCGTACTGGGTTAATTGTATTCTGAAGAGGACTAGGGTTTTTTCCCCATCAACTGGCTCGTAGATGGGCTTGTAACATTATTTGTGAAAACAAAAAAATGGGCTTCATTAGGGTAACATTATTTGTGAAAAAAAAAAAAAAAAACTACTATAATTAATAAATTAGAGTTTTAATTTTAATAACATAACAATTTTGACGTGTGAAGAGACATTTTAGGAAAAAAGTGTTATATTAAGTTAAAATCAATATTACCTAGTATCATAACTTATGTCATTGTTATTTATCTTTTTACAATTTTTATATGTCATTGTTATTTATCTTTTTACAAATTTTATGTACAATACATCTATTGGTGTAAACAAGTAAAGTCGAGCCCAATCTCATTTAAGCTTAATTTTGGCTTGTTTTAACTTAAGAGGGCTTGAGCATGAGCTCGGCTCGTGAATAGTTTTACAAGCTCAAGCTTGAATTGGACTCGACTTATTTATTATTTATTAATTTTGTGATTATTTTAATAACTTGCTTGTTATAACTATATATAATTATAACTTTTATTGTTTTATACTTTTTATGGTAAGTTTATATATAATTCATAAAGTATATACATAAATTAAATATATATATTTCATTCAAAGTATATAAGTAAAAGCTCATTAAAGTTTGCGAACTGGTTTGAACTCAATATATGAAGCTCAGGTTCAAGTTCATTTATTTATTGAATCTCAATAAAAGCCCGAACTCGTTTAAACTCAACTTGATTTGAGTTTTTAACGAGCCAGTGTCGAGTAGCTTGTAAGTGGCTCGGCTTATTTACTCCCTAAACTACATCCATTTCAAACTTTTGGAAATAGAAAATGAAAAGCTTAACCTTTATATAACCTAGGTTGGGTGACTTAGATTAGAAGTCACAATGGTTGACCATTATTATATTGTTTGCACATTTGATTGGTAACAAGAAATTTAAAAGACGCAAAGCTTAAATTTAAATGAAATATTGAACAAGGTGCTATTGTTGATTTTGTGTCCTGTTAGATCGCGGGGTATGGGCTTGGGTTTAGGGCGAGGGAAGCAAAGCAACGTCGCTTTAGCCACATCGGGCCAACGTGGATAGTGACACCCCACCCCGCCTAGCCCCCCCCCCCCCCCCCCACACCTCACTATTTTGGGTGTGGACTAGTAAAGCCCACAAGTGTCACATGTCACAATGTCCCCAACCTAAACCTCCCACACCCCATAGTCTTAACCCTAGTAGATCTTAGTTGATGAATATGCCAAACTTGTACTAATTAACCAATAATGGCCCTAATTGGTCCTTATTGCTCCTAAATAGGACCGTTGACCATTATTAACATTATTTGCCCATTATTGTCCAAGTGACCATTTTGACCATCTTTGACTCTCATTGACAAATATTGACATTAATTGCAATAACTCATCATGATCCATGACTATTGATTAAGGTTGGTTGAAATTAACCTATTGATTAATATAGTCAATCCTTGACCAATACTGGTAGTGATTACCCCAATTGGTGTATGTTGACCAATATTTTTCCTAATGACCTCTAAAAACTAATTGACCTTGACTGCCCTTATTTAATATACTTGATGAATACTGACCCTCGTTGTCCAACAATGACACTAATTGATCCTGATTGTCGACGTAGACTAACAATGACCCTAATTCTTGCCACTTACTCATACTTGACACTATGTACCCGTACTTGACTAATAGAGGCACACTACGTAACCCAAATTGAATAATTGATCATCAATGACCAATATTAGTTCTAATTTGCACTAATTAATTAATAACGACCTTAATTGATCATTATAAGCCAATATTACTCCTAATTAACATAATTTCCTTTAATCTATGATTATTGTCCCTAATTTGTATATATTTATGATTTTCCATAAATATATCCACGATTGTCCATGATTAACCACGAGTGATGGAATTCATACTGAGTTATGTTTAGGCATACATGTCTTAATAAGTCGTATTCTTTTAATAGGTCATAAGGCCATGTGTTATCGAGCATGGAAGGGGCGTGATTATGCCCATATCAGCAGGGGGCCACTGCTGAAAACCATCACACACCAGCGTTGTTAGGGGCGCGGGGCATGGCTACCATTATGCAGACCATATCAGCAGGGGGCCACTGCCCATATCAGATGATGCATTATTACCATTATGCAGACCATATTGACTCAGTACCAGCACAAGTGGTAAAGTGTATACTGAGAAGTAAGCTAAATAATATGCTAAAGAACAAGAGATCGTATGCTGCAAATAAATAGGCAATCCACCACACACCGTTACTGGCCACACTACCTAAACAAAGACTAATAATCTGCACATCCCAAGTAGGATTTTTAAAATAATGAATACTTGAGGTTGACTTACAATACAACTAGCCAGTGTGCTAAATAAAACCATGACCCAAACTAGTTCACAAATGTGGCGCCAATATCATAAACCCTCAACGAGCCATCTAAACAGCAGCAACCTCCAATTTTTAACGCACTATTGCAGCCCTTGTTTAACCAATTAACCAGCTGCAATCTATCCAACCCAATATTAAGCCAAAACCCCGAACCCAAACGGCAGCCAATCATAAAAGCCCCTTTTACCACCCAGCTAATAAATAAAAGCATGTGGGGGAAATAGATTGGTGGGTTTGAACTTTTACAGAAGAAATAGATTGAAAGAAATTGAAAGTTTACCTGAGTCACAAGAAATTAGACCTTGGAAATTAAAATGGAAGGTAGTGATTCCGGTGGAGTGGTCGGCGATGGTAGTGAACGGTGGTGGAGTGGGCAGACGTCTGAAACTGATAGCATATGAGAAAACCCTATTTTGAGGTTTAAGCTTTATTTGTTGCTACAAATTTGCTACCAATTTTATTAACTTTTTTATTTAATTTTTAAATATTTATTTTCTACCGATTTTGCTACGATTTTTTTTAAATATTTATTCCTCAATTTTTTACGGACGTTGCTACAACTTTTTCTACACTTGGTTTTAAATATTTTCTAATAAATTTTGCTACGAATTTTGATAGGCTTTTACTTAAATATTTTTTAAATACTTATATTCTCAACTTTGCTATAGATTTTGCTACTGATTTTTATTTAGTTGTTTATTAGTTAATTTTATGTATGTATTTCTTGGTTTTGCTACGAATTTTTCTACGCTTTTTACTTAATTATTTTTTAAATACTTATATTCTCAACTTTGCTACAGATTTTGCTACTGATTTTTATTTAGCTGTTTATTAGTTAATTTTATGTATGTATTTTCTTAGTTTTGCTACGGATTCTGCTACGATATGGTTTTCTATTTTTATTTCCTCAGTTTTGCTACGGAATTTGCTACGGATGTCATTTGCGACGGAATATTCGTAGCAAAATTGTAGCAAAATGTGTCCGTAGCTAATCCGTAGTTAATTCGTAGCAAAATTTGTGACCGATTTTCCCCGTAGCTAAACTTCATAGCAAATGCCTCTTTTTGTAGTAGTGGAAAAACATACTTGAAGGTTTGGGAACTATTATAAAATTTTTACATACCAAATTCTATAGTAATTTTTCACATGCCAAATCATGTGATGTGAATGCTATAATAATTTTTTACATATCAAATTCAAGAATTATATAAAAAGATAAACCATATAAAAAAATCAACTATAATAACTAAAAACTACCCAATAAGTCTTTAAACATATCCACCATAATCCATGCAAGTCCAATTAAACCAACAAAAGTTTCTAGATATTAATAAGAAAATTCATATAAGAATCCCCATAGCTATAACCATGCTGGGTACACCAAACACTATGGCATTTGGTCTGACTGCAGTACCGGAGTCTAGAGATCCGTCTTCGGGTGAAGGAGCTTGAGGTTGAAGAGCTAAATAAACGGAATATACCATAGTATTTTAGATTTAGAAGGTAGAGATGGTGGCAAGACTTTAACTTCAAGCTTTGTACCCTTCTCACAGTTTCCCTTAACGCCGCTAATGAAGAAGAAAGATCCCGGTTGAACCATCTTGACCGTGGTGTTACCGTCGTGGTGCACTTTGATGGGCTTGATTGTGTTACATGTCTTGTAGTCTCCTTCCTCCACTACTAACACTGAATCCGTCTTGGAATCGATTTAAACACTGGATGTAACATATATATACATTATTAAAAAAAAACAGTTATGTTTTATTGATGACCTAGTAGAATGAAAGTAAAATATAACATATACAGCATCATTAAAAAAACATGTGTTATGTTTTTATGATAACCTAGTAGAATGAAAGTAAATATGTTTATAATTCGTAGACCACGGGGCTAACTCAACATCTTTGGCGCCTTTCCTGGGAGCTGGGGGCGTTATGGGCAATTCCGTTACCCCTATGGCGAGTGCTAGAGGTTTTGCATGTGAGACCCATTCATTCCCACCAAAAAGATTTCCCTTTTTAATTTTTGTTTCTTTTTTATATTGTTTAAAGGGGTTTTAAAGGGACGTTATTCCACACCGTGTAAGTTAACGATAAAACTTCTCGCTTATATGACGCATACGTTGCGTGATAAATCCCTAGGTACTCTATACATACCCACAAGCCTTAGTAAAAACTTCTCGACATAAGTAACTTACACTTTCGATTCGTACTAGAGAACCACAAGAATGAAGATATTATGTCGTTTTCCTTATGTACAATAATCTTAATACATCCTTGAGTGTAGTAAAACAATTTTGCAAACTCACTTGAAAATAACCTCTTCTAGTAACCACATAAATTATATATACTATATAAAGTATATATAATAAGTGACAGAACCACAGAAATTTATATATACTATATAAAATATATGTTAGTAAAAAAAAACGAATTAAGTGGGGTACATGTGTGATAGCCTTATCGGCTCACCACACGGTAACCAATCCAGTGTAAGAACTGTAGATCAAGCTTATTGTTATATGTATATATAATATATAATATAATATAATCATATATCTTATGTCATATATATTTATGTATACAAAGAAAATTACCTAGTTCATCTCCAACCGTAACCACCAGCTTCTTTTTAGCCCATTCATTCAACATATTTGGAGACGTAGGAATACGCCATGAGTTTTCTTTCCCGTCCACCAAAAACTCTGCTGCTTCATGTGCATCAAATTTCATTGAAAATAACATCAAACACATTATAAAACGCAATAGAAACAATCTGCTCGAACCCATTTTCTTGAGAAATACCGATGATAGTAAACACCTAATAAAATAGAAGATATAAAAAAGTATAAGGTTTTTTTTTCTTCGAAATATTGCAGGGTTTACTTGTGTGATAAGAATCCAATTTATAAATGAGGTGGGGTTAAGATAAATGTTTGAGAGATAACCCGCTAAACATTTAAATTATATTTCATTCAAATTTAAATGTATTTACTTGGTCTTTGTTTTATTATCCCATCATTCAAATTTAAATGTATTTACTTAAGTCTTTGTTTTATTATATATCTCCTGCAAAAGCTCAAAAGCTATTGCATAGAGGTGTACAGAAAAACCGGTTTTAGGACTGAAATCGGAAAAGAACTGAGATCGGTTTTTTTAAACCTGTTTCAAACCAGACCAACGGTTTGTAGACCGGTACTATGCTTGATCTTTGCAATCAGTTAAAAAACCAAAACCGGTTTTAAAAAAACCGTTTTTTTTGCACAAAGCGGTTAAAAACCGATCCAAACCGGTTAGACCAGTTAGTGTTTTGGGTTTTAAAAACCAGTTAGTAACCGAACCCAGTTATAAAAAAAAACCCGGTTTTGTTTTGGATGAAAAAACCCGGTTCGGTTAATGACCGGACTGGTTAAAAAAAACCCAATTTGTACACCTCTAAATCTGTTGCATTTCATTGAATGTAAAGCATAACGATTAATTAATTCAACATTTTCTTCTATTGTCAATGTCTATTTGGCTCGTTATGATACCGCTAGGAACCAAATATTTGAAGTTGATCCTTAACAGAACCGTAAATAAGGCCTAAATTTAACTTGATTAATAAAACTATCACGTTTAACAAATACTAATTTCACTATTAAACCTATAGGTTTACAACTAAAACATTATTTAATGTTATATTTTATGATCTTTGTTGTTTAACAAATATTGTGTTTAAAAAAAGGACATCGAAACTAATGTATTTTTCTTAAGTTAATTACTTAGAATGCTATTTTGTTTTATTAAATGTACGCAAAGAAAGAAAAAGGGAAAGGGGAAAAGAATGTAAAACGTTGGGCAAAATTTGTAATTAATTACCTAATTAATATTTTAAATAAATAATATCTATAATATTTGTTCAGTAATTAATAATTATGAATACATTCAAAACCATGTTTACTATCTCAAAAATCACATTCATATAAATTAATTTTCATTTAAGATCATATATTATAGAATATTACTTTCATACGAATCAAAAATCACATTCATATAAATTAATTTTCATTTAAGATCATATACTATAGAAGATTACTTTCATGCGCAAATTGGAGTAAAGGTAAAGGGGATGTGGTTTTTATGCAACTTGTATACTTTGATATTTGAATTCTGGCTCTAACATCATTCATTCATTCCTAATTATTAATGTACATGATTATTTTCCTCCACATCAAGATTGTAATACCCTACTAAAAAATATATATATCTGTTAACGCCTTTTAATCCCCTTTAATCATTATCTTTCAAGTTGTTTTTATTTAACCTACTAGAAATATACATTATGATCTATTTTTTAAGTTGTTTTTATTTAACGTAAGATAATACTTTTAGAGTAAATTACAAGTTTTGTTCTTTATGTTTATACCGTTTTGCTGCTAGCGGTGTCCTTTAGAGCAAAAGTTGATAAGTTCTGTACTTGATGTTCCAAAATCTTGCACGTTATATCCTTTAGGCCAAACCCAGTAACATTTTTTGGTTAAGTATGGTTATGTGCCTTGCACATGAAGGTATTCCTGTCATTTCACCTTTCCAATGGCTATTTTGTAATGAAATTTTATTCAGAGACTGTATTGTACTAAACTTAAAATTTTAAAAAAATTAATATCTCTCTCTCCAAGTTCTTACATATTGGGTTCACTCCAAGTTCTTACAGCTTAATAAACACGATAAGCATAATAACTAATACACAATAATTATATGAGCTCCCTAATCAATTATAAGCACATTTGAACAGATATAAACGAACCACATGATCAAAACACATTTAAACTTAGCAACATATGAATATGTTTCACTAATAGTGATTTAACTTTCACTGCAACAAACATAAAATATAAACAATAAATATGAAAAGGGGCAAAATGAAAACCTACTGGTGTCGTAGACGTGAACCTTATTGGTCTGGATGTTATCTTGACCATTTTTTTTAACATCTCGGTCAGGGCTATATATGATCAAAGCTTGGTTGAAGTATGATTCAAACCTGAGCAGTCCGGGCAGGAACCCACTAAATGGTAAACCTTCCCATCTCCATTGCAATCATTAGGCTACAACATCTTGACCGTAACCAACGATGATATAGAAGTTGATCACCGAGAACGGTGTTGCTCGTGTGGCCCCATTTCTTCTCATGTGCTCCATTTTGTGTCTCCAATTTCTCCCACCTCATCTTCTTGATTCTGATTGAAAATGTGCTACAAAAGGAGAGTTTTTCCAAAATTAACATTGCGGGTGAAGTCGGATTGATGTGTTTTTCAAGGAATTAAAATTTTCAGCATTATATGTGTTCACAAATTGTTCACGAACACTTACCGAACGAGACTTTATGTTCGTTTGTTAATTTTAGGCAACAAAGAAAAACAAATGTGATGAACACAAATGAGCACAAACTAATGTTCATGAACACAAATTAAAACAAACGAACATAAATAGGCGTTCATGAAAAAAATATAAAAACTAAAAATGTTGATGAACTATCAAACACAAATGAACATGTTACCGAACATTCAAGAACTTAAATGAACGAACACGATCAGTATTTATATTTGTTTATTTAACTAAATAAACGAACTTTCAGCCAAACAATTCACGAATTGTTATCCAAACGTTTGATTCGTTTGGTTCCTTACGTACATACTGATTCCCAACCAGAAAGTTAATGAATTGACATGTAACTTCCATGACTGTTGGGGAATTACACTTTTACCTTTGCATGACTTGAAAAAAGGTGTAGTGGGCACAGACCAAGATCAGAAGACTTTCATGACTCCTTGTCAATCATATACCTCCTTCGATATAATAAAGACCAGAATCCAAATACAAGAATCTTTTAATAGAATAATAATCAGAGGGTAAATATTAATTTTACCAGAGTTACAATCACAATCAAACAATGTCACGTTAATTCACTTAATTTGTTTACTTAATCCTTAAAAAACGTTAGCGGTGATTTACCTAATAAGATTAGATAAACTATTTAAAAAAATAGAATAATGTGTGATTGGTTGAGAAGGAATGAAACTCACCATACACCCATCTCTCTCCTCCTTTCCCTCCCTCTCACCGATGTAGTGAACCTTTACCTATTTTGACCACCAATTCGGTAACATGTGATGTTGGCGGTGGTTTACCGACTCAGTAAACATGTTTGCCGACTGAAACCGCACTCCACTCCGCTCATCCTAAGAGGGTAAATATTAATTTTACCAAAGTTACAATCACAATCAAATTTAGAAAAATAGCAAGAAAACCAGGCCTAAAAACAAGTTAGTACCAACAACTGCAACACATCGAAAACACAATAATCCTCTCTCTCTCTCTTCAATTTTACCCCTATACACTTTCTCTCTCTAAAACTCTTAAAAAAAATTGAAATTTTAACATACCCATCATCAGAAAACAAAGAAAGAAGAGTCCACACACACCACCCATCAATGGCCCATTTGGAACAAAAGTTTTTGTAGTCTTGAAAGGTTAAAAGATAGAGAGAGACAAAACAAAGACATGATAGAGAGAGAAAGAGGAAAGATGTCTTCAAAGTTCAACTCCAACCAAACCCACCTCACACAATCACTTACGCACACACACAAAAACAAAATTCATATACAGACCAATTAATAATGGTTTGTTCCACAAATACCCTTCTGCAACCCCCCCAAAAATCTCCATCTTCATGACTCCATTGTTATGTGGGCTTTTTGGGGCTTTCTCTTTGGTCAGAGTTTCATCACAATCAACACAGAAAACAGGAAAAGCAACAACCTTTTCACCCCTACACCATTCATATTTCTTTTTAGTCTTTCTTCCTCACACCAGTCTTTCTCTCTCTTGTTTCAATCTTTTATCATCATTTTTGAGATCTGATGAGTAAGAAGATGAAAGGGGTTGCTTTTGATTCATCTCCTCATGTGTCTAGTGAGGATGTTAGGGCAAGATTTAAGCATCAAACCCTTGTTAAAGATTATCTTGAGTTGCAGCAGGTATATATTATTATTTCTGTTTTCTTTTTTATCAGATTGTTTATGCTTCAAGATTCATTCTTTGGGTTTGGATTGTTTCATTTTCTTGTGGGTTCTTGTTGTATGTTGTGATATGTCATATGGGTATTCTTTATATTTCTTGATCTTTTGTGTTATGCTATTGAATAGATTTGTAATAGAATTTCAAGATTCTTGGGGAAAAAAAATGTTTTTTTTTAAAGTTGAGTTTTTAGATTGATTTATGTTTGCTCTCTTGATTACAAACTTTTGGGGATTAGGGTTTGGATTAATGAGTTATTAGCATAATTTTCTTGGAAATATTTGGTGCTTATCCATTTAAAGAAGGGTATTTATGTCATATATATTTTTTTGTGTTTAGATTCTTCTTCTTAGTTTTTCAGCTATTGTATGCTTTTAAGTTCCAATAGAGGATATTTGATCTATTTTTAGCACCAAAATGCTTATATTTTACTGAATTTATAGGAAACAGAGGCTGCAAGAAACAAATTGGAGGTCATGAAGCAAAAGAAACATACTTTAGAAGCTGAAGTTAGGTATGGTATCATCATGCTAGTTATGTACATTGTACAACATACTCAATTCAGTAGAACGTATTTTCATCAAGATTTTGATTCTTGTTTTTTCGCAGATTCTTGAGGCGTCGACACAAATTTCTGTTGAAAACCAGATCATCAACTCCACAACAAGTGAAATCACATTATATTGAAACAACCCAATACAGAAAAAGCAAGAAGGAGACGGTTAACCCGAAAAAGGTGGCAACTTTGCCCAATTTGCCCCTGGTTCCTAACCAAATTCGAGGGAAAATGTATACAAAGAAGAAAAATATTGTTACAAGTCAACCACTTCCTGTGTTTGACCCGAACAGGAATGTGAATTCGCATGGAAACAACTCGTTTCCGGTGACTGAAATGAACCAGAAATCAGCTATGGTACAAGCGAGAGTACCAATATTCGACTTGAACCAGATATCAGTAAGTTAACTACCTTTGATAAACGATAGAACTCGTTTTGAAACGTTGGTTGAGGTTTTTCTGACGGTTTGTTGTCGGGTTACTTTCAGACGGAAGAAGAAGAATTACAAGCGAGCTTTGAGGATCAAAGGAAAGAACAACAAAACGATTTAAAGCTGTCGATTTGTAGAAATGTTGGTGATGGTTCGACAAATCCATCAAGAAAGAGGAAAATCGCGTGGCAAGATCTTGTGGCCTTAAGGGTATGAACTAATGGTTAACTAGACGGATTAGGTTAAATGTATATGCTTAATGACCACGACTTTGAATTAGGACTTGGTAACTAGATGTGATTATGTTGATGTTTTAATGCTAATTTTAAGGTTTATAAAAAAACAAAACCTATGCAAAGAAAGGTTTGTGGGATTAGTAAGTGTTTTTTTTAACACTGAAGGGATGAAGAATCATAACCATGTATGTATATGCTGATCAAATCATGTGTTTTGACCTCTTTGGCTTGGTAAACAAGAACATCTTTTTGGAAGAATTTTTTTTTTTAGGTTAATGTTTTATTTGTTTATCCTCTGTTTTTTAAGTTGTTTTTCTTTGAGAAGTGTTTGGTATACCCATAGTTAATAAAATCAGTTAGGGGGTGTTTATAACCAATTTAAAATAACTGAGCAACCCGAAACAAGCCTGATGGTCCGGTCTGAAACTTAAACCAGCTGTTTTAACCTTTACTGAGTTGTATATATTATAATCATGCAGTGGCAAGCTTGACGTTTTTGACTGGGGGGGGGGGGGGGGGGGGGCAAAAACGTATTATACACAAAAATTCTAGACGAAAACTACATATATAACACTACTGAGCGAAAGTCGGGCGCCCCCGTCCCCCAACTAAGCTGCGCCCCTGTAATCATGGACCATCTATGTCATTTTAAAAGTTATAAAACATAAACTAATAAATTTTTATAGAAAGATAGTTGGTTCAAGCCGAGATTTCAAACAGTGAACTGCCTGGTAAAAACAACCGGTTTTGCTGAATGCTACATAAGTTTGTCGTTACTTAAAACTGTAGTTAGCGGCTCGGCCCAAAATTTTCTGTCTGAACCGGGCAATGAATATACATCACATTTAAAAAAAGTCGGGTAGTCAGTACACAAATATCATAAACTGAAAACTCAAATCAAACATCAGATGCCATCCAAAATTTATGAAAACAGTCGCATTATTTTCTATTTGGTTTCACAATTCAAATTTATTGGGTCGTTGAAACAAGTAAATTTTGGCAAGGTTAAGCTTGACATTAAGAGAAAAGACAGCTTAAGAAATTTTTTTTTATAACATAGCATTTTGTTATTTCAGTAAACATGTATACAAAATATATATTACAGGGTAGAGGTAAGGTTGTCTCTATTCTACGGGGTTTCATTGAAAACAGTCTCTCTATTTTACAGGATAGATATATAAGGCTGTCTCATCTACATCATCAGACCACCTTACCTTGGTGGGATTTTACGGAGTATGATGATGACGATGTTATAAAAAAATATATATATATATATATTGTAGGAGTAAGTGAATGCCATTGAGGCTATTTTCACCTACTGCTAGAGCGAAAACCTTCTAGGTGTTTAGATACGAGGACATGGGTTAAATACCCGGAAAGTGATTAGCCGTTCAAAAAAGGAGCAAGTGAACTGTTTGGGTTGGTTTAAAAACATAAAATAACATCCACAAAGGCCAGATTGATGATCAATTCAGCTAGTAGTATACATTACATATATGTTGAAAAAAACCTAGCAAACCATGTTCAATGTATACACCTAAACCATTTGGCATCTGAACAACATAAATCATATGCCTTTTCTGTCCAAAGACCTCTTCTGCGCACGAGCCTTGATAATCATACGACGTTTTTGATATGTTTTTTTCCTTTCTTATGATCCTTCATAACTACCTCATCATAAGCTCCTATCTTGCAAGTTTTGCACCAGAACTTAAACTTTTTTTTCATCTTTCCACCATCACTCATCTTCACTTTCTTTACATCTGTTGAAACACTCTTGACCTCTGATGTTTGGTTGATCTTCTTCACACAATTCTTCTTTATCCCAAGCCCAATTTCACCTCCATTGTTGTTGTTGTTGCCTTTCAAACATTGACCTCAGATGCTTGTTTTGTTACAGGATTCGTAATCATCCTGCAAGGGTTGTTGCCTTTGAAATTCTTGATCTCGAATGCTTGTTTCTTCACACCGAGACCAATGTCAGCAGTACCAGTGTTGTTGCATTTCAAAGATTCAACTTTCGCTAGGTGTTTTTTCCCCTGCAGATGATCATGCAGCGCCCGCTCACATGTAGCGCTAATGTCACATACCGCGCATCTCCATTCCTCGGTTACTTTCTTTGAACAAAGCCCGCTTGAGCCTGCAACGGTTGGTGATGATGGTGATGGAGCTTTTCGTTTGGATCCCGACATAGTTGCAACGGTTTGATTTCCCTGCAATAGATAACAAGTAATGATACAAAAACTTCTAGATAATGATATGCATATACAGATATACTTATATATTCATATAAACCAAACCAGAGTTCAATAATGTGACAAGAATAAGAGTTGTGAGTGTTCCTTAATAGTGGATAAATCCCATTATATTGGCATCATTATGAAAACAATATATGTAATTGTCTAGACAAGATTTGAGTATAAGATTGCATGCATTGAAGTGAAGTCAAAACAAGTAATTAAACACTTGCCAAAGACCATTTTTTTAAATATACCAGGACCACTGGACCAGACACATGTCATATAAGGTCTGTATGATTCAAAGTAAACACTTTTAAGTTATCATAAGAAGTTTTATATTTTACCATTTGAGTCACAGCAAAAAGCACACAACAAGAAGCCTTTCTATTCAGCTAATCTATATTACTATTTTGGATCTAGAAAACAAGATTAACACATTAAAGAAAGAAACCAAATTGTGTTGTGATTATTAATGTTGGTAAACATGATTAGCATACATTAATGAAATAAAAACCATATCGAGTTGCGATTATTAGTGTTGATACCCTGATTTAAATTAACAATTGAGGCGTGCGCCTTGAGGCGTGCGCCTTATGGTGTTATGTTTGTACATATGCTAAGGGCCGAGGTGGTAAAAAAATGAAAAATGTGTGCCTCGGTAAGGAACGCCTCATTGTATTTTTTTGATGTTTTAGACTTTAACAAAGAAAAAAATCAATAATATTTATGATAATATGTTATAAATATTATTATAATAATGTGACAAGTACAAGTGATGATGCAAAAACTTCTAGATAATGAGTTTGCATATACTCATATAAACCAAACTAGGGTTCAATAATGTCACAAGAACAAGAGCTGTGAGTGTTCCTTAAAGGTGGATAAACTCACATTATATAAGCATCATTATGAAAACAGTATCTATAATTATCTAGACAACATTGAGTACAAGATTACATTGATATAACAGAATATTATGACATTATCTAGACAAGATCAGTATAAGATTGCATGCATTGATATCAACACAAAACAAGTAATATTTGAACACTTGCCAGAGAACTTTTTGTTGAATATACCAGGACCACTGGACCAGACACATGTCATATAGGGTCAGCTCACCATACTCAATTTAATAATGTATGATTCAAACTCAACACTTTAAGTTATCATAAAAAGTTTTATATTTATATTTTAACCATTTGAGCTAGCAAAAAGCACACAACAACAAGCCTTCAATTCAGCTAATCTATATTACTATTTTGGAACTAGAAAAACAAGATTAGCATACCTTAATGAAAGAAACCAAATCGTGTTGCGATTGATTATTAATGTTGGTTATAAACAAGATTAGCATACATTAATAAACGAAAAACCATATCGAGTTGCGATTATTAATGTTGATACCTGTGGTTTAAATAAACGGTTGAGGCGTGCGCCTCGAGGCGCGCCTCATAGGGTTATGTTTGTAAAAAGATGTGCGCTTCAGGAATGCCTCATTGTGTGTTTTCGATGTTTTAGACTTTAACAAAAAAAAACCCTAATTCATAATTTGTTTCGTTAGATTATAACAACATCTTTAACAAAACTTAACTAAGGATCGGTTTTGCAATTCAAAAGGTGGTTGCGGCGCAGCTTGTTGCCTGTTTACCTGCCACTTGTTTGTAATTTGTTACTTTTGCATCTTAATGAAAATTTAAATGTCAATATAGGGTTTTAGAGATATAGGGTTTCAAAAGAGTTAATTACTGTTTTCGTCCGTGTGGTTTGTAAAAAATCACTATTTCAGTCTATTAGTTTAAAAATTGCGATTTCAGTCCTGTGTTTTCACTTTCGTAACCATTTCAGCCACCTCGCAACCATGTCAGTCCTGTACTTATAGAATAAATGGATTGAAGTGGTTACGAATATGAAACCATGGGGACTGAAATGGTTACGAAAGTGAAACCACAATGACTGAAATCGCAATTTTTAAACTAATGGACTGAAATAGTCATCTATTGACAAACCACATGACCAAAAAGTAGTTAACTCCTTTCAAAATAAAGAAGAATGAAACTAACCAACACAATTATCTCCTTGTTGAGATCTTGTCGTTGATACATGTCACCAGTAATCTCGTCGATCATAGTTGATTGTCGTAACCGCTGAAACTGTGCCGCCTCAAACTCCCTGAATGCACGGCGGTGATCATATCCTGCACCGCCGTAACATCTCTCTTCTAGCGGCATTGAGACCGTCACATCATACGGTAAAACCCGTTCACCATGCATCAGCATCTCCGGCTCAAACCGTCTGTAAGCACGCAGCGGCAGCGGTTGCTCTACCATCAACGACGAAAGAAAACCCCACCGAACTACGCTTCTTCCGCCGTATAATCCGTCTGTAACATCATACAAATCAGAATTAGGTTTAAAACAAAAGAAAAACACACTACAGTTCAACTGCATTCTCTGAAATCATATGAAAACGTTATAAAAGTATGACACAATCTGTAAATGCGCTTACGGATCATGGGTTGATCGGAGAAGGAAGTGTAGTTTAAGGAAGATGATGAAGAAGAGGCGGGGAACATGTCACTGTGTTGCTTCTGCGTACCGACTCCTCGAAAGTTGAACTCCATTGTTAGAGTGAAGAATACAGAAGACTAGGGTTTCAGTTTCACAACTTGTGTCTTCGGTGATGTTTGGTTGAGGATAATTAATAATGGGTGAATAATAACTGAATATATTATATTACATATGGTTTTACTTATTTTTATTTAATATATAATTTGCATTAATGTTTAAACATTGGAATTAAGATAAAAGTTGACTTATCAAAACATATTGGAATTCAGATAAAAGAATTAAGATAAATTATCAAAACATATTGGAATTTAGATAAAACAATTAAGATAAAAGTTGACTTATCAAAACATGAATTGACCATAAGTTGACATAGAATGTAACTATATAAATTGACCATTTTGTCATAACATTAACTAAAATTGTGGTAAGAAGTTCGTATCACACCTTAAATAAGTCTTATATTCACATTTTACAGGTAACGAAATGAATCGGACAGATATTGACAGAACAACGTCATTAGCGGTATCGATATTTGTTGTTTTTGATCGAGTGCCAAACGAACCGAACCGATACCAACTAAAATTTCACCACATAGATCAGTGGCGGAACTAGACCAAAAATTCAGCGGTATCCCAACCTTTTTGGAAATTAGGGGCATCCTTTATATCAAATATAAAAAAATTACACTACGTAGATGGAATTAGGGCTACCCCTCCTTATACATTGTATCCGCCCCTAATTGTGTTGTAATATATGTTTACTTGATTATTTATTAGGGTACTCGGTGTGGGGCTCGGCTTAGGCCCGTGACTCGTCGCCGGGCCTTAACACCATTTCCACTATGGCGGCGGCGTCCTCAGCCGCTTCTTCGGGACGTTGAAGATGGGCGGATAAAGACAAATTCTTTGGCCTCTCTCTTCTTCTCTATACACACACCTATACATACATATATATATATTGTCTCATCCTCCATTTTTTAGGTACATCCCTTTAGACCATCCTCACCCCATCCTACGTGGCGCTAACGTGAAGGGTCATTCTCCAAGGAGAGCCATCACCCCATACCGAGTAGTCTTATATTCATAATAAAGAAGCTCTGTGGTAATTGGATGATTGAAAAATGTTTTATAAAGAATTTGTGGCATGGTAGTATTAAAGTGTGATTGACAGAAAAGAGGAAAAAAGAAAGCAATGTGTCCCTTTGGGTGTTTGTGTTTTTGTGTTGTTTTTGTTCATTTTGCCATTAGAGGGTAGGGGTGGTTTCCACCCATCACTTATCACCCACTCACAACTTTCAATCAAGTTTCGTCCTGTCATCAACCATTATTTCATCACTCACAACTTTTTTTAGTGGAAGTGATTATCACTCACCACCACACCCAACAATTTCCCCTAACCGACAATTTCTCTCTCAACAATCAAAGTTCTATGCGTCAAAAACTTAACGCGTGAAGAATGATGAGTGGCGGTGGTTTTTTGGGAAGTTCCACGTGTGGAACAATTGTATCACGCACACAAAACCTTCTGCCCGGGTCCCCTTAGGAGACTGGTTAAAGTTCATTGTTGTTTTGGTGTTGTGCTCATCCAGGCTTCAATTTCGGTGGTTTTTATTGAATATAGTCTACTTGTAATGGGAAAAAGAAATACTAATTTCGTCACATATGGAATTTGAATTTAAGAGTGAAATAAATGAAAAAACGGTTTATGGGAATGTCAAAAGTCAACATTGATATTAATGCAGGGGAAGGTAAAGATATATATATTTTTCAAAACAGCAAATGTTTGAAATTTCGTCACATATGGAATTTGAATTTAAGACCAAGTTAAAATCAAGTGTTCTCAAAGTTTTTGTTTTTAATGGAATTTGAATGTAAGGCCAAGTTAAAATCTAAGTGTTTTCAAAAATTTTGTTTTTATCTGGCTATATAACGTGGGCTAGCGTCTCTCGACACATTATTTTTGTGTGTCTCCAGTGGAGAAGTTTGAGATTTACGACTGAGGGGTCGAAAACGTATATACCAAAAATTTCAATAAAAACCAAGGGATCAAAAATGTATATACCCGAAAAATTTTATACGAAAACTACATACTCTCCACTAATGAGCGAAAAGTTTGGGGGGTCGGACGCCCTATGCCGCCCCCACAAAGTTACGCCCTTGGGTGCCCCAAACATCGAGGAGTTATGACTTATGAGGGTTCGCTATGGAGGAGGAGGGGGCATCTCTTTAACTAGCGTCAAAGGATTATTCATGTGGGGCCGTTGATTCCGACCAATCAGATTTTTTTCTTTTTTGATCTCCTTTTTCTTCTTATTTTATATTGTTTAAAAGAGGCTTTTAAGAGGGGTAACGATAAAACCACTCGCTAAAGGGGGTTATTCCACACCATATAGGCTTAATAAGCCACCAACATTATAGGTAAAAAGTAATTTTAAATTTATTTTTGATATAAAGTATATGCTATATTATAATGCATATAAGAAGAATAAGAAGTTAACTTAACATTTTTTTGAAAAACTTTAGGTAATAACAAGTTTTAAAGCATAAATAAGGTTGTAAATGAACATGAAAAGATTTGTTCGTGTTCGTTCATTAAGAAATCAACATGTTTATGAACTATTCATGAACACTTACTGAATAAAATTTCTTGTTTGTGTTCATTCATTAAGAAAATTGGCATGTTAGTGAACCGTTTACGAATACTTACCAAATGCAAATGAACTCAAATAAAATGGTTCATAAACACAAATAAGATTTATGAACACAAATTAATACATACGAACATATGTCCATTTACGAATACTTACCAAACGTAAATGGACTCAAATTAATGTTCATGAACATAAAAAGATTGATGAACACAAATGAATACATACAAACATATATTCATTTTAAAATAAAATCTGCATTTTTCATCACAACGATTATGAAGACTCAACAAAAAAATAAAATAAATAAGCACTTAACATAATTATTCAAACACAACTGACATAATTACTAGAAACATAATTACCAAGAAATTAAAAAGTTCATCAAGTTCCAACACAAACTAAAATTGAAATGCTCAAATGAGGGACGTTGCAGGAGTCATGTAATACAACTAGGGTTCTAAATTTTCAAAAAACTAAAAACAATAAAACAAAAATACAACATATAAACTTTTTTAAATGAATGAACACAAATGAACAAATTACTGAACTCACAAACTTTTTGTTTAAGTTAACGAATATAAACGAATTTCTCACCGAACGATTCACAAAGTGTTCGCTGAACGTTCGATTCGTTTGCAACCCTAAGCATAGGATATAATTCTTCAAATATGAATCTTCCTAACACATTCAAGTTTCCCCACAATATTTAGAGAACCATAACTTTTTCATGCATTGATATACTAAAATCAATATAAAATAATATCTGATATCCCCAAAATCAAGTTTTGCTTTACAAACTTTAAGTATTTTTATTATTATTTTATTATTATTATTATTATTTTTGAGGGGGGGTTATAACCGTCTACCTTCTGTTTTGATGTAACTTGACAAGTCTTTTGGTGAAATTCAAATTGAATTTAAAAATTAATAAATATAATATATAAAAACGAACATTTTATTTTCTTTAATTTAAGTATAGTATAACTACAGGTTTTTTTTCAGATGTAAAAAATAATTAACACGTTATGTAATTATATTACGTGATTACACGTTTTACCGGTGTCAGTCTGTTGTGTTACTCGTTGAAATCACATGAGCAACCCTCTAGTGTTATCATAACAAGATTGGCCTGCTTGGTTATAAGACGGTGGGATAGCTACTGTTGAGCCGTTGACCGGCCTAGTAGTTGGATTGAGTTTGATTACATTCTTTCCGCAATGTTACGAAATAACTATTGGGAAATATTATGTGCAGATTATTGGATTTGAACACAAACACTTTAGTTTCGATTTAACTTAATTCATAGTTTTTAATGATGTATTAACATGACTTACGATTAAACTTAACATTTACCTCGGGTGGGAAATTTTATGAAGTTTTTACCGAACTAATTTGACCCGTTATACAATCCTCTCATATGCAATACAAATTTGATTGGACACAAAATACACAATACATTATTTTGTAACAAACCCATGAGTTAACTAGGCTATTTGGAAGGTAACAATTTCTAACACAACATAAGAGCACGGCCACCTACACGAACCTAATACAAGATTTGCACGTTTGGGTTTAATTTAAACGGACTTGGGTCGATTTCGAGTCAAACCCAAGAATACACTTAGCTTAATGGGTCATGTTGGTCTCAACCCGATAGGTTCAGGGGTTAACCCGTTTATCCCATTCCCATATAATTTTACATAAATTTACTTTAAAAGTGTCAACAAATAGGTCCAAATATACCTTGATGTAGTTTAAACATCATTACTTAAATAGGTTAAAAAAATAAAACAAACCAAAGATTTTTCAGGTTATACGGATCATGTCCATGTCATTGTGTCGTGTTCGGTTTTATGTATTTGACACGAATTCGAAGTTTGTCTCGTATTCATATTCGTTTAAAATTATTGGTTTCGTGTTGGGTTTGACCCATCAACCCTAAAACACGCCCCGTTTAATAGCCCTTACTCTACACAATCAATCATATATACAATGTACAAAACTCACTCTTCATGGGATGCAATTACAACTTATTGTTACAAGAAAAAAAAACAATCAAATCGAACAAAAAAGCATGAACAAAGCACCTACATCTTGTTTGGTTCCAAAACCTTACAATTCATACAAGTACTTCTCAAAAAGTGGTTGTTCCTTTGCATCTAAGCACACTGCCAAAGACACACTTCTATCGTTGTTCGGGCTAGGTAGAACATATACTGTTCCCTCGTACAATATGGTCGCGGGTCCCATAAAAATGGGCCGACCCCATCCAAAATCCGCATCGTGTACAGGTAGTCTAGTCCAAGCGTTTATGTTAAGGTTCGGGCTAGCAAAGTAGCTAGGTCCACGGATTAGAGCGGATATATCAGGTTGTGTCTCGAGGTAATCAATAGCCGATCTCAAATAGTCATCGTCCATTTTTTTCAGAGTGGTATGAATAAGTTTCGCAGCGTTTACCAATGAATCGGATGTAAGAGTACCCGATTTGGCAACCGGGGTGGCGGTAAAGACCACGTTCCCAAGGTAGCCTCGCGGGAGTTGAGGACTCAATCTTGACCGTCCATCTGTGGCTACATATAGTTTCGTCAGTTGGTCGTCTGGGAGCCCTCTAGCCTTGCACGCGCATCGCCATATGTGAGCCGCAAGGGTCTCATACGTGCTATAACTTGGTCCGCCTTCGCTCTTGGCTTTAGCTTTGAGGGTGTTGAGTTGGTCTAGTGTGAGTTTTAGCATGGTGGTGGATGATTTAGAAAGTGAACCGGTTTTTTCGGTGGTCATGGTCGGAGGTGGGTGGTATTCGACATGGTCGTGTGTTGGGGTGGGTGGTACGCGTGCGCGTAGCAAGGTGCGGTCAATGAACGGTGGGATGGCTACTGAGAGCCCACAGGCCACATCGGACCATGTGTTTATAAAATGAAGAGATGATAAACCGTCTGATAATGTATGGAACACACCACAACCAAGCGCGACTCCTCCGCATTTAAAACGAGTCACCTATTAAACAAAACAAAACAAATTCAATAATTGAGCAAAAAAAATGTCATCAAAATTTAAAATCAGAAAAGTATTAAAAATGGTAGTTAAATGAGTTTACCTACTCTGTCTAACTAACATTTAAACTAGTAAAACATGTTTATTTTCTTGAAAATAAGAAAAACACGAGTTTTGAATTCAGATTTGGTGACTTGTACCATACGCATTACATGTGACACATGAAACTATGAATACTTTATGACCATTCAGACTACCCTAATAAAGTTTATTGGCCCACATAGAGCTTTGAATATGCATAGCAGCCTCACATATCCCTTTTACGTAATATCCAGGCAAATGGCATTTGTGGATGATAAAAAAAACACAACTTGAGTTTGAAAAGTAACACTTTTATTATAAAATTAGGAAAGACAGCAAGAGTAATAAAGTTCTAAAACGTTCTACTAATAGTCATATATGCACATGGGTTAGGTTTAACGGATAAATATCAAAACATTTGATAAAACTTTTGAAGGTAAATCAATATTTTTTAATCTTTTGAAGAAAAAAAAGGTTATTTTTATCTAGCAAAACAATTTAACTCTATTTTCTAGCTATTAAAACTATAACTACTCAAGTTTGAACAATGTTTAAATCCAATGATACAAAATAAACAATATAATCCAGTGACTCTATTTCACATAAAACATAAATAAAAATGCAACAAATCACTAAATACTAACCGAGTTGTAGTCTTTCATCATGTAGGTCAAACAATTGTTAAATTATAATTCTTTTACCATAAATAAACTACTAGAGAAAAGTTGGTTACTAAAAGAGACTATGGGGCTGTTTCGCTTTTAGTGAGGCTCCTAATAGTTCAGACCTTTTACTTGTTCAGACTATTTGTTTCGTAATTAGATGTCTGAATGGTTCAGACATTTGCTTTTGAATGGTTAAGACCTCTAATCTGAATTGGTCAGACAATTGTTTATGAACGGTTAAGCATTATACTAACGCTTAATGGTTCAGACATTGCCAAACAGCCCCTAATACTAGAAATGCATAACATGCTCAAATTATGAACATATATATCAATTTAACCATAGATCTAGCAATTAATAATCAATCTGTTCTTAGCTTTCACCGTGTAAAATACCATCATTTATTTCCACTTCTATACAATATCAATATCAATATTCTACATTTTTTAATCTTGTGTGATGTAAAACTAAATCTAACAAAATAAATATTAAATAACTTTCTACTTCTAGATTTAATTATGTCAACGTCTTCATAAATGTCAAATTCATAACTTGTAACCTAAATCTCTAATAACTGAACACAATTAGATTTAAAACAAAAACAGAGCAAACAGATCTAATCAAATTAGGTCAAAACAATACCTGTGCAAAAAACAGAGGATAAGAACTAATATCACCGGAATAATCAACGGCCGGCGTAAGACTCCGAAATGCCGGCGACGGAGTAAACTCACCAAAATCATCCAAACACGAATCCGACTCCGCCTCAACAAACAAAGCACCCTCACCATTACAATTAATCACAATTCTGCCACTCTCATCTCTGCCTAACCGTCCAGCCATCGGATAAAACGGCACAAGCACATCAGCAAGCGCCTGTTTCATCACATTCGGATCAAAATAGTTGTTAGATCCATTAGGCCTGTAGAAATAAACCGTTAGAATATGAATTCTTCCAACAACTAGATCCAAATTGGAGGTCCAGAGGTGGTTAGAGGATCCAGTAATGGTCTCTGATGGTGGAACAATTGATGATTTGGTTATTGTGACGTTCATTGGTTTGATTTGATCGGTTTTCATGGTGAAATTGGGGATCTGATGAACAGATGAAGAACAGATGTTATTATGGTTTTGAAGTTTGAAGGACACAAGTTTGGAGTGGTGTTTGGGGGGTTTATATAGAGATTGGAGAGGTGGTAAGTATGCAAGCTTTTTGGAAGCTTTTTTATTTTTTTTATAAAATAAAGTTGAATGTATGAAGGATCGAGGTAGTTGTCAATAAGTGTGTTTTGGTTTTAATTTTTTTTTTATAGTTATAAAATAAAGTATGAATTACAAGAATGATCGAGGTAGTTGTCAATAAGTATTTATTTATTTTTTTATCATAAAAGTATTGTTATAAAAGAGTAAACTCTCAAAATGGTTTCTAGGGTTTGTTCACTTTTGTCACAATAATCCAAAATTCAAACATTTTTAATCTGAGTTCCAGTGGTTTCAATTTTATTTTCACCCAAAATCAAAATCTGATCAGATTTTTCAGTTAATATTTTTTGTTTATTTCCTCCTTTTTCATAAAGGGTAAAATGATCTTTTAACGTTTTATTATAACAAATCAAAAAAATCTGACCATTTTACCATTTATTCAAAGGAAGGAAAAAGACAAAAAAGTTGAATGTTAACTGAAAAATCTAACAAAATTTTAATTTTGGATTGAAAATGTCAACAAAATTAAAACCACAAGATGTCGCAACCCCCGACCCTGTAACATCCGTAAAAAACCGGGTTAACCAAACCCGCTTCGTTTATTAACCGAACATCCAGTTAAAATTTTCGTTGCGTATTTAATGCTTAAATTAATTTTATACGATACATAATTAATAAATATATTAGAATATAAAATTTATAATTGAAAATTTATTAAAAATAATGAAATAAAAATAATATGCTGATGCCGGGTTTCGAACCCGGGTCAGCCGGGAACCTCAAAGACTTAACTCACACACATCCAACCACTCCGCCACTTGTGTTATTTGATAATATATCGAAATAATTAATACATATAACAAAACTCGGAATCAAACCCAGTCAACAGCGCGCCCATTTCGCAGTCGCCGGAAAATCCGACGATTTCGCCAATTATCGACGGTTACTTTTGACTTAACGTACGTATTAACGTCGCCATCGGTTATAACCGATGTCCAGTTCCGCGACATCAGTCATAACCGCCGGAGAAAGGCTGACCAATGAATCGAGACTAGAAACAGACCCAATTCAACTTGATTCTTCCCTATAAATGCACACCCTAGCCTCTAGTAATCTTTTCGCTCAAAATCGCACCGATTCTCGAATCAATTTCACTCGCCGGAACTTTTCTGCCATCACCGGACTTTCGCCGGAAAACCGAGTCTCACATCAACACGGTAAATACCTCGACTCTTTCTGTTTCAATCCATTGTTAGACCATTACTAACATCAATCCATCACCCAGAATCAATCCCAGACGACGTTGCCGGATATTCTGTACTCGCCGGAAAATCGCTGGAATTTCCGAAATCACGCTGTTAATCGGTATGATCATCTAAACCTCCGGATAATCGTTACTCAGTAATTCAATTTCATATCTAATCAATCAAAACTGTTAATTGATCCGAACAGAGGGAGTTCACAAAACAGAGCCGACGATCTTTGCCGGAGTTCTGAAAAAGACAACCTGTTCCGGTACTTTCTTTCCCCAAACCCTCTCTGTTCATCACATTACAATCGCTTATAAAGTTCGTTAATCTAATTTAACAAGTAACAGTTGAATGATCGCCGTCTGTGTTCTTGAGCGAAGAAGACGAAGTTGATTATGGTTATAAGATTAATTAAAATCAGAATAATAAACGGGTTAGACACACAATCCAGCGGTGGACTGTGTGCAAACATGAAACACACGTCTCGAGTTCGATCCCTATCACGACCCTATTCTCTGTAATAAAAATGTTCCTTTTTAAAACTGAACCGGATCCACTCGCAGTTAGATGATAAGTATAATAAGAATCAGAATATTAACCAGGTTAGACACACAGTCCAGCGGTGGACTGTGTGCAACACTAATCACAGGTCCCGGGTTCGAGACCTGTTGAGATCACCGGTTCGATACAATTAAATCCTTTTTAAATAAACGATTTTCGGATTAACTTAAATAGTGTATAAATATAATTAAAAACAGAAGTATTTCGGGTTAGACACGTAGCTCAGTTGGTAGAGCTGCGTGCACGCGTACGAGAGGTCACCGGTTCGAATCTCACTCAGTGCAACAATATAACCGACCGAACCGGTCAACGGTCAACAGTCATGGTCAACGGTCAAAGTCAACATTTTTTTTATATTTTTATTTATTTATTTAATTTAAAAATCAATTAATAATACTTAAAAATAAACGTTTTTAAAGTTAGAAAATAGCCTTAAACTCACAAAAATATATCCAAAAATCCTATTAAAATTGGTTAATAAAATCCGCTTACTTACTGAACCATTATGTTATTATCTAGGTTAGTTTCTCTCGTGGTTAAATCCAAATTCGTGCGCATTCATAATCAATCCAAGAAACGCAACCACTGTGAGTGAATTCTTACAAATTCCCCTTTTTATTCATGTTTTTGGGTGTATCATGTGTCACTTAAACTAATTCGCTTATTCAAACTCGTGCTATACCATATTATGATCTAAATTTAGAATGTAAATATCGTTTGTTATTATGTATTACATATTGTCAAGTTGTATGCAAATTAATTTTTAGGCCCATCAGTTCCTCGTGGGAGACGAGTTGAACAACGCGTGCCTTAAAACTCATTCATTAGGCCCATCAGTTCGTAGAACAACGCGTGCCTCAAAACTCATTCATTAGGCCCATCAGTTCCTCGTGGGAGACGAGTTGAACAACGCGTGCCTCAAAACTATCTATTGTTGTATGTGTGTGCAATATTTAATATTAAGTGTTTTGTGAATAAATTTACATTTACATTTACTCATATGTGGTTATGCACTTTATTTTATAATCAATTCAATAAACACGTTTAAATGTTTTAAATAGGATTCACTCGCCAACTTTTTGTTGATCCAAAAACCATTTTTACACATGATACAGGTGGACAGGATGAAGCAAGGAACACATAGGAAAATGCCTTAGAAGAAAATAATGAAGCCTAGAAAGATGTATAGAACAAGTTGTATGATATGATTGTATGATTTCCTTTAAATTGTAATAATAAATATGAAACATTATAATAAATGTCATGAGCTTTGATGAAAACCCAATCATGCCCCGATCACCTTTTCCGCTGCGGGTCTGGGTGTGACAGACCCCACCCCGTAAGCGGGGGCCGCGAGACACAAAGCTGGTGGTACCGGTGTTTATTAATTTGGCAGCGGACTTACAACATCAGGATTATAGTTAGAAAATAAATATCAGAGTTTCAAAACACCAAACTTTTATATTAAACAGATGGGGTAAAACCCTTGTTTCCATTACAATAAATATTTTTAGGGACATACCCTAATTTATGGAAAACAGAAACTCCTTTTTATTTAGGTAACTTTTATAGCCACTTTTCTAAGCCTTCAGTGCTCTTCAGCTGGCTTCTGTTAGCTTCACATTAAGTTACCTGAAAAGCGTTTTAAAAACATTTTATCAGCAAGAAATACTGGCGAATCAATCTCAGTTTTATCAAAACAAGTAATTATACTTTACGGTTATTGAGGAGCATCCGCATTTACAATGTTTATATCTACACAATTACTCAATCAGTACTGTCAATCCTGACAGTAACGGTTCATGTCACCCTCCCGTGACTTTGGACTAGCAATGTATACAAAACCCCAACATACTGGCAGTAATTGTAGAATACATATGCTCAATCACTGTTAAGCATAATTAAAACATTTGAGGTTTTGGTAACACATTTTGACTCATAAAAAGATTTACAAAAAGAGAATGTACTCGCCTTGAACACTTAAGTATTCCTACGGAGTTCCTGGTGATAGTTCTTGATTACTTCCTGGGATTTCTATTAAAACATACAATGCACATGTGTTAGTAAGTTAACCCAAGTCACTTTAACCATACAACACTCGACAGAACTCCAACGAACGTAGTCGGGCAGAGCCTAGACATGCGTTGGCGATTCTAGATCGATTGGGTAGGGTGTCCATAGTCTTCATCGACGACATCCTCATCTACTCAAAGTCTAAGTCTGATCGTGAACGACACCTTCGACTCATCCTTACACTCTTAAGGACAGAAAAGCTGTACGCTAAGTTCTCGAAATGTGAATTCTGGTTAAGGGAAGTACAATTCCTTGGACACGTCGTCAATGACAAGGGAATTCATGTTGATCCTTCAAAGATCAAGGCAGTACAGGAATGGCAAGCGCCACGAACCCCTACCGAAGTAAGATCATTTCTTGGTTTGGCTGGTTACTATCGCTGCTTCATTGCCAATTTCTCCCGTATTGCTGTACCACTCACGGCTTTGACTCATAAAGGAAAACCCTTCATATGGGGACCTAAACAAGAAGAAGCCTTCCAAACCCTTAAGCAAAAGCTTTGTGACGCACCTATCCTCACACTTCCTGAAGGTTGCGATGACTTTGTAGTATATTGCGACGCGTCAGGGCAAGGACTAGGCTGTGTACTGATGCAAAGAGGAAAAGTGATAGCCTATGCTTCTAGGCAACTCAAAGTTCATGAGAAGAACTACACCACCCACGACCTAGAACTTGGAGCCGTTGTGTTCGCTCTCAAGATATGGAGACATTACCTCTACGGTACCAAGTGTGAAATATACACTGACCACAAGAGTCTCCAACATATCTTCAACCAAAAGGAGTTGAATATGAGGCAACGAAGATGGGTCGAACTTCTTAACGACTACGACTGTGAAATTCGGTATCATCCTGGCAAGGCAAACGTGGTGGCCGATGCGCTCAGTCGAAAAGGTTATGCGAACTCCATTCGTCTTCTATGTTTGCAAATCATAACCGACATCAAGGATCGAATCCGAGAAGCTCAACATGTTTCTGTAACAGAAAACGGCGTACGAGATGAGCTGTCATGTGGAGCAGAACTCAAAATCGAAACCAAATCCGGCGGCATTCTATACTATCTAAATCGCATATGGATTCCCGATCGCGATAGCCTTCGTGATTTCCTTATGAATGAGGCGCACAAAACACGGTACTCTGTACACCCAGGAGCCGACAAGATGTATCAAGACCTTCGATACACCTACTGGTGGCCTGGCATGAAAAAGGATATCGCTGTTTTTGTTTCCAAGTGCCTTACTTGTTCCAAAGTAAAAGCTGAACATCAAAGACCTTCAGGACTCCTAACCCAACCTGAAATACTTGTATGGAAGTGGGAAAACATAACCATGGAATTCATTACCGGGTTACCTCGCACCTCCAGTGGGTATGACACTATATGGGCAATCATTGATCGTCTTACAAAATCAGCTCACTTCATTCCGATTCGCGAGGACTTCAAGAACGAGAAGTTAGCTCGTATCTACATCAGCGAGATTGTAAGCCGTCATGGTGTACCTTTAAGCATCATTTCAGACCGTGATGGTCGTTTCACTTCACGAACATGGCGATCCGTACAAGCCGCCTTGGGTACACGATTAGACCTCAGTACCGCTTTTCATCCTCAAACTGATGGACAATCTGAACGCACCATCCAAACTCTTGAAGACATGCTTCGAGCATGTGTCATAGACTTCAAAGGGAATTGGGACGCTCATCTACCATTAGTTGAATTTTCGTACAACAATAGTTATCATTCAAGTATTGGCATGGCACCTTTTGAAGCTTTATATGGTCGTAAGTACCGATCACCAATATGTTGGCACGAAATTGGAGAAGCATAAATCACCGGTCCAGAATTAATTCAAGAAACAACAGACAAGATCCATCAAATTCGAAACAATCTTCTAGCGGCACAAAGTCGTCAAAAGAGTTATGCAGACAAACGACGAAAGCCCTTGGAGTTTAACATTGGTGACCAAGTACTTTTAAAAGTATCACCGTGGAAGGGAGTGGTTCGTTTTGGCCAGAAGGGCAAGCTAGCACCACGCTACGTAGGACCTTTCAAGATACTCGAAAGAGTAGGACCTGTAGCATACAAGCTTGACCTACCAGAAGAACTCAACAGAATTCATCCCACATTTCACGTATCAAACTTGAAGAAGTGCCTCGCCGATGAAAACCTCCATATTCCTCTAGAAGACATTCAAGTCGATGAATCTATGCATTTCATTGAAAGACCAGTAGAAATTATGGACTTCGGAGAGAAGCGTTTAAGACGAAGTCGTATTCCAATTGTCAGGGTACGCTGGGAGTCGAAACGAGGACCTGAGTTTACTTGGGAACGTGAAGACTCAATGCGCGAGAAGTACCCGCATCTTTTTCCTGTTACCACTACTACTTAAATTTCGGGACGAAATTTCTAAAAGTAGGTGATACTGTAACATCCGTCGAAAACGGGTTTCCAAACCCGCTTCGTTTATTAAAAAAATATCCAATTATAAAATTTCGTTGTGTATTTATGGTCAATATTAATTTTAAACAATACATATTTAATAAACATATTAGAATTTAAAAACTACAATTATTAAAAAGTAAAAATAAGTGCAAAAAAAAAATATATCAAGCTGCCGCGTTTCGAACCCGGGTCAGCTAGTTTATCAAACAACCACAACACCACTCCGCCACACGCTGTCTTTGTTAACATAATGAAACAATTAATACTTATAATAAAACTCAAAACTCAAACTCAGTAATCAGCACGCCCAATTCGCAGTCGCCGGAAATACCGACGATTTCGCCAATTGTCGACAGTTTCCTTTGACTAAACGCGTGTATTAACCTCGACATCGGTTATAACCGATGTCTAGTCCCCCAATTCAAGTCGTAACCGCCGGAGAAAACCTTGACCACGAATCAAGATCAAATTCGGACTCGATACATTCTGCTTCTTCCCTATAAATACACACCCAAGTCTCTGGTAATCTTTTCGCTCAAAATCGCACAATTTCTCGAAGTATTAGCACTCGCCGGAGATATTCTGCAATCACCGGACTTTCGCCGGAAAACCGATACTTACATCAAATCGGTAAATTTCTCGACTCTTTCGTCTTCAATCCATTGTAAGACATATACTAACTTAAATCCTTCAACCAGAATCGGTCCCAGACGACGTTGCCGGATATTCTGCACTCGCCGGAAAATCTCTGGAAATTTCCGAAATCACACTGTAAATCGGTACAATCATCTAAACCCCCTGATATCTCTTGTATAGTAACTTAATTTCACAACTCATCGATCAAAACTGTTAATTGATTCAATCAGACGGAATTCACAAATCAGAGCCGACGACCATTGCCGGAATTCTGAGAAAAACAGTTTGTTCGGTACATTCGATTCCGTAACTCTTTTTATCCATTACATTTCAATCACTTATATGTTCGACGAACGATTTAAACCAGAACAGTTGGATATCGTTTGTCTGTGTCTTTGAATGAAGAAGACGAAGTCGACATTGTGTATAAGTTTAATTAAAACAAGATATTAAACCGGGTTAGACACACTGTCCAGTGGTGGACTGTGTGCAAACACACAGCGCACGTCACGAGTTCGAACCTTACAACATACCGACTTTCCGAATTAAAACCAATTTTTTTATAAACAGAATCATATCAAGTCACAGTATGTCTTTAAGATTAATATAAACCCTAAGATAAACAGATTAGATACACAGCCCAACTGGTTGGGCTGTGCGCTTACAAACCGAAGGACCCGAGTTCGATCCGGGTCCCTGCAACCGGTTCGACCATTTTAAATCCTTTTAATATAAACCAAATAAATTAACATTTAATTAGTATATATATATAATTAAAACATAGAATATTTCGGGTTAGACACGTAGCTCAGTTGGTAGAGCTGCGTGCACGCGTACGAGAGGTCCCGGGTTCGAACCTCACTCAGTGCACACTCAACCACAGTCCGACCGGTCAACGGTGCGGTCAACAGTCAACGGACCGGTCAACGGTCAACAAAAGTCAAATTTTTTATTTTTATTTATTTTATTTATTTAATTTAAAAATCAATTAAAAATACTTAAAAATAATATTTTTAAAGTTAGAAAATGACCTTAAACTCACAAAAATAAATCTAAAAATCCTATTAAAATTGTTAATAAAATCCACTTATTTACCGAACCATTTCGTTTTTATTTTAGGATTAGTTTTTCCTCGTCGATCAAATCCCAAAATTCGTGCGCATTCAACATCATCAAAAGAACGCATCCAATGTGAGAGAATCTCTACCAATTCTCCGTTTTAATCACATTTTGGGGTGTATCATGTGTCGATTAATTATTGATTATATTTAAACACTTGTGCCGAACAAATGTGTATCCAATATGTATCAATTGTTGTGTGGTTTATGTTTAGATTAAATTTATCATTTTCAGTACATACATTCCATTAGGCCCATCAGCTCCCCGTGGGAGACGGGTTGAGTACAGGTGCCTCATTCGATCGGCTACGTTTGATTGAACCTTGATCTCACATACATCATCATACATTTCATACGATCGGCTCCGTTTGATTGAGCCTTGATCTCACAATACATTATCATTCATGTCATTTACTCATTCAAGGTGGTTTGTGATTGTTTGTTTATATATGTTTGCTCACATATGATTATTGCACAATTTTTCCATATTAAATACAACAGGAAATCAATAACAAATGTTTTTAACAAGGTTCACTCGCCAACTTTTGTTGACCCAAAATTTCCCCAATTTTACACATGATACAGGTGATCCAGTTGAGGCAAGAAACACATAGGAAGGCTTAGAAGAATAAATCAGTTTAAGCTTTGGATTGTTTTATTTAGTTTTCCTTTCCTTGTATTGTATGAATTTGATTTGAACATTTAAGTTGTAATTTGAATTTAATAAATATGAAACATTTTAGTAAACATCATGAGCTTTGGTGATAACCCAGTTATGCCCCGACTTTTATTCCGCTGCGGGTCGGGGTGTGACAGATTGGTATCAGAGCCATGACTATAGGGATATAGGATAGGTTATTAGACCCTTAGAGCCTATACTATAGTTGATTAGAATTTTAAAATTGTTTATGTGTTACATACAAAATTCATGATGTTTGTATGCCTTATGTTTATTGTTACATTTTATGTTATGCAAGCATGTTCACAAGTACATATTATTATACAATGCTCATCATAAATCATATACTCATAACATATCATATCCATTAGAGCACACACCTCACAATTCCTATGATTTTTGCAACGATTTTTTTATTTTTTCAAATCACATCAAAGTGAGTTCCCATGACGGACATGTAGTAACTGGAAGGGTACGAGTACCGGTAGTCGGAACGTCCTGTCTAGGCTTGGCATTCGTATAAATCCAAAATAAAGGACCAGTTTGCCTACCTGGGGACTAACGATGAGAGTACGAAGGACCTATTAGGCCAAAGCATGCTATACCAAACGTCGTGTGAACTAACCCCACTTTGAGTTGTCATTGTGTCTATACCTGGACACCCTCCTACCATACATCTCGCAATCATATTTCATGGTATTCATTCGGGTGATGCGAGTGTTAAACCGCCAAAAACCAATGTGAATCCTACTAAGCCAATAGTTATGGGGGCCCACATGACTATACAGGCGATGGTATGGGGGACATTGGAGGCCCAAACATGAGCAAACCCAAGACATCCTATGGATGTAGTTGCATTATTGATGATTATGTTATTTATTTATTTTTCTTAACGACACATGACACTTAAAAAGACTCCTTAAACTCACAATTTTCCTATGTATGTTCCTGTAGATGTCGGCTAGGCAGCTACGTGGAGGTAGAAAGTCAGGAAGGTCAAACGAACGCTTGGCCACACAAATTGCAAAACAAATGGACGCGGTGCTTCCTGACATCGTAATCCAAGTCCAACAAGCTCTCACCGCGAATCCCATCAACGCTCCCAATCAAGAAGACCAGAACGTCGACAACCCTTCCTCCAAAAGGTGCTCCTACAGACACTTCAAGTCTTGCGATCCCCCAAAGTATGAAGGGACCGAAGGTGTCACTGCTCTCCTCCACCGGTTTGAGGAAATGGAGAACACCTTCCTCAATTGCGATTGTCCCGAGGATCGCAAGGTACGTTACGCAACCGGGAGACTATTTGGGGTAGCCCTTACCTGGTGGAACACAGAAAAGGGTAAAAGAGGAGTCGAAGATGCTATGGCCTTAACATGGGAAGAGTTAAGGGAAATAATGACAAGACGCTTCTGTCCAAGAAGCGAAATCAAGAAGTTGGAAGATGAATTCCACTCGTTAAAATAAAAGGAAGGAGATCATACTTCCTACAACAAAAGATTTCTTGAGCTAAACCAAATGATCCCCAACTTGTTCACCCCAGTGTACCGCTTGGTTGAACACTACATTCGAGGCCTCCCCTCGAAAATTCAAGACTCGGTTCTAAGCACTTCACCTGCAACACTTGAGGTCACAATGGAACTAGCTACCGAACTTACCGAGAATCGCATCCGAAATGGTAAATTCAAGGAGGAGAAAAAGAAAGCCCCCATTGAGGCTCAAACTTCAAACCATTCTGTCTCCTCTTCGAAGATTGCTGGTAAGAGGAAGCGAAACAACAGGAACTTTGCTGTCACACAAACAAACCCCCCTATCACTGCTGCACCCATCACCCAAATTGCCCCCTCAGCTGCACCATATAAAAAGCCATACTCCGGCCCATACCCAAAATGCACCCGTTGCCAATACCATCACCTTCCCGAACATTCCTGCCAACATTGCACCGGCTGTGGCCGTGCAGGTCACACCATCCAAACCTGTCGCACACTTCAGCGAACGAACCGCAATCAGCCCTCAACCCAAACCCACCATCAGATAGTGGGTCAAGCCCAACAACCTTTACTCCTACCACCTGCCCAACATATAGCCCAATCCTACTACCAACCCAACTACCCATGATGCAACCCATGCGAGCTTGTTACAACTGTGGAGACCCAAACCACTTTAGAAACACTTGTCCACGCTTGGTGAACATCATTCATGCCCAGGCTCAAGCAAATCCGGTGAACCAAGCTAACCAAGTTCCTCCACCTGCTAGAGGAAGAGCTTTCAACATCAACGCCAATCAAGCTAGGGCTGATAACAACGTGGTTAACGGTACGTTTCTCATCAATGGTAGTTATGCATCCATGTTATTTGATACTGGCGCGGATAAGAGTTTTGTGTCCTTAGAATTTGAACCCATCCTCAACCAAACTCGTGATAATCTCATGGAATCCATAATGGTGGAAGTTGCTGACGGAAAACCGGTCTCATTAAACTCTATTATACGAAATTGTACCCTCACTCTGAACGATCACGATTTTCCAGTTGACCTCATTCCTATGAAGTTGGGAAGTTTCGACATTATAATCGGTATGGACTGGCTCAGTCAACATCATGCTGAAGTAGTATGCCGCGAAAAGTTCATTCGCATTCCTCTTGCAGACGGTCAGACCCTACGAATCTTTGGAGAAACCCCTTCGAAAGGACTCAAATTAATGTCCTGTCTTCAAGCCCGAAAATACCTCCGCAAGAACTATGTCGCATTCCTAACTCACGTCGTCAAGAAGGGAAACAAGGAGAAGAAACTCGAAGATATACCTGTAGTGAAAGAATTCCCACAAGTCTTTCCCGACGACATCTCAGGACTTCCTCCCATGAGAGAAGTCGAATTCCGCATTGATCTTATACCTGGCGCTACACCAGTCGCAAAATCTCCTTATAGGTTAGCCCCATCCGAAATACAAGAGCTGGCCAGTCAACTGCAAGAGCTGACTGACAAAGGATTTATACGTCCTAGCTCATCGCCTTGGGGTGCACCTGTTCTTTTTGTGAAGAAGAAAGATGGAACGTTTCGCATGTGTATCGACTACAGAGAACTCAACAAGTTAACAGTCAAGAACCGCTACCCATTACCTCGCATCGATGACCTTCTAGACCAACTTCAAGGCGCCACCTGTTTTTCAAAAATCGACCTTCGTTCTGGATATCATCAACTCAGAGTACATGAAGAAGACGTCCCAAAGACCGCCTTCCGAACTCGATATGGTCATTACGAATTCATGGTCATGCCATTTGGTTTAACCAACGCCCCAGCAGTATTTATGGATTTAATGAATAGGGTATGCAAACCCTACCTCGACCGCTTTGTCATAGTCTTCATCGACGACATCCTCATCTACTCAAAGTCTAAGTCTGATAATGAACGACACCTTCGACTCATCCTTACACTCTTAAGGACAGAAAAGTTGTACGCTAAGTTCTCGAAATGTGAATTCTGGTTAAGGGAAGTACAATTCCTTGGACACGTCGTCAATGACAAGGGAATTCATGTTGATCATTCAAAGATCAAGGCAGTACAGGAATGGCAAGCGCCACGAACCCCTACCGAAGTAAGATCATTTCTTGGTTTGGCTGGTTACTATCGCCGCTTCATTACCAATTTCTCCCGTATTGCTGTACCACTCACGGCTTTGACTCATAAAGGAAAACCCTTCATATGGGGACCTAAACAAGAAGAAGCCTTCCAAACCCTTAAGCAAAAGCTTTGTGACGCACCTATCCTCACACTTCCTGAAGGTTGCGATGACTTTGTAGTATATTGCGACGCGTCAGGGCAAGGACTAGGCTGTGTACTGATGCAAAGAGGAAAAGTGATAGCCTATGCTTCTAGGCAACTCAAAGTTCATGAGAAGAACTACACCACCCACGACCTAGAACTTGGAGCCGTTGTGTTCGCTCTCAAGATATGGAGACATTACCTCTACGGTACCAAGTGTGAAATATACACTGACCACAAGAGTCTCCAACATATCTTCAACCAAAAGGAGTTGAATATGAGGCAACGAAGATGGGTCGAACTTCTTAACGACTACGACTGTTAAATTCGGTATCATCCTGGCAAGGCAAACGTGGTGGCCGATGCGCTCAGTCGAAAAGGTTATGCGAACTCCATTAGTCTTCTATGTTCGCAAATCATAACCGACATCAAGGATCGAATCCGAGAAGCTCAACATGTTTCTGTAACAGAAAACGACGTACGAGATGAGCTGTCATGTGGAGCAGAACTCAAAATCGAAACCAAATCCGACGGCATTCTATACTATCTAAATCGCATATGGATTCCCGATCGCGATAGCCTTCGTGATTTCCTTATGAATGAGGCGCACAAAACACGGTACTCTGTACACCCAGGAGCCGATAAGATGTATGAAGACCTTCGATACACCTACTGGTGGCCTGGCATGAAAAAGGATATCGCTGTTTTTGTTTCCAAGTGCCTTACCTGTTCCAAAGTAAAAGCTGAACATCAAAGACCTTCAGGACTCCTAACCCAACCTGAAATACTTGTATGGAAGTGGGAAAACATAACCATGGACTTCATTACCGGGTTACCTCGCACCTCCAGTGGGTATGACACTATATGGGCAATCATTGATCGTCTTACAAAATCAGCTCACTTCATTCCGATTCGCGAGTACTTCAAGAACGAGAAGTTAGCTCGTATCTACATCAGCGAGATTGTAAGCCGTCATGGTGTACCTTTAAGCATCATTTCAGACCGTGATGGTCGTTTCACTTCACGAACATGGAGATCCGTACAAGCCGCCTTGGGTACACGATTAGACCTAAGTACCGCTTTTCATCCTCAAACTGATGGACAATCTGAACGCACCATCCAAACTCTTGAAGACATGCTTCGAGCATGTGTCATAGACTTCAAAGGGAATTGGGACGCTCATCTACCATTAGTTGAATTTTCGTACAACAATAGTTATCGTTCAAGTATCGGCATGGCACCTTTCGAAGCTTTATATGGTCGTAAGTGCCGATCACCAATATGTTGGCACGAAATTGGAGAAGCACAAATCACCGGTCCAGAATTAATTCAAGAAACAACAGACAAGATCCATCAAATTCGAAACAATCTTCTAGCGGCACAAAGTCGTCAAAAGAGTTATGCAGACAAACGACGAAAGCCCTTGGAGTTTAACATTGGTGACCAAGTACTTTTAAACGTATCACCGTGGAAGGGAGTGGTTCGTTTTGGCCAGAAGGGCAAGCTAGCGCCACGCTACGTAGGACCTTTCAAGATACTCGAAAGAGCAGGACCTGTAGCATACAAGCTTGACCTACCAGAAGAACTCAACAGAATTCATCCCACATTTCACGTATCAAACTTGAAGAAGTGCCTCGCCGATGAAAACCTCCATATTCCTCTAGAAGACATTCAAGTCGATGAATCTATGCATTTCATTGAAAGACCAGTAGAAATTATGGACTTCGGAGAGAAGCGTTTAAGACAAAGTCGTATTCCAATTGTCAGGGTACGCTGGGAGTCGAAACGAGGACCTGAGTTTACTTGGGAACGTGAAGACTCAATGCGCGAGAAGTACCCGCATCTTTTTCCTGTTACCACTACTACTTAAATTTCGGGACGAAATTTCTAAAAGTAGGGGATACTGTAACATCCGTCGAAAAACGGGTTTCCAAACCCGCTTCGTTTATTAATCAAATATCCAATTATAAAATTTCGTTGCGTATTATGGTCAATATTAATTTTAAACAATACATATTTAATAAACATATTAGAATTTAAAAACAATAATTATTAAAAAGTAAAAATAAGTGCAAAAAAAAAATATATCAAGCTGTCGGGTTTCGAACTCGGGTCAGCTAGTTTATTAAACAACCACAACACCACTCCGCCACACGCTGTCTTTGTTAACATAATGAAACAATTAATACTTATAATAAAACTCAAAACTCAAACTCAGTAATCAGCGCGCCCAATTCGCAGTCGCCGGAAATACCGACGATTTCGCCAATTGTCGACAGTTTCCTTTGACTAAACGCGTGTATTAACCTCGACATCGGTTATAACCGATGTCTAGTCCCCTAATTCAAGTCGTAACCGCCGGAGAAAACCTTGACCACGAATCAAGATCAAATTCGGTAAATACATTCTGCTTCTTCCCAATAAATACATACCCAAGTCTCTGGTAATCTTTTCGCTCAAAATCGCACAATTTCTCGAAGTATTAGCACTCGCCGGAGATATTCTGCAATCGCCGGACTTTCGCCGGAAAACCGAGACTTACATCAAATCGGTAAATTTCTCGACTCTTTTGTCTTCAATCCATTGTTAGACATATACTAACTTAAATCCTTCAACCAGAATCGGTCCCAGACGACGTTGCCGGATATTCTGCACTCGCCGGAAAATCTCTGGAAATTTCCGAAATCACACTGTAAATCGGTACAATCATCTAAACCCCCTGATATCTCTTGTATAGTAACTTAATTTCACAACTCATCGATCAAAACTGTTAATTGATTCAATCAGACAGAATTCACAAATCAGAGCCGACGACCATTGCTGGAATTCTGAGAAAAACAGTCTGTTCGGTACATTCGATTCCGTAACTCTTTTTATCCATTACATTTCAATCACTTATATGTTCGACGAACGATTTAAACCAGAACAGTTGGATATCGTTTGTCTGTGTCTTTGAATGAAGAAGACTAAGTCGACATTGTGTATAAGTTTAATTAAAACAATATATTAAACCGGGTTAGACACACTGTCCAGTGGTGGACTGTGTGCAAACACACAGCGCACGTCACGAGTTCGAACCTTACAACATACCGACTTTCCGAATTAAAACCAATTTTTTTAAAAACAGAATCAGATCAAGTCACAGTATGTCTTTAAGATTAATATAAACCGTAAGATAAACAGATTAGACACACAGCCCAACTGGTTGGGCTGTGCGCTTACAAACCGAAGGACCCGAGTTCGATCCGGGTCCCTGCAACCGGTTCGACCATTTTAAATCCTTTTAATATAAACTAAATAAATTAACATTTAATTAGTATATATATATAATTAAAACATAAAATATTTCGGGTTAGACACGTAGCTCAGTTGGTAGAGCTGCGTGCACGCGTACGAGAGGTCCCGGGTTCGAACCTCACTCAGTGCACACTCAACCACAGTCCGACTGGTCAACGGTCAACAGAAGTCAAATTTTTTTATTTTATTTATTTATTTATTTAATTTAAAAATCAATTAAAAATACTTAAAAATAATATTTTTAAAGTTAGAAAATGACCTTAAACTCACAAAAATAAATCTAAAAATCTTATTAAAATTGTTAATAAAATCCACTTATTTACCGAACCATTTCGTTTTTATTTTAGGATTAGTTTTTCGTCGTCGATCAAATCGCAAAACTCGTGCGCATTCAACATCATCAAAAGAACGCACCTAATGTGAGTGAATCTCTACCAATTCCCCGTTTTAATCACATTTTTGGGTGTATCATGTGTCGCTTAATTATTGATTATATTTAAACACTTGTGCATCCATCATATCCATGAGCAAATGTGTATCCAATATGTATCAATTGTTGTATGGTTTATGTTTAGATTAAATTTATCATTTTCAGTACATACATTCCATTAGGCCCATCAGCTCCCCGTGGGAGACGGGTTAAGTACAGGTGCCTCATTCGATCGGCTCCGTTTGATTGAGCCTTGATCTCACATACATCATCATACATTTCATACGATCGGCTCCGTTTGATTGAGCCTTGATCTCACAATACATTATCATTCATGTCATTTACTCATTCAATGTGGTTTGTGATTGTTTGTTTATATATGTTTGCTCACATATGATTATTGCACAATTTTTCCATATTAAATACAACAGGAAATCAATAACAAATGTTTTTAACAAGGTTCACTCGCCAACTTTTGTTGACCCAAAATTTTCCCAATTTTACACATGATACAGGTGATCCAGTTGAGGCAAGAAACACATAGGAAGGCTTAGAAGAATAAATCAGTTTAAGCTTTGGATTGTTTTATTTAGTTTTCCTTTCCTTGTATTGTATGAATTTGATTTGAACATTTAAGTTGTAATTTGAATTTAATAAATATGAAACATTTTAGTAAACATCATGAGCTTTGGTGATAACCCAATTATGCCCCGACTTTTATTCCGCTGCGGGTCGGGGTGTGACAACATCCTCCCCACCTTGTTTTAAATCTCGTCCTCGATATTCACTTGAATAGGTGTGGATACTTTCTTTATATTTCTGACTCTAGCTCCCATGTATATTATGGTCCTCTCTTTGAATCCCATTTTACTTTTACAAGAACTAATCTCTTGCGCTTGAGATTCTTGATCTTTCTTCTTCAATCTGAATGGGTTTCTCAACGAACTTTAGTTTCTCATTTACTTCTATATCTTGAAGAGGTATCACCAATGATTCATCTGCTAGACATTTCTTGAGATTGCATACATGAAATACATCATGTATTCCTGCCATTTCCTCTGGCAATTGTAGCTGATAGGCTACTGGCCTTATTCGTTTGACAATCTTAAAAGGTCCAACATACCTTGGGCTTAGTTTTCCTTTTTTTCCGAATCTTACAACTCCTTTCCAGGGTGAGACTTTTAATAGCACTTTATCTTCGACTTGAAATTCCAAGGGTTTACGTCCGTTATCTGCATAACTCTTTTGGCGATCTCGGGCTGTTTTCAGTCTTTCCTTGACTTGAATAATTTTGTCAATGGTTTCTTGCACAATTTCAGGACCTGATAGTTGCTTTTCTCCAATCTCTGCCCAGCATACTGGAGTTCGACATTTCCGCATGTAGAGGGCTTCAAATGGTACAGCATTGATGCTGGTATGATAGCTGTTGTTGTAAGAAAATTCTATCAAAGGCAAATGTTCATCCCAATTTCCTCTGAAATCAATTACACAAGCTCTAAGCATGTCTTCCATTATTTGAATTGTTCTTTCACTTTGACCGTCTGTTTGAGGATGATATGTCGTACTCAGATTTAGTCTTGTTCCCATTGCTTTTTGGAAACTTGTCCAAAAATGAGAGGTAAAACGGTTGTCCCTGTCAGATACAATGGATAAAGGAATTCCATGCAATGAAACTATTTCATTTACATATAATTTAGCTAAATGTTCCATACTGAACGTTTCCTTCATTGGTAAGAAATGAGCAGATTTGGTTAACCGGTCTACAATCACCCAGATAGTATCATTACCTTTTCGTGTCCGGGGTAGTTTGGTAACAAAGTCCATGGTTATCATTTCTCATTTCCAAATTGGCATTTCCAATTGTTGCAACAGGCATGAAGGTTTCTGATGTTCAGCTTTAACCTGTGAACATGTTAGGCATTTGGCAACGTAGCTTGCTACATCCTTTTTCATTCCTATCCACCAGAAATTCTTTCTCAAGTCTTTATACATCTTATCACTTCCATGGTGCATTGTATACTTAGTCTTATGGGCTTCCTCTAGTATTCGCTTTTGTATATCTCCTTGGATAGGGATCCAAATTCTGTTTTTATGGAATCTCCAAATTCCATCTGTTCCTTTTTCTAATTCTTTAATCATTCCTTTTAATCCTTCAGTATCGTCCTTGATTGTTGTTTCTTGTTTTTGTTTAATTTGCTCATGTAAATCTATCTGCAGGTTTAGTCTAAGAGAGCGTACCTTTTTGGCTTCTCATGATACTTTCGACTTAAGGCATCAGCTACTACGTTAGCTTTTCCTGCATGATACTGGATATCGCAATCATAATCACTAAGGATTTCCATCCATCGCCTCTATCTCATGTTTAATTCCCTTTGTCCAAAGACATATCTTAAACTCTTATTATCTGTGAATACTACAAACTTACTACCGTAAAGATAGTGTCTCCAAATCTTATGGGCAAAAATTATTGCTCCTAACTCTAGATCATGGGTTGTATAATTCTCTTCATGCTTCTTAAGTTGTCTAGAGGCATAAGCAATAACCTTTTGACGTTGCATTAGCACACATCCATAACCTAACTTAGACGCATCACAATAAACTACAAAGTCTTCAGTTCCTTCTGGCAAAGCGAGTATTGGTGCGTTGGTTAACTTTTGCTTCAAAATCCTGAATGCTTCTTCCTGCTTTGGTCCCCGTTCAAACTTAACTGATTTGCAAGTTAGCTTAGTTAACGGGATGGCTATTCTAGAAAAATCTTGAATAAAACGTCTATAATATCCTGCCAATCCAAGAAAACTTCTTACTTCCGTGGGTGATTCTGGAACCTTCCATTTGGTAATCGCTTCGATCTTTGTGGGATCCACATGAATTCCTTTGTGATTCACCAGATGTCCAAGGAATTTTACTTCTTGTAACCAAAATTCACATTTTGAGAATTTTGCGTAAAGCTTTTCCTTCCCTAGCAATGACAGGAGTATATGCAAATGCTCTGCGTGATCTTCCTTACTCTTAGAGTAAATTAGAATATCATCTATAAAGACAATTACGAAATTATCCAGGTATGGTTTCCATGTCCTGTTCATCATGTCCATAAATGCAGCTGGAGCATTGGTTAAACCAAATGGCATGACAGTAAATTCATAATGGCCGTACCTTGTTCGGAAAGCTGTTTTAGGAATGTCCTCTTCCTGTACTTTCAACTGATGATATCTAGAGCGTAAGTCGATCTTAGAAAAGAATCGGGCTCCTTGGAGTTGGTCGAACAAATCGTCAATTCTTGGTAACGGGTACCGATTTTTAATTGTAACTTTGTTCAATTCTCTGTAGTCAATGCACATACGCATTGATCCGTCTTTCTTCTTGACAAATAACACTGGTGCTCCCATGGCGATGAGCTGGGTTGTATGAAACCTTTCTCTAGTAATTCGTCTAGTTGTTTCTTCAGTTCCTGCATCTCCATCGGTGCTAGGCGATAGGGTGCTTTGGCAATCGGTGCCGTTCCTGGTATTAGGTGAATTCTAAATTCAACCTCTCGAACTGGCGGTAATCCAGGCAACTCTTCCGGGAAGACATCTGAGAAATTAGATATTACAGGAATATCTTTTAATTCTTTTCCTTTAGTGTTAATGATTACGGAAATCATATACACTATTTCTCTTTTCCGTGCATAACTTGCATTTTTCATCACAGAGATGAACTTTGTTGATTTTGTCGACTTATCTCCTTTAATTGTGATTCTTTCACTAGATGGCACATTTACTTCTACAGACTTTTGATCACATATTATTCGTACCTTATTGGCTACCAACCAATCCATTCCTAACACGACATCAAATCCGGCAAGATCCATTGGAAAAAGGTTAGCAGAAAAAGTATGATTTAAAATTCCTTTCTTTGCTCCTTGTAGGATTTTGCTTATTTGGATAGAAGATCCATTTGCCGTCTCCACCAGACAGTTTTGGTGAAGTTTAGTTAATGGTTGATTAAGAAAATTGCAAAAGGAAGTATTAATGAAACTTTGGTTTGCACCAGAGTCAAATAATACTTTTGCATAAACATCATTTACTAAAAACGTACCGGCAATCACATCCGAAATCATCTTCGCTTCTTTAGCGGTCAGCACGAACGCTCTGGCAGTCTTCTTGGGTCCTTCGGCTGTCTTTGCTTTATTGGTTGCTGCTAGAGCTAGTTTTGGGCAGTTAGTTTTAATATGACCAGCTTCCCCGCAATGGTAGCATAGCCTATTGCTCACTTTCTTTCTGCAGTCTTTTTCCTTATGCCCTGGGAATTTGCAAAAATTGCAGTATGTAGAGCATTTTCCCGAATGTATCCTTTTGCAGTACTACATGGGGGTGAAGAAGAACTTGCCCCTTTTCCACAGTTGGAATTTCCATAGCGTAGTTCCTGGGTGATCTTTTGAGCTAGGTTCCTTTTCTGGTTTTCTTCTTGCGTACGTACTAGTTCATCTGTCAAAGTGTTTGCTAGCTCTACTACTTCTTCTATGGTTTGTGGGCTAGCTGCTTTGACTACATGTCTGATCTCACCGATTAATCCCCATATGTAACGGGAGATTAATATTGGTTATGGTGAGGCCAGGGTTGGTACAATCCTTGAATATTCAAAAAATGTGGTAGTATATTCCCTGCAATTTACCCCAGTCTTTCTATGATTTAGGAATTTATTAGCAATCTGCTCCTTTTCATTAGGAGGGCAGAAATTCCTTTCAATTATTTCCTTAAAGTTGTTCCATTCCATACTGTAGACTCTGTCATTTCCTTTGGACTGAAGAATGGTATTCCACCACTCTAAAGCTGCATCTTTAAAAAGATTAGAAGCATACATGACTTTATCTTCATTTGCACATTTACTTATCTTGAGGCCGGCTTCTGTCTTTTCTATCCAGCGCAAGGCTGATATAGCTCCTTCATTACCTGAGAATTCTATCGGTTTGCATGATAAGAATTCTTTATAAGAACAACCATATGAGATGGTTCTTCTTCTTTTTAGAATTGGAGCTTGGATCAACAGTTCGGGATTTCCATTTACGCTGTGATTTGCTTCAGGGGGTACACGTTTATTTCCGTTTATGGAATCATTATTTCCTGCCTTTTTAATGGTGTCGATAATATAGGGAATAGCATCTATGATTCCTTGGGCCACTATGTGTTCGAAAGCACTTTTATTCATTTGATTCCCGTTATTATCGTTATTCTGGGTTTCCTGATTTACTTCGTCTGACATCTGAATTATAAACATTTAGCAGGTACTAATATCATAGAATAAATTAAATAATAATTATACCAACACAGTGAACCAAAATCGTCGAGCATTGCGACTTTTACTCTTTTCATACATATGCATCTAGTAAAAGCATAACTGAAATTCAAATATTACTAGCCTATGCATCGATATATTTATATAAGTGATATTACTTTTTTTGCGTTACAAAATACACACATATATATATATATTATATATATTAAGCTATGGCTTCCTTAAAACTGCATTTCTCGCTCGTCATACTTCCAGACGAGCTTCTCTCGCGAATTTGGTTTCCTTCCTCCACCAATTCATCTCCAAGCTGGCGGAGTTCTTCCACATGTTCCCTGGGTCGTATTGGGGTTGGCACTGGTTCAGGGTAAGGTGGAACTGGTTCTTCATATGGGATTGGGTTTTCTAGCAGGTTCTGAATTGCCCAGTTATTAGCCCACCATGGATCTAAAGGTTTTGGTGCTAGAATTATAGGTATCTTATTGGGTCAAAGGCTTGTATTGGAAATTGATTTTCCTGGTTCTGTTCTAGGTTTATGGGTTGGTTAGGAAATAAGGGAAGCAACGGGGGTTCTGGATTTGCCACTTGATTGAAATTGGGTTCTCCTTCTGCATTTCCAAACATGTAAAAATTTGCTAACTGCCTATCCAATTCTTCCTCCCACAAGGGTCTACCTTCGGGGTTTCGGGTGTTTCTCTCAGTTCTAGCTGCTATGGCTCGTTGTTGTACTTGTCTCAGTCTTTTCCTTTTCTCTACTTTGGCTCTACTAAACCAATTTCTCTTTTTAGGGGGAAAAGGTTTTACAGATTTGGCTTTGAAAACAAAAACATCTTCGGAATCAGCGGTGTAGTCTGTGGTTGGCTGGGATGTTCCTTCATACATCAGAGAATGAGGTAGGTGATGATAAGCGTCAGAAGTACCCTGATCACTCATTCTATAAACTAAAAAAGTTAGTAAAATAATACCAAATAATATATACATATAAAGTCGCGGATATTTTCTAACACATTCGATTAAAATTTTAGGTATTTCAAAAGAACACCTAAATGGCTTAAACCAGTGGCATAGCTCTGATACCACCTTCTGTCGCAACCCCGACCCCACCCCGAGAGCGGGGGCCGCGAGACACAAAGCTGGTGGTACCGGTGTTTATTAATTTGGCAGCGGAATTACGACATCAGGATCGTAGTTAGAAAATAAATATCAGAGTTTCAAAACACCAAACTTTTATATTAAACAAACGGGGTAGTACCCATGTGTGACACCTCAAAATTTTCATCCAATAAAATTCCGACACGTGTCCCGAAACCTTTTGTTTGTAACATTTATGAAAAACGGGTTCAAAACCCGCTTCGTTTAATAATCAAGCATTCGGTTAAAAGTTCGTTGCGTATTGATTGTGCCGACTATTTTTAAACATCTCATAATTAATAAATATTATAGAAGTTAAAAACCATAATTAGTAAATAATAATAATAAGTAAAATAAACTCAAAAATAATAAATAGAGTCGTCGGGTCTCGAACCCGGGTCTCCCGCGAACACAAACACACATCACACCACTCCGCCACACACATCCTTTGTGATATATGCTTAAACAAATATCACTTAAAGTAAAACAGGGAAAGTCAAAACCTGTAAATCAGCGCGCCCAGAACTCGCAAACGCCGGAAAAACCGAAACTCCACAAATGTGGCTATTTTCTTTGACTGAAACGCGTAAATTGATTTCGACATCAGTTATAATCGTTGCCTAACAATCAATTTTAGTCAAAAACCGTTTGAAATCATTGACCACGAATCTTGACCCCAAATTCGAACCCAATCGGCCTGTCCCCCTATAAATACCCACTCAAACTCCTTATAAACATTTCGCTCCGAACCGCACTCTCTTTCTGAAGTTTTAATTCTTCCAAAGCTCGTCGCCGGAGATCTTTGCACTCGCCGGAATCGCTGATCAGAAAACCGCATTTGTTCTTCAGACGATATAATTGTCTAAACCTCCTTACTATCTCTTGATTGATAATTTAATTGCTCAAATCAATAATCAAAACTGTTAAATCAGTTCATTCAGCCGAAAATCGCAAATCAGGGTCGACGAAACTTGCCGGAAATCTGAAGAAAACTCTCTGTTTTGGTATATCATATTACTTAATCTTTATTTTTCTATTCTTTTTCAATAGAGTATAAGTTTGTTGGTCGATTAAGCAAAACAGTCGGGTTCACTGTTCTGTGTTTTTCTTAGTGAAGAAGACGAAGCCTAAGTTGTGTATTAATGTAATTAAAATCGGGTATATAACCGGGTTAGACACACAGTCCAGCGGTGGATTGTGTGCAAATATAAAACACACGTCCCGGGTTCGAATCACGCATGTTTCCGACTTTCTGAAATAAAACAAACATTTTTAAAACATATTCAGATCAATTCACAGTATATATATAAGAGGAATATAATCCAGTAGTTAAGCAGATTAGACACACAGCCCAACTGGTTGGGCTGTGTGCACTCGAACCGAAGGTCCCGAGTTCGATCCCGGGTTTCTGTAACCGGTTCGGCCATATTAAATCATTTTTAATAAAAACTAAATAAGGTTAAAGTTAGTTAGTATATATATATATAATTAAAACAGAGAATATTACGGGTTAGACACGTAGCTCAGTTGGTAGAGCTGCGTGCACGTAGACGAGAGGTCCCGAGTTCGAACCTCACTCACCGCCTGGAATATATACTGTCTGACCGGTCAAACCTGACAAAGTCAACCCATTTTTATTTATTTTTGTTTATTTATTTAATTGAAAAATTATTTAAAAATACTTAAAAATAAGGTTTTTAAAGTTAAAAATTTGCATTAAACTCACAAAAATAAATCTAAAAATCTCATTAAAGAACACTAATTAAAAATAATAATCTCAAATAAAATTTATTTATTTAATCGAATCATGTCGTTATTATTTAGGTTAGTTTTCCCTCGTCGGTTGAATCATAATATTCGTGCGCATTCATCGTCATCAAGAAACGCATCCACTGTGAGTGAATCTTTACCAATTCCCCGTTTTAATCATGTTTTGGGGTGTATCATGTGTCGTACTATTCTTTTATTTTATTTAAACACTTGTGCATACATCATATCCGTGATCAAATGTGTATAAATTGTTGTGTGAATTATATGTAGATTGAATTTTATCATTTCAGTGCACGCATTTCATTAGGCTCATCAGCTCCCCGTGGGATACGGGTTGAGCATCAGGAGCCTCATTAGATCGGCTCCGTTTGATTGAGCCTTGATCTCAAATACATCATCATTCATGTCATATACTCATCCAAAGTGGTTTGTGATTGTTTATATATATATGTTTGCTCACATGTGATTAATGCACGACTTTTCTTTAATAAATAAAATAAGAAATTAGTCCACAATGTTTTATCAATGTTCACTCGCCAACTTTTGTTGACCCAAAATCTCCCCCGTTTTTACACATGATACAGGTGATCCAGCCGAGACAGGAAACGCTTAGGATGGCCTAGAAGAATAAACCAACTTATGCTTTGGAATAAATTTATAGTTTCATTTTCCTTTGTAAATGTATGAAAGTTTGTTTTTGGATATTTAAGTTTGTAATTTGAATTTAATAAATATGAAACATCTTAGTAAATATCATGAGCTTTGGTGATAACCCAATTATGCCCCGACTTTTATTCCGCTGCGGGTCGGGGTGTGACATTGTTGCCACGTGCTAAACGAGAGGGACAAAAATCGCCAACATGTTATTTTATAACCTCTGAGTGGTGAATATTAAAGTCGAGGGGTTAAACGTGTCAACATGCTAAATCTATGCCTCTGAGTGACCTTTTAACGAATCCGGAGCTTAATGATGTTCGGTTATACTCCCGAGAGTGCTAACCAGGGGCCATATTGAATAAAACATGCTTTTATGTCGAAATATGGGAGTTTGGAGAAGTTCAGGGGCCAAAATGGAAATTTTGTGATTTGGCACCCCAGGCGCCACGCGCCAGGGACCTGGTGTCCCCGAGCGACGCGCTGGAGAAGCCTGTTCGCATAATTTGCAGCCAGCTGCAGGACCTGCATGCTTACCACCTCCTAACCCATTTCAGCTCCTGAATTCCGAAACCATGGCCTCAATTCTGGTTTTGGTCACCTCATGTAACACCTGGAGTGATCCTAGGTGAGCTCTAAACACTTGGATTGATCTTGTTCATGATTTCCAAGTATAAATAGAGGTGTTCATCAACCTCACTTCTTGCACCTCTCACTTTCTTTCTCTCTATTACTCACTTGGAAGGCTCCTAATCTTCAAGGAGCAATCCCCTGAGTTTCTTAAGTCATCCTTGGTTCACTTGTAAGTGTTCCAATCCTTTCTTTTCATTTTTATTAAGCTTTAAGCCAAAGTCAAAGCGTTGACGTAAAAAAGCTTTGACTTTGAGCTAAGACCATTACAGTCCAGCCATTGTTCGGTACGAACGTGGCTACATGATCGTAATAGGTAGGTGTTAATCCCTCAAGAGGGCACCACCTGATTACCACGTTTGCTTAGTCAATTGACGGGTCAAAGCTATTAATAAAAAGTCAAACCGAGTCAATTTTTAAAATAAATTCATATATGATAATGTAGGTGTTATAAAATACATTTTGACACTTTATTAACTTGGTAATAAGTATTAGAACATGTATAAACATGTTCGGCTCGTCAAGTCCAGGTCTAAGGTCGGTTCGCAACCGAAAGTCGCAAAAGTTGACTTTTGCTTTGACTTTCAGTTCTGACCCGATTTAGCAACATTAACTTCTGTCCCTAAGTTGCATTATGACCATGTTATAGTATACTATAACCCTCTGGAGTTATAGGACATGGTCGTATAGTAATCCGAGTCATTATGCAAGCATCCGTTAATTATGCCTAAAACACCCTTTTAACACATAAAATGGTTTTAGCATAATTTTAACATCAAAACTCATAACCTACTGATGTAATATCATTATTAGGATTATTTGGGAAATTAATTCAGGTTGCAAACTGAGTTAATCTCTAGTTTGCACATTATGTCCTTAAATGACGATGTTACCCTTTTTGACACTCAAAATGAGTTTTTAACATTTCAATGAACCAAAGCATCATACTTACTGATATAATATATATACTAACATATTTTGGTCATACAAACCTGGTCACAACAATAGCTTTACAATAGTACCGTTTAAATCATCATTTAGCGACTTAATCGTCGTTTCGGCGCATAATATGGTTTAAAACCATATTAGAACATTGAGACTTGACACCTACTGATTTCAAAACATATTTTCAACTTACTAACAGTAGGTACTTGTCCCAAACTCATATTCCCAAATAAGTTATCAATTATATGTGAAATGACCAAATTACCCTTTCGGGACATAGTTTGGTCTTAAACTATAAACCACACATATAATTGATGTCCTATTGATATAACACCACAAAATAGTTATTTTTACAGAATGTTTATATTAATAACATCAGTTTACATATAAGCTCGTTTACTACATTTCAAAATGACCAAAATGCCCTTTAAGGCATAGATTGCTTTTAAAACCACAACGGGCCGTCATATCAATAACCTACTGTTAGAATAACATATTTTAAACTTAATGGCATATGGAACTTGTATAGGACTCACCCGGTTACCCAGTTTCGCTTATATGCGTACGGTTAAGCCTACGTGACTAGTTTATGCAACTTAACCGAAAACGGGTTTAACCATATCAAAATATTCTCAATTTCCAGAATGTAAAATGGTAACCCATATTATACAAGTCCTAGTACTTTTCGGGTCCAAAATACATTCTTTTTTCGGTCATCGCTTAATCTAGCGTTTTCATACCGTTATCTTTATTTTAAGTTAGCCGGTCTAAGTCAATGACTAAATAAAAACCCGCTAACTAACTAATCGGTTAATAATACCATCCAATCCAGACTATAGACTTCCGGTAGATTGTCGCTGAGCTAGTTTATTTTGATTACGGTTGTGCTTTGCTTATTTTCTTATTACTAGAGACTTTTGCAAGCCAGGTAAATATTTTAACTTATTTTCCCTTATACGGGCTTGGGATACGGTATACTAATACCACATGGTTGGATATGGGATCAAAGACCAATAAGTCGGGAATTCAAATAATCCATTTTAATTCGTATTGCTTAATATTAAACATTTGGGGGTTAAAACGATCGTGTCCTGGATATCCACGGCTCATTTAATTGCAAATAGCCACGACCTAATCACGGGGTGTAGGCATACACCCGTCAGATGCTAAAATAAAGTATTACCCAATAGGGGTGCACCTATTAAAGGTGTTAAAGTGGTGTTTCGATTAATCATGATCCCGGCATAGTTTTCGGGCTCTAAATGAATTATTAGCATGTAAAACTGATAACATGAAATTATTTATCCCAAGTTATTTATAAAACAAGGTACCATTGGGTACACTAAATGTTTTCGAAATGTTTTAAAAAATGAGTCGGTTAAATGTATTTACCAGTGAAAACTAACGTATTTTCAAAAGAATAAGCGCAGGTGACAAGTATACGTAATTAGGCTGGAAGTGCTCGGCGAAGCTTAAGAGGAATTGCAACCCTTTGCTTGCCTTAGTTTGTCAAGTTTCATTTTGTATTCACATTTCGGTCCGCCTGTGGATCTAGTTACAAGCGTTGTATTTATTATTTTTGAACTTTGAACATTCAAACGTTTGTAATAGTAATTATCCAGACTTCCGCTATGTATTATTGTATTGTTTGGTAATGATGATATCAACTTACGTCACGATATTCCCCAACCGGGCCCACCGGGTTACACGTGGAAATTAGGGGTGTGACACCATGTTTCCATTACAATAAATATTTTTAGGGACATACCCTAATTTATGGAAAACAGAAACTCCTTTTTATTTAGGCAACTTTTATAGCCACTTTTCTAAGCCTTCAGTGCTCTCCAGCTGGCTTCTGTTAGCTTCACATTAAGTTATTTGAAACGCGTTTTAAAAACATTTTATCAGCAAGAAATACTGGCGAATCCATCTCAGTTTTATCAAAACAAGTAATTATACTTTACAGTTATTGAGGATCATCCGCATTTACAATGTTTATATCTACACAATTACTCAATCAGTACTGTCAATCCTGACTTGTGGGTCATATTACTTTGGACCCTGTCACCCAACAGTAACGGTTCATGTCACCCTCCCGTGACTTTGGACTAGCAATGTATACAAAACCCCAACATACTGGCAGTAATTGTAGAATACATATACTCAATCACTGTTAAGCATAATTAAAACATTTGAGGTTTTGGTAACACATTTTGACTCACAAAAAGATTTACAAAAATAGAATGTACTCACCTTGAACACTTAAGTATTCATACGGAGTTCCTGGTGATAGTTCTTGATTACTTCCTGGGATTTCTATTAAAACATACAATGCACATGTGTTAGTAAGTTAACCCAAATCACTTTAACCATACAACACTCGACAGAACTCCAACGAACGTAGTCGGGCAGAGCCTAGACATGCGTTGGCGATTCTAGATCGATTGGGTAGGGTGTCCATACAACACTCGACAGAACTCCAACGAACATAGTCGGGCAGAGCCTAGACATGCGTTGGCGATTCTAGATCGATTGGGTAGGGTGTCCATACAACACTCGACAGAGCCTAGACATGCGTTGGCGATTCTAGATCGATTGGGTAGGATAGTGAATTTAGTGATCGGGGGTTAAGTTACTTACAGCGGGCAGCACTTCGCAGGTTTAGGGGTCTAGGTAGGGGTGTGAATTTCTGACACGATCCGGAAACTCGACACGAACCTAACACGAAATTCGCGGGTTTAGGTTTCGTCTAAACGGGTTCGGTTCAGTTTCGGGTTGAACACACGAACCCGTTTAGGTTTACGGGTTAGGTTCGGGTCAACCTGGTCGGGTTGGCGGGTTGACCCGTTTAACACATTTATACTATATAAATTTTTTTACAATATATTTTATCTCATAAATTATATGGGGCGTGTATTTTATGCCATGATTATAATTTAAAAGGAGAAATTAACATAGATTTTATAATTTAAATATGATATTATTATATACATTTGTGTTTTTTAAGTAATTTTTAATTTTAATATACTAGTTTTAGAAAAAAAATTAAAAAAATCGGGTTAAACGGGTCGTGTTCGGGTCAACCCACAAAACTTCGGGTCGTGTTCAGGTTCATATATATGATACGATTTTCGGGTTCGGGTTCGTGTAAAATTTTCGAATTCGGGTTGGGTTGAACCCGCCAACACGACCCATTTAGCACCCCTAGGTTTAGAGTTTTAGGGGGGTGTTGCACGAAGAAACAGAGATTCAGAGAATATACGAACGATATTTTCGATCGCAAATGAGCAGAGACTTCAGTCCCACGCTGCTTTATTTATACCTGATTTTGACCTCCCCCGCGCGTCGCGCAGGGATCTGGGTTCCCTCTCGCGTGGCGCCGGAGGTGCCTAGCTAGGCTAGGTCAGCCTGGTCACAAGTGTAGGGTTGCCAGATGGCGCGAAACGGTGACACGACACCTTGACACTTCCCGCGCGTTGCGACAGAGACTGGTGTCTCTGGCGCGAGGCGCCTGGACTGTCCAGGTGGACCTGTCTCGTTTTGCGTGCCGCGTCTCGATTTGCGTGTTCGGTTTTATGTTTCGGCTAAATTTTGGGGGTGTTTTTTAGAGTTGTTACACAAGAACCCGTGAGTTAAAAGTTAGTTTTTTACTAAAGTAACAAAATATGAAAACTAAATGACCATTTTAACGGTTTACTTTTTTCTATATAAAAAAAGTTAGAAAGTATGAGGTAGTTGTTTGTTTGGGTTTTATTTTTTTTATGATAAAAGCTATAAGTCTGAAGTATGAATTATAAGAATCATCGAGGTAGTTGTCAATAAGTATTTATTTATTTATTTTTTTATATAAAAGTACTGTTATATAAAAGTTAAAAGTACTTAAAGAATATTTATTGCACAATTGTTTTTGATGATGTTAATGTTATTGCTCCCGGGCTGCCGCCGCCACCAGGAATCTTATTTTTATTATTGTTCGGCATTAACCGCTTTATCGAGCTATAATTAATTTTTTTTAATGATAAATTTGGATTACTAATGAACCATTAGATTATTATCGTGCTACCAACAGAACTACATAATTATATCCGTCTCCACTAGCAATAATGTCTATACATCAATTCAGGAGGAAATATATATTCATTAGGTAATAATGTCTATACACAAATTTAGGAAAAACCCAATAAATTTGAGAGAAAAACCCTTTTGTAGGAATCGAATCCAGGATCTCATGGTCCCTAAGCCTTATCTTACGCCTAAAATAGCTATAAAGCCATGGGCTATAACTAACCTAATTCACTAGTATGTTTTGTGTGACCTAAATTTATATGTCTTTTTTTTAGCAGCCAACAAATCAATCCAAGCACTCTTGAGGTACCCACTGGACAAACGGAGTACTCCGAGTCGTCCACCACCAATTCTGGGGAAAACCGGTAACCCACCTGTCGTAGGCACGACGGTAAAATTACCGGTAAACCCCGTTTAGCTCAAGGATCGAACTCAGATTTCCCTGGATCTCCTATCATTGCCCACCAGTGTCTCACTCTTTTTTGTACTAAATGGAAATTGAACTTGAGTCTTCAAAGAACTCAAGTCCTCCTACCATTGAGGTAGAGGTCATTGGCAATTCAATGATATGTCTTGTGTGCGGATATAGTGGATGGTCTTTTGGCCTAGTGGTACAAGGTGTTTATATATAAAAAAAACTTGAAGTCCTACAAAGCGTACAATATATGGAATTTAGAATAGATCAGAGAGAGTATGAGTGTTCATCATTTAAAAGGAAATATATGGATGAGCATTTTATATTGGTTACTGGTCTGTACTAAACTGATTGTGTGTGTCTTATATATATATATGACTTTACATATTTTTATAATGTTATATAGATTGTTTAATAAGTTTCTCTTAATAAAATTTTGTATTGCTTTTATAAATATCAACCCACATTAGTGAATAAGGGAAAAAAATATAAAACTTCATATAATATTAAAAAAAATTCAGCCACACTAGATAAGTCATAGCGGCCGCTATGCGCCAGAAATTATCTATATGTCTTAAAAGACCACCGACACTCGAACATTTATAAAGTGACAATTTTGCTTTTTGTACTTCAGCGCATATACTAATTAGTAACGTCAACATGCATTTGAAGTTATAATCTATGCTTATTGAGGCATCTATGTCTCCTTTTTTTACACGTTTCTTTGCTTTTACAACTCACCAGTTTGCTATGCTCTGCATTTCAGGTGACCTTCCATGCCTGCCGTCGAGATGCTCTGGATTTCCGATGATCTTCCACGCCTTGCCGCCGATGGCAGTCGTAACCACCGAGGGATGCTAGTGGTCTGGAACCTCAGCCGTCGCCTCCGGCCGATAGTGATTCCGGTAACACGACAGAAGGAACGACAGCAACTACAAACCAGTTTTTCCGGCGAAGAGGTAAGGTCCAACCATTTAACTTTCGTCTTACGGTGATACCTTCTTAATTTTGTTCTTACTAGGGTTATGTGACCAATTTGGTCGGCGATGACTATGACACATCAGCCTGCTTTGGTTAATTATAGAGGTTAGTTTACTTCTGGTTCTTTAATTTGGATGTTTATAATCCTAGAATCATATGTTATATCAGTGGTCTATATGTGCATGTTAGACTGTTTGAAAAGTATAATTCTACTTTCTATCTTATTGCTCCTTGGCTTGACACATGTATTTTTGTTTCTTATTTTAAGTTTTGTTGCACTTCTAATTTGTTTGTTGTAATAGTGTCAATACGAGACCGAAAAAGACAGTGCACCTCGGCACACGGTTCCCATTTAGGATGCTGACGAGTATGAGTTGACGCATGAACTTGAAGGCTCAGTAGCATCAATCATTCCAACATGCTACACTATTCATTGAGTCATTCTAGAATGCAAGGGACCTGTATAGCTCGATACATGTCTAACCAAAGTTAAAAAAAAAACATCCACCCGAACACATCGATTCTATTTGTCCATAATATAACTATAATCTTTGGGTTCTTTTTTCGTCGTTTGCTATAGGAGCGCATTGTAATATAAAGTCTTCGTATGGTACCGATCGAAGTCGTCTTCCGGTAGACCGCCGCAAACGCTATCGGGCACAAATTTATTAGTGTTATTTCATTATTATTGTTTGTGTTTTAACGAGGTCATGGGTCTTATTGTAGTCATATCGGATTTTAATAATCGAAGTTCACATATTGACTAAATTTATCCAACTTTAAAATTTCCTCTAATTATTCCAACTTGTAAAAGTTTGGCCTCCATTGATCCTTTTCTAACATAGGTGCACTTAAATCAATTAAGGAGTTTAGAGTGCAGTCGAATCTATTGAGGAAGCTAAATTCTTATATGTTTGTAAAGGATCAATGAGGGTCAAAATTTTACAAGTTGAGATAGTTGAAGGGAATTTTTTAAGTTGAGATTATTATTAGCTAAAAGGTGAAACTTTGGATTATTAAAATCCAAAATCCCTTATTGTGTTTGTTCAATAATTCATATAAAGTTGGATACCAATGAACCAGAGGTTGTAAACAGTGAGATTTAATGAGTAGTATCAACAATATGGGATATTATCGAACAAGAGGTAGAGGATAATATATGCGATCTTCTCATTGACAATGTGGCATTTATGGAATAGAGGGAACCGAAAAAAATTTGAAGGAAAGGAAATAAGTGCATTCAATGTAGTGAACAAGCTTTCGAAATGATAAAAAATCGGATGAGAGATTTCATAACAGACTGGAACAACCGGAGGAAATTTGGTGATATAGACTGAAGCCTTTTGTATGCGGGCTTGCAGAGTGTCTTTGTTACCGTACTTGTATGTTTACTTATATAATTGTTGATTTTTTCAGTCTTGTAATATTGTAGCATCTTGATTTTTTTTCGTTGGTTATATAAGTTCATTGTATCTTAGGAAGGTGTGTTGTAGTGAAAGCTTAAAAAATACAAGTTTATACGGACAACAGATTGTTACTGCTTTGTTGTTGAAGGTGTGTTAGTCTGATGTTCAGCGAAGTGCATCTGAGCGAATACCAATCATGATACATACGGCATAGACAAAGATTTTACGTTTTAGTTGATTAGTGTGAATAGTCTATCTTCACGAACAAAAATGACGAGTCGGAAACCGAATCATCGATCTTTCTTTTTTTATTCATTCAAACTATTGTATAGCAAACATTACAATCATAAAACCATATGTTGGTGTGAGTTAACAAGGTTATCGGTCTTATTGCATTATTCAGTAACTCATATAAAGTTGGATGATTTGAGTTTTCTTAATATAGGCATATACTTGTTTAGGAAGTGTGAGGTGATCTACAATAAAGAAAAGATATAATCAATTTTCTTATATTGTTCTTGAGGAAAGGGACTGAATGGTAATTTCTGAATGAGTAAGTGTAATCAGTAAAAGGTTTGAACCATTAAGTGTTAATCAGTAAGATGTCTAAACCATTAAGAGTTAGTATAATGCTTAACCATTCAGAGGCATATGTTTGAACCATTTAGGCATCGGCTCGATAAACAAACAATATGAACCATTAAGTGCTGAACCAGTAAGAGGTCTGAACAATTAAGAGCTGAAACAAACAACTCCTAAGTAGATTATTGGTGTTATTGTATGATTAGTAACTCATATAAACGTTGGATGATTTGTTCTTACTTAAAATAGGCAGACATCTTCTAGAAGGGTGGACTAATCTAGAACTAAACAAAATCAATCACAAGACAAAGACTTTGTGTTGTTTAGTTGATTTATGTGACTAGCCTATCTTCACGAACAAACATCACGAGTCGGGATCATAGATCTTTTTTCCCGTAATCACTACTCTCTCCGTCCCATTAGAAGTGTCCTATTTTGAATTTTCAAAGTCTTGATTTATAAATTTTGACCTTAAATAATTTTGTTTGCGTTAGTTAATACTTGATGAAAGTTATATGATTTGAGTGTGTTTTACATGTGTTTTTATCGGGTTAACTTTCATCAAGTTTTATAAAACTCAAAAAATATATAATTAAAGTTAAATTTTATAAATAAAGACTTTGAAAATTCAAATATGACACTTCTAATGGGACTGAGGGAGTATTATATAACAAACGTTACAATCATAAGAACCTCATAACTATTCTTCTATCCTAACATTTTGAAAATACTTGAACGGTACTTTCTTTTATTGTTCATTTTACTTACTTTTTTCTTTTTAATTTGTTTAGTTATAAAGTGAATTATGGTGTTCGTTGAACATTTTTAGGCTTTTTTTTTTAATTTTTATAGTTGTTTTTTAATATAATTGTTATAAGATTTTGGTTTTATGGTTTTTTCGACATGTAGATATAAAAATTGTTCAGTTTTTTTATATATATAGTTATACCGTTTACCTTTTTTGTTTTTTGAATAATATAATATAAATTTTTGAATACGCTATTGCAACATGTTTATTCTTATCTACGATCCGATAAATCTTTTAATCACGTGATTGAAAATAAAGTTGTATTAGCAATATAGTATTTTTAGTAAGCAAGTGTCAGTGACCAAATTGATGTTGTGCCCGAAAAACATTGCGACTAGTATCGATATTGTTTCTATAGTATTCAATCGATGTAAAACACATGTTAATATTCTTTTAGGTGTATTTCTTTTGGCTGCTATAAGAACCGAGCCGATACTTTAAGGAACCGTACCAATATCGACGAAAAATCCAGCCGCAATGTGGAAAATCTCACTAGTTTAGCACAAATTCGTAGTCACACTCTAGTAAGTTATTGAAGTGATTATTAAATGAGAATCTATGCTACTGTGATAAGGTTTACACAATACTATATAAAGCTTCTTAGAACAGTTGCTTTTGAAATATCTTACAAAGCTAAATAGTTGATGGGCAGTCCCCACTTAAAGGCGTTTTCCACATTTATTCCACTATTCTAAAGCAAATTATTATTATTAAATGAAAACAAAAGGAGAATTATGAGAAAACAAGTAAGTTAGGTGTTTATCAAATAGTTTTTTCGGTTTCGAATTATTTGAGTTGGATTATCAAATTATAGAGTTTTAGAGACGAATTCAATTTGAGTGAAGTATTACTAAGTACATTTGTTTGTTTAAATTTGAACCTGAATTAGTATATGAAATTGACTTCGATGTAAAATGTAATAGAAACAAATAACGTATATACATTAAATAAAAAATATATGTATTTTATTATATAATAACAATTTGCATCAAGCTTAAGAACAATGTTACTTTTGGCTTTTTATGGTTTTCTTCTTCTTGTGCGTTTCCTTTTGATGGTTTTAGTTGTTTTTTTGTGTGTATGTGAAACCTTTAATTTTCAGCATTGACTTTACAGTTACTTAATTTTTTTGAAACTTTGTAAAAATGTTATTTTTACTCTCTCGACTTTCTAATAGGTGTCGGTATAAATTTGAGCTCGTTTACATTTTACACCATATGAGTCACTCAATGTTAAAAACTCATATATTTTTTTACGTTTTTCCCAAGTTTTGGTCTTGTTTGTACTTAACATGGTTTTACAGTCCACACCCGCAAAGCAGGGGCTCAAGACTAGTTGCTAACAAATATATAAAGTAAACGATATCCAAGTTTAGATCTCATTAGTAAAAAACTAAAAATGATAATATAAAATTATTTCAAAAGCCAAATCCAAAATTCAACTCAATTTGGATGGTAACCCGATACAAAAGTTTAAAAACCACATTTGAAACTTCATGTTTTGATTTTTTTTTCTCAAATCCATTCGTTTTCTTTTAATATCATTTTAAATATTGAGCAACAACAAACCTTTATAAGAATTATATAAATATTTTTGTATACTTAATTTGTAATATTATTTTTTTCGTAGAGGATAATTAATAAATGGACGACTTTGTAATATTATTTTTTTCGTAGCGGATAATTATAAATAAACGATTCAGAACAAACTTATCTTTTGATATATCTCCAAAAATGAAAATATTGATATAATTCCAACATTATTTATACGTCAACATCATAGTGAGAAAAACGAGCGTGGAGACGTGATGATCATTTCATTTATAATTATTGTGATTTCAATTTGTCCTTGTTATCAGAATAAATAAAGAAATATAACACAGAAGTTCGTACCAAACCACTCTTTATGAAATTCAATCCTTCTAGAAGCTCATGTTATTTTAATAAAATTCAACCAATTATTTTGAGAATTTTTCCTTTTATGTTTACTTTCTTTTTATATGAAAAATAACTTTAATTGGTAAAATACTTAAAAATTATCTTTACTCATCTCTTTATTTTAATATTACTTCCTATGCCACCAATTGTCTTTTTTTTTACATCATCACCTTTGTTTAATTCAAAGTTTATTCAAACTAATATGAAATATCGACCTCTAAGAGTCGATTCGTCTTCAGTAGGATCAGTTTTGCAATTTAAAATGGGGTTCGGCGCAGTTTGTTGCCCGTTTACCTGTTATTTACTTGTAATTTGTTGTTTTGGCATTTTAATGATAAATCTTAGCACTTTCTTGTAAAAAAAAGTATATTTAAAATATCCAATAAAACAGTAACATATCATTTGTTATTTGTATAAAAAGGTATAAATATCGAAGTTTAAGAACCAACAAGCTCGCTTTGGCCCGAGATGAACATCAGCCAAATACTTTATAAAATTTTGAATATTATATATACACACGTTTCTACACAAAATGACTTTTATATATGAGACTATGGATATTTAGGATACGAGACATGTATTTTGGAGTGAGGTATATATGTCATTAAGTTATGATATTACAATGGTTTTAGACACACTATTATAAGGGTTGAACAAGAGTATTATGTTTATGAGTTTGTTCATGCGTCAAATATTACCTTCCATGCACATTATATGTTGGACTCATCGTTCAAATTGTTTTAAACATATTGTTGTACCTAGTTTAGACAAACCATTCTAATAGAGATACTTTTGGTGAGCATGCGGTCTATTATAAGGAGTTATGTGCGTTTAAATACATGCATGATTTGATTAGGGATATTCTTTGTAATGTTCTAAAGCGGGCAGAGATTTCGGCATTAAAGAAGGCTCTGGTGAACTTTCTAACGGATCAACTCTAAGGGAGGTTTACTATCCTGCTGATATTCTTGTGTTTGGGTAGGCAACGGGCAAACACGTTTGTGTGGACCTTACATGAGTGTCCCATCTTGTTGGGCTCAGAGATAATGGGTTTGTTGCTAGCCAGAGAATATTGAAGGCGGAATCAGACAAAGTCACTAAACACGAGAAAGCTTGTTTAGAGAATCAACACGTGTTTACCCATATGTCTTTGATAGATTTGGTTCCCTAGCCTCAAAGGTCGTGGAATTCCTGAACAGGGTCCAACAGATCGTGAATAGTAATTTTTCGACCCTTTGGAGTCGTTTCGTCTTTAGTACGATTGGTTTTGCAATTCAAAACACAGTTTGTTACTCGTTTACCTGGCATTTGTTTGTAATTTGACATTTTAGGGTGATGATATAAGAATTCTATTAAAAAAATCAACTAAATAGGTTTAACAAATAGAATATGAAAAAAAAATCAAATATCGTTTTCAACCCACCGCCTATTGGTGATTCTTTGATAATATACTTATGTCTAGTATAAAAATTTTGTTCTTATTTGATGGTAATTCACATGTTGTATCCAATTTATATGTTTCTCTCATGTTCGTAAATATAATTATTATATTTTATACAAAAGATGTTATATCTATCATCGTAATGAATATATTGAAAAATAAATATGTAGGAATACAAACACGAAAAGATTTATAAGGAAAAACAAAGTAGATAATGTTATGGTAGAGGCGGCGACCCATGTCTTTGCCCATACTTGTATAGTTGTGATGTTCTAGAACCTTTGTCACGTGATTCAACATTAATTTTTGATAAATACCAAACTAAGTTTGATTCATAGTTTCTTTCCTTTTATCAAACAAATTAGTTTTCAATATGAATTGTGTTTGGGTTGCTCGTTAGCAAATCACACTTAATCTTAAATTCAAGATTCAAATAAGCTTACTGCCCACTAACATTTTTGTTTTAGAATGGGAATGAGGAAAATACGTGTGCGTCGATTTGACAGGTGTGTCTTTCCCCGTTGGGCTAAAAGACCACGGGTTTGTGGCGGGCCAGGCGATAACCAAGGTGGAGGCGAGGAAAGTAGCTAAGCACGAAAAAAGCTCGCATCGAGAATCACCACATGTTCGTCCTGTTCGCTTTCGATACCTTTGGCGCTCTCGCCCCTGACGCGGTGCGGTTTTTCAAGTGGGTTCAACAGGTGGTAAGTAGTAACACCGCGCATGTTAAGGGATATAATTTTGTGTTTACCAGGATATGGTTTGCTATTCAGAAGGGGGTAGTGACGCAACTTGTTGCCCGTTACCTGCCATTAGTCTGTAATCGTCTTTGTTTTATTGTAAGCGAAATCAATAATTAATATTGAATATTTCAACAAATAAAAGCTTCTTTGTTAACGAGATCGAGATTTGCATATTGAAACATTGTAACTAAAACGAACCGAATAGAAATTTAAACAATCGTATGTATAATCAGGGGAGGAGCCACATAGAGCTTAATGTTTTTCAAAAAGTTAGTAGATTCGGTATATTAAATTTTATAAAGACCTCATAAATATAATTAGGTGGATACCATAAAAGAAAAGGAAAACTAATGTAGTGGTAAAACCTCCTATTTACCAACAAGTGGTCATGGGTTCAATCCTTGTAAATCCTATTTTTTATGTTTTTTTAAGTCTAATTCAAACCTTACTATGACCCGACTCGAACGAGATCCGACCAGAAAATTTTAATGTTTTTTATGAAAATTTTGAACATCGAAAAAATAAACCCCATTAAAAAAATCCTGCATCTGTCACGTGTATAATACACATACAATTTTATGGTAGTCAAAGATGTCAATATAGTAACCAAACCTAATACCACTGGTCATCCGACCCACATGTATACGAAGTTTGAAATGTAAATGTATTCTCTCATATTAACCCATTCAAAATTACTACTCTTAGGTAGTGTTTGGTATGCAGGAATAAGAGGCGGAATGGAATGGATCATTACGAGGAAATGAAGAAAAGAGTGTTTGGTTGGTCAGTGCAATGGAATCACTCATTCCAAAAAGCATTTCATTCCCTCAAAACCATTCCTTCCACCCCCCATGTTTTTTTCCATTCCATCCTCTCTTGCATCTCTCACTAACAACACCATAACCCACCACCTTCACCACCACCCACTACCACCACCACCAACCACCGACACCCGTCATCCCGACAGCCACCGTCGCCGCCACGCATCCGCCACCGTCGCCACCAACCACCACACCGTTAATGCAGCTCGCCGCCAACCACCATGGTCTTCACCACCACCCACCACCGTCGTTGCCACCACCACCCACCGCCACCAACCACCACCGAAGACCGCCGCCAACCCCCGTCACCGCCACCCACCGTCGCCGCCACCACCCACCACCTCCGGCCACCGCCACCAACTACCACTAAAAGCCGCCGCCACCGCCACCCACCGTTGCCGCCACCACCCACCGCCCTCGCCGCCACCACCCACCACCACCGACGGCCGCCACCACCCCCATCATCGCCACCCATCGTCGCTGCCGCTACCGCCACCTAACACCACCCACAATCACTGCCACCGACCACCACCGCTCACCCACTATTTTATTCCTTCGTTTTTCTTGCCTACCAAACAATACACGATAATATTTCATTTCATTCCCACTTGGTAACCAAACGAGACATGGAATGAGAATGATCCATCGCATTTCCTCATCCATTCAATTACCTCGTCCATTACATTCACTCGTCCATTTAATTACCCCATACCAAACAGACCCTTAGATCTCTTATCAGTATTTTCAAATTCGAATCATGTAAATTCTTAATCGCACCACTTTTCATTTTTTATTGGTTGCTATCCCTAATATTAACGTGAAAACCTTTTGACTCCCTCAACCCTCATAGTCACTGGCAGAGCTTCTTTGGGGCCAGGGCAGTTTTTTGCTAATAGTGTTAAATTTTACCAAAATTTTTCAAGAAAAATATTTTGTAGTGTAAAATATTGGATTTTAAGAGTCTAGCCCCTATCGAGTTTTCGTTCAAGCTCCGCCACTACTCACAGTCATAAACAAGTGCATCCACTAAGAGTCATAGACGTCTACATCCTCTCACAGATTTGGAATACCTAACAAAATTAGCTAGTAAGTTCTAATCAAAATAAAAAAGAGAAATAACATATACTTATAAGTATTTATTATGATAAACTAATAAAAAAATTGTTCATATGTGTATTAATTTCTAACATTTGGATGAATAGTGCCTAAACTGTTTTCTTGTGATTTTTTTTTCAGTAAGCATTAGGGTTTTTTAATTTTGTAACAAACCTTTGGTTTTTTTTATAAATTCAGCCACAACAGTTAAATGAGTTTAGTTTTTTTACAGTTTACATTTTAAGTATTGCCATTATCGGAATCAGTACGTTATTTGCTTTCATGGTTTCCGATTAGCCACACCAATCCCGCTCCCCCGGTCTTGCTGGTAGCCCGGTTACAGTTTTACACCCCGCTCCGCAACACAGAGGCTTAACACTAGTTACTATTAAATGAACACTAATGCGTGATTATCGCCGACCAATGGGTCCACTGGCTTATGTAATTTTTAACTTTAACATCATGTTACCTCATAAATCACCTTCCATCATAAAAACAAGATTATATTCATTATCAAGCTATCAATTGTCTTAACATGTGTAAAAAAGTAAAGCTCAAGGGACCACATTTTTGTAGTTTTAGGTGATAACGAATCCGTTATATATACATTATACACCAGTCAAGTATTTAACGTCATCTCACTATCAATTTTTTAGCTTATTAAACTCAAAGTCCTTTATGTTCTAGAAGCTTTCTATTTAATAGTTGAGCTTATTAAACATATATTGAATTATTATTCATCTAAATAACGTAACATACACGTTTAATAATAAAGTAAATTAAGTAATATCTTCCAAATTATTCCTCATACTTATCTCATACAATTAGTTGGACCGTATAAGATTATTCGAATTGAAATATTAATATAACTAGCTTCATAAATAAAGTATTCACTTTATTTTATTAAAAACGATTGTTATTGATCAAAAATAATTCTATCAACTTTAAACATTGATGGTTCTCTTTTTAAACTTTTTCGTCTTCATTTTCTGTTGTGCTTCTTTTGACATATCCAATTTGTATGTATTACATATCCAATTTGTATATATTTAGTACATTTATAGAACAATTTTTATAGTTTAAAAGTTAGTTTATTGGCATTAGGTTTAGTGAGCTCAATACTTATTTGATTTTAAATAATCATAAATAAGAATAATAATAAGAAAACATTACAGAATGACACATTTTTCGACCACGAACATGGTATGTGAATTCTCAAAAAACGTCTCTGCGTGAACATCGAAGATCATTGAGTCTCATATCAACCGTGAATATTAGGTTAAAAAAGAATACGTAGACTAAGATATTAGGAACACGCTTTAAAAGTTTTTCTACATTTGATAAACTTTTAAATCATTAGTTGACTTTTAAAGTTAGAAGTCTTTGTCGATCAACATGTTTCTAGGCCGTATTAGACGTTAAGTGGGTCTTGTGTTGATTTTGCAGACCAAATTATTACAAGATTTCAGAATAGGGTTTTGATAATAACATATACGAATTAAATAAAAAAATCTTGTCAGTCAAAATAACATTTGAAAAGAATGCAACAAGAATTACAAATAAAAAGAATGAAGAGATCGTTACAAATTCAAAATACAACATTTAATAGTCTAAGTAAACTTCAATAAATTTACATATAACCAATTTAGAATTCATACAATTACTTTTGGAAAAAAAGAGAGGCATTTGAGAAGGGTCTAAGGACACCGCTAACGACACACTCTCATCCTCACTAGGAATTGGTATAACCTAAATCGCTCCTTCATAAAGTATGCTTGCGGGTCCTATAAAAATGGATAGCCTTATCCAAAGTCCCCATCATATAATGGAAGACATGTCCAACTATTAATGTTGAGGTTAGGACATGTAGGATAGGTCGTCCCTCAAAAGTAAATTGTTTATATATTTAAATAAATGCAAACTAGATTAGGAATGCTTAATTTTCTTTAAAAAAAAGGTCAAAACATGCAAAAGAATATTTTTTTAACGAAACCGTTTACTTTGGAATGTTAAAGTTTATAAACAGTTTAAACAATCTGTTGTCTCCCATCTCCGTAGCTGTCGTCACCGCCACAGCCACAACCCCTCTCACCACCACAACCTTTCGACACCCCGTCACACATTACTTCCTCTATCTTTCTCTCTCATATATATATAATCTTATTTAAAAATGATGATGACGAGTTTTGACTAAGCATGATGACGAGTATTACACACAAAAGATACATGTTAATTGGAAGGGGAAAAAACTGAAGCCAAACATACAACCCTCTAAAACCCAGAGAGGTTGCTAATTAGTATATATATATAATCTTATTTGAAAAGGGCTATGGCAAAAATAATTGAGGTTAACAATATTCTTGTATAAAATGAACGCTTAAATCTATAACTATTTAATGTATTTACGTTAAACAATAAGATTAGGAGTAAGAACTTTTGAGTGGAATTTTCTTTAGATTTAACAACTAAAATACTATTTTGATGAATAATTTTTAAAACAACACCATTTCGGTAAATTATTTTCTTACCAACACCATTTTACAAAGAAAAAAAAACCTCTAATATTGATAACAAAGGTTCTATCAACTTTTAACATTGATGGTTCGCTTTTTAGACTTTTTGGTATTCAATTTCTATTTGGCCTTTTTTGACATTCAATTTGGATATATTTTGTGGAACACCAAATTTCATATTAACTATGAACATCAATGATTATTGAATCTCATATTAACCGTGAACATTATAGATGTCACGTTAATAAAAAACGTGTAGACTTAGATATCATAAACACACTTTAAACTTTTCCTACATTAGAAGAACTTTATATTGTATGTTGACTTTAAAATTAAAAGTCTTTATCGACCAACATGTTTCTAGGCCGTATTTGACGTTAAGAGGGTCTTGTGTTGATTTTGCAACTAAAGTCTTGCTATACCAAATTATTGCAAGACCCCACAATACAATTTTAAGAAAAACATACACAAATTAAATAAAACAAAAATTGCCAATCTAAATGAAATTTACAAAAAACGTAACAAGGGGGTTATGTGAGTGAAGACGGGTTAGGAAATGTGTTTTATGGGGTATGTGGTGTTAAGTATTAACCACTACACAAATACGTTATGGGAGGTTATGTTGGATGAAAGGAGGTTACGGGGATTATCACTACACATGGTACATTCTAGCCTCTTTGAGTTTTTATATCTTTACTTTTTAAATTAACTTCATTGCAATAATTTTTATGCTACTCCAACTTACCTAGCAGAACATTTTATATTTTTACCAAAATTTAATGGATTATATGAGAGTGATAAGTTATGATTGTGTTGCCTTCAAACCTGGTACGCCCAAGTTTGAATACTGTCCCCAACCTCTCAGCGGATTCTTAGGCTAGACGGTATGGGGATCGTCCCCGCCTTGTCATGCCCCGGCGCCGTCCCTGCACACCATTTCTGCACCCCTGTCGGCATCATCCCCGTCCTCCTGCAGACGTTCAAGCCGGACCTCCCCTTTCTCACACACACATATACATACAACACACACACACATATATAGTGTGAGGTTCATTGGGGAACACTAAAAAAGTGGGGAACCGACTCAAACGAACTCCGATTGGACTCATTCCAGCGGCGTTGGAACCGGCTCGTCGAACCCTAACTAGGATCTCTTAACCCTAAACCCTAAGATGTTTGGTCGGAACGTGTCCAGGTGTAGACACAATGACAACTCAAAGTGGGATTAGCTCTCACAACGTTTGGTATAGCATGCTTTGGCCTAATAGGTATTTCGTACTCTCATCGTTAGTCCCCAGGTAGGCAAACTGGTCCTTTATTTTGGATTTATACGTATGCCAGCCTAGACAGGACGTTCCGACTACCGGTACTAGTACCCTTCCAGTTACTACATGCCCGTCATGAGAACTCACTTTGATGAGATTTGAAAACACGAAAATCGTTGTAAAATCAGTCATGATGTGGTGTGTGCTTGCATAGATGTGATATATTATGCTCATACGATTTCATGATAGGCATTATTTGATAATACATACTTATGAACATGCTTGAACAATATCAAATGTAACATTTAACATAAACATATAAACATCATGAAATTTGGCATATAACACACAAAATTCTTATAAGTTTCTAATCGACTATAGTATAGGCTCTAAGGGTCTAATAACCTATCCTATATCCCTATAGTCATGGCTCTGATACCAATCTGTCACACCCCGACCCGCAGCGGAAATAAGAATCGGGGCATAATTGGGTTATCACCAAAGCACATGACATTTACTATTATGTTTCATAATTAAATGAAGTCAAAGTTACATTTCTCAAACATTCAAACATGTTCATTCATTACAAAGGAAAATAACCAAACATAATAATCCAAATACTAAATCGTTTTATTTCTTCTAATCCAGGTCCTACGTGTTCCTAGCTGCTGCTGGTTCACCTGTATCATTTGTAAAATGGGAGGTTTTTTTGGGTCAACATAAGTTGGCGATGTGAACCTTATAAATAAACATTTGATAATGATTTTCTGGTTAGTTTATCAATAAAATATTGTGCATAATCATAAAAGAGCATATGTATGAAATCAAGCAATGGCAACATCAGTTACAAATATAACATACATTAACAATCGATAGCATACATGAACATACCAACATCATATGATAATTAACATAAATGAACTGTGCGATCAAGGCTCAATCAAACGGAGCCGATCGTATTGCATGAACTGAAAATGTAAATTGAATTGTGCGCTCAAGGCTCAATCAAACGGAGCCGAACGTATTGCATGAACTGGAAATGTAAATTGAACTGTGCACTTAAGGCTCAATCAAACGGAGCCGAGCGTATTGCATGTATTGAAATGTAAATAAAATGACCGATCAAGGCTCAATCAAACGGAGCCGATCGTGCGGGCACGCCCTGATCAACCTCATAATAAAATGGGGATCAAACTCAACCTCGATGGATGGGGAGCTACGGCCTCAGCAATTGCATGTACTGAAATAATAATTTGCAAACAATAGTAACTACTTATCAGCAACAACTAACACACATGTCATGATATGATATATGCACAATAACTTAGTTATAATAAGTAAATGAACAAGACACATGATACACCCCAAAAACGTGATTAAAACGGGGAATTTGAAGGGTTCACTCACACTGGGTGCGTTGGATTTGAGTTGGTGAGATGCGCACGATTTAGACGAAGCGAGTCAACGAGGAATCACTGACCTAAATAATAATGGGAAAAATATATTAAATGGATGGATTTTATTAAAGATTTTAATGGGATTTTTAGATATATTTTTGTGAGTTTATGGCTATTTTCTATCCTTAAAAATGTTATTTTTAAGTATTTTTAATTGATTTTTAATTTAAATTAAACAAATAGTTATTTAAAAAAAAATAATATTTTTTTTACTGTTTGACCGTTGACCGTTGACCGTTGACCGGTTGGGTCAGCGGTAATACTTGCGCCGAGCGGGATTCGAACCGGTGACCTTCCGTTCACGCGCACGTAGCTCTACCAACTGAGCTACGTGACTAACCCGTTAGGATTCCAGTTTTAATTATATTTATACACTTATTCGAATTTACCGAAAATTCCTTTATTTTGCAAAACGTTTTAATCCCATTGAACCGGTGTTTGTGACGGGACTCGATCGCGCGACGTGTAGTTTGTTTTGCACACAGTCCACCGCTGGACTGTGTGTCTAACCCGGTTTATTCTTGATTTATATTATACTTAACAACTACTCGTTTCAACCCGGTTAGTTCATGAATAAAAAGGAATGTTTATTACGCAGAGTGTGTGTAGTAAGGATCGAACTCGGGACTTGTATATAAACTTTGCACACAGTCCACCGCTGGACTGTGTGTCTAACCCGTTAATTATCCGAGTTTTATTTACTCTTATCCCGTTTTTAGATTCGTCTTCTTCATTACGATTACCGGTTTTTACTCAGACAACTGATTCATGGTTCTACTACTTAAATATCATGCCTACTAGTTTGAATGAACAAACCGAACAGTTTGGGGAAAAGAAATACCGGACAGGTCGTCTTCTTCAGGAAGTCCGGCGAGAACAGGCAACTCTGTTTTTGAAACTTCGGCTGAGAGGGTCTAACAACAGAATTAAAGAATTAGATTTGAAATTGAACCAGAGTACATGGATTATTAGCACGATTTAATGTGTTTACCGTCAACTAGCGTGTTTCCGGCAAATTCCAGAATTTCTCCGGCGAAACCAGAAAATCCAGCAAAGTCTTCTGTGACTGATTTTGAGTGACGGAATAATGTTAGTAGTGTCCTAACAATAGATTGAAACAGCAAGAGAGGAAATTCTTACTGGTTTGTGTTGAACACGGTTTTCCGGCGAGATTTGCAGAGAATTCCGGTGACAGTTTTCTTGTGCTCAAAAGACTTGAAAACGCGACGAAAAGGGATTGGAGTGTATTTGAGACGGTTCTGAATCGTATAAATGATTGGAATCTGAATTATTTGGAGTTTAAATGTCTTTCGGTTTCAAAAACCCAAAACTTGAAGTTCATTAAAATTGGAGCTTAATTAGAAACGATATTCGTCGGTTATAAGTTAGCTAAGCGAAACAAAACTGATTTGGCGATTCGGCTTACCGATTTCCGTTATTCAGATATCATTAACCGTTAATCCGTGTTTGCGTATAAAATTCAATTGTTTTCATAATGTTAACAGAAAACAATTGGTGGCGGAGTGGTTAAAAGATCGGTTGCTGAGACGTTGGAGGCAGTTGACCCGGGTTCGAGTCCGGTCAGCTCCAAATATTTTTTATTTATTTTATTTTAACTTTTTATCAAATATAAATTTTATAGTTTAGTTTATATATTAATTATGTAACGTTTTAAACTCAAAATACTCATAAATACTTAATGAAATTTCGTAACTTGGTATTTGATTACAAAACGGAGCGGGTTTTGGAGACCCGATTTATACAAATGTTACATATAACATGAATGAAACTGTATATGTTGGCAACATCACGTTCACGCTCATAATGTAATGGGGAACGGACGGCCTATGATAAATGTATGTACTGAAAATGATAAATGTCTGTGCGATCAAGGCTCAATCAAACGAAGCCGATCGTATGTTGGCACGCCAGGTTCACGCTCATAATGTAATGGGGAACTGCTCAACGCTCATAATGTGATGGGGAGCGGCGGCCTATGAAATTGCATGTACTGAATGTAATAAATTAAATCTAAATAATAACCACACAACAGTCGATACAAGCTGAATACACATGTGTTCATGATATGATGTATGCACAATGATTTAAATATAATAATTGGTAAGACATATGATACACCCAAAAAAACGTGATTAAAATGGGGAATTTGTAGAGATTCACTCACATTGGGTGCGTTCGGTTGGAGATGATGAGATGCGCACGAGTTGGAAGGATTTAACAACGAGAATTAACTAACCTAATTAATAACGGAAGATATAGTAAATGAGTGGATTTTATTAATAATTTTAATAGGATTTTTACATATATTTTTGTGAGTTTAAGGCTATTTCCTATCTTTAAAAACATTATTTTTAAGTATTTTTAATTGATTTTTAAATTAAATTAAATAATTAAAAATATAAAAATATGTTGACTTTTGCGTTGACCGTTGACCGTTTGACTGTTTGACCGGTTTTATTGTGTAAACGTATGCGCCAGGTGAGGCTCGAACCCGAGACCTCCCGTACGCGTGCACGCAGCTCTACCAACTGAGCTACGTGTCTAACCCGAAATAATCCTGTTTTTAATTATATTTATATACTAATTTAGTTTATTCAAAATTCATTTATTTTTAAAAAGAATTTTAATCATCAACCCGGTGCCGTCAACAGGTCTCGAACCCGGGACCTGTGCTTTAACGTTACACACAGTCCACCGCTGGACTGTGTGTCTAACTTGGTTAATATACATATTTTTATTATACTTAACATCTTACGGCGAAATGGATCCGGTTCAGTTAGAAAAACAAAACATTTTTATTACAGAGCATACGTGTGTCAAGGATCGAACTCGCGGCATGTGATATGTATGTGCACACAGTCCACCGCTGGACTATGTGTCTAACCCGAGATAATATCCAGATTTTATTAAACTTATAATCAAACTATCATCGTCTTCTTCGTTACAAAATTACAGTCCGCGATTACTCTATTGTTTCTTGTTTAATTCGATTGGCAAACATTCAACAGACTAATATGAAATGACCGAGACGATTTTTAGAAGTAAACATACCGGAGAACGATTTAACTCAGAATTCCGGCAAGTCGTCGGCTCTGTTTTTACTGATTTCGGCTGAACGAATAAATTAACAGTTTTGATTAGCTAGGCGAGGAATTGAAGTATTAAACAAGAGTTATCAGAAGGTTTGAATGTCTATACCGTGTTACATCGGAAGATCAGAATTTTCAGAAGTTTTCCGGCGAGCTGGAATTATCCGATATCGACGTCTGAGATTGATTCCGATTGAAAGGTTTGAGTTAGCAATAGCTTAACAATTGATAGACAACGAAAGAATTGAGAGACTTACTGATTTGATGGAAAATACGGTTTTCCGGCGAAAGTCCGGCGAGGTCCAAATAGATTCTCCGGCGAACTGAAAGTTGTGCGAAAATGCAATTGAAGGTTTGCAGAGTGTGTTTGAGTCGCGAGAGGAGTCTTTGATTGAAGTAATTCAGGAAATTGAAAGTTTTCGGTTATTAAAACCGATTCACTCTAGAATTCAAGTTCATTCAAAGTGAAATTGATTGAAGGTGTCGGTGCATCGGTTAAACTCAGTAAACCGCGATCAATCAAACGTCTTTGGACGTTTGATGACCGATTTCGGTTACAGTTGGCGTAACCGGTTGATTCATGGTAATCCATAAAATTTAATTGTTTCCTAACATTTACAGAAAACAACAAGTGGCGGAGTGGTTATATGTGTGAGTGATAAAGCTTTGAGATTAAACCCGGCTGACCCGGGTTCGAGTCCCGGCAGCCTCATTTCCTTTTTAATTATTTTATTTTTACTTTTTATCAAATATAACTTTTATAGTTTAGTTTGTTTATTAATTATGCATCATTAAAAATTAAAAATGGACATAAATACGCAACGAGGCATTTATAACTTGACATTCGATTACAAACGGAGCGGGTTTGGAAAAACCCGTTTTTGACAAATGTTACACTAAATTCTAACCCCTAAACATATTAGGGTTTGGATTTAGGGTCTTATATTTGGGTTTAGCCTTAGGGTTTAGCTTTAGGGTTTAGTTTTAGGGTTAATCATTAGTATTTAGGGTTTAGCTTTAGGGTTTAGCTTTAAGGTTTAGCTTTTAGGGTTTATAGCTTAGATTTTACGATTTAGCTTAGGTTTTAGCCTTATTTTTTAGCTTTAGGGTTTAGGGGTTAGGATTTAGGGGTTAGGGTTAAGAGATCCTAGTTAGGGTCCAACGAGCCGGTTCCAACGCCGCTGGAATGAGTCCAATCGGAGTTCGTTTGAGTCGGTTCCCCACTGTTCCCCACTTTTTTAGCGTTTCCCAATGAACTTTCCCATATATATATATATATATCATGTGAGAAGAAGTAGATTATTTGAGAAACTTGAGAAGAAATCTGGACCACATATTTGTTTAAGCTTTTCGTAATATACACATATGTATAGTTTAAAAGTGACTATATACATATATGTATACTAATTATACACATATGTATATAGTCAAATGTAAACTATACATATGTGTATATTACGAAAAGCTTAAACAAATGTATGGTCCAGATTTCTTCTCAAGTTTCTCAAATAGGGTGCTATTCTCTTAGGATCCCTACCTATATATATATATATATATATATATATATATATATATATATATTATATATATATATATAGGGTTAGGATCATGTGAGAAGTACTAGGCTAATTGAGAAACTTGAGAAGCATTCTGGACCACACATTTTCCAAAAGCTTTTCGTAATGTACACATATGTATAGTTTAAAATTGACTATATACATATGTGTGTATTACGTAAAACTTAGGAAAAATGTGTGGTCCAGATTGTTTATCAAGTTTCTCAAATATGGTAGACTTCTCTTAGGATCCCTACCATACATATATATATATATATATATATATATATATATATATATATATATATATATATATACCTCATCTTCCATTTCCCTAGGTCCTTCCCCTTTAGACCCATCCTCACACTTATCCTACGTGACGGAGCATCCTTTGAGGATTACCCTCTCCCACACCAAGTAGCCTTATGTGCTAATGTCTGCCTCCAATGGGTTGATGTAAACGGTTTTTTTTTTTAATATGTTTTTAGATTTTTTTTTTAGTTTCCAAACACGTTAAGGTTTTTTATTTTTGTTTCCAACATAATTTATTACTATAAAGATTTATCACTATAAAGATTGTTTTACGATTCAACTTGCATCAAAAACACCAATTTAACTTTCCATACGTGTTCATTGTATGGATTTTTATTTTCTCACAGCAAAGCTAACGGTTGGTGTTTTTATGGGTCCTTGAATCGTCTAGATGGCGAAGACCTTCATCAATATGTTATTCCTATTTGCCATCTCAATGTTTCTTTATCTCTTTCGCTTTTTTTGAACAACAAATGGCCCTTATCTAGTTACACTAGAATTTCTAAATTACACTCTATCCGAAGGATCAAACCGTGGTTGCTCCATAAGAGAAGTATTAGTAGTTTTACATCTTAATACGTGTGTAATATATATATATATATATATATATATATATATATATATATATATATATATATATATATTAACATATCTTCCACTCTCTCTTTCCCACTCACGAAACACATACACACTTAAAAAGGTCAAAATTGTTTTTTGTACACATCCACACCCATGGACCCCTCTTCCCTGAAGATCTAGGGGCGAATCGAGCCTTTAAATATGCATTTGAAAGTAGAACTTAGACTATCATCAATGCGTAGGGGCTCCACGTTACACCTCCCCACAAGCCCAATGAAAACACAGAGAAACCCCTCCCCCCTCTCCATTTCTCACTCTATCCTTATTTCCTTGACTAACTGTCCCGTACAAATTATCTTATTGTACAAAACATACGAATGACATGGAAAAGTAAAAAAACACAGTGACATTTTCGTAACTATTTTACTCGTAAATACCCTACAAAAGTCAAAATAACCCTACAAGATCAGTTTACAAAATAACAATTACAAGATCATCTACGAGTAAAATAATTATAAAAAATGCCAAAGCAGTTTTTTTTTACTTTTTCACTCCATTCGTACGTTTTGTATAATAAGATACTTTATATTTGATCTTTTGTCTTATTTTCTTACCTTCTCACGAACCCCCATGGGCAGCGCCCTTACCCACATCTCTCTCTCTCTCTCTCTCTCTCTCTTTTCACGTGAGTTCCCACAAATTCCTTTTCACGTCATAGCGTTGGAGGGTCATTTAGACTGAGTTTTTTCCTAAATGGGTGTAGTTGAAAAAAATATTTACCAAAATGGGTACTTTAAAAACTATTTACCAAAATAGATGTTTTTTTCAAAAAAAAAACTTGTTTCTCTCTCCAAATCTAATAAATCTAATTCAATAATAACTAAATAAAAGTTCATACTACAATAATAACTAAATAAAAGTTCATACTATATTTTAATAATAGTTATCAATAGTCTTAGGTTATATTTTTATTCTTTTATATAACGTTTTTATGATTTTTTCCAACTTATGCATCCGTGTTTTCTTTTAGTAAAAATAGATTAGGTAGAATAGTAGAATATGATGTATTAGATTACTCTGAATATTACATAACTATTGGATGTCTAATTTTGAGTTGATAAAATAATATTTGTGAATTAACCTATATGAATTAAAGGTTAACTTATTCGTATATATATAACATTATTAATAAAATGTCGTATAAAATGTCAAGAAAATAACATGTTCACTGAGTTAATATTCAGAATAGACGGTTAATTAGTTTTTAATGTTACTAAAATAAAAGGCAAACTAAATAAATCAGATTTTACTTTTTAGCGTAACATATATTCATCACAATAGAGAGGAAGAAAACATATATGAGCATTAAAACATCACTAAAAAACAAAAACTAAGAACAATTATTATTTTATAATTAATCACTGAAAAAACATAAGAACAATTATTATTATTATATTTTATAATTAATTATTGATTAAAAAAAAACACCCATTTTGGTAAATAGTTTTCAAAGTATTCATTTTGGTAAGTAATTTTTTCAACTACACCCATGTGGGAAAAAACTCCACTTAGACTTTGACTTCCTACTTGACAAATCTTGACTTTTATCAATTTATCGTATTATTACCGTATTTAATTTTGTTTTCTTATCATATTCACTCTAATCAATTATCATATTCATCCACTTTCTGATTATAAATTTTGCTTGTTTGGTTAAAAATCTAAATGAAATTAGTCGTTAAAAAAAAACATAACTTTAAAATTTTAGTTAGAATGACAAAGGTGTAGACTTAAGTAATTAAGAAAGGATAATTGTAGTTGGTTTCTCAAACAAGTCAAGGTCAATACAATTACCCTAAGTTGAGACATGAAAAAAGTAAGAGGTAAGTTGCATTTTCTTTTTCTTCGGATACAATTTTTTTTATTTTTGTTCTAGAATGTCAAAGATAATTAATTTTGAATACAAAGGTTAGGTTAAGAAGATGAACGAGTAATAAAAGACTTGAATTCAAACTTAAAGTTCTAATTTAAATAAAACAATTAAAGGTGATGTTTTTTAGCTTTTATTAAGGTGTTCAAATATGTTTTTGGTTTTCCTTGAAAAATTCCAAAATGAGTTAACTAAAATGGAATTTTAATTTATCCTTTTTATTCCTTATTTAATTGGAAGAAAAATTGAATTTTATTTAGTTTTCGAGTTTAGTCCTGAATTGAAGGTTTTATATACGGTTGTCAATAAGTTAAACTATTTGTGAGTTGCTTGATATCGGTTTCCTACAAGCATGTTATATGATCCTTGTAGAGTTGTAGGCTTTTATTTAAAAGGAATAATGGATTTTAAGAATTCCAACTATTAGTCGTTGGCCGGTAACAGTCTTAACTTAAAAAATAATTAGTGGTGGTCTTACCTTTTCACATATTGTAAAACCAATGGATCTTTACAAACAGAACCTTAATTTTATTGTTGTCCCCTTTTCTTTTTTTGTTAGTAAAGACCCACTGGTTTACAACATGGGAAAATGTGAGACCACCACTAGTTATTTTTTAAGTTAGGACCGTTGCCGGCCAACAGTTAATAGTTGAAATTATTAAAATCTATTATTCATATTTAAAATCGGTTATGTATTAAAAAAATTGTATATTAAAGACTTCCATCCCCATTCTAGTCAACTTAAGAATTCCTTGATGTGTTGGTGTTAATATATAGAATATCAACATTTATTGACGTGATGTCTCAATGGTTAATGACATGGGGAACAATTGTCAAATTTTGTTACTTGTAAAACCTCGTACGTTTATCTTTGTTATCACGGCACAGGTGACGTTTGTAACATGTAATTGTCTATGCGCCATTTCCATTTATTAAATACCTCATTTTATAATAAACTTGGTGATGCCCGTCTGCGTTGCGGGGCGACGGCCGAATAGTTCTCAACCAATTAAAAAAACAATACTATAGTTTTGGTAGAAAAAAAACTAAAATGATAAGAAAACTGTATTTTTTAGCACAAGGCAAAATAGTAATTTTTCATGACTAATAAGCAAGTGTTATGCAGCTGGTTGACACGGAAAACAATTAAATCGAGTCAACCAATTAAAGCAAAACACTTTTATAGTATTGTTAAAAAAACTAAAACAATGGCAATACTGTAATTTTGAACTGATGGCAAATTTTTATTTTTTGACTGGGTAAAATCTTAGTTTGCCAAAAGCTAAAGTGATAACAATACTATAAATCTGAAGCAGAGGCAAAATTGAAAATTTGCGCAGGGGCAAATGCGTAATTTGATCCTTGGGTAATACCGTAATATAAATTTGAACTGAGGGCACAAGCGTAAATTTTAGCTGGAGGCAAAACCATAAATTTATATTGAACTGAGGGGCAAAATCATAATTTTGAGTTGGGGGCAAATATAATTTTATTTTGAACTGAGGCAAAACGTAATTTTGAACTGAGGGTGAAATCATAATTTTTAAACGGCGGCAAAATCATATTTTTGAACAGAGGACAAAGACATAATTTTAAGCTGGGGGTAAAGTCATATTTTTATTTTTAATTGGGGGCAAAATCATAAATTTGAACCGAGAGCAGAATTGCAATGGGGGAGTGTCAGCTGCCTGGCACTATTCCCTCAACTGATGGGTAAACATAATTTTATTTTGAACTGGAGGCAAAAACGCAATTTTGAGATGCGGGCGGGAGTTTTAAACTGAGGGAATATCATAATTTTAAGCTAGGGAAAAACATAATTTTATTTTAAGCTGGAGGCGAAAACATAACTTTAAACTGATTGCAAAATCGTAATTTTAAAGCGAAAGTAAAATCATAAATTAATTGGACCAATGAGGAAGTGTCAGGCAGCTGCCTTGCGCTATTTTCTTTGCCGCCCATATGGGCCAATAAAAGACGATGACTATTCCCGCCGGCCTTTGTTTTTTTGATATTGGAAATGGAAGTGGAAATGAATGTTTTCTGGTTACAAATAAAAAGACAAACGATTTAGTATATGCAAAAATCATCGTCCAATAACAACTAATATTGTTTAATTTGTTAGCGAGACGATAAAAGATTGGAGATTTATGAGGACGTCACCCAACCTTTATAATTAGTTTAATTCAATTATACGTAACAATGGATTTCTTCTTTCGTCCATGATCAGCGTATTTAGAAGGTGTTGGTACTTTGAAGTAAATCCAACAAATCTGCTCTATTGGAGATACGAAAGTTATCAAGGGGGTTGCTTGTTTAAGTTTTTAATGGTTCAGACCTCTTGCTGGTTCAACACTTAATGGTTCAGATTGTTTGTTTCGCGAGCAAATGTCTGAACGGTTCAGACATTTGCCTCTGAATGGTTAAACATTATACTAAGTTTGAATGGTTAAGACCTCTTATCTGAATTGCTCAGGCATTTGCCTCTGAATGGCTCTTAATGGTTTAGACCTCTTACTGTTTTAGCACTTAATGGTTTAGACCTCATACTGATTCAACACTTACCCATTCAAAAATTATCAAACAACCCCTAAATGTAATAGAATTACTACTTTTTTCATCATACTTTATTAACAATAAAATGTAAAACACGTTTATATCATGTTTATGACTAAAAATATATTTAGTATTAAATTCTTGAAAATATACAAAACTAGATGCTAATAGGTCATAAGTGTTTTAAGCAATAATAAAAATTTCTTAGCATTAGTGAATAGAATTAGTCATATGTTTATGATATCAAACATAAAAAGGTTATAATTTCCAAAGGTGATAAGGTAACTCATGACCTCATGTTTAATCTTTAGACACCAAAGTTGAAGAATTTACTAATGGGCACCTTCAAACATTCAACCTCCACTTTTCAAAGTCCATATTATTAATGCTTGCTTTACACTCCATTTAGATGAGTCCTGTATATTTTCTACACACGCTCTAAACAAGATTATATCCTGATAGGGCGGATCTACCTTATTAGAAGGGGTAACCCTCGTTGTCTCTTGAAGCTTCAGTAATAGTGTAAATTTTGAAAACATTGACGTTTTTACGATTTTATTACCCTTTTCTTTAAAATGTTAAATTTAGATCCATCACTGTATCAATCCCAAATCAAAGAATTTTTTATGTTAGCATGTGTCATACAATGTCATGAAAGAATACATGCATTGTAATTAGAAAATTTATAGGTAATAACACATTTTCTCTTGCTAGACACAAATGTGTTTTCCCAATATGATATGATACATGTCGATATTAAATTCTTTGCTACATTTTTATAAAGTTATATTTTTACGTCAACTATTTATATACTTAATTGCTACCACTCCATTAGTGAAAAGTTTTTCTTTTAAATAATACATTATTTAAACATGAATTCATGGCCAATAAAGTCATTTCTTCTAGATCTTATAGCACCAATATCTCGACTATAATCTACTATTAATTTATAACTAAAGTTAAGTAACAAATGATCTTTGATGCTTTAATGAAGATAGTGAACTCACATAATTTTTTTTGGAAACAAAGTTACTCAAAAGTGTTAACATGAAAAATGATGGTATCATTCTAGAAGTCTAAGTTGTGCATCACTTTTCTTCTTACCCATTTTTAGGTTAAGATGATTTTATTATAATCTGTGTTGCCGTGTTGGTTTATGGACTTGTCAACAAGTAACTTTCCTTTACACAACAATGTCTCTCCAAAAAAAGGTGTTTGATTTTATCACAACAAGACTATGTGTACTCAAGCGGCATATAGCGCCACATCCACCCAAAACGCTCCATAGCGTCCGGGAACACCCCCTCTCGGGCGCTATGGGTTCGAAATTCTGATTCTCGCGATAGACATAACGGCTTGAAAACGGTTGGAGATTGTGAATGTTACCGTTAAAACGGTAATATTCTTAAATATTTCTTTATTTTTTAAACAATTTAAACCTCTATATAAACCTTTCAACCCCGTATTTTTATACCTATCTCTCTACCCTCATTCTTTTTCTCCATATTTTATATAAAAAAAAAACCTCAAGATTTTTGTACCACTCTCTCTACCATGTATCACTACAACCGGGGTTTCATTCCTCCTCGATCAAGCGGCGACCCGAACCAAACGAGCGCTCCTACCAACTCATTGCTCCAGTTCCCACCTGACCAACCGCCTATGGAACTAGGTTTGTCGAGTATAATCACAACCTAACCGGGTTCATGAACCGGGTTTGTCGACTATAATCACAACCAAACTGGGTGAAAAAGGGGCGGATGAGCACGAGATGGAGCTACCACGACCACCCGGTAGAAGAAGCGATGCAAAATCGAGGAGACCGAAGGCATCGTCAAGGGGATCCGACTCGAGTAGCGCGTTTTCCGAGATAAACCAACGCTTTCAAGACATACGCGACCTCGCGGCTCAACGTATGCAAGAGAATCGGGAAGTGGTCAAATTTATAAGAGATAGACAATTTGAGAGAGACTTTGAGTTTACTCGAAGACGCACGACCACCTAACAAACGATTATTGAAAAAAATATGGGCTTTGAGTTTTAGCGTATTTTTTTAATTTTATTGTAATGTTTTTTAAATTATTATAATGTTTTTTTAGTTTAATGAAATATTATTTGTTTTTAATTTTGTAATTTAGAGATTAAATAAAAAGTTTTAAAAGAATAATAATTGAGTAATGATTGATTACAATTAAGTTTATTTTAATATTTTGTTAGACACGCGTGGGTGTACATCAAATAAAACTTAATGTGCATTCTTTATGAAAAAAAAATATCAGAGCAACGAGTCATTTTGGGAGTGCTTTAAATAAAGATTAATGTATATTCTTTATTTTGAAATACGTACTTAAAACTTCTTGATGATAAATGTTTTAAGCCTAACTTTAGTAATAACTTGACCATGTACGTTATATAATTATTAGCTTACTTTTTTTAATGGTAAATTTGGATTACTGACGGACTATCGTGCCATAAGTGAAACCATCTGATCATATCTATCTCTACTAGACAATAATGCTTGTACTTCAGTTGGAAACCCAATAAATCTGGAAAAAACCTCTTGTGTAAATCGAACCCAGCATCTAATGGTTCCTAAGCCTTATCCCTTGACCGTGTATGACTGTATGTTATATCACTGTTAGCTTACTTTAAGTGTAACTAAAGTTAATTCAGAACTCATTAATTAATATCAGTAAACACTTACACAACCTAATATCAAGATGTTACATGACTTTTTTAATGTGGGGCTAACGCACTTAATAAAAATTTATGTCTCTTAAAAGGGATGTCTCAGGTTCAAACATAGACAAAGAAAATTAATTTAATTTTAATAGTATAATTTAATTTTAATAGTATAATATAGTAGGAGCAAAACAAAGGCTTCTGGCCTTTTTAATGTTATATTTTGGATTTCTTAGTGTTTTATATTAGTAATTATATGATAATATGTTCCAATATTATAAGTAAACATTTCATTCATTATGCAAAATTAAATAAAAAATAGGGTTTTTTTTCTCAAGTGCTGTAAATTGTTTATAAATCTCATGAAGAGATGGCTTACATATAACACATACACAACAGAAGGTTATATAACACATAGCAAAACATATATAGATTAAAAAAATAAAAAAACATTTCAAGTAGATTTCTCATATAGGTATCGAAGTTATCTCCTAGTAGAGTTACATATAATGCATTACATCCATTGAAGGAGTAGTTTCATCAAATTAAATGATGGGTGCATCATAACAAACTTGGGACCACCAAAAACAGATTCAGTAACCCTGAAGACATGACAACATTTAGTTCAGACAAGGGACCACGTACCACGCCATCTCAATCGCCTTGGTCATCTCTACATTAGTACAATGTGTCATTGTATATATCACACTATGCTATCACCCGGGAACTTCCCGGGCAAGGAAAATTTAATTACAATAAACAAAAATACATATTAACACTTTAAACCTCTCAAGTATCCTATTTCCCTTCACCACAAATTTTTAGTAGGTTTCATAGGTATCTCAACTTTGTTTCCATATGTCATTCGAAGTTTTCATGTAAAGCTAATTCCTTTTTAATCCATAATGAGATCTATGTATAAGAATGTTTTCAAAACCCATACGCCTACGAAGACATGCCATGGTGGATGAATAGCCAAATGGACACCAATTGTTTAATTCAACAATATATTTCCCCTCATATGAAGTAAAATAACTATATATGAACTCAAATTTTATCATAATCATGAAATGATAAAACTAAACTGTTAAATAAGCATCACATATAAAGAACTTGTAGAATTTCAAATTGTTAAACTAAACTATATTTTTAAGTTATGATAAGTCATGCCTTTGAAATCATTTTAATATAAAAATGAGCTAGTGGAATGTTTTCAATATGCAAATTTGACTAAAATTTGTATTAAAAGTTTGCATATATAAAAGTTTTATCTAAACAAAGTCATATTAATATGTGGAGTGTTATGAGACATCCAAAATCAAATATATCATTTAGATTTACACGCAGACTTGATGATTGATAAAACTTGTAGAATTAACTATAAACAATAAAATATATAAATACCTTTGAAAACAAAGATAGTAGTGAAGAACACATTTTGTAGAGATTCTTGATGTTTTAAGGCATGACCCTGCATCAATATAAGATCGATCTGTACCTGACTGAATGCAGCAAAAAAATTTTTTGTTAATAGGTGAATATCTATTGTTTGCCCCCTATCAAAGTTTTTACTAATGTTTTATTGATTTATATTATTTTTTTACACTAATTGACATGTTAGATGACTTCTAAGTTGCTTTTTTAATTATAAATAATAAAAATAATGCGGTTGACTTTCTCTAGTCAAAATAACAGAGTTTGCCTTTTAACGACTCAGTGGTTGTTTGTTTACCTCTTAATGAGGCACTGAATGGTTCAGACCTCTTAATACATATAAAACTCAATATATATATATGAATACGAAATGTTTATTAAACCAAAATGAATGTAGAATGTTTAAACCAACTGATGTTTGGCTGCTTAGACATGTGCCTGACCCACATAAAACTCAGCGCCAAGATGTCTTGAAACACACAGCATGCAATCTCTGAACCGAGCACGGGACCTGTTTAAACATAGAAGTGTTCCGAGCTTTCCATAGACACCAGAAAATCGTGAAACACACAACATGCAGTCTCTTCTTGTATTTAATCGACCCATTGGTGTAAACATTCGAGTCCAACATGTCGGTCATTGATGTTGAAGGAGAAAATGGGAGGGAGGTTACACCATTGTACCACTACCACCCAAACCACTTGCGCAAAGCCACACACCACAAAAAAAAAGCTCAACTATCTCCGACACTTCGCTACACAGATCGTGGAAGCCAGATTAACGTTTCGACAGGCTAAAGCACACCTCCTTTGAAGCCTTTGCCCTCCATGCCAAAATGCCCACTTTCATAGGAACCAGCCCGGCTGCCCAAACCTTTTCGGTACAAATCGTTGTTTTATGATGTAAACCAAAAACGTACCCAAATCATCAAGGAGCCAAGACCACTGATCTGATGAATTAGAAACTGAATGAGATCCCAGAATACCAAAAAGTTGACCACACTCTGTTCCTTCGACTCTATCCCCGGGATTTGCTTCCGATTCCAGATAGAGGTGTACAAAAAAAGGTTATAAAATCGAAATCACAAAATAAACCGAAACCGGTTAATTTAAAAACCGGTTTTACTATAACAGGTTCGGTTCGAAACGGGCCCCGCCGGTTTGATACCGGTTCTGGATCACTGACCGAAAACTGGTTATAAAACCGAATGAGAAAAAAGACGGTGTAAAAACTGGTCAGGTTAACCTATAACGTTCTTGTTTTAAAAAACATGTTTTGTCATCTTTTTAAGCAATAAAACCCCAAAACGGCAGCTTTTTTTCAACAAAACCCCCCAAAAAAACTGCAATTGTTTCTGCACAAAAACTTCAAAAAACTGCAGTTTTTTTTTCGACGAAAAAAGGCCCAAAAACAGCAGCTGTTTCAGCAAACAAACCCCCAAAATTGCTGGTTTTTTCTGCACAAAAAAACTGCAGTTTTTCGACGAAAAATGCCCAAAAATAAACTTTTTCAACAAACAAACCCCCAACACTGCACGTTTTTTCAGCCCAAAACATAAAAAAACTGCAGTTTTTTTCGATGAAAAAATGCCCAAAAAACTGCGGCTTTTTCAGCACCTAAACCCACAAAACTGCACGTTTTTTCAGCACGAAAACATCAAAAAAAATCCCACAACTCCGCAGGTTTTCTCAGCGATCAAAACATCAAAAAGTGTAGTTTTTTAAACCAAAAACAACAAACAGCTTGCTTTTCTGCATTTTTGTCGGCTTTTTTAGCAGGTTTTTTTGCTCAGTTAAAATAAAACGGGTATTAATAACCAGTTTTAAAACTGACCCGGACCGGTTAGGATTAATTGCGGGTTTGGGTTATAAAAACCGGTTTCAAACCATTTTATAAAAAAAAAAACCGATTTGTACACCTCTAGTTCCAGACTCACATACACCCACTCACATCCGAGCCCACGCTATCTGCTACTAAATGATAAAAAAACGGAAAGTTGATCAAACATGTTTTTGAATGATTTGCAAAAATGAGTGATTACAAAAAGGAAAGGTATTTTAGAATAATAATAAAAAATAACTTGCCTTATTATATCACATATAACAAATTAAAAAAAAAGTAAGGATACAATCACTAACCCATGTACTATATTTTTAATGGCAAATAATAAACACACCCAATACATACCATGATAATCTTGCCAGCGGTTAGATGACATACCGTAGCACTGTAGCAGTCTCATAGTTAGACTTCCCCATCCCATTTACACGTCAGGGTGTTTATACGTCTGAGATTTCGAACTACGCCACTCCTCCCACTCCACACTCTGAAGCTTGGACCGATCCTTTTTCGTAGCCCTATGCTATATATTCCAATATCTGTATGTACAAATAACAGGTACAACCAATGCACGATCAAATAAAAGCGGATTATAATATAACAAAATACCAAAATAAACCCACTTCATACATAAGGGACAAGTAGAAAAGTAAATAATTCTTACATGTAAATGGTAATTCTGCATACTGTTAGTATTGTAACCAAGACAAATTAACTGATTAAGCCATCAAACTCCGGCTAACCATCCTACTATGGTTATATCATAAGCGTAATCGTTAATCAAGATCAAATATATGATTAAAATATGCTAGACTATTGAATTGAAATTCCTTATTGGTGAGAATCACAAACAAATTTGAATCAATAATCCTTCGGAATGAGTTAACCTTCAAAAGACATAGATGAAACACCTCTAGTTATGAATTCTTTTGGCAGACAAAAGAGTGTTGGTGCGAAGCATAACTATTGCCATTGGCCCAACTCCACCAGGAACCGGGGTGATTGCTGAAGCCACCTTGCTTGCCTCCAAATAACATATATCCCCCACCAACCAATATCCTCTCGCGCTTTCTGGATCCTATTCAGAAGATAAACAAAGTCATAACTGTCATGGCATAAGCCAAATACTTAGTGTTAGACTTCATAGTTTATACACCTTTTATGAATTTATTCATGAAGTTAGATTGAAAACTTTTACGATATAGATTTTTTTTCAGTTTTAACCCTTTTATAAAAGGATGAAAGTTACTCAGATGCCTGAGCAAAGGAATGCTACTAAATGGTGCAGTGGTGACCTCTCATATGAGGTTGTTGAAACCGGTAGTCAAATTGAATACAAAACGCGTAGTAATTTTTTTAAGTAGAAAAACACTCAAATACAAGAAGTTGTCAAAGAGGGGACCTGGGTTTGCTAAGTATCAAGTCCTGTAAACGTGTATGCTCTGCCAAAAGACTCAACGAGCATATAAATCGGCTTATGTCCGGGCAAAGCGTGCTCAATCATCACAGTTTCTTTCACTATTTGAATTAAACCTTCATGCAAACCAGATCACTATGAAACTATGGTCTGTTAATGAGGCCCGTTTTAATACGAACTCATTTGGTTCAAGACCCCATTTGGCTTGATACCCGACCAGCCCATCTTGCCAGGCTTTGTACTGACCATAGCATAAACAAAGAGTTGGCTTCGTGCCCTCATTAAATCCTGAACAAATGGCTTTCAGAACTGCCATGTTATCCAGTCTAAATGCACTAATTAACTGTCAGTTGACCATTTTATTATATAAAACATGAGATAAACTTTAACGTAAAAAATATACACTTGTAGTTGTAGACAGTGGTCCCCTATATTATCTGATGGCCTCCAAACCAAGCCCACACTTATTGATTGGAACCCGGTTTTTGTATGTCTGTGCTCGGGTCTTTTGTATCATCAATTTTGACCCATTTATTTATTGATTAGTCATTTTGGTCAAATGGTGTCGCAAGTCGTTTCATTTACAAAATCAATTTATTAGTGACATAAAAATCATATTTATCACAATAATAGTTTATAAATAGTAAAATAAATTAGGGATTTGACCCATTAACCGACTCACTCAACATGCCCAATTTGCCATGCGATTGCAAAAAAAAAAAAAAATAAAACCTGCACCTGCTGCTCAGCCTTGAGAAGTGCGTTTTCGGTGTCCCCATGTATGCTTCTGTTCACCCAAACATTCATCTGTTTCATTAATATCAACTCCTGTTTAAAGCACATACAGCCAAAATTGCACCGGGTGACTTTGATTTAAAAACATGAGCCTCACGTGTGTAAGGCACCCGATATTTATAAATTAATTATAGATACAATTGTCTATTTCTTAATATTTAAACACCTAAAAATAACCCACATCTTTAAAAATTTGTAAACAAACATAGCTTTTACTTTGTATCTTCAAAATCTATTGAAATATATGCACAACTCGCCAAATGATGCGATAACTTCACGTGCGCAATCTGTGTTATACTTATGCTCTTTCATTTGGCAATTGGTCGAAATACAAAATATCTTACATGATTAATACAATGCGACTTGCATTTCTCGCTTGAAGTATACTCCTCTGGATCACACATAGAAATATAGAAAGAAATTAGTACCAAAGTTGGAACAAAGCATACCCCAATACCTGGAAAAAAAGGAAAACGTCAAGAATCTGACACTCCCGTTCTTCCGGTTAACAACTTGTTTGATCATCCCTTGGAACCGCCTTCCCCTCAACCTGTCCCTAATTCGTTATATTCCAAAACTATTCACAAATGTATGATAAGTGCAATCAAAGATTCATCCAATTTTGAAAAATCTCATCTTTAAGCAAATCTTAAAACCAATAATTAAAACAGAACATAACAACTCACATTGCTACCAATCTATTATATGCTTATCTTTCAAAATTCTTTCAGCAACCATCGGGTCAGCGAAAACAAGCAACCTATATGACGAAAGAAACACGCATAAACCTAGTGAAATTAATAAAAAAAAAAACTCAACAACCAATTACTTAGAATCATAATGTTGAGATTATTGCCATAAAGATAAGAACAGGTACAGAAAGTGAATAGGAGACATTGAATGTGGCATAATTATGTGAAAGTCGCTAGAACAGGTACAGATAGTGAATAGGAGACATTGAATATTGCATAATTATGTGAAAGTTGTTGATTATACATTATGCAAACGAACGGTTCTAAGTGACATAAACGGGCTCAAAAATCAATGGATGAAATCCCTATAATGCCCTCAAAGTGTCTTAAAACTTTGGACAATGTCCAACTTTACCCCCTATAAAATGGCTTGTATCTCTTGTACCATCATGCTCAAGAGATACGGTCAGATTAGAAAGCACAATTTGGGTATGTAGAAACATCACACGCGTTTGAACTCTTTAGAAACTAAAGAGTTAACTTTACAATTTTACATGGTCTAATTCATGTACGATTCTTTTCTTTTTATCTTTTGCAAGTCTAACTATCAGCTCCATCGAAAAATCACATTATAAATCATGTTCTATTCAAATGTCGTATTTGTGTAGCTTCTAACCTCAGTCATTTTGATTACGTTACCCAATTTGCTCTTCTCAGCTGATTAATATTCATCCTTTTTTGTTTATGAGATTTTAAGACCTCTTAATTTTTAACAGTTTTACATCCCTGCTTTCAGGTACGCACCATGCATATCAATCAAGTATAAAAGTTTGCCAGATTACCTTTGATCGTTATGATATGGGCTTCACAGATGTGAGATGCATGTACCTATACAGGTTCATACATCGAATGATCCTTCTACATTCAGGGTTTCACAAAATTCGTTCTGTTATTTTTTTAGGCTTGTTCACATCAATATGTGTTACGTCTTTGTTATCAACATAGTTCCCAGTTGTGTTGATATTCATCAAATAATGCCAAGAGTTCAGAAAAAAAAATAAAACAAATACAACTACACGTAACAGCCCTGAACATAACAACAAAGCAATGTCAATAATAAGCATCTTACCTGACACAAAGAGCAAACTGTCCACCACTTCTTCACGGGCTGTATACTTACCGAAAAGCGTAGCTTCATGACCAAAAGGAAATGTCAAAGGACCTTTAGAAACAATATGTGTAGCCACCGACCACGAAACACTGGCAACACCTATCATCAACAACCACCCACGCATCAAATAAGTAAAAAAAATTAACATACCAATTTTGCAAACCAGCCAGCCCTAAACGGAATGTATAACAATTTGGCAAACAATGGCGCCGAATCGGAAATATTAACCCCAAACCAATTTGATAAACCAAACAAAACCATCAAAAAATCCAAAACCAAAAGAAACAAAAACATACCAATTTTGCAAACCAACCCACCCTATCGAAAATTCCGAACCGTCAAAAGATACAACTAGAGGAACAACAGACGCTTAACCGAACAGTCTTATACAAAGGCTACCATCCAATCTTATACAATTAAGTTTTAAACTTTGGATGGTCTGCTAACCTGATTGTACCTCTCTCTAAGCGGAAGAATCGAGAAAATATAAAAACTTAAATGCAAAAAATGGCGTTATTACAGTTGTTCCACATGTAAACCCTAATAACCAAATGATTGAAGAAAAGTGGAAACAAATGGATAAAAATCGATTCGGTATAAGCCCTAAACTTATTTCATATAAAAACAATTGTAACAAATCTATTGCAAGAAAGGGTGAGAGTGCAAGGGATTGATTGACGAATCTTATCGGCAACCTCCTTTCAACTATATTCAGATCTGTGTGTAAAGAATAAGTTGGGCTAACACAAATCAATCAATGAAAATAGAAACTTACCGTGATGAGATCCAAGAATGTGGTAGTGGCGATCGCTGTAAAGCAGTGGAATGATAAATCAAGATAATATAGATATGAAACAAAAATCATCATGAAAAACTTAAATTTTATATTAAAGATCGAAAAACAACTTACCGGGTTTCTTTCTGAATTGCAGATCGAATACATCTAAAGTTCTTTCAAGTGAAAATAGATGAAACATCGGAAGATGCAGAGATGAAATGGTGGATTTGAATGGTTAGGGTTTGGGAGACGCAATCAGATTGAGGGCGAATGGGGGATTAGGGTATTTTAGAAGTTTATATATGGCGGGTCAAAAATACAGGTATGGATATCCAGTGCGTGTTCCGTATAAAAATAACATTTTTCTCACATTTTCTCGCCAAAAATCTAAATTGGTTGCACCGTATGACGATATGTTTCCAAACCTTATTTGTTTATATAATATAAAGATGGTTGAGATCCTGTACAAACGGTGCTAATTATAAGAACTGTAACAACAGATTTGAGCCATTGATAGTCCAAATTAAGGGTTGATTTTTGTTACAAATAAAACCCTTATATTTAAAAATTAGTACTAATAACTGAAGGGTAATTTCGTAAATTGCTAGTCATTTGACCATTTTCCATTAAATACAAATTCCGCCAAGGTTTTTTAAACTAAAATAACTTTTATATGCTTCATTATTTTTTAAAAATATATATACCATAAAATCAGTTATTTTTTTATCTTTAATATGCGTACCATATTGCTATATTTTTTATTTATAAAAGTGACTTTTTAAAAAAGTTACCAAAAGGTGTTTTATAATTGTGTTGATAATGTGCTGATTATGATAATTGTGCTGCTAATGTGTTGATTATGTGTTAATTACAGTATAATACAAACAGACACCAAAAGTAGATATAATCAGCACATCTGATGTGCTGATAATGGATAAAGATGGAGGATGTTGTGCTAATGTCGTTTATGTTGATAATGGAGAACGATTGAGGACGATGTGCTGATAATGGAGAACGTTTAAGGATGTTATGCTAATTATATAGTGTAGTGTTGATTATATATTTTTGGGTGGTGGTTCCTGCATGTTGGTTCGATCATGAAGAGTTACCAGATCATGGATATGTTAAAAAATCAAACTTTGATTTGAATTAAGCTTGCATGGATTTAGAGATATTTTAATAATTATTTTTAGTTAGTTAATAATAAATATAGTCAAAGGTCTAAATTACCCCTAAACTAATTTTTTTTATTGAGGGACACTTGTCAATAATATGTTGGTTCTTATGGTTCTTACAAACATAAGTGTTTGTATTTGATCCTATTCCAATATATAGATGTACATACTAGAACAAGATCAGCATGTTTTATTAATCGATTTATGCAATAAGCCGATTAGAGATGACTAATCTACAAAGAAAATAGACGAGGGAGACAAGATTTTGGAACAATTATCTTATAAGTTTTTTTTTAATTCCTAAATAGAAGATAAGCAGGCTAATCTTATAGACATACAAAGCTAATAAAGTAAAACAACTAAAACGTTCACTATTACATAAACTCTACCAACTATATCCCACGATTATAAACCACCCAAATAAATACTACCAATAGCAACGCTAGACAATTTAAAACGGCACATCAACTGTCATATTAGATTAATTACAAACATCCACGGACATTCATTTATCTGTTAGTACTTTTTAATATTTTATATATGAGAGATGTGACCGAAGAAGTGTGTGTGGTTGTGTGGGTTGGGGGGGGGGGGGGTATTGGGTGTTTGCTGTGCCCGAAAACCTCACTCTAAGCGCACCACGTATCTACCAACCCCAAATGGCCTTCTCCGAGATTGTTTTGGCCACGAACCTCCAACGGAGGGTGCCTAAATCCTAAACATCACTGACTACAACTGTACAGTTAACATTTTTAGTATGAGATGAAGTTATGCATGTTATTTTTAAGCTGATGAAATAGCTCATAGCTTGCTCGAAGACAACCGAATAAAAACAAGCTTTTAGAAATACTTAAGGCACATAAAACTCACCGAGTAAAAATACCCATATAAGCAAAGCTCAACCGTCCACAAGCAAGCCTAGCTAACAACGCCTTTATAACGTCCATGTCTCAACGATAATATAATCTTACTCCAAAAATTACAAAACTAAAAGAAAAGTCCGACAAAACGTCACCAGTTGCCTCTCGACAACGCTCAAAGATATCAAAATTCATGTAACGCGTCCACCACTTTGTTTTAAAACACCACATATAAACTATGTCTATCATAACCTCAACAAAAACAAGAAATTATACAATGTCACGAAGACTCCCCTTGTTTTCGACATATGCTCCAACCGCCTTTAGACCGTTTCAAGATCGACCCAGCTTCTTAAAACAGGCCTTCACACGCACCCACGTCGCCCGCTTGTGACTCCAAAACATCTTTCCCGTTAGCGCTTGAATCAACAACCCTTTTAACACCTGTAAAAACCGCTTTCCGGTAGTAATCATCCTCCATTGTCTTCAAAACATCAAACACGATCTTGAAATCCAAACCACCGGAGATCACCAGATGCCCCATGATCTCACCAAAGTTGTTCGGTGCTTTTGGTAGATCGATTGCGATATCATCCAGCAACGAACCGTATGAAGTGCACCCGGTTATCAAGTCAGTTCGGGTCAAAACCTTCTTGGCTAGAAGATACTCCAAAAGCTTTGCTAATGGTCCGACACACGGTGGGCTTTTCTCCAAACCCAGAAAAACCGCTTCCTTCACAAACTGCGAGTGATATTCCGGAGCTTTCAGTTCCTCCAAGCATTGTAACGCTTCATCTAGTATACGAACACTGAAGTATTCCTCGAGTAAGGAAACCGTTTTCCGCTTAAGCTCATCAGGATTTTTCGCCTTCGCAGGCACAGCAGCAGCCTGTGTTTGAACGGGTCTAGTTGGAGCCGCCGCCGGAGAGATGGGAACAGAAGCGGCACCGCCAGGTGCACCACTGCCTTGCAATAAAGCGCTAGGCTTGCCGCTAATGAAACCAACACCGACACTACCTTGAGGAAGAAATTTCTGGCTTGGTGACGGTGTCTTGTTAAGCAACGGTGGTTGAACACCCCTAGGCATCGAGCGGGACCTCGGAACCTCCCAGTTATCGTTTTCTAATCCAGGTGTACCCGGCATCATGCGGGCCCCAGGCATCCCAGGCATCATGCCACCTGTACCAGGTCGGTTGAATATAGGGCTTATATTCCCTTGTGCTGCTCTGCTGTTTCTTATGCTAGCAGTAGACCCTGCACGGAGTCCCATGTTCTTCTCAGCTTCGTTATGAATCTCCGTAATCGTCTTCGCTTTCACCTATTTAGCAAAAAAAAAAAGGATCCAGCGTTAAAACCGCTTAAACACGCAAAAAGACTTAAATAAAAGAGTAAAATAACATTTTCGTTTTGAAATCTTGCCATTTTCATCCAGCTCGTTAACTCCATTCATTTTTCTCTGTTAAGTCAAGGGTACCAAATAGACCGAAATACCCGACTTAACGAAAAAACAGGTGGAGTTAACGAGCCAGATAAAAATGGCAAGATTTTAAACCTTCTGGATCCAGATGCGGAAAAACAGACCCTTGGACGAAACTCGCGAAACTGGCCAAACCTCATAGACGAAAGTGCATTTTGCTCTAAATAAAATAATATAATTGAAATGAAAAGAAAAACTACCTGTTCCATCCTCGGGATCCATTTATTCGATCTGAGATCAATAACGTCACGAACCATAAACCTCATACGTGGTGCTAGCTGTTGGTTCGTTGATAATTCCTTAAGTCTTTGAAAATAAAGATCATTAATTCTCTTCGATTTTGGACTTTCGTCGAGTTGTTTTCCAATAGTGATGAAAAACTGGCAAATCGCCTCAACGTTTTCCTCCTCGGGGCAAACTTTATTGTCGGGTCCTAATAGTTCCTGTGAAAAGGCAAACCCACCATTTATTAACGATAAATTATCTCAATAATATGAATATCATTACTATGAACTATCCAAACAATCAAAAATCAAACCTGAACGATGTGATGAACGATTTTTTCTGGGACCATTTTCTGCTTCAAAAGCTCACCGATCAAACGAATGTTTCCAAGAGTACGTAGTTTTATTAATCTTTCTTTATCTCTACGTTCAGATTCTTGTTCAGGGGCAGTCATTTGCCTTATTTCTTCCCTTAATTTATCGGCACCTTCAAACGCCTCTTGACAGTTATTTAACAATACACGCTTAAACGTAATATCTTTTCCGTCAGGCTCATCGGATGGAAATGGAGGAAGCTTCGTATTGAGATCCGAACACAGCTGAGCATACATAGGGCAAAACGTTGGCTCGAGAACCGCTTTGTCAAATATCAAAGAGATAACACCCTGAATATTATAAAGATTACCATATTAATAATTTATTTTTGTTTATATTTAGATGAAAAATATATGTGACTTATGTTAGACACAAACCTTAAGAATATCAGCTGTCGTGATACCCGAGTCAATGAGTTGACCCTTGAGAAGATCAAACTTTTCTGGAGTCAACTTGTTCAGGATACTGAAAATAAAAAAGACTCAGCCATAACTTTGCAACAAGATTACAGTAACATAATAATTATAAATAATTAAGTAGTAAACAACTATTTTACGAATTTACCCTTTTACCGTCTTCAAGACACGATCTTTGTCAGAAAGAGTGCCTCTTCGAACTGACCATGGCACCTCAGCTTTGATAAGTGCGGGAGCGGGCCCACCAATCTGTCGAAAATATTAAAAAAAAAATACATTTTCAACAAAGCTTTGATATAAAGTAAACTTTTTAGCGTATTTGATGTCATAGAAACTACTAAAGAACTGACCCCTTGATTAGGAGAGGCTTGTGTTCTACCAAATTGAGAATTTGGTTCTTGTCGGTTGTCAAAACGGCCGTAGTCACGGTTTTCTCGACCCGCATCCCAAGACCAGTCATCCGCTGACAGTGGAACTCTTCCACGCCAATCCCGATTATCAGGCTCAGAGTAGCGTACTTGAGGCTGATTTGGCACCTGCAATTAAGTATACCATCATATATAAGAATAAAGTATGAAAAAAAAATGTGAAAGTAAGACAAAAGTGGATACTTACGTTTCCTTCAGATTTGGTCCAGCTTTGGGACTCCCCGAAAAATTCAGTTTCAACTTCTTGTTTGACTTTTAGTATCACCTCAGGGATATCTACAACCTACCACATAAAAAGCATAAATTTAATGCGTATCAAAGATCACAAAAGAAAAATATTCGAAAAGTTTCTAGCAAAAATATACAAATGAAATATGATTAAAAAATGTGCTAAGAAACTGCTTTTGTATCAAATGAATGAGAAACAGACGTTTTTTTTATTTTTGTTTTTGAGATACGATAAACAGCATCAAATAACTAAGCTAAACCAATGTTTACACGATTAGATGAAATAAGAAAGCTCAAAGGCATAGGTTAGAACATTACCTCCCTAAGTTGTAACAGTTGGTCTCGGGTGTAATGAATACACTCACCAAACTCCCTGGAATCATTGCTCTAGAAAAAAAAGATTGAAAAAAGATAACAAACGCAAAAGTTAATAATGACGCATTTGAGAGAGAAAAAATAAAGTGGAACTAATTAGCAACAACAAACATACTATCAAATAAACAATAGCCATAATGACAAACTCTTAACAGCATATTTGTTCTTTTAACATTAACTTGCTAACTTACACTATATATGACTGATACGTATATAAAAATATGTGAAACTCGGTACTAATAGAAGACTGTGTTTACTATTAAAATGATAAAGAAGCTTTTAAAACAACTAAACTGCATATATTATCAAATTATAATAAAAAGTGCAAGGTGCCTTTCTTATGATAATTCTGAATGAAGACAAGATTACTAAGCATCACATAATAGAATCAACCATGAGCATCACATAAAAGAACATTACTTTGGTCATCCTTCCAAAAAAAGAGCACATCTACATTCACCTCCATAACACGAAAAAATACGCTAAATAACTCAAATTATGTTTTTTTTTTTACAAAAACTCAACACCCACGACAGTAGCACATCAAAAAAATATTACAATACATAACCATTACACACGCATTATCCCATAGTATAACAATATGATTTGTAACATATGTATATAAAGCTTAGTAATTCTAAAGTAGCATACAAAAACAAAATCTAAATCGTAAAACAAAATAACACCATCGAAATCGACCATGTATAGATTACATTTAGAAAACGTCAAAAACTTTTTTATGAATTAAACAATAAACGAAAACAATATCGTAAAACAATATTACACCATCAAAATCAACCATGAAAGCAATACATTTAAACATCATCATAAACTTTTTTGCAACTTAACCAAAAACGAAATCAATATCGTAAAACAACCATCATAATCAACCATGAAAGCAATACATTTAACCAACATCGTAAACTTTTGTGTAACTTAACCATAAACGAAATCAATATCGTAAAACGCTATAACACCATCAAAATCAACCATGAAAGCATTACATTTAAACAACAACATAACCTTTTTGTAACTTAACCATTGCCATTAATAATTCCCAAATCCCCCTAACACCCAATGCAGTTCACTAACAGTCTATCATTCCATATGAACAACTAAAAACTTAAATCAGATCCCCTTTGCCACAAACACCACCACACACACACAAACCAACAAAACAAATTCTTGAATCAACATGCTATATTTTCTCAATATACACCAACATACACCACTCCCCATATATATATATATATATATATATATATATATATATATAAACCTTTAACAAAATAACAACACAACATCTAAAAAACAAAAGTTAAAAAACCAAATAACTAGATTACAACAACAAACACAAATAAAATCCAACTAAACACAAACACAAATACACTTTACAACAAACACAAAACACAGATCCAATTAGGGTTAACACTTAACACAAATTACAACCTTAAAGGCGGCTAAAGAAGAACCACCACCGGAACCACTGTTGGGACGAAGATCAGACGAACCAAAAGCCAACGAATCAAAACGAGGGCCAGAAGTTCTTCCTCGGTTTCCGCCACCAGGTCTCAAACTCAACACTGTCTGATCAGCCTGCATACCTCAATCTTTAACACTTCTTGAACAAATCCAACAACACCCAGATGGTCGAATCGGCGATTGAACCAGTAGAATCAAGATTCAAAAGAATCTTGAAAGATAGGGTTTTGGGGTAGGGATAGAATGGGGGTTATTAAGAAGAGCTTTCTCCCTCTAGTAGTAGGGTGAAGAGAGAGAGAGATGGTGTGGGTGCTGCGCGTTTCGTGTTTATAGTTTTTATAGTTGAAAGTTTGTGTCGGTTTTTGAAGGTTTGTTGGTTTTTGAGGGTGCTAAGTGTACTTTGTGGTGTTCCACAGTTTTAACTCTTTTTGTATGAAGTACAAGGTTGTCCTTGTAGTTTTTAGAAATTGTAAAAGTGACCCTAGAGATGTGTGCTCCTTGTTCTTATCAGGGTTTTTGTTTTTTGTTACCATGAAGAGCCAAGGGAATATATGTAAATATATATATATAAATGTTTTTATTGTAAGGATAATATATGTATAAATGTTTTTATTGAAAGGATAAATAGCAAGTGGTCAAGTAATAATATTTTGTATTTGTTTTTATTGACATGGTAAGGATATATAGCAAACTAGGTTATGGACCCGTGTGGTTTCACCTTAAAAATCATGGTAATTAACCTTTGAACTCTTCTCGCACTATTTGGCCCGTAAACTCCCCCAAATTGCTTCCAATACAAAGTCTTGTCTCGATTCCTCCTTACGGGTAAGGAGCATTTAGGGGGCATGCACAACCTCGAAAGTTGGTGCTTCCTTCAGTGTTTCCCCTTGTTTCGCTTTAGTAATTGTAAAATAGTAGATAGTTATTTTTTCATGCTCAAACTTGGTTTTAAAAAACGAGGAATGCACCGAAGCGACAAGGGCTAAAACGAGGCGAAGCGCAAAAACGTTGTGCGTAGGTGAAGCGCAAAGTGCTTATATAATACTTCTTATACATCTAATAGGTTTTTAGAATCCTTTACACAAAATTTAGCTATATAAGTTTTATATATGTTTGCCTACATGTACAACCTGAAAAAAGCTTATTGTACAACATCCTCATATGTATAAAGGCCAAAAAATGTGCCTCACATGCGTCATGTAAAACACTCGCCTTATATCACATGAAGCACAACCTTTGCATATGAGGTCGCCTCGCACCTAGGCGCGCCTCATGCGTGCTTTTTTAAACCAAGTGCTCAAGTAGTTTTTCCATTATGTTAATTCTAGTTACTAGTCTTTAAAATGGCCTTGAATGTTTGATGATTGTTAGAAAATGAATTGTGAATCGTGTTCAAATCACTCCTAATGATCTATTAATTTCTATCTTGGTTTGGTACATAAAAGTTTTATTCTCATTATACATCTACATTGATGTTGGAATAAATGTATCCTCGTAGTTATGACATTTATGACACCAAATTGTGTGAACCTTTATTATTGCGAATCGTGTTAACTACCATTAATACCAACTTACAGTCATGTCGTATATGAAACTTTACATTCATGTAATATTTTGAAACATACTTCTTTGGTAACTCAAGAAGTAAAAGAACATGTTACTATAAGAAAACCCAGGTGGTTGCAATCTTGCTCATACTCCAGGATTTGGTAAAACATATTTGCTAATCGGCTTCATTCAGAGCTTTATTTCATGGCCAAGAGTCCAGATGGCAGACCACTCGTTATCCTCCCAAGGAGCATATTGGAAACATGGAAAAATGAGTTCATCCGTGGCAAGTTGAAGACGTTCTGTTGTTGGATGTGTACTGATGTAGTTGTGGTGGGCTAATTAAAAACAAGTATTAGGTAACTTAAATACCTTATATACTATATGTAAGTAAGGTCGTATCCATAGTGAATTTGTGGTTCGTGTAACGCAACCTTCTCAAGGTTTCAGGTTCTAGGTTTCACAAAGCTCAATTTAATCAATTAATTGGACACCACATACTTGGTGCTGGAAAGTCGATGAATTTAAGTGGTAATCAAAAACAGGTATTTGTACTCAAATTTACTAGGTTTTGTTATCAACTGAACAAATTGTAAAGTATCAACTACTAACACATGCAAATAGTTCTAAAAAACCAACACATCAAATTGTTTGTAAAACGTTATCAATGTCATAAACAAATTCAAACATGAACAAAACTGAGAAAAATGTTAAACCTGTGAACCATTCACACTTGATATTAGTTGCGCAAACTCATCATGTGCATGTCTTGGTTTCCGTGTACAGAAGCCAAAAGGCAGCTGCCTTTTTCGTGCGTCACTTGCGAACTCCCCTCAAAACAATAGTCTTTCCAACAATTTTGTCATATTTTCTTTTTTAATCCCCTAAAAGAAATTCCACCGACTTGACAACTTCCCTTGTCTTTTAGGTCCAACCTTTTTTTAATGGCAAATTCTTTACTATTGTTGTCCGTGGGACTTAAATCCAATACCTCCACTTTCAAAATGTTTAAAGGTTTTTCCTTTGCAAATAAACCACCATACTATTGGTTTTAGTCCCAACTTTCTCTATTTGTCTTCATTGTGGCCTTGTTGATTCGAATTAATAGGTTGCCATACCAATATATAAAGGATAATCAATTTACTGATTCACCCACTTTATTACATAACAAATTACCAAAAAGTTGATTTAATTCTGTTTAATTACATTCATTGTTTTAAGTATAATCAAACTTAATCATATTCATTGTTTTCATGTATCACCATACGCCACTTAGGCTATAGTCTAGTGATCAAGAGAAATTATCTCTTGTAGGAAGACCAAGATTCAATCCTTACAAAGTGTAAGCATTTTAGAGGGAAAATTAGTCTTTAAGAAAAAATCTATCACCTTACATCACTTTCATTGCTTCTTTTCGCCAAACATTAATTAATTACATAAGCTATTAATTCAAACTAAATATATAATTCATTTACTTATTATCATAAATGTATAATTCGTTTACTTATTATCAAAAACTAGATGGAACTCCGCCACGTTGTGGGCGGGGGCTTAGAAATTAAGAGCAATAAAAAGCAAATCCAACGAAGCGAGACTTCTAAATATACGTATCAAATTAAAAGAAATTCTACTGAGCGGGCTAGAGGGTATAGCCCACCTCTATTTGACTTGGTTTTTGCATCGCACGATAACCATTATTACATTGACCCTTGCATCCATGGAGATAAATCTGTTCAACAAAAGGGTGCAACATACAACCTCCTTTGAGCTACTGCCTGTTGATTACCTGCAGAGTGGTGAAGACGAATAAGGGTCAGAACGTGTCATAGTACCTGAGTTATATTGATGGAAGATTGAGGCATCAAAGTGCCAGCATAATCCGAAAAAAAAATCGCCCTTGTAGTTCGTTTATAAGCAAAACTATATGCTCCATCGAAAGCTTCCTAAAATTTAGATCTAAAGCGATGTGATCATTAGATGTTCTCTTCAAATCTTGTTAAAAGCTACGGGCCCAAAACCGATATAAATAAGCATCTGGAAACGCCCTAGGAGTTGTACCATTTGTTGAGATCAAGAAAAAACCAAACCGATATGACAATCAACTAAATATTTGGAAAATCTATAGCTACCAAACATATCGTATATGACGATGTATATAAAATTGTGTCTTTGTAAACTCTATTTAAAAAAAAAGTGCCTTATGTTTATCAAACTCGATGTATCCATCTACAGAGCTAAAAACCAAATGAACTATATCATGAATGAGCTTAAAACAATAAGAGCTTATTACTCCTGTCAATATATATTGCCCTGTCTATTTTATTTAATAATCTTCAACGTATAAATCATTTTAACCATAAATGAGACTATTGAATGACTTGGATACCTTAAATAGGGTGGTGTAGCTGGTGGGGTTCATCTATGGCTTCACCCAAACCTCAGCTTCTTAAGTTTTTTACTCACCACCATCATTCACTTCCCATTTAATATAACACATTGTCCCTGCAACCATCTGCTCCAAAAATGAATTTTGCGGATCTCGAAACCAAGCTCGATAGCCTTCATTCAGACCTCCAAGGCTCCAATCACTATAAAGTTTCAAACTTTTAGAGTTAGTTTCAGATATCAATCTTACAAAACTAAAATGTACTTGTTTTATTTTTCAAAATTAGATACAACCCAATTATTTTTAGAATAATGGATTACCAAAAAGCATCAAGAAATAATAATAAAATTATTTCTAATAAATTCATAATGTATAAATTTAAAAAGGGAATAGGGGAACAGGTTCAAACCTTGTATGAGACTTCTACATTCTAGGCTTCACACATAAACGACTACAAACAGGTTAGTCGTTCTGTTATTTTGTTAGGCTCGTTCAAGTCATTGTAAATAACAAATAATACATGTGATTCTGAATAACAAAAACAAAAATATTCACTACACCTAACAACCATCAGCATAACAACAAAGCAACGTCAATAATTAACATCTAACCTGATACAAATGACCAACTGTGCACCACTTCTTCAAGGTTGTATACCAAAAAAGCATAGCTTCATGCCCAAAAGCGAATGTCGAAACCCCTTCATCTACCTCTCGTTCAAAAATCAAAAGGCTATGTATGACCACCGACCACCATACGACGGGGAACCACTATCAACAACAACAACAACCCATGCATCAAACAAGGGAAAATTCCAAAAATAAAGTTTACAATTTGGCAAATTCATAGCTTTCAATCCCACCATCATCTTTTATAGTTTTAATTTCTTTATTAGACAAAAATATTTTCACTTGTAACCAGACACGGCGCTCTTTAGTTGTAACACCTCGTAAAAACCCGTCCTGTAAAATTTTAACATGCGTCCTAAAGTCCACGTGTTAAATAAGAGGGATTAAATAAACCGTCATGTTATTTTTATAACCTCTGAACGAGAAGCGAATAAATTAAAAGCGTCAACATGTTTAATTTACCTTGAGTGACCATTTGTCGGAACCGGAACTTAACGGTGTTTAGTATACTTCCTAATAGTACCTAAATCTAATTTGAGGGACCAAAGGTGTTTAAAATAGAGGTTATTATAAGTTATAAAGTCCAGGGCTGAAATGGCATTGTTTAAAAGTTTATTGCTGACCCCGGGGCGGTCGCGGCCCGAGAGAGCCCTGGACATCTCTCTCGCGGCCCGGGAGAGAGTGCTAGTGACAGCCTGCTAAGGCTAGTCGTGGCAGCTTGCATTTTTGCCAAATCTTTCGCGAATTTCCACCATGTCTCAGCTTTTAGCACGTCCTAAACACTTATTTACCCCTGGTGTCATGCCTAACACCTGTAATGACCTCCTTCATCCTCCAACTCCATAAATCCAAGCCTTGACTCCATTAAAGAAAGTGTTCTATAATCCTCACTTGCTTTCATTTATTTATCAAGCTTTCAAGCCAAAAGTCAAGCTTGTCGTAAAAACGGTTTGACTTTCGGTTTAATCTTTATCGGTTCATCATGATCTGATCTAAACATGGTTACGTGATCGTAATGAGTAGGTAACAACACCCCATAAGGGAACCTCTGATTACCACATTTGCATGTCCGATTGACGAGTCAAACTTATTCATAAAAAGTCAAACTGGGTCAGATTTGGTATCAAACGCATAATTAACAACATGATGCTATAAAATCAGTTTTTGACACTCTAAATACTTGGCAGTAATTATAAGAACATGCGGGAACATGTTCGGCTCGTCAAATCCAGGTCTAAGGTCAGTTCGCAACCGAAAGTCGCAAGGTTTGACTTTGCTTTGACTTTCAGTTCTGACTCGATTTAGCATCTTTCAAGGCCGATTCTTACTTGCATTATGACCTTTATATAATGAAGTATAACCCTTGAGGTCATACTACATGGTCATAATCATAATCCGAGTTTATGCGCAAGTTTCATTAATATGCCTAATTTTGACTAAAATACCCCTTTCAAAGCTGAATTCGGTTTTAAAACTATAACGAGGCATGCATGTTAATATCTTACTGATATTATAACATGTTTTAAGTGTAATGGCACATGAAACTTGTATATGACTCATCAGGTTACCCGGTATCGCTTATATGCGTATGGTTAAGCCTACGTGACTAGTTTACGTAATTCACCGAACCGGGTCTAACCTTATATTTTTATATCAAAATCCAGAATGTTATATGTTTACCCAAAATATACAAGTCCTATTACTTGTCGGTTTAACAACATTCTTTCCGGTCATCGCTTAATCTAGCGTATCGTTCCGTTACGTATCCTTTAAGCTAACTGGTTCGAGTCAATGACTCAACCTAAACCTGTTAGCATTCTAATTGGTTATTAATACCATCAATCCAGCCTAGAAGCCTCCCAGTAATCGATACTTGCATTTGTCTTCTTGATTAACGGCTGAGTTACTATTCGTTAGAAGAACTAGCTCAGGTAAATACTTTAACTTATTTTCCCTTTTACGGGCTTGGGATACAGTATTATATTACTGCTTCGTCGGGTATGGGATCATGTTTATCGGATTGTGATTATAATCTATAACCCGTTTTATTCTGTATTGTCTGATAACTTAAACATTGGGGGTTAACTCGACCGTAACCTGGATATCCTTGGCTCATTGAAGTTACTAATGGCCACGACCTAAGCGCGGGGTGTAGGCATACACCTGACAGATGCTAATGCTAAACAAGTTATTTTATTATACTCCTCCGTGGGTTTTATTAAGTGGTGTGTCGGTTAATCAGGTTATTCGGTTTTTGCACCGGACCCCATATGTATTGACAGGCTTGTAAAACTGTAAACAAGATCATTTTGAATTGTCCCAGGTTATAAAAGATTTTCGTGCTCAATGCACCTAAACAAATTTTAAATATTTTCAAAAATGAGTCGGTTAAATGTATTTACCAGTGAAAACTGACGTATTTTTCCAAAAAGGCTAAGTGACAGGTTTCGGCACGGAATAGGCTAGGAGCTGCTTGGTATGATGTAGAGAATTTTGCAAGTTCTTAGTCAAGCCTAAAGTCTGTCGGAGAATATCGTTTTTGCACTTTCGATCCGCCTGTGGATCTAATAATGCAAACCATGTATTTGTTTTATAGACTTTTAAATCCAATGGTTTGTAATAATATTTAATATTCAAGTCTTCCGCTGTGCTGTATATGTTTGACCATGACGATACCAATCTTACGTCACGATACTCCCCACCCGGGCCCATCGGGATTATGTTGGAAATACGGGGTGTGACAGGTTGGTATCAGAGCCAACGTTCGAGTGAATTAAACACTGGCCTTTTGTGTTTAATTTCGAGTATACACAATAGCACATTCCTTAGTCTCCGAGTCTAGACATCAATTTAGGATTCTCCAACCCTTATTAAAATATTTATGTATTTATCATTTCGTTTTGCTTTGTTTTCTAATTTGTTTTGGAGCAGGAAAATGCTGCCAAGATGCCCTGGTAGCATTAGGAGAGACGGAGGCTCAACAAGAGAAGGAGCATCCGGGCAAGGACCATCCCGTGTACCGAGCCCAAACCCATACGAAGGATCAGGAGATTCTTCGTCTTCATGGCGACCATTTGGGTACCCGCTTCCATGCGAGTACTCTCCCCCACATTCAGACTCCCAAGACTCACACTATTCTTTCCATTCGTACCATTCGCATCACTCCCAACACTCCAACCCTCACCAAGAAGCCTCCAACCCGAATAGCTATGCGCGTTCACCATCTATAACGCCACCGGTTGACTCACCCACCCACATGGACGAAGATCCAGAAATGCCACCCTTGGGGTCGTATGAATATCCTATTGAACTGTCAAGTGGTCCCCCTTCTCGCACAGGATCGCCATTTGAAAGGCCCCGATAGTTGGGATTTGAGATGGAGCCAATACCAGTTTTACTATACCCCTTCTCCCCATTCTTCTAAACCATCGTCACCTCCCCAAGAAGCTGAACAAATGGAAGTGGAGGAACAACAACCACAACAACAACAAACACCTCCAAGAAGGAAGCGTGGAGCCCGTATGTCGGTGCGTGCAGGGCAATGGACGGGTTCGCAACCACCTATGTCCCAAACTTACCATGTTATCCCTGAGGACCCACAAATGGGTGGACCCTCAAACACATCACCAGAGGCGGTGTTGCCACCTTTACCACCAGCCATTGAACCTACTGTTCAGCTGTCACTACCAGAACCAGGAAACCCGATTCCTTCTTATCCAGATTCATCTGGGTACCACCATACACCTACACCTTTACATTACAACTATTTGGCGCCATCTGTTGATCCATATTTGGAAGCAACCGCGTATAATGCTTATAACCCAACTCCTTTTCTTCCATACTCAGCTACATCATATCCTGGCTATGCATACCAATACCCTTCTGCATCCCAGTATCAGCCGCCATCACAACCCCCCCGCAGCAAACACCGCAATCAACACCACAACTAGAGGCCATTAATCAGGCTTTGGAAAGAGTTGAGCAGATACAACACCAAACCGATAAGAAGGAGAAGAAAACCTTCAAGGCCTTCAAGAAGTTAACAAAAATATGGAAGGGAAAGAAAGATGAGTGAGGGATTGAGCTATTAGTATTTCTATTTTAGTCCCTGCGTGGACAAGTATCTTTATTTTAGTCCCTGCGTGGAAAAGTATTTCTATTTTAGTCCCTGCGTGGACAAGTATCTTTATTTTAGTCCCTGCGTGGACAAGTATTTCGTTTCAGTCCCTGCGTGGATTAGTTATTATGTTAGGCCCCTGCAAGGACCAATTAATCTCAATTAAAAGACCTGTTTAAGGCCTTAATGTAATCCCTTATTTATATTAATGAGAAAGGATTCAAAATTTTACATGTGTGTGTATATATATATATATATATATATATATATATATATATAAGTATTAGAATTATCCTTTGTTCAAGCGATCGTCTCAACTTTACTCGAAATTTATATTGATCCGCAAAAATTCCAAAAGATCTTCTTAATGGTTTTCACAGCCAAATGGCAATAGGCCATAATAAATTGGCAAACTATGATAAGTTAAGGACTGATAATCTTCTATCATGATAGCTAAGGAAGAGTAACCCTTCTATCCAGAGGCGGTGAACTATGTTCCACCTCAAAGCCTAATGGTTAACAAGATCATAGTGTACATCAGGAATGATAAACACTTCCCATAATCACTCAAGGATGAATGGCTTACGAACCATACCTAATCATCCAATGGAGTCAAGGACATTGTAACCTTTAAGGTTCCCTGTCCAAGGTAGTGAGCTACGCTCCAAACCTTATTAAAATAATCATAAATACAACCTAGGCTTTATTATAAAAACCATTTTAAGACAACTAATCCTAGTCAACATCTAAGTGATGATGACTCTCCTGGCAGTGTGACTTGAGGAACCACACTAGTCATCGAGGTAGTTAGGCTACGCCCAAACCTCATCGACATAAGTGATCAATCTTATATCATCTTGTCCGATAAGCAATGACAATAAGAAAAATTCGAACATCCATTAGTGATGAAATGCCTTTGAGCCATAAATCCCATGTCCAAACACCATACATGACTCTTTAAAAGCCTAAGCCTTTTGTGCCAAGTTTATTAAGAAACATGTACTTTAATGTACTTAAATGGTTAAGAATACCATGTCACTCTGCGAATCATCAATTGCAATGATCAACTAATGGACTTTTAAACTGTGTAGTACCAAGATCTACAAGATGGCTGACTCTAGAGGAGCCAATAGTCACCCCGAGAATGATGATCATGCTAATGTTAACATCAATGATGATGCCTTCTAAGCTCGCATTGATGATGTTGTAAGCAAAGCCATGAACAAAGCTTTAGAAAAGCTAAATGATACCAGCGCTACTCATTCCAGAACCGCATATACTCCACGATCCTCAGCTAAGAGGAGTAGTTATGTTCATTCGTCAAATAAGAGAAGTGAATCTAGAAAGACAAATGACCAAAGGTCACATGAGCATAGAGAAAGGGACCATCCCATCAGAGATGGTTACACCTACAAGTACTTTGTCTCCTGCAAGCCACGAGACTTTAATAGTGAAAAAGGTGCAGTGGAATGTCTTAGGTGGTTAGATGAGATGGAAACTATTGTGGATATTAGTGGTTGTACTAGGAATGATGTGTGAAGTTTGTTTCTCAAACATTAAAGGGTGACGCCCTGATATGGTGGAAAGCGATGGTGCAGTCTACAGGGAAGGTAGCCGTGTATAATTTGGGATGGAAAAGGTTTGTTGAATTGATCAAGGAGACATACTGCCTCCCCACGAGGTGGAGAAAATAGAGGCTGATTTCTTAACTCTCTCAAAGAAGAATCTAGATTGCCGCAAGTATGTTACTGATTACAACTCCATGTCGAGGTTAGTTCCCTATCTGATCACCCCAGAGCCAAAGTGCATTGTGCGTTTCATTAATGGTCTTGCTCCATAAATTAAGGGGATGGTCAAGGCTTCTAAGCCTAGCACTTACCGGTCTGCCGTGGACCTAGCATTGTCCCGAGGCAAAGATCAGTAAAGAATGATACAGAAGGGAAGAGGAAAATGGAGGATGACAACTCCCACAAGTTTGATAGAAAGAAGCAGAGGCCTGGGTTCAAAGAGAACCAAGGTCGATCCGATGATAGACCCGCGTGTAAGATTTGCAAGAAGAAGCATGGGGTCAGTGTCGATTTGATCCACAGGCTAAGCCTTATGGAATCTGTAAGAGAATGGGGCATAAGACCTTGTAATGTAAGGATCTAAAGGACGCATCTTGCTATGGGTGTGGCGAAAAGGGCCACATAAAGAACAACTTGCCCTAAGGCCACCAAGGATGGTGCCAAGAATGGAGGGGCAAACAAAGGAAATGCCCAGGCTTTCCAGATGACTGCTAGGGAGGCCGTCAACGACCACAATGTTATCACAGGTACTTTTCTCATTAATGACATTTTTGCAAGAGTTTTGTTTGATTCCAGAGCTGATAAGTCTTTCGTAAGTCATAAGTTTAGTGAATTGTTGAATCTGCCCATAATAGCTTTAGATATAACTTATGAAGTAGAAACTCGATGGAACCTTAGAATCCACATCTACCATTCTAGATGGATGTTCCATATCCATAAAGAATCAATCTATTCCAGTCTCTCTTTTGCCAATGAAGTTGGCGGGATTCGATGTAGTCTTAGGCATGGATTGGTTATCCCATAACCAAGCTCGCATCGCATGCAATAAGAAACTCATCGAAATCGTATCCCCGTCCGGTGAAACCCTTACCATACTAGGAGATCGTCATCATAGGTTACCTGAAAAGGTGTCTCTTCTGAAAGCCTCAAGATGTTTGAAGAAAAGCTGTGTCATCTACATGGCGCAAGTAACCATCGACAAACCCAAACCAAAGATAGAAGACTTGAAAGTTATCTCAGAATATGTAGATGTATTTCCTGAGGAATTGCCTGGTTTACCCCCAGATAGGCAAGTGGAGTTTAGGATTGATATCCTGCCCGGAGCTGCACCAATTGCGAAGGCTCCTTATCGATTAGCACCCTCAGAGATGAAGGAACTAAGAACCCAACTAGATGAGCTGTTGGAAAAGGGCTTCATTCAGCCTAGCTCATCGCCTTGGGGAGCTCCTATATTGTTTGTGAAAAAGAAAGATGGTTCAATGCGTTTGTGCATTGATTATCATGAGTTGAACAAAGTAACAATTAAGAACTGTTACCCTTTACCCAGGATCGACGACTTGTTCGACCAGTTTCAAGGAGCTAGCTACTTTTTGAAAATCGATTTAAGGTCTGGATACCATCAGTTGAAGGTCAGAAGTGAAGACGTCCTGAAAACTGCCTTTAGGACCAGGTATGTCATTATGAGTTCTTAGTGATGCCTTTTGGACTCACTAATGCACCAGCAGCATTCATGGATCTTATGAATAGAGTCTGAAAACCATACTTAGATAAGTTTGTCATCGTTTTCATAGACGACATCCTTATCTATTCTCGTAATCCAGCCGATCACGAGAAACATCTAAGGTGCATTCTAGAACTTCTTCTAAGACAGGAAAAGCTATATGCAAAATTCTCTAAGTGTGAGTTTTGGCTTAGAGAAGTCAAGTTTTTAGGGCATGTGGTGAGCGAACGTGGTATTCAAGTTGACCCAGGCAAGATTGAAGCTATCATGAATTGGGAAGCACCCAAGATTCCTTCTGAGATCTGTAGTTTCCTAGGACTGGCCGGTTATTATAGGAGGTTCATCGAGAACTTTTCAAGAATAGCCACTCCTTTAACTACCCTGACTCGTAAGAATGTCACGTTTAATTGGGGTCCCAAACAACAAGAATCCTTTGAGATTCTTAAGCATAAGTTGAGCAATGCTCCTGTCCTTACTCTGCCTGAAGATACCAAAGAATTTGTCGTCTACTGCGATGCTCTGCACACTGGCATAGGTTGTGTGCTTATGCAGAGGGGCAAGGTGATTGCCTACGCATCGCGACAATTAAAAGTGCATGAAAGGAATTAACTACCCATGACTTGGAACTAGGTGCCGTGATATTTGCACTAAAATTATGGAGGCATTACTTATATGGCACTAAGTGTATTATATACACAGATCGCAAAAGCCTTCAACACCTATTCAATCAAAAGGATTTAAACATGAGACAACGCTGTTGGATGGAGACATTAAACGATTACGATCGTGAAATACAATATCACCCTGGCAAGGCAAACGTAGTTGTCGATGCGCTTAGTCGTAAGGAGAGGGTTAAGCCAATCAGGATCAACGCCAAAAGTATTGAGCTCAGAAATAGTTTGAATGAGAAACTACTTGAAACACAAAAGCAAGCAATGTTGGAAGCGAACCTCCCTAAGGAAGGGCTAGGTAAAACTATTGATCAATTGACGCCTAGTAGCGATGGGATTCTTAGATTCAATAGGAGAATCTGGGTTCCAATTTTTGGAGGACTCAGAGATATAATCCTTCTGGAAGCTCATAGCTCCAAATATTCGATGCATCCTAGAAGTGACAAGATGTATCAGGATCTGAAAGCGAGTTATTGGTGGATGGGTATGAAGAAATCCATCGACAATCATGTAGCGAAGTGCTTGACATGTTCGCAAGTCAAGGCAGAACATCAGAGGCCGTCAGGACTTTTTCAGCAATTGGAAATACCCACATGGAAGTGGGAGATGGTAACTATGGATTTCATTACTAAGTTACCCAAGATGAAGAGTGAAAATGACACGATATGGGTAATCGTCGATAGACTGACTAAGTCAGCGCATTTCTTGCCCATAAAGGAAACACATAGCTCTAACAAGTTAGCCAAGCTTTACTTGGATAAAATCGTGTCACTGCACGGTGTGCCGGTATCTATAGTGTCCGATAGAGATACAAGATACACTTCTCACTTCTGGAAGAGTTTCCAGCAATCTTTAGGCACCCGATTAAAATTCAGTACGGCTTACCATCCTCAGACCGATAGCCAGAGTGAGCGTACCATCCAGACATTAGAAGACATGCTTCGCGCTTGTGTGATCGATTTAGGCGGAAGTTGGGATGACCACTTACCCCTAATCGAGTTCTCCTATAACAACAATTATCATACAAGCATCAAAGCTGCTCCTTTCGAAGCCTTGTATGGAAGAAAATGTCGAACGCCTATTTGTTGGGCAGAAGTTGGGGAGGCCCAACTATCAGGACCTGAGATAGTCCTGGAGACGACAGAAAAGATTGGACAGATTCTTAATCATCTCAAAGCTGCCCGAGATAGGCAGAAGAGCTACGCAGATAAGAGGCGTAAACCTCTACAGTTCCAAGTAGGGGACAAGGTCTTGTTGAAGGTATCACCTTGGAAAGGTGTAATGCGCTTCGGGAAGAAGGGCAAGCTAAGCCCCATATAAGTAGGACCGTTTGAGATCATCGAACGTGTTGGATCAGTAGCTTATAAGCTAAATCTACCAGAGGGGCTAAGCGGAATCCATAATGTGTTCCACATTTGCAACTTAAAGAAGTGCCTAGCAGATGAATCGATAGCAATTTCTCATGAGAACGTCAAGATCGATGAAAACCTGAGGTTCATTGAGAAACCGATAAAGATCAAAGATCGACAGGTTAAGAAGCTTCGAAGAAAGCACGTGCCTATTGTAAAGGTCAAATGGGATGCCCGTCGTGGTCTCGAATATACGTGGGAAGTCGAGTCCACTATACGACAGAAGTATCCCTATCTTTTTGAATAAAATCTCAAGGTCGAGATTTCTTTTAAGGGGGTGAGGATGTAACACCTCGTAAAAACCCGTCCTGTAAAATCTTAACACGCGTCCTAAAGTCCATGTGTTAAATAGGAGGGATTAAATAAACCGTCATGTTATTTTTATAACCTCTGAACGAGAAGCGAATAAATTAAAAGCGTCAACATGTTTAATTATACCTCTGAGTGACCATTTTTCGGAACCGGAACTTAACGGTGTTTAGTATACTTCCTAATAGTACCTAAACCTAATTTGAGGGACCAAAAGTGTTTAAAATAGAGGTTATTGTAAGTTATAAAGTCCAGGGGCTGAAATGGCATTGTTTAAAAGTTGTATTGCTGACTCGGGGGGCGGTCGCGGCCCGCGAGAGCCCTGGACATCTCTCTCGCGACCCGCGAGAGAGTGCCAGTGACAGCCTGCAAAGGCTAGTCGTGGCAGCTTGCATGTTTGCCAAATCTTTTGCGAATTTCCACCATGTCTCAGCTTTTACACGTCCCTAGACACTTGTTTACCCCTGGTGTGCATGCCTAACACCTGTAATGACCTCCTTCATCCTCCAACTCCATAAATCCAAGCCTTGACTCCATTAAAGAACTTGCAAGTTCTTAAAAACCCACTCTCACTAATTCTTGCAAGTTCTGGAGCTCAAGCTACCTGCAAGTCCATCCCAAATTCGTACTAGGACCCTTTGTAAGTGTTCTTAAACCACCTTGTTCATTTTATCAAGCTTTCAAGCCAAAAGTCAAGCTTGTCGTAAAAACGGTTTGACTTTCGGTTTAATCTTTATTGGTTCAGTCATGATCTGATCTAAACATGGTTACATGATCGTAATGAGGTAGGTAACAACACCCCATAAGGGAACCTCCTGATTACCATATTTGCATGTCCGATTAACGAGTCAAACTTATTCATAAAAAGTCAAACTGGGTCAGATTTGGTATCAAACGCATAATTAACAACATGCATGCTATAAAATCAGTTTTTGACACTCTAAATACTTGGTAGTAATTATAAGAACATGCGGGAACATGTTCGGCTCGTCAAATCCAGGTCTAAGGTCAGTTCGCAACCGAAAGTCGCAAGGTTTGACTTCTGCTTTGACTTTCAGTTCTGAGCCGATTTAGCATCTTTCAAGGCCGATTCTTAGTTGCATTATGACCTTTATATAATGAAGTTAGGTCATACTACATGGTCATAATCATAATCCGAGTTTATGTGCAAGTTTCATTAATATGCCTAATTTTGACTAAAATACCCCTTCAAAGCTGAATTCGGTTTTAAAACTATAATGAGCATGCATGTTAATATCTTACTGATATTATAACATGTTTTAAGTGTAATGGCACATGAAACTTGTATATGACTCATCCGGTTACCCGGTATCGCTTATATGCGTATGGTTAAGCCTACGTGATTAGTTTACGTAAATTCACCAAACCGGGTCTAACCTTATCATTTTTATATCAAAATCCAGAATGTTATATGTTTACCCAAAATATACAAGTCCTATTACTTGTTGGGTTTAAACAACATTCTTTCCGGTCATCGCTTAATCTAGCGTATCGTTCCGTTACGTATCCTTTAAGCTAACTGGTTCGAGTCAACGACTCAACCTAAACCTGATAGCATTCTAATTGGTTATTAATACCATCAATCCAGACTAGAAGTCTCCCAGTAGATTGATACTTGCATTTGTCTTCTTGATTAACGGCTGAGTTACTATTCGTTAGAAGAACTAGCTCAGGTAAATACTTTAACTTATTTTCCTTATACGGGCTTGGGATACAGTATTATATTACTGCTTGGTCGGGTATGGGATCATGTTTATCAGATTGTGATTTACTAAATCTTATAACCCGTTTTACTCCGTATTATCTGATAACTTAAACATTGGGGGTTAACTCGACCGTGTCCTGGATATCCTTGGCTCATTGAAGTTGCTAATGGCCACGACCTAAGCGCGGGGTGTAGGCATACACCTGACATATGCTAATGCTAAACAAGTTATTTTATTATACTCCTCCGTGGGTTTTATTAAGTGGTGTGTCGGTTAATCAGGTTATTCGGTTTTTGCACCGGACCCCATATGTATTGACAGACTTGTAAAACTGTAAACAAGATCATTTTGAATTGTCCCAGGTTATAAAAGATTTTCGTGTTCAATGCACCTAAACAAATTTTAAATATTTTCAAAAATGAGTCGGTTAAATGTGTTTACCAAGGAAAACTGACGTATTTTTCAAAAAGGCTAAGTGACAGGTTTCAGCATGGAATAGGATAGGAGCTGCTTGGTATGATGTAGAGAATTTTGCAAGTTCTTAGTCAAGCCTAAAGTCTGTCGGAGAATATCGTTTTTGCATACCATGTATTTGTTTTATAGACTTTTAAATCCAATGGTTTGTAATAATATTTAATATTCAAGTCTTCCGTTGTGCTGTATATGTTCGACCATGACGATACCAATCTTACGTCACGATACTCCCCACCCGGGCCCACCGGTATTATGTTGGAAATACGGGGTGTGACATTAGTACCATTTAACAGCCTAATGTAGAACTATATATCAAATCAATTTCCACAATTCAAAGAGTTATTCACCATGAACTACATGTCTAATGAAAAGCAATTTAATCATTTAAACATGCTAGTACTCACCAACCGAACTCAATTAGAGAATCTAAAAGGTTACTCAACTATATATCAATCAATCCACACTGTTACACATCCATAAATACAAAACAAAAACATTATAGTGCAAATGATACAAGAAAATTCGATGTATTATGATGTTGTAAGTGTAAATCTCAATCTAGTGAAACAGTGAATGTATATATATTATATACATACATCTTGTAGAGCTTGTTTGAGGCCCCACCGTGGTAACTTTGACGACACGAAGAAGAGCTAGTTCAGCCTGAGATCCTTCTACTGAGCAAACAAATCAGCCTTCAGTTTAGTCCTAAGCTCGGGAACCTTAATTCGAGCTGTGTATTGCCGAAAATTTTGAGGAAGAAATCAGTCACCGTAATGGAAAAAAGCGAGAAAGATGGAGAAAATTATCGGAACAACACATCGGAATTGAAAAGTTACCCATGTAACAAATCCAATTTTTCGTTGTTATTTAAATCTATTTATTTTTTTGTTTATCTCAATCAATTGTACTCCGAGATTTGGTTTATGAAAAGTTTATGTTAATGAAATTATGTTTTATCACATCTGTATCGCATTTAATCGCTTATTAATCGCAAACTCAACGCAATCACAACTAATTATGCTACTATACGAGCCAAGTGTGTTATTGTTTAATAAACACTTGTGCCATCGCATCGCAAAACGCAGTTAATTATGTGGAATTTAAGCTTTATTTGTGTTATGTTTATTTATGTATGGTTGTTATCTCTAAAACGCTCGCACGCTCACGCTAACACGCTCTCTCTCAAATCAATGATAATATAAAGCTTAACGCTTCGCTAAAACGTTTAATGTAACTATCTAATACGAACGGATCGCTAGACTGTCACACCCCGACCCGCAGCGGAAAAGGTGATCGGGGCATAATTGGGTTATCATCAAAGCTCATGACATTTATTATATGTTTCATATTCATTAATACAATTTAATGGAAATTTACAATGAATGATACAACATGTTCTAACTATCAGTCTAAGCTTCTTGGTTCTCTTCTAAGGCATATCCTATGTTTTCCTTGCTTCAACCTGTCCACCTGTATCATGTGTAAAAAGGTTTTTGGATCAACATAATGTTGGCGAGTGAATCCTATGGAAAAACATTTGAACAAGTTTATCCAATTGATTATAAATAATGTGCATACCACATATGAGTAAATGTAGATGTAAATTTATTCACACAACACATAATATTGAATATTGAACATACAAACACCAAATGATTGTTTTGAGGCACGCGTTGTTCGACTCGTCTCCCACGAGGAACTGATGGGCCTAATGAATGAGTTTTGAGGCACGCGTTGTTCTTACGAACTGATGGGCCTAATGTATGAGTTTTGAGGCACGCGTTGTTCTTACGAACTGATGGGCCTAATGTATGAGTTTTGAGGCACGCGTTGTTCTTACGAACTGATGGGCCTAATGTAGGAGTTTTGAGGCACGCGTTGTTCTCGTCTCCCACGAGGAACTGATGGGCCTAATGAATGAGTTTTAAGGCACGCGTTGTTCTCGTCTCCCACGAGGAACTGATGGGCCTAAATAATTTGCATACAACTTTGACAATATGTAATACATCACAACCAATAATAGTTACATTCTAATTTAGTTCATAAAATGGTATAGCACGAATTTGCATAAGAGAATTAGTTTAAGCGACACATGATACACCCCAAAACATGAATAAAAGGGGAGTTTGTAAGAATTCACTCACATTGGGTGCGTTCGGTTGATGACGTTGAATGCACGCGAAGTGGTTTTAACCACGAGTGAGATTAAATCTAGATAAATCGCATTACGGTTTGGTAAGTAAACGGGTTTTATTAATCTATTTTAGTAGGATTGTTGGGTGTATTTTTGTGAGTTTGAGGCTATTTTCTAACCTTAAAAATGTTATTTTTAAGTATTTATAATTGATTTTTAATTAAAATAATTAAATAAAAATAATAAAAAAAATATTTTATTTTTGCTACAGTTGACTTTGACCGTTTGACTTTGACTGACGTTGACCGGTTCGGAAGGCATATTATTGTGCGCTGGGTGAGGCTCGAACCCGAGACCTCCCGTACGCGTGCACGCAGCTCTACCAACTGAGCTACGTGTCTAACCCGTCATATATCCGATTTTAATTACATATATACATTAATTAGAATTAAACAGAAATCCCTTTATTTTAAAAATGAATTAAATCTAGCGAACCGGTGCGCTCCACAGGTCTCGAACCCGGGACCTGTGGGTTAGCGGACACACAGTCCACCGCTGGACTGTGTGTCTCACTTGGTTATAAACTCGGTTATCAATATACTTAACATATACTTAAATCAACCCGGTTCAGTTTGCTGAAAAAGGAATTTTTATCAAGGCAGCGTGTGAGGGACAATACTCGAACTCGTGACCTTAGCGTTAAAAGTGCACACAGTCCACCGCTGGACTGTGTGTCTAACCCGGTAAATAACTTGATTTTAATTATACTTAACCATTACCGAAACGTCGTCTTCTTCACTGGTTTTAACCGGAAGTGACGACTGACTGGTTCGAAAAGTTGATTCAGGTTCCTTTAGCGTTTTATGATCAATTACAGACGAGATAAAAGTAAAAAGGAAAGGAATTTGGCGTGAAAAGTACCGGCTGTTTCTCCTCTGTTTTCCGGCAGAACTCCGGTGGCAGCAAGTTCTTCCGGCGACGAGTGTCTTGCAGCAGAGAGTCTTCCGAAAGCTTACAAAGGTTGTGGGTGACTTCGGTAAAAGGTTAGGGGGTTCAGTAAAGCTCAGAGATTACTGATACGGTTTTCTGGCGAAGTATAAATTATTTCCGGCGAGTGAGTTTTCGCCGAGAAAGGGTGCGATTTGAGTGTGAAATGTTTCTGGCGAGTTGTGGGTGAATTTATAGGGTAGTATCGAGATGAATGGGGTCTGAATTCGGTCTCAATTCGAAGTCAGCCGTTCTCCGGCGGTTACAGCTGATGTCGCCGGTTCAGACGTCGGTTATAACCGTTGTGAGAGTTAAGACTTCGGTTATTTTGAGCGGAAACGTAAATAAACGGCGAAGTCGTCGGGATTTCCGACGACTGCTAATTGGGCGGAAAATTGACGAATTTGACTTCCGAACATTAATACTTGAATTAATTGTTTCCTGTTATTAACATAAAATCAAAGCGGCGGAGCGGTTGTTCGGTTGAGTGATAGTTGTTTGGTTTGAACCGGTACAGACCCGAGTTCGAAACCCGGCATGAGTAAAACATTTTTATTTTGTTATTTTTAACAGATTTTCAAAAACTAAATACATATCCCCGCATAATAATTGATTACGTATCGTTTAAAATTATTTTGGGCATTTAATTCGCAACAAAAAATTTGACTGACTGTTCGGTTGATAAACGGAGCGGGTTTGGTAAATCCGTTTGTGACGGATGTTACATAGACGAACTCGTAACGCGAAATAATCAAACAAAGCTTGACCCTTAGGTCAAGTTCGGCCGAACTTGTATATAACAATTTCGCCCGAACTTGTTCAGGTCAACAAAACTCATAAAACTAACAAGTCCGCCCGGACTTGTCTGGAAACTCTTAAGAAACTAGAAGTTCGCTCGAACTTGTAACAAGTTCTCCCGAACTTGCTGTCTGATCTCTCATTCTCACTTCACCTATAAATACCCAGCTCCTCTTCTCATTTGAACTTGCTGCAAGCTCGCCCGGAGCTCCCCAAAACCGAAACCTTTTGTGTTCTAAGTAAGATTCAACCCGTTTTCTACTACAACAACGTTCTACAACGTTTTACAACAATTTTGCACAAGGCTTTGCCTTCGTTTTCATCAAATCTCTTATGTTTTACGAAAATCTTCATCTTTTTATGCCAAACTTCTGTTTTTCACTCAGATCTATGTCTAGATATGAGTAAAACCTTTTAAACATTGATTTTTACACATTATTCGGACAAAATGAAGTATATTTCGTTCACTTTAGAGTGGAACGAGGCTTTGTCAAGCTAGATCTCAGATCCGGAAGCACAAGGACGAAAACGTCACTTTGCACAAACTGGACTAAACCGTTCGAACCTTCAAGTTCGCCCAGATTAGTCTGAGTTTCTGTAAAATGGCTAAAACTCGCTCCAAAAGACCTCTTCAACCTTGGTTTTGCTCAGTAGCCTAAGGTTGGAGGGATGGACACTCGATTTCCTCAGCAAACGACGCGAAAACGCACGATTTGGATGCCAAAACAGTCAAGTTCGCTCGAACTTGTCACCAGAATGGTGACCAAGTTCGCCCAAACTTGACCAAAACTTCAGCAAAACCACAAGTTCGCCCGAACTTGTATTCCCCCTTAGCAAAAGGGACAAGTTCGTTCGAACTTGTCTAGTTTCCTATACAAGTTCGCCTGAACTTGTTCACTCAGTAAGTCAGTTATACAAGTTCGCCCGAACTTGTACTTTCAAGTACAAGTTCGCCCGAACTTGTCTACTGCTCCCTCACCCGTTAACCGTTTCAGCAATTCAGAAGACTGATGCACTTCTGTTTGCCTACAGGCTGATCTGACACTCTCCACAACTCTTCTCAGATCCGTCATCTCTACCAAAACGCATCGACAGTTAGTATACTTGAACCCTTTTACGCTTAAACGCACTTTTGGGTGTCACATATGTTCTTATATCAAATCACAACACACAAATCAAATGCTTATTTGCCATCCCGCTCATACATGACTTTACGTGAAATCTGCTGAACTTTATGTGATACTTGATTGCTTGTACGCCACCCTTAACATGATAGTATACTAGAGGTTGACCGCCACCCGGAGGCCCGGGGTTGTTAAGGCTCGCATTTTTATTTCTCATTTATTTTCTCTTTTAGGATGTGAACACTTGTTTGCATGCCTCGATCAATCGTGGTTTGTTGGTTTACATGAATCTGAGTAGTTACATAGTTCACATCTCTTACGTATGTCATGCGGTGTATGCTAAACGCTTTTATATCTATATTGTACGCAAAACTCGTATGCTCACCTTTACTTAATTGTATTGACGTTTTATTTTAACATAGGTGGCAGGTTGAGGATATTTGCTACGGATGCTTAGTCGTAGGTTTTTGCCTTAGAATACCTTGTAATAAATCTAGAGAAGATCGGATCGGATTTTTATGTTTAAGAGATTTTTTCTAAATTTATGTAATGATTGTTGAAGATTATATGAGTTTGATAGTATGGGATGTTAAATATTGATTATTGTCTTTAAATAATTGTTATGGAATCTCTTGATTAATCTGATTCGCCTAGTGCCGCGCCCCCCGATGTTTCCGCCATCAGTTGGGGTGTGACAACCCATATCTGGATCCAACATTGTTTGTTTAAGCCACTTTAGCAAGCATCTTAATGTTTGTAGTCAACCTACAAGTGGTGAAACTCTAAACAATGATTTTCTAACATCTAGAATAGTTCCATGTGTAGAGAACCAGTGATTGAAAGAAAGGAATTTTGTTCATCTAAGCAAACCTGCTTTTTAACAGATACAAACAAATAATACTCATATAAAGCTAAGATCAAATTAGTATCAAATCGGCAAGAACTATATACAAGTTGTTGTAACTTACAGTTCCAGAGGCTAGGGTTAAATCTTTGTAAGGAAGATCAAGTGGAATCGATGATACACCAACTCCAAAGAACGTAAATACATAGCAATAGGTCAACTATCCTTACCTAGCCGTCGAATAATAGAATCGTTGCCGTCCAAAGTTGTGCCCAAATCCATAGCCGTTGCTGAATCATCACCGCCGAACTCACGACACCATCACATGTCATCATCTTCATCCGCTCATCCATCGTTACACACATTAGGATCCTAAGGGTTCGTCAAAGAGATAAACTCAGTGACTTAATGTCCGATGCCGGCTAGCTTACCCCACATAAATGTAGCAGATGAAACCTAGCCGCCGTGGGTGCTCTAATCAGAACCCAAACACAAACACCAGTGGCTGCAACCTCCAAATAATCACAACCACCACTTGTTTCCATTGTCTCTCTCTCAAGTTTAGACTGTTGTTAGGTTGGGGGATCTGTGTTGGCTTCATGGTAAAGAATTCAAGGAAGGAGTGACACGTGTTTAGAGCAGTGATGAATCATCCACCGCCCACACTAGCCAATAAGATTATAACTATAAGGCTTTAAAAGGGGTACCATCAAATAAGAAAACAAAGTACCAACTTTATAAGCAAGACTACAAACTCACCCAACACAAAAAACCTTTAATGCATACAATACAACTTACAATGCACAAACATGTTACAAAATTATAGTATATAATATATAATGTATAATTCATTTACTTATTATCAAATCAATTACTTATTTTAGATTTTAATATGATTTATCTTGATAACCCAAAAATATAAAAATTAGTTAAAGTATAATTTTGATGTTACTATCTATGCATTTATCTAATAGTTAATATAAAATAAAGGGTACCTAACATGCGTTATAATGTACTCACTGAAAGCTAACAGTAGAACTTACTCGGGTGTTCAAAAAAATACGGATCTGAAACCGAATCTGAAATATCTGAAAAAATTCTATCCGAAATTTTGGATATTCGAAAACTAGATAATATGAATTTTTGGATGCGAGTTTGGATATGAATTTCTAAAAAATTCGGATAATCGGATTATTCCATATCAGAAAACCAAAGAGAAATAATATATATAGGAAAAAATAGTAAAAGTTAGTAAATAATAGGATTCGGATATGGATTTATGATTTTTTTTGTTTTCAATGTTAGAAATTTAGATAATCGAATACAGGTTGAGTTTTAACCTATACACGAAATATTTTTTTTTTATTTATTTATAATCGGAAATCCGTTTTAATCAATTCACTTGACAAGGTGCAAATCCCTATGAAGGTAGTTCTTTCGGTTTTTAGCATTTTGAACCTCATTCGCCATAAGTTCTTGAAAATGGAGAAGTTGAAATGTATAAACAGGTGTATTCCGAGCATAATCAAGTTCAAAAGCCACACAAAAAATGACAACTTTAAAAGAATGGACTATCATTGAAAATCCGCGCGAGATGACTAGTAGTGTTCTACATTATTACACTGGTTCTAAAGAAAAAATAAGATGAATTAACTACTATATAAAGTAGACGAGATTAAATGATTGAAATATATTTGCTTCGCCTGTTTGAATCCGCAGGAGAAAGGATTTTATTGTTTGGTTAGTATTTGTTGCCTCTAAAGTTCTTGGTGAGACTTATAGTTGACCAATGATTCCAATATTGGTAAACGTTAAGTTTCTATATTGATTTTTATTGTCTTGTGTTGTGTTCGCTTTGTGGATGATCTTGCACAAACAAAGAACACAATAGATGTTGTTGGTAGTTTTTTAATCAATAAGCTCACAGCTGCATGTTGATGATAACGGGTGGGCTAACATTAGAAACCCTGTGATGAATAGTATGGAACACAATAGGCGTTGACATTTTATATAGATTTTATGGTTGAACCAATCTATTAAATAAGTTTACATTATCAACTCATGTTATGCTTGCTCAATTTTGGGATATCAATGTCATAGTGAATTTGAGTTCGGGTCCAACACCGATCTTACATTCAGTTAGTTATCAATGTTAGTGTCATAGTGTCCTCATATTTGGGTTTGAAAGAAAAACTGTTGTTTTACCATTTTGAACCGTAAAATTTCGGGTTTGTCAATCTGGCTAAAATGCACATACATCTAGAAACAAGTTAGGTTAATAACTTTTTAAGCATACAAATGCGAGTTATTCGACATATGTAAGTATAATCTAAACTTGGTAGATCAAATCATCTCAAATTTATAATGTTTGAGACCAATTTTATAAGCATAGTTTATCTATGACAATTCTACCAACTACCTATACAAGTACGCATAATTCACAAAGTGTAATGCTCTTCCTCAATTGAACTTGAACGGCAAATGTTTGAAAAAAAACTCAATAAGTATGCTTTTCAGCCCAAAATAGAATTAATTATATGATTAATTAATTTATGTTGGCATTTATTTGAGCATGTTCTAATACCTAAGATTATATTTGATCTTAATTTGTCTGAAATTACATAGTTCCAATCCAACCGCTTGTTACAAAAACCTTTAAATTGAGTTTGATAACTTTCCATACCAATTTATAAGCTAGAAACACTTGTGAAAGAATTTGACCAACCAACCAACAAAATCTGTTAGTTCAGGTATGGACAAATGGGTGTGGGAATCGGGTCCAAATGGCGATTTTACTGTGCCTTGTTATCGTCAACTATTTTCCAGGTATGTGACGCCTTTTTGCCCATTCGAGTGGGTTAAATGGGTACCCAAGAAACTTAATATCTTCGGTTGGAGAGGTACTCAAGGTAGTATGCGAGTGAAAGGACTTCACATGAGACTTATTCATCATGGGCCCACTACTTGCAGATTTTGTGGCGATTATGAAGAGGACGCCGATCATCTTTTCACTGTGTGTTGTGGTGACAGTAATTTGGCAGAAGGTTAGTGCCTGGTGTAATACGCCACTGATTTACGCTTATTCAATGAAGGAACTGCTCGAGTTAAGGGTTTAGTCATGTCAAACTACAAAAAAATGTGGTACAGACAATTATTCTAGGGGCGTGTTGGGTGATCTGGAAGTCCCAAAACAAACTTATCTTCTCCGGAATTCGACTAAACATAAACAAGATTTTCGGTGAGCTACAAGCGTTGTCCTTCCTTTAGATTAAACACAGAACAAAACATAATGATTTGGTACAGAGAGATTGGGTGCAATTCAATTTTGAGGATAGATAGTATTACTTGTGTTTTTTGTATTTGGGTGTAACCTTGCTATTATTGAGTATCCAGCTGCTTGTTGGTTATGTTGTGTAATCTTTGGTGGTGAATGAAAATATTTTTTGTTCTTTAAAAAAATCATAAATTCATAGTAATTTTAGTCACCATTTACTGTCATAAAAGCCACAGTTATTTGACAGACCCTGTCGTCCCAATCAGTCAAAAACCCAAATTAACCTAGGTAGCTAGGGTAAGTCGGGTATCGTATCCACGAAGAGCATGTGGTCAGTATTGCACTAGTTGTTCGATTAGTTTGATTATTTACAAAAATGTACAAGGTAATTATGAAGCTTGCTAATTTTCTTTGTTTATTTGGGTGGTTGGAAAAGATACTAGAGTAAACCGACAAGTTACTACTCACTACAAAAGAAATGATTGCTTACTTAATTGCAAAAAAAAAACTAGATTACTTTTAAAACAAGAATTGGGAATACGGATCACACCTGGTTCGATAATTGCAAGACCTAGGGTTCCTACATGTTTTAACTTAATTCAGTTGCATATAGTGATTAACGGATTTCTATCACAAAGCTTAGGTACCAATTGCTATCAACGTCGTAGACAACGGACCACAATGCACTTCGTCACCTCGGACATGTAGATCCTAACCTAAGATAAGGCATAATTTCACAAAACCATTTCGCAAAGTCAAATTTTATCATCACTCGACAATTTACGAATTTGAAACAAATGCAAGACAATTATCAAAGGTTTCAAATACTAAACAACTTGTCACAGATCAAATCAAATACAAATGCATAAACCCTATAATTCTTACAACAATCTACACCGGGGTGAAACCGAGAAAACTAGCCACTCACGGTTAAATGGACGCGATCACTGGGCGACGAGCACGAACACCGACCCATGACCTTTGAGTCTTGGAGGAAGGATGAAGGTTAGGTTTTAGGGTTTGGAAGGTGAGTGTGGATGGATGAGGATGATGGTAGGAAGGTTGGGTTATGGTGGTAATGGTGATGGTGAATTAGGGTTTAGATTGGTGGTTGTGAAGATGGTGATGGGTTAGAGGTTAGGGATGTTAGAGGTAGGTTAGAGGTGAAGAAGATGCTCAAGAATGGTTCCAAGATGTGTTTTTATGCTTCAAAAGTCGTAACCCCACGAAAATGGTCAAAAACAAGCATATAACCCGTCCCCAAACCACGGGAATTGAAAATTCGCGATGTGGATCAGTAGAGGGCCCTTTTGGGCGTCGGCGACGGCTCGTAATTCAGCCCTCTATCATGCCATATTCAAATATCTTCATTTTAAATCCATTAACCTCCCCCCAAAAAAACATCAAATCTTCGCGGTTAACCCGGTTTTGTTCATTTCACATCCCCGGTTGACCCTGTTCGCTCCCGGTGCTCCGTAAAGCTCCTGAATAGCTCCTTAAACTCTCTTAGACCTGTAAACCACAAATACCATTAAAAGTAGACTATTCAAGATTAAAAGCTACGTAAAATCATCAACTTAAGCATAACCGATCACCGGTTTTCGACCATGTATCATTATTACATTGAAACCTTCGATTTTTAACAAAAAAAAGTTAGTATATATGACTATAACAAATTCCCATGAATGAATAATGTTTATAACCACATTGTTCATCAAATTTCACTTTAGGCCCATAATTTACTTGAGACTAACTTTATCAATTTAAACCTAACAGAACACAATTAAATTTCAATATTGAGAAAACAAATATCAACCAAATGCATGGATTAGGGGTGTGCAAAATCAGATATCCGAATTTCAGGTTCAAAGCTTTGGATAATTCGTGTTTGGTTTTAGATTCAGACTTTTTTGCACATTGTAACAACCCATATATTTTTATCGAATCCGAATGTGCCATGTGTCCAAACTCTCCATATAATTCAGATATGTTGAAGGAGAGGAACCAAATACGACAAAAGGGGCATCTGTATAAAAGTTGAGGGGCTTAAACTGCCTTTAAGTTAAAAATTTTGTGAGCTGAAGATCCCTTGCAGACCATATTACAAATACCTTGTGGTCCGCAAGGCTATTTGAACAAATGAGCGCGTCCAAGGTCCTCATGGACCGTAAAGACTAATCCTTGCGGTCCGCAAGGATGTCTGAAAGAGTAAGGCGGTGTAGATCCCCTTGCGGACGGTATAGGGTATTTTACGGTGCGCAAGGAGGTCGCTGACGACAAAATGTTTGGTGGCAACAAGCAATCTACTTTCATGCCACCTATTCACGAACCTTGCCACACTACTCCTCCTTCTTACACTTGTATGCCACTAATCACACTCTCAGAACACCTCATAACACTTGTCATGACTTTGGAACTTGAGGATTAGTATAAGTAGGCACTTTGTTCTTGAGGATTAGTATAAGTAGACACTCTCTCCATCTGCTTAAAGGAGCATTCTATGGACTTAAGAGCTTTTCCTCTAGAGTCCTAAGTGTTCAACAACTTCTAGTAAGTCTTTTCTTTAGTTAATTTTCAGTTTAGCATTTCAATTTTATTTGAAAGCCAAGCAGTTTGACTGTTGTTTTGAATTTCGGTTCTGACCATTTTAGTTAATTCAAAGTTCAACTAAAATTTCCCAAGTGATCACTATACAAGAGGGTATAATTCCCTACAATTATATCCGGTGATTATCAAGTTGAAGTGGGTCAAATGACGAGTGAAACATGTATTAATAAAAGTCAAAACACATGTTTAAGTGGGTCAAATGACCGTATTACAATATCACCTGATTTATTCTACAGCTACCATACGTACCGATCGATGTAGGACCCCCAACAACCATCATATATAATCAGTATTCACTAAACCCTTCCTTATCCCCTCCATTTCTTCCGAATCCCAACCATGTTCTCTGCTTCTAGCAACCTACTCAATCTCTCTTTCACTAAAAACCCTAATCCCCAATTCCAATTTTCACCCAAAATTCAACATAATAAACCCCTAATTCGATGCGCTAAAACAAGGTCCAAAAGAACTGGCAAGTCCAGATACCCATCAGAGAAAAGGAAGCTCAAATCAATCCAACAAACACAAACCCAATTCGACAAATTCAAAGGGTTTTGGAGGCTTTTTAAACTTGGTGTTTCTGTTGATAGAGACCCTGGTAAAGATTTTCTTGATGTTTCTGATGCTTTGCTTGAAGAAGTTGCCAAAGTTCTTGAATTTCCGGTAATTGTTCAGTTATTATACTTAATTTGAACAGCTTTTTAAATAAAAAATGTCAAAAAGATAAAAACTTTATGTATTACCAGCTTTACTACATAATTTTGCAAGAAAGCGTGTGTGTTTACAGTTTTTTTTTAATTCTGAATTATCTATAATTTTGCAAGAAATAGTGTGTATGTATTGTTGTTTTTTGTTAGTACTTTTTATTTCAGTTAATCTATTTTGATTTGATGGTAATAATCTGTTATTTATTTATTTATTTATTTATGCTCAGGTTGCTTCAATGTTACCTGCAGAAGCTTTTACTGTTCTAAGGAAATCATTTGATGCTAGAAAGGTTGGTCATTTATTAACATTTAAATAGAATCTTGAAATATGAATTATGATAAAATGGTCAAAATCTAGTAAAGTGACTCAAAATGTAAAACTTTTCAATTTTTAGAGTCAAAAGGAGCCAAAATTTGTGTACACGGTGGAGTTGGATGTCGATAAGCTCCTGAACTTGGAACCTAGAACTTGGGACTTCATATCGCGTTTGGAACCGAAAATTGGGTTCGTTGAGCATACTCCTCACCAAAGGGTTGTTGGTGATCTGGTCAACATAATACACGATAACAAGAAAATTAACCATGATGAATTACCGGGAGAAAACGGTCGTTGTAGTTCATCAAGTTCTCATAAACTTCCCATTACTAAAAAGCCGAAAGTTGCAGTTGTGGGCAGTGGGCCAGCGGGTTTGTTTGCGTCTCTTGTACTTGCGGAATTTGGGGTTGATGTTACGTTGATAGAAAGAGGGCAACCCGTAGAGAAACGTGGGCGTGATATTGGTGCTTTGGTGGCCAGAAAGATACTTCAAGAAGAAAGCAACTTTTGTTTTGGCGAGGTTACAGTTCGTTTATTCGTTACCGCTTTATATTATTGTTGTATAGCATATTATCGTAAAAATGAGAAAACTATTACTGGGCTGTTCATCTTTCTTATTTATAGGCCTGTAAACGAAACGAACGTTCATGAACTGTTCGTGAACTTTAATAATAAACGAATGGACATGAACAAAATATTTTGTTCATTTAATTAAACGAACAAACATGAACATATGTTTTGTTTGTTCATTTATGTTCGTGAACATCCGTTTATGTTTGTTCATTTATGTTCGTTTAAATTTTAATGAATGCATAAGTAGTTATATTTATATAAATACAAACATAAAACGGGCTTTCTAACTACTTACATAAATATAACTAATTAGTAATTGGGTTTTCTAGTAATAAAAACGGGGTTTCTAATGGAACTCATCGTATTTAGTTACTAATTATATATAAAAGTAGTTTATGTTTGTCATTGGTCGTTTATGTTTGGTGAATAATGTTCATTTTTGTTCGTTTATGTTTGTTCCATTATCTTTATTTGTGTCGTTTTATGTTTGTTAAATTATTTTCGTTTAAGTTTGTTTGCTTATGTTCATAAACTGTTCGTTTCGGTTTAAACGAACAAACATAAGCAAACACGAACATGCCCATTCTCTTAATGAACAAACATTAACACAAAATTGTGGTCGTTTATATGTCCGTGTTCGTGTTCGTGTTCGGTCAAAGTTAAATAAACGAACACATACATGCCCTTGTTCGTGTTTGTTCGATTCGTTTACCGGCCTACTTATTTATCAAAGACTTATGGTTAACAGGGTGGTGCAGGTACTTGGAGTGACGGAAAATTGGTAACTAGAATCGGGAGGAACAGCGGAAGCGTTTTGTCGGTTATGAAAACCTTAGTTCGGTTCGGAGCTCCAGAAAGCATCTTGATCGACGGAAAACCCCATTTAGGAACAGATAGACTAATCCCACTTCTTCGCAATTTTCGTCAACATCTGCAAGATTCGGGGGTGAGTTACGTTACATATTTACATTTCCAAGTTCTGTTTAAAAGAGAAGGAACCGTACAGATTAGTGTCTTTCAATTAACAGGATTATCATTTTCTCGTTTTTGAAGGTTAACATTAGGTTTGGAACAAGGGTGGATGATCTGATCGTAGAAAACGGTCATGTTGTTGGTGTGCATGTATCTGATTCAAGTGGAAGCTCACAGTTTAGTAGCGAGAAATTGGGATTTGATGCGGTTGTTCTTGCGGTTGGGCATTCTGCACGCGATGTATATCAAATGCTTCTTTCTCATAATATGGAGTTAGTTCCCAAAGATTTTGCTGTAAGTTCTAGTGAATTCTATCACGTTTTTCGATGTATTATTTGGCTTTTTCTAATTTTTGTGTCTGAAATCGGGTGATGAACAGGTTGGCTTACGAGTCGAGCATCCACAAGAATTGATAAACATTATTCAGGTTTCAAAAGATTTTTGTGTTGACAATGTTTTTTTTTCACTATTCTGCAAGTATCTAAACAATCGTTCAGTAAATAAAAAGAGTAAAATTCCATTTTCATCCCTGAGGTTTGGCCAGTTTGTGACTTTCGTCCAAAGGTTTGTTTTTCCGCATCTGGATCCAAAAGGTTTGAAATCTTTCCATTTTCATTCGGCTCGTTAACTCCATCCATTTTTCTCCGTTAAGTCAGGGGTATTTTTCGTCTTTTTTGTTAACTTAAAGGGCAATTCGGTTTTTTTTCCAGGGTATTCGGTCTTTTTACATAAAGTGAAAAAGACCGAATTGTACTTTAAGTTAACAAAAAAGACGGAAATACCCCTGATCTAACGGAGAAAAATGGATGGAGTTAACGAGCTAGATGAAACTGCAAGATTCCAAACCTTTTGGATCCAGATGCGGAAATACAAACCTTTAAAATCGCAAAACTGACCAAACCTCAGGGACGAAAAAGTAAAAAGGTTTTGTTCACTTAAATCAATAGCATCAACTTAGAAATAACAATGATAACGACGTACTGGTCCGTATATTATGAGACAAATGGCCAGTGGTGTTTGAAACAGCGATATTGACGGCAATTGTTATTTATTTATTATTGATACATGTAGTACTCTAAATTGGCCAACGAGGTTCGAAATGGGCGAGGGAAAATACCGGTTGCAGATTACAAGGTTGTTGAATACGTTAAAGGAGACAACAATAATGTACCATTTACTTCACAAAGGAGCTGTTATTCTTTCTGCATGTGTCCCGGTGGGCAGGTAATCTAAAACATTTATTATTGTTTCGGTATCCAATGAACATAACTAGATGTGCTAGAAAGTTAAAAAGATTTTTTCTGACAGGTTGTTGTGACGAGCATAAATCCATCGGAACTTTGTATAAACGGCATGTCATTTTCTCGAAGAGCATCCAAATGGGCTAATGCTGCACTTGCCGTCACTGTTTCACCAAAGGATTTCAATGCGCTTAATTTTCATGGACCTCTTGCAGGTGTCGAGTTTCAGGTATAGCTCTTTTGAAAGATCAGTTATAACACACCCGTTACTTGTTATTTTGTTTTCCGTTTTCAAAATTTTAGGTTCCTTATGTGGTTTAAAATTTTTTGACTTTTTCAAGAGGGAATTCGAACAAAGAGCCGCTACTATGGGAGGCGGAAATTTCGTTGTGCCTGTGCAAACCATCAAAGATTTCATGAATAATAAATTGTCTGGTAAAATCTTGAGTCATTTCACATTCTTAACTGTTAGATGTTTCAATTTCGACTCATTTGCTTATAATTGGCTCATTTTTTGTGTTAGCAACTACTATACCATCATCAAGCTATCGATTAGGAGTGAAGGCTGCAAATCTCCATGAGTTATTCTCCATTCATATAACAGAGGCATTGCAGCATTCAATCTCAACGTTTGACCAAGAGGTTTTTTCTTTGACCTTGCGTATTTTTTTAATCTTCATCAACCAAAACACCACAAACTTAACTGTCGATAGCGTTCTTTTTAACAAGTTTGCATTTCTTGTATCCAGTTACCAGGATTTATCTCCGATAATGCCCTTCTGCATGGAGTCGAGGTAAAATTCTGTCCACTTATCGTTTTCTTTGTAGTAAATGGGACCCACAAAACTAATTGTATACTTTATTATGTTGTGATCTTTTCTTCAGACAAGAACTAGTTCTCCGGTCCAGATTCCTAGAAATCCCGACACTTATGAGAGCACGTCGTTAGGAGGTTTGTATCCAGTGGGTGAAGGTGCAGGGTATGCGGGTGGGATCGTAAGTGCAGCTGTTGATGGCATGTATGCTGGTTTTGCTTTGGCAAAAAGACTTGATCTTTACGAAGATGACGTCGAATCCATTTTTGGAAGGACTCAAATTTCTGGAGTAATGAAATACTAAATATAGATTAGCATTTTAGTGATGCAGTCTACAAATATTTGATTTTTAAAACATTTTCTCTATGTAGTATGAGGTAGTTGTAGCCATTGTCTTCAATGAGATGCATAGTTAGGTAACTTAAATATATTTCTCACATTGTCTGAATATTTATGTTAATGTAAGTGAAACTTAGAAGGGAAAAAAATAGTTACATCCTTTGATAGAAAAGATGACATTTTTTTTTACTTTGTGTGGGAAAAGTAGTTATAATAATCATAACTATAATTTTTGAGAGTTATATGTATATTGGGTCTCTTATAAATGTTTTACACAAGTTTCACTAATGTTGATCTTCAATGATAAGTATGAGAGGTCATTGTCTAGATTACCAACATAGATGGTCAATGTTGAAAGCATTTATAGGGTAGTGTTGAAATGCCTTAGACCGTGTGTAGTGCAATCAGGCCTCACTCCACATGGCGTGTTTACATTGGCAAAAATTATGGGATCACACACACATATCCACCCTTCCAGACCGATACCGCCACCAGGCTCGCACCTTTCTCCTTAACGCCCCTACCCCCTCCTCCAAGGAGCAGGGGACCCCCCCTCTATTTAACAGTTCAAGATCCGTCACTGCATAATGTGGAGTCGGGTGCAACACCTTGTCTTATAAGGTTAGTGGTGAAGTGCATCAAATGTCTATGCACACCCTTTAGAAAAACTTTACGCACCTCACATTCTAGCAAATTCCACGCTACAAATTTCAGTTCTTACAAGACTTGCTCATTTTTAAGAATGTAAAGTTAACTAAATGCATCCAAACTTCATTTATAAGTCCCTAAGGGATAACATGTTTCCCAACCAAAAGGCCGGGAGTTCAAAATTCTACACAGTGCAGGTTAGATTGTATATATTTATTCTAAAAAAATCTTGTTTTTGTTGTTAAAAAAAGTATCCAAACCTCATTTAATACACATAAAAACACATTGATACCACCAAAATCATTCACATTCTCATATAGTCCAATTGATGTTGAGATCATGCAATGGGTACTTTTAAATTTAATGATCAAGCTATCTTTATCTTCTATCAATCCATGACATGTGATTTTTTAACATTGGTGTTATGATCACTAGAATTACTCTCAACGCCCACCTCTGCTTAATCATAATCAAGATCATTAAGTAATAAGTACCATAATCCTCATCTTCTTTATTACCATCACTATTTACAATTCCATCCCCTTTACCACATCCACTATTTTGAATCTTATTACTTACTTTACCCCCTCATCATCAACATTACCCTAAGGATGAAACTCAAGTATATATGTCATGATGAAGTTCCACTTCTTTTAAGTATTCAGTTTTGATCTGCCCTCTTCATCTTCAACTAATCTTAGGTTTTTCATATCCAAGAGAAAGTAGAAACATGGCCGTATCCGAAAATCACAATCTTTTTTCATGTGCGAGATAAAAAATTTGGGTCCTATTTGCAAATCTTCATACATTCATTTAATCAAAGTCTAAACATTAATTTCAAACATTGGCAAATTGGGCCACAAAATCACCAATCCAGAATTCTAAAAAGGCCTAAAAACATTTTTAGTTCATAAATCCAGACCCTTAATTTTTTTTTAAAAACATACATATTTTTTAGATACATATAAATAATTTTTAGAAGTTTTTTCGGGCCCTATTTCGATTTGGGCCTAGAGTGGTCACCCACCCGACACTTACTCTAGGCCAGCCCTAAGTGGGAACATTTAATTGTTAAGAATTGTCCTCTAAAGACATCACGGTGGTAAGTGGTGTACATCACCACCAAAAAGTTGGAAATTCAAATCTTATCTTGAAAAATCTAAAAATTGCTGTGAAAAAAATTGTTAAGAATCTGGGTTGTTAATCATTTTTGTTAAAATTAAACTTAGGTTATTCTTAATTATCAAGTTCTATCTCCTCTTATTTTCTTGACTGTTAGTTTTTTTCGCAGACAGCTTCGTAAATTGCTTTATTTGACATTATATATTGATGTTGTAGTGATGTATTACTTATTTTAACATAAAACAAAATAAAATAAAATACTAGATGAAAAATCATTTCGATTAGATCCACCAGATCCATATTTAATATTTAGCGTCATATTTTTTAAACCTGTTACCTAACACTTGTGATATAAAATATAAATACTCAATTTATAGTCCCTGCCATGATACTTTTCATGATGAAGCTAGGAAACCGTAGCACATAATTATTTTATTCTTTCTAATGTTTTTTGTATCACTTTTGTACACTGGTGAGCAATGATAGGAGACCTAGTGAAACATGTATTCGATCTTTAAGTCAAATTGGTTTTACCGGTAATTTCATTATCGTGTCTATGGACGGATGGGTTACAGGTTTTTCTCAGAATTAATGGTGGACTTGAGTTACTCTCATTGATGTGAGTGTGGATGAAAGTAATTATGTTAAACATCATGATAAAGATATGGTAGAAGTAATTATTGTAAATTAAGAATGCAAAGTTGTTGGGATGACTTTAATCGCTTTTTAAATACACAGGACTTATCTTCCGATCGTATAAAGTGTTATGTTGAATGATGAATTGATATAATAATATGTTTAGTATTTTCATATTCATAACCCTTGGACCTATCTTCATAACTAAGTAATGGTTAACTTCTTCTCTCTCTTACCTATGAGTGTGATATTATCAACCAAATTGTGGTTATAACTTATAAATAACTTACTAATTTAGATGAACTAGCATTAAGCCCTTCTCCGTGTTGTGATATGGGCGGTGTAAACCCGTGTCCAATAACATTAATGTCACACCATGGTCAGCGATTACAAACACTGAAGTTGTGGTATGTTAATGCGAAGAAATTAGATCGAAATGTAAAATATAGAAAAGAATAACTAGTCGATCTAGGACCACATGTTGCGACAAACCTATCAAATGGAAAAGACAAACTTAAGAACGTTGAGCCACTCACGCGACGATACGTCGTGTTAACTCACAAAATTTAGAACGAAACGTATAATCATTGAACCACACACACGTTGCAACGTGTTAACTCGCAAAATTTAGAATGAAACGTAAAACGAAAATTTGCGAAAGATAAAAAGTATAGGGGACCAAAGTTGAAAGTAAAAAAGTTGTGAGGTTAAACTGCAAAAATATGAAAAGTTTTAGGTTAAAAGTAAATAAAATTAAAATTTGTAAGATTACATTGCAAAAGGTAAAATGTTTTAGGACCACATGTTGCGACAAACCTATCAAATGGAAAAGACAAACTTAAGAACGTTGAGCCACTCACGCGACGATACGTCGTGTTAACTCACAAAATTTAGAACGAAACGTATAATCATTGAACCACACACACGTTGCAACGTGTTAACTCGCAAAATTTAGAATGAAACGTAAAACGAAAATTTGCGAAAGATAAAAAGTATAGAGGACCAAAGTTGAAAGTAAAAAAGTTGTGAGGTTAAACTGCAAAAAGATGAAAAGTTTTAGGTTAAAAGTAAACAAAATTAAAATTTGTAAGATTACATTGCAAAAGGTAAAATGTTTTAGGTTAAAAGTAAAAAGATAATTTTTAATTTTTATTTATTTTTATTTTTTGTATGAATATGAGACACAACACCATTATGCATAAATAACTTAAAAATTTAGACTATGTAAATAATCAAAGATATTTTTTACCTGATTTATCCCTTAGATATTTTTTATAGTGATTTTACTCCTTAGTTATATTTTTCTTACTTAAAAGACATTTTGATGAGTTATTCATATTCATGTACATGCATTGTTTACATAACCGATCTGGCCTTCAAATTGACAATATTTGCCGGTTTATTAGTCGGACACGATTTGATGCCAGACGACATTATAATAAATAATGTAAAAATTAAACGTATGAGAATATATACAAAGTTAAAATAAAAAATAACATTACTTCAATTTTTTTTTGTTTGAATTTACATTATTGATAAAATTTGAATTTGGTCTAATAGACGAAGAAGTCGTTAAAAAAGAAAACAAACATTGCTTAAATATTTTGGTGACGTGGTACGGGGTATCACCTACAGTGTGTAGTCTTATAGTCGAAGAAGTCGTTAAAAAAGAAAACAAACCCCAAAAATACGCGTCTCGACAAACATTGATCATCCTTGTAAATAAAATTTTCTTTCATTTATGTTTTATTAATCTTTTTTAGACTCAATAAGTGACACTAATGTCATTATTTTAGTTAAGTTTAATATATGTTTAGTATCTAATTAAATTAATTATTAATTACCCCTTAGTATCTAATTAAATTAATTATTAATTACCCCTTGATGTATTTACATCAAGTATCGTGAAAAAGGATTTTTTTGACGAATAATGACAATTTTTTTGACAAGTTGCATCGTGAAAAAGGATTTTTTAATACCTTTAAATTAAACTAGATTTACATATATTGATGTTTAATTTTTTAATGTTTAATAAAAATATAGTATCTTATAGGGTGAAAAATAAATAAAATATATAAGCTAATCCAAAAAACATTCTCATAGGGAATTACATAAATTGTCCATGTCCCCGGATAACATATTTATCCTATCTCTACATGGTTATGGACTTATGGGCTCAGGTTCAAATATTTCATTTTGTTAGAAATCAAGTAATTTTATATATTATTAACAAAAATGGTGATTCTATTTACACTCAACTTTTTATTATTTACATCAAGTGATGTGACATTAATAAATTCAAATTTATGTTTTTTATGGCTTCCGATATATAATGTTTTATTAAAAAACGCATATGGTTTTGTTATGTGCAAAATGTTTAAATCTATATCTTTACATATCTATAGCTATTTACAATACATACAAAATCAAATGGTCAGTGGGAATAGTTGTCTTAGGTGGTTGGGCAAAAGTGGCGGCCACCTTTTCTTCTTCTTTGTTTTCGTTTTGCATATAATAGTTATTTATAGGTCCTGTTAAATTACAATTTTATCCCTTCGTTCAAATTACAATTTTGTCCACGGTTCAAAATTAAATTTTGCTTTTACCCTGCTTAAATTTACGATTTTGCTCCTCAGTTCAAAATAAAAATATGGTTTTGCCCCCAACTAGAATCTTGCCAAATTACGATTTGGTTCCCAGTTAAAAATTACGGTTTCGCCCCCAGTTCAAAATAAAATTTTGGTTTTCGCCCCAGCTAAAAATTACGATTTTTCCTCAGTTAAAAAACTACAGTTTTGCCCCCAATTCAAAAAAAAATTTTTTTTGCCCTCAATTGAATATATGATTTCACCTCCATTTTAAAATTCTGAATTTACCCCGCTGAAAATTGCAATCTTGCCATCATTTTTTTAGGCAAAACTATTGTAGTATTTTATTTTACTTGGTTGACTCAATTTAGTTTCTATTCGTGTCAAACAGCTGCCTAGCACTCGCTAATTGATCCTAGTAAATTATTGTTTTGCCCCCAACTCTAAATTACACGTTTGCCATTGTTTTAGTTATTTTTTTATCATAACTACGGTGGGGTTTTTTTAATTGGTTGACTCGATGTATCTTTTTAGATCGTTTTATAAGTAGTATGTATAACTAACCGAAATAAAGACGTACATGTTATTAAACTATAAAATATTCGGTTTAGCACCCCGTAACACGAACGGCGCATAACCCTAGTTAAATATATAACACTTCCGTCACGTCTCATGAGTTCAATATTCTTTTTTCTGCTTATTTTATTTCATCAATTTTGTATAGCATATCTTATTCTATTAAATAGATATTTAGCTGCGTTACATCACAATTCTATGAGCTTAATATTCTTTATAGAGAATATGCTAGAATAGTAATCAAGATTTAAAAGTGTTCTAATTAGATTAATCGTATTGTTTTTGTCCAAATTAGGTAACTTAACATTCAAATCGAGTTGTGTTCTTTTTTCCATATGTCAAGAAAAAATGGAGCATAAGATGTTGGGGTCGGATTATTTTAATATATGAAATTATATTTATTAAAAATAAAAATACTTTAATTACATAAAAAATTAGAAAAAATAACAAGTTAAAATCCGCGCCATCACTCGATGTTAGCATCAAATAAAAGAGAAAAGAGAAACAAAAATCCACATCACCATGGTTATATATGAAATGGATGAAAACACCCTTAATTTTAATGAAAAATGAATATTGAGTGACCTGATTGGAACACTTTTGAAACTTAAGTGATCTAATTGAAACATTTTTAAAACTTAGTTACTATTCTATAAAGTTAACCCCTTTTTATATGCTTCTTTTATTTCACCAATTTGTACATTGTATCTTATTATAGTAAATACATAGAATCTACAAATATTGTTTTATAATTCTTAGACCTATATTACTAAATATTTAATTTTTTATTCATTCAACCAATCTAACACGTTTAATACACAGAGGTTTCTATTCTAGTTATAGTATTGATCAATTCCATGTTTAAATCCCCCTTCCCCTCTTGCTTTTTATAAAAGATTTATTTCAAATCTAACTTCCTTCTCCATGTGGTCACATATATTTCTCATTCGTTGTATATGTTGTAATTGTGGGTCCTTTACCCGTTTGGGTCAGGATGTTGTGTTTTGTTTGGCCTTTTGCCCGTTTGGGTCGGAGGCGTTGTTTTAATGAAGTTTAATTTTAAAAAAAACAAAAACATATATTTCTCATTCTCTCTTCTCTCGTCATGTCCGCGCGTTCGGCGCCCTTTCTCTGGTACTTGCAAGAAAGCCACAATTGGGGGAGTGCCATAAAGACTTGGTGTAAATTTAAAATGTTTTGTCTTTTATATGGATGGATAAATGATTTTTAATGTTGTAATATTGATATTTCTTTTGATAAATATCTTTATGGTATTCTGTCAAGATACGATTACTCAAATTAACAAATGCGTCTATGAAACGCTTATCACTCAAATTAACAAATGCGTCTATGAAACGCTTATCAGATTTTATAACCGTTAAACTTTCAAAGTTGGTTTGTAGTTCAGCTGTCAACCCCATACCTCTCATCAATAGTGCCCCTCTATTGGCGCCCAGGGTATGGGTATGGGGGGGGGGGGGGAAGCTAATGTTCAAAAAATAGGTGTCATGAAGATAGCACCAATGTTTTAAAAACCGGTTTTTAAATCGTATCGGATTAGGTTTATAAATGGTTCAACCGGTTGAACCAGATTGTACCAGGCGGTTCAACTGGGGTGACTAATTAACCCTATAAATCCATAAAATACAATTTTTACTCAAAAAATATCCAACACGTCTAACACACAGAGGTTTCTATTCTAGTTATAGTATTGATCAATTCCATGTTTAAATCCCCCTTCCCCTCTTGCTTTTTATAAAAGACTTATTTTATATCTAACTTCCTTCTCCATGTGGTCACATATATTTCTCATTCGTTGTATATATTGTAATTGTGGGTCCTTTGCTCGTTTGGGTCGGGGATGTTGTGTTTTGTTTGGCCTTTTGCCCGTTTAGGTCGGAGGCGTTGTTTTAAGAGTAAATTGCACAAAACATCCTTTATGTTTTCTCAAACTTGCAGGTTCCAGCCTTAATGTTTAAAAGTTGCTAAAAACAGTCTTTAAGTTTATTTTTGTTGCGGGTTCAATCCTTTACAGCTAACCACGTTATTTTATTCAGTTAAGTTCCCTCACATGCATAACATGTGAGGGTATATTCGTCATTTTGGTTGATCATGTGAGGGAACTTAACTGAAGAAAATAACGTGGTTAGCTGTAAAGGATTGAACCCGCAACAAAAATAAACTTAAAGGTTGTTTTTAGCAACTTTTAAACATTAAGGCTGGAACCTGCAAGTTTGAGGAAAGATAAAGGATGTTTTGTGCAATTTACTCTTGTTTTAATGAAGTTTAATTTTCAAAAACAAAAAAAAACATATATTTCTCATTCTCTCTTCTCTCGTCATGTCCGCGCGTTCGTCGCCGTTTCTATGATACTTGCAAAAAAGCCACAATTGGGGGAGTGCCATAAAGACTTGGTGTAAATTTAAAATGTTTTCTTTGATATGGATGGATAAATGATTTTTAATGTTAGTAATATTGATATTTCTTTTGATAAATATCTTTATGGTATTCTATCAAGATACGATTACTCAAATTAACAAATGCGTCTATGAAACGCTTATCGGATTTTACAACCGTTAAACTTTTAAAGTTGGTTTGTAGTTCAGCTGTATACCCCATACCTCTCATCAATAGTGCCCCTCTATTGGCGCCCAGGGTATGGGGAGGGGGAAGCTAATGTTCAAAAAATAGGTGTCATGAAGATAGCACCAATGTTTTAAAAATCGGTTTTTAAATCGTATCGGATTAGGTTTAGAAATGGTTCAACCGGTTGAACCGGATTGTACCAGGCGGTTCGACCGGGGTGACTAATTAACGCTATAAATCCATAAAATACAATTTTTACTCAAAAAATATCCAAAACTACATTATTTCATAATAAAAAAATATTATAAAAGTCAATCCATAATAAAAAATAATCCAAAAATTCACTATTAGTACCTTTTTAGGATTAGGTTTTGATAAGGAGATAAATCGTCACATTTTTTCCATAAAAGATTAAAAGTTCAAATTTTAACATTTGAGCTAGTACCGGTGTACCGGTTTAAACTGGTATAACCCAATTTACCGGCGGTACAACTTCTTTGCCGTTCCCACAGTCTACCGGTATGAATCGTGCCGGCCAAACTTCCGACATCCAGTTTAACCGGTCGGTATAAACCGGTTTTTAACACACTGGATAGCACCCCATATTGCACAACCTATACGTAAAGACAATTATATAACACTCGTTCTCCCTCACGCTATACCTATAAAGCACTACATACCCATAAATCTATCATGCTTCTCTACTTAAAACCTGTTTTGCAATAAACCCTACCAATAACCCACACCCATAAAACTTCAAATACACAAAGTGTATTTCTAACCTCATATCTTAGGTGTAATTATACTTTTGATGTATTAAATGTCACGCATAAATCAAAATAGACTATACTTTAACACTATATACACCCAAAATCAAAATCAATGATGCCTCTATTTTGCAATGATGATTCTTAGAATTAAAGTAGTTGTCCCGGTGGCGCCAAAACATTCTTCCCAACCCCAACCAACGTCACTCACTCTGTTCAAATTCCTTTTTACCATTTAAAACCCTAGCTTTTACCGGAATATCCGCTCATCAATTCTCCGATCCGCCGCCGTCAGTTCTCTTCCGCTCAGCCGGTTTCTTCCCCATTAACAGCTTTTTTTTTAAACGATAAATTTCTTTTATTCCCTGTTGATGTTATTATATTATATATTGTTACGTTTAATTATGTTGTTATGTAATTAATTATGAATTGAGTTTATGTTATTATTATTATTATTATTATTAAGGTGCAGAAGACAATAGATCCACTTTCAATGAAGATCTTATGATATTATACAAAATAATAATAATAATTGTGAAGAATAATAATAATGTATTTACTCTGATTTCTGAGAATTTGTCACTGTTCTGGAAATCAGAGACATAGATCTGAAAAAATCCAGACATTACATCATGTATTGTTGATGAAAACTTGTTACTAGCAGTATATAATATAACTATATACTGTAACAAAATGATGATATTATCATATTAATTTTTTTCGTTTTACATCGATTTCCTTCCACCGTCTCAAACAATATCTAATCTTCTGTTATGCTGCTAATATGTTTATTTGTTAGTTAGTTAGTTAATTACTGAGGTTACAATGTTACATGATGTTAAAATGTTTTTCGATACAAAAATGTGGCATTATTCTGACCTTGTAATGTTATGTAATAAATATATGTTTCGCGCGGATTCAGTGAAGATGGACAATGGACAATGATCTTCTTCTGCACATGGTCTTCCATGTTTGTTTCCATAACTAATATGATTAATAGATTATTGGGTATACATTATTACCTTCAATCAGCTGACTTAGTATTATTATTTTCTTAATATAATTAAACTATTTGTCTGTTTCTGTAACAATGTGAAAACAGACTTTAGTTTAATATGTAGTGTTACATAAAGAGATTCATATTCATAATTCCATAACTCCATGTGTCCTAATGATCTTAAGCCCAGATGCAAGCAGACAGAAAATATAAAAACTTTTTTAACATTTTAATGGTATCATGTTCTTTGTTCATTAAATATACCATCAAGATATCTTTTGAGATCACCCCATATAACTGGCTCACCATCACTCTAACATGAAGTCTGTGATAGAGACTGCAGGTTGAAATATCATCTATTTATATCTTATCTTTTAGTCCTTTTAGTTCTCTTGACTCTTCCTTCCATTTTTCCTGAAATTATCGATTTTCGATCGGTGAATTTCAGTCATGAGCTGTAAGTGTTGCCTGTAAAGTGCATTTTAGACTTTAGTTCTCTTTAAGCTTTTGTATTTCATGAGATTTTTCTTGATAAGTTAGGATTTAGGGTGTTATTGTATTCGAAAAGCGACCGATTAGATTAGTTTGTGGCAAGTTTCAAGGGAATACTTGTTTTTAGATCTGGGTGTGCCTGTAAAGAGTATGCTTTTGAGTTTTGATCAGCTTTATACTTTTTTTGGTCATAATATATCTTTATCTATTTGTTACAGACTTGCAATATTGAGATTAATAATCGAGGAGGAATATAGCATCGTCTTTACAAGAAACTGATACTTAAATACGCTGGTTATAAAGACACAGACATGTGTTGATCATTTGATCAGAGGCGTCAATGTGGTCAAATTCAAATAGAGCGGGTGTCACAATAAGTGAACCAAATCAAAAGATAGAGAAGAATGTCCGGTCTCGGTATAAATCACCCACACTGAGGCGTTGTCCGTCCCCAAACACACCAAGAACATGTACAAAAACATCGACAAGACCGGTTTCCACAGAAAGAAGACGGCCCACCACACCACAATCATCATCACCATCACCATCACACCCGTCGACCCCGGTCCATGAGACATCGGTTAACACGGAACTGGCGGCCCGAAAAGCCGCAAGTGGTGGTAAATTAACAGAAACTTTATGGCCTTCACGAACGCGAACGCGTAGTCTAAGCGTTTCGTTCATGTCGGATGCCTTTTCGCTCTGCACAAGTAAACGAGAAAAACCGCCACCTCAGGCGCTTTCCGACCGCACACTGAAACCGTCATCAAACGTATCACAAAAACGGACTGCAACACCCGAGAGAAAAGGAAGTCCCCTCAAAGGAAAAAACACCGTCGTTCAGTCCGAAAACCGGTTGCCGAGCAAAACCGGTTCTAAAGCATTGGTCAAAAGCATCGACATTCCCGATAAGCCGATGAAAACTTTAATCACACCAAATCGAAACGCTAGAATACAGTTAGAAAAATCCGCAAGTGATCCTGTAACTGTGAAGTTAGAATTCGACAATCTACAACGAATGTCGAATCTTATTTCATCAACTTTAACATCAAGATCTCAATCGTTACCGAGTAAGCAATCTGGGTTGGGCCCAAAATCAAGGCCCATAAGCCCGTCTCCTTGTAAACGGGCTAGTCCGTCTCGCATAAGGCCATCTAGCCCGTTGAGACAACCCTGCAATTCAAACTCAAACAGAGTTTCTGTTCTTACATTTGTTGCTGATATTAAAAAAGGAAAAAAAGTGGCTGATCAGATTGAAGACGCTCATTATCTACGGTTACTTTATAACCGGCAAATTCAGTGGCACTATGTTAATGCCTGTGCGGAAGCTGCCTTCAAGTCTCAGAAATCATCAGCTCAGGTTGGTTTTTATATCTACATGTAGTGGTGTTAACTGGGTCATGTTTGCAGGTTGGCGGGTTCAACCCGACCCAAACCCGAACACGACCCGAACCTGAAAATCGTGTCATACATGTGAACTTGAACACGAACTGTGCAACCTGATTTTTTTGCCTTCAAATTAATATATTAAAATTAAAATCTAATAAAAAACACAAATGTACATAATACAATTACATATAAGTTATAAAATTTTATGTCAATTTATCTTAAAATTATGGCATAAAATACACCCTCCATGACATAAAACATATTGTAAAAAAATATAATATAAATCGGTTTAACGGGTCAACCCGCCAACTTGACCGGGTTGACCTGAACCCCGTTTAGCTAAACGTGTTCGCGGGTTCAACCTGACCCTGTCTAGACTAAACCCAAACCCGCGAATTTCGTGTTAGGTTCGTGTTGTGTCAGAAATTCACACCCCAGTCTACATGCAACATTTTGAATATATAAGTGGATTACATTTTGACTAACAACCATATTATTTTTCATAATACAGAAATCTCTATATAATGTGTGTAGAAGTACCTCAGAACTCCACGATTCAGTCGCTGCAAAGCGGATTGAGCTCGAGCAGTTGAGATTGAAGTTAAAGCTCTACTCGAGCTTAAACCAACAAGTAAGACGTTTGTTTCGATGATATTATATTTTGTTATATAACTTATATATATATATATTCTCTTGGCTAAAATATATTTATTGTGATATCTCTGGCTCAGATGGCCTACCTTAACGAATGGGCCAAAATCGAAAACGAGCACAATCTTGCGTTATCTGGTGCTATCGAAGATCTAAAGTCGAGCACTCTCAGACTTCCTGTAACAGGCGGTGCAACGGTAGATGTTCAAACTGTTAAGTCGTCTCTTCGGTCAGCGCTAGAAGTAATGCAAACAATGGGGTCTACTCTGCAGTCTACACTGTCTCGGGTATAAAATGATATAAAAACATTGAAATAACTTAACTTTTTATTTAGTTAATTGATAGTCATAATGTTAATTACCGGTTTTTAATATGTTTATTATACAGTTGGAGGGACATAACTGCTTGGCATCTGAACTTGCTACAGTAGTGGCACAAGAAAGAGCTCTTCTTGATGAATGTGAAGTTTTATTGACTTCTGCAGCTTCTTTGCAGGTAAAAGGATTTCAATGTGTTCAATATGATTTTTCTTAAAATCATAAATTTGAAATTTTTTTTTGGTGATGTTGGTTATCTGCAGGCAAAGGAATACAGCCTTAGGACACATCTAGTACAAATGAAACAAGAGTTGACGCTTAACCTGCTCGAGCCTTGAAGCAAGCAATAATGTTACTACTTAGCGATAAAAAAGTTATAGTGGTGAACCCGGGATGACGCTTTTGTTATATCGTGTGTGAAGAAATGTATCGACACACAAGGTGCAGGACAAGACATGATGAGTGTATAGATTTCCTAAGAAGCGGAAAAGTGTAACATGACCATCAATGTCAAAGTTGCTAATAAATAGTGTAAATATTAGGTGACTAAAAGTTTACAATATATATCCGTTCGTATCTTGTTGTAATTAGTTTGTATCGAGATAGCCTACATACAAGTAGGTAATTTAACCTACACATAACCTACATATATGTATGTTATATAAAAACTGAAAACTCATTTAAATGAGAAAACAAAAACAAACTTAAAAAAAAACTTTAAAAACACACCAATTTTTTTTAACATTTTCCGTCTCTAAATCTATATTTTCAAAATACAAAAAAAAATGATAAAGACAAAAAATTAGTATTACACGTGTGACACTACGAAAAACCCTGAACCCCTACCCCCCTTCAAACCTAAAAACTAAACGCTAAACCTAACGCTAAGGCTAAATTGCATATGTTATACTAATTCAATTTTTTATATTTTTTCAAAAGAAATTATCTTAAAATGCTAGACTTATAGCCATTTTTTTGAATTTTTTGTTTTCAAGCTTTTTTGGTAATTTTTTTAGTTTTCTCATGATTTTAACTAGTTTCTAATGATCCTCTTCCTATATGTATATATACACATATAGTTATCACACATGATGAATAAAAAATAATATTAAATCTAATCTAATCCAATATTAATAAAAGACTCCAAATAATGCTATATGGTATTCTCTCCTTCAACCTTGAAACTTTTAATTAATTCTATTATCTTTTTTTAATAATAATTAATATATAGTTATCCTTATAAAAATAATACTATTAAATAATAATTTGATAATTAATAGAAAGATATGTAATATTTTTACCACCTAGAACCGAATATACTTCTATTTTGATATATAATCTATTATATATATATAATAAACATGAGGTGGCAGCTTGTGGTGTTTCCTCACATTTGCTTTGGGCGGGAAAACATGTGTGCCAATTTGGAAGCGGGATCTGTTTTTTATTCGGGCTGTAAAAAGCTTTATTAATAACTCCGTCTTCTATCTCACGCTTCATTCCAAACCCTAATACACTCTCTCTCCCGTCTCTCTGCTTCTTCTTTTTGTCGTTTCTCCCCTGCATTGTTTCGATTCCAAACCCCAATTCAATCAGATCATTGGAGATTGAAGAAATTCATCAACGACTTTTGAATTCACCGTGTATCAGTTCGTTCTACTTTTAATTTTGATTATCAATTACCTGTGAGAAAGTTTTGAACATTGAAGATTTATTGTATATCTTGATTTGATTTGTAGGTTTTAGGGTTTTTATCGCATCATTCTTCCATTCTTCATTCACAATTCACTGACAGGTATGTTTTCAATCTTCGGTGATTGTTCGTTTGCAATTCTTCTTCCAATCGGTTCTTGATCAATGTAGACCGTTCGATTCGAATCTGGTTTAGTCAGTGTTCGATTATGTGGCTTTTATTGCAGATCTTCCACTGATTTTGGTCATTGATATGCGACTTTAATCCAATAATTCAAATTACCCGTCATCGTAAAGTATGTCTAGGGTTTCTTTGATTTGATTTTGCAAATCGTTGCAGATTTGCAGCAGCTTTAGTTAGGAGATTCGTAACAATATGAATCTGATGCTTTTGTTTAATTTGATCACCGATTTTCTTTAAATTCTTTTGATGCTTTACGAGCAATTTGATCACCGATTTACTTTAAATTCTTTTGAAACAGTCATCTCCAAAATAAAGGATGTATCGGCAATAACAGATAGTTTGCCATCATCCACAACCTAAGATTGCAGTTAGATTCTTACTGGGATTATGGAGTTTTGTAATATCTTATAGTTGTGAAGGTAACTTTTGCTATGCATGTTACCTGAACTTGCTGATTTTTTTATTATGACTGGATTAGCCATTTGGTTTAGCTGGTTGTTGACTACATGTACTGGTTTCATAAATTATGTTTGGTCCAAGCCTTGCTTGCAAATTTGAAGAATTTAGCAATTAGCACATTTAAATGGAAAGACTGGTGATATCAAATTTGTTTGTGTAATTTATTGGATTAATTGGTTCATTTACGGGTCAAATGGTTTACTAGCTAACAAGTCAGTAGGTTAGCTGGTCAAAAGTGCAAATGAATCAGGGGTGAAAGGCTCAAGTAAAATCACAAGTGGGTCATATGCATTATAGTGCATGTTTTCAATGAGTGAATAAAGGAGTCCAAGGTTTAATTAACAAACAACAGCTTTCACTTTTCTTCTGCATTTATTTTCCTTCTTCACATACCACACATACATACGTGAGTGGGGCCTGAACCAACATAATTTATCAAGCATGTTAGTTGTTTGACTTGGTAATCAATTTTAGATGTGTTGGTGTCAATTCTTAAGTTTATTTATCTAATCTGTCTCAATGTATTAGTTGTTTTTTGTTGGCATATATCAATTTTCTATCAAATGTTTTGAGATTATACTGTACTTGGGTCATAAGCTATTGATTGGGTAATCTGGTAAGAAAATGTGGTTTTTATGTTTGATTTTATGTATTTAGATTAAGAATAAAACATAGTTTTTAAAAGCGTTAGTTGAATATAATGTGGGATATAAGGTCTTTTTAAAGGTAAGAGTGGTAAGTGAATTATTTAAGATGCCTGTTGCTTTGAGGAGAGTTCATAAGAACCTAACTTCTTTTAATTGTATTATAATATTTATCATTTAGCTATTTATTAGATCACATGATGGTAGCTGCATAAATTATCTTATTCAAAAGCATTTTTTATTTACTAGAATAATCATTAAGTTTTAAACCATATTTGTCAATTAAAAACTCATGACATGTACTGTAAAGTTGCCGCTTTAACCTGTTTACTAACCGTCCTATTCTACCATCTAGCCACCTCTACATTTTAGTAGTAGACGTTTAAATTAATGACTAAATACAAGAAATAAACATTTCCTTTCATACTCGACTTATTCTTCAGCAATATAGAAATATAATATTTTTCATTGTTATGGTTTATTGTTGAAATATTGTTAACTTTTTGCAGGTTTTTAGAATTAAGCTCTACTTTGGAACATGACCGGCCTACCACCACTAAAACTTGACTATACTTGGAGACGCCATTTGAGTTCTGAATCAGTTCAAATGGGAATCACGGGATATCAAAGAAATTAATGCGAAACTATCTGAATAAAATAAAAAAATTAGAGGTCAGTATGCTTATACGCATTCTTGATATTAAACAACTAATTCGTGTGATTCAGATCTGTAATTGGAGTGATTATTGCCGCTGGAAAGGGGTATGTGTTGTAATGGTTCTTGCGTCGTAGTTGGATAACAAAATTATCACACATCCTAAGTTCACCGTTGTCGACGTTCGGCGTTGGCGAAGTTTGTGCAACAGTAGTGAAGCTCGACATTTAATACTGATAATGTGATATTATAAAAATAAATTTATATATCATAAAAATTGAGATGTCAATGAGGTGTTTAAATCCATAATATTAAGTTGGTAAATAATGAGCTGATAGATTCATTGCCCTTAGAACATTAATAATTTCATTTTTTTTTTGCAAATGCAGAGCCCCATTAAGCATTGTAGAGCTTGAATTGTGAGTACCACTCTATGATTTTGTTAGATCCAGAAGTTGGTTTATATCCCCTTATCTTATCTTAACCAACAACACTTTAAATGGTGAAACATAATTATTTTTTCAGACCAGAAATAATAGATCTTCAACTATGTACTTTTACTGTGACTTGATTAGTCAATTTAACATGACTTGAAATAACTCATAGCGCTTATGTTGTTTGGTTGAAATCTTATAAATTACGGGGGTGTTAAAATATGTTAATAATCGTAACACGTAACACGGTAACCAATTGTGAGTATAATGTAACTCACAGTATTTTTCAACTTAATCGGTAATGAATTTTGTGTTATACTTATATAGGGCTATCAAATGTGTATTGTATCGTAATCTGCTATGTCTGTGATGTTACAGCTAAATGATGAGCTAAACAAAGTCGACGAAAAGGTTAAGAAAACTGAATTCTTTTTTGGAAAGCAAGGTACCCTAACATCGTGTCTTTACTTCCATGGTAATTATACCTTATATGACCAGTTTTTGGACGCCACATCTCCAGCCAGTTCATCTCACTGTTTTTTAGTCTTCTCCTATGATGTGGGGCTACAATGATCAATATCAATATTTTGTTGTGCACAAATCACTTTTTAGTGTGTTCGAGGTTAAAGGATTTAGAAATTTTAGATTACCTTAAATTAAAACTTTTGTAAGTTGGCTACCTTAAAATATATTTACTTTTATACTTCATCCAAGTATATTAGATCTGATGGCTTCATGGACTTCTTAATTGGGTTCCATATCAACTCACACAATATTCTCATTCTGGTCTCATCCATGATCAGGTTTTAGAAATCTTTTTTTCAACTAAAATATTCATGAAAATGTTCAGCAGCTGGTATTGATACAAAGGAAAATCCATATTGGCTGATGAATATGAGTTCATACAAATACGGATTACCTTCTAATGGAATTATACTATATTACACGTATAGCGCCTCATTCTCGGTCGATCTCCATCAGGGTTCCAATGCTTGCCTCTCCTCATTCACCTATGGCATAGGAGAAGTCAAACTAACGGGTGCTACAGTGGTAAGCTTTACTCCAACTGATATGTAAGTGAATTGTATTGGTTTTTACCCTACCTGTTTCAACATGTAGGCTTTTAAAATGTTGTTTCATGCTTCATCGCAATGTATGCAACTCTTGCAAGTCGTGATGTGGGTTTATGTTTGATACTATGACCACCTTTCTTTCTAGATTGTGAAGGTGGGCTTGCATAATACGTAAAATTCTAAATAATGGTTAATATAGAAACAAAAATTAGTGCAACATAGTTTGACATAAAATTAAAAAAAAAAATGAAGTATATGTTTTGTTAGTATTTTGTGAACTAAACATTTTTTTTATGTGGAACTACTACGAGTAGAATACCCAGATAACGAGATGTGCTCAAGCAACTCACAAATGTGAGCCATCAATTCATAGATGCTTCAACGAATAACCGAGTGCTCAAGTCAGAGGTGGAAGCCCTGAGAGCTAAGGTACCTTATTTTCTTAATCATGTATATAACAAGTTTACTTACATTAGTGACCCTTTAGCACATATGTTCCTTTAGTCAAATTGTTTCACCCGCTATCAATAAAATCTTTGAAAAAGGTTGGATCTTTTGTAGGATTTTGATTGTTTAAAAAGTGTTTTATCAGATTATTAGAGAAATGGTTAATTAATGAAGCAAGTTACCCTAAAAATACTATATATAATTCATTCCTCATTAGCTTCACCAAGATTGAATAATGTATTCGAAAAAGTTAATTATGGCTAATTTGGGCATTGGGCAATGGTCAACAGGTTATATGACACATGGGTTGAATTACGGGTGAACATATTATTTTGGAACAAGTCAAAATAGTTTTTGTGATCTTTTTATTTTTTCTTATAATTATTGTTTTGTTGTATGCTGACAATCTACATGGGAATTGTGGACATTTTGGATAGTCTATTTTTTTTTTTTTGAAATACTCAACTTTTTAATGTTTTTTTATATACTTTTTTATGTTTTTGTGTTTTTAGGTTTTCAATTGGCAAGAAGGTGAAGGAATCCAAGAGAGACACTTTTGTCCCAGATCTGGATTATAGAATACCTATTGTTCTACCTATTTAGTTTTTATTATCCATAACCTTTTAATAATGCATGTTTTCATTTGTTTTAATAGTATTATTTCACTTGAAGACGATAATGTGGTGCATAAAGTTATGGATAGTATGGTCATTTGACATTTTAGCTAGAGGGCTATATTTGCGTCTAAGATGAGGAGTGCGCACGAGATCAATGATCAGTATCACTCATCCAAGGTGAAGAAAGAGAGTATCTTAGCTTCGACAGTCTTTGTCGGATAGAACATACTAATTCGTTACAACACAATTTATACTCACAGGAAGTGCTCAACGGGCTTAAAGTACCAGGCTTGCCCAATCACAAGTTAGTGCTAAAAGTTGGTATGCGGGTAATCACTGTTTTCATTTATAATATATAAATATAAATGACATTTTCTTAATAGATGACATATATTAACATTCACGTTGAGAATTAAGAATGTCATCACATGTTTTATAAAAATAAACCGTCATACTTGAAATAATATACATGATTATTAACTAATAAAATAAAACAACCCGTGTGTACCACAGGTGATAACCTAGTTATTTAATATTTAATTTATAGTTATCCTTATATACTATTAAATAATAATTTGAATAATTAATAGACCAGCTAGAAATTAAGAAAAAACAATGTTGCTGTGCTATCTTAATGTTTTTTATCAACCATGTTTCTTATTTATTATATAAATAATTTTTTCTATATTCACGTATTAAGATAGTCAAAAAGTAGCCCGAGCAAAAAAAAAATTAACAATTTGACCTAAGTATATCGGCTTAACAATAAAAAAAATATATTACACTAAATTTATAATGTGTTAGCCACACTGGTATAATACACACGTTTATTCAGTCTGAGCAATACACGGATTTTTTAAAGACATGTTTTTTTGTCATTAAGTATATAACATTACATTTACTCAAGTAGTGTATTTAACATTACATACACAATATTGTTAATAAATTAAAGAGTTAAATGCTTGGTTGGTCCCTGTGGTTTGCAAATCTTGCAGACTTGGTCCCAGTGGTTCACTAATTACACACTTGGTCCCAGTAGTTTTTTGCACTTGGGTGGTCCTTACCACTAACCTTTGTTAGATTTCTCAGTTAAGTATATGCAAAATTACTATATTACCCTAATATATCTACACATATATATTCCAATTTCATCCGCAGCGACAAGGTCTTCATCTTCGTATTCAACCAGGTTTCCACCAACTCCTGTTAACATCCAGCAAAATCGAAATCAAAATCGCAAACGAAGCCTCTAGATGAATTCATCTGTCCGATTTCCGGTTCACTGAAGGCGATGCGTAACTGGCGCGAGTCCACCGGAGCGGATTTGCATTGCGAAGGTAACGGAGAAGATGTTCAAACCTTCGCCGCTGGAGATTCTCCGCCTCCGGCCGCTGCTAACGGCGGCGGCGATGGCGCCACCGAAGAGTTCAGTGATTCCAAGTCACAGGTATCTCTAATTTCTCGCAATTTCCGCTAGTTTATTAGCAGATCGTGTTTTAGGATTGTTGTTAATTCGAACCTGAGTCATCTAATAAAAATTTAAACAGTTATTATCTAGGATCCCTAAGTGGCTGAACAGGTTTCCTCATTTTGGCCGACGATTTTCCGTTCAAAATTCGCTGATAATTATGCATATTGGTTCTTATGCTTGCAGAAGCCTTTATTCCATCGTCAATTCTTCGTCATTCCAGGTTCCAAATGGGTTCGTTTGGCTACGTTTTTTAACCCGCTAAGTTCATCAGGAGATAGAAAGGATGAAGAAGACGAGGGGTATAATAGACATTTTATGTATACTTAACTGAGAAATCTAACAAAGGTTAGTGGTAAGGACCACCCGAGTGCAAAATTTGAAACTATTGGGACCAAGTGTGTAATTAGTGAACCACTGGGACCAAGTCTGCAAGATTTGCAAACCACAGGGACCAACCAAGCATTTAACTCTAAATTAAAAGATAGAGATTAGTAATCAAATATCATTTACATAATAATGTTTATAAAACTGAAATTTATATAAAACACCGTGTATAAAATGCAATATATAAAATCTAATACTAATTTACTGTTGTAGATTAAGATCAAATTGTTGATTTTCTTTCGAAAAAGAATTAAGACATGCTCATGGTAACTATTTAAGCCACGAAATTAGTAAAATTATCCAGAATTGCATTACGCAGTATAAAGGAGAAGTAGAGATTGGAAATACTGGTACCCTACTTCAAGTAGGTCATTATTGTAGAAAATATTTGCATAGCTCCTTGAGTTTACAATTGACCGGTTTTTTAAATTACCCTACTTACATAAATGCTTCTTTTATTTAACGCGTGTAAAACACAGGTATATAAAATAGTAGTTACTAATAAAGATTTAGGATTTATAAAACTATATTTTGAGATAAGATATGATTCAAATATCTCAGATATGTTACTGACTAATAGTTTAATGTATTATATGCTTTAGTATTATTGTTTTCTAATTACTTCTTTAAATTAAAAAAAAATTGAATAGATTGGGCAAAGTAAGAGAATCGGTAATAAGACCACGTAGCGCAACCAGTTACGGATCAACAAGGTTAGTGGGTGTGTGATTTTAGTTTATGAATTATTTGTAATTTTATGCTAAAATTAAAATTGTTTGTAAGGTATAATTCTTTAAAAATTTAAGAGGTTAAAGTGTAACTTTTGAAAGGGTTTATTACGGGGTGGGGTGCTTCACTAGCTATCACTCACCACACCCAATCATCAAACGCCACGTTGTTGTCGAGCTTGATTCTATCACTATCGATAGATTTTAGTGGGGGTGCCCATCATTAGTGATGGAATTTTTTTAATTTTTTTGTTTTTAAATACTAAATTAACAATAATAATTTCATTTAAATAAAAACAATATTTCTAGACATATTTTAGGTTACAACTTAAAAAAACATATAAAAATAAAAAGATTTATAAAGAAAATCTACTCCTCATCCAAATCCGGAAATTCCAAACCTAAAGAACCTACAAGTTCAATTAAATCATATCTCAACCGAAAGTGAAGTTCTTTACGCAAGTCTTGTTGGATATTTTCGGGAACGGGAGCTTGTGTGGAGGATCCGGCACCCAATCTGGAGATACTGCACATCCATCTTCTTTATTAGCATATTGTGCGATATGATACATGCATATACTATGCTATGGATTGTTCTTTTATTCATTGCACGCACCGGTCGGTTTAATATACCCCATCTACCCCAAAACACTAAAAGCCATCTCAACATCTTTTCTTGTCGATTCTAGGAACTTCTTGAACGCCTTTTCTTTAACCTCGACAGAAAATGAAAGAGCTTTCACAAAAACACACCATGATGGGTAGATACCATCCACAAGAAGATAACCTCATCTGTAATATCTTCCGCTAACCATAAATGGACAGAAAGGTGTGGTACCATGTCACACCCCTAATTTCCACGTATAACCTGGTGGGCCCGGTTAGGGAATATCGTGACGTAAGTTGATATCATCATTACCAAGCAATACAATAATACACAGCGGAAGTCTGGATAATTACTATTACAAACGTTTGAATGTTTAAAGTTCAAAAAATAATAATACAACGCTTGTAACTAGATCCACAAGCGGATCGAAATGTGGATACAAAAGTAAACTTGACAGACTAAGGCCTTCTAAGCAAAGGGTTGCAATTCCTCTTAAGCTTCGCCGAGCACTTCCAGCCTAATTACGTATACTTGTCACATGCGCTTAGTCTTTTGAAAATACGTCAGTTTTCACTGGTAAATACGTTTAACCGACTCATTTTGAAAACATTTCGAAAACATTTAGTGTACACAATGGTACTTTGTTTTATATATAACTTGGGACAAATAATTTTCATGTTATCAGTTTTACATGCTAATAATACATTTAGAGCCTGAAAACTATGCCGGGATCATTATTAATCGACACACCACTTTAACACCTTTAATAGGTGCACCCCTAATGGGTCATAATTTTAATTTAGCATCTGACGGGTGTATGCCTACACCCCGTGCTTAGGTCATGGCCATTTACAATTAAATGAGCCGTGGATATCCAGGACACGGTCGTTTTAACCCCCCAGATGTTTAATATTAAGCAATACGAATTAAAATGGATTATTTGAATTCCCAACTCATTGGTCTTTGATCCCATATCCAACTATGCGGTATTAGTATACCGTATCCCAAGCCCGTATAAGGGAAAATAAGTTAACTATTTACCTGGCTTACAAAGTCCTTAGTAATAAGAAAATAAGCAAAGCACAGCCGTAATCAAAATAAACTATCTTGGCGACAATCTACCGGAAGTCTCTAGTCTGGAATAGATGGTATTATTAACCGATTAGTTAGCTAGCGGGTCTTTATTTAGTCATTGACTTAGACCGGCTAACTTAAAATAAAGATGACGATACAAAACGTGATCGGAAAAAGAATGTATTTTGGACCCGACAAGTACTAGGACTTGTATGATATGGGTACTCTTTTTACATTCTGGTATATGAGAGTATTTGATATGGTTAAACCCGTTTCGATTAAATTACGTAAACTAGTCACGTAGGCTTAACCGTACACATATAGGCGAAACTGGGTAGCCGGGTGAGTCCTACGCAAGTTCCATGTGCCATTAAGTTTAAAATATGTTATTATAACAGTAGGTTATTGATATGACGACCCGTTGTGGTTTTAAAAGTAAATTATGCCTTAAAAGGGCAATTTCGTCATTTAAAATATAATAAAACGAGCTTATATGTAAACTGATGTTATATATAACTTGTAAAAATAACTATTTTATGGTGTTATATCAATAGGACATCAATTATATGCATGGTGTATAGTTTAAGACCAAACTATGTCCCGAAAGGGTAATTTGGTCATTTCACATATAATTGATAACTTATTTGGGAATCTGAGTTTGGAACCTGTACCTACTGTTAATAAGTTGAAAATATGTTTTGAAATCATAGGTATCAAGTCTCAAGTCTCCAATGTGGTTTTAAACCACATTATGCGCCGAAACGGCGATTAAGTCGCTAAATGACGATTTAAACGGTATTTAAGTAAAACTGTTGTTGAGACAGGTTTGTATAACGAAAATATGTTTAATACATATATTATATCAGTAAGCATAAGGTTTTGGTTCATAAAAATGTTTAAAACTCATTTTAAGTGTCGAAAGGGCGATATCGTCATTTAAGGACATAATGTGTAAACTAGAGATTAAACTCAGTTTGCAACCTGAATAAATATCCCAAATAACCTTAATAATGATATTACATCAGTAGGAATATAGTTTTGATAACAAGTTTAGGTTTAGACATTTTATACGTAAAAGGGCGTTTTAGGCATATTTAATGGATACTTGTGTAAAAACTCGGATTACTATATGACCATGTCCTATAACTCCAGAGGGTTATAGTATACTATATCATGGTCATAATGCAACTTAGGGGCAGAAACTAATGTTGCTAATTTGGGTCAGAACTGAAAGTCAAAGCAGAAGTCAAACTTTGCGACTTTCGGATGCGAACCGACCTTAGACCTGGAATTGACGAACCGAACGTGTTCCCACATGTTCTTACAATTTTACTAAGTTATTGAATTGTCAAAACAGGTTTTATAACATCTACATTGCTAATTATGATTTTATTTCAAAACTGACCCGTTTGACTTTTTATTAACATGACTTTGACCCGTCAATTGACCAAGCAAACGTAGTAATCAGAGATGCCCTCTTGAGGGATTAACACCTACCTTATTACGATCACGTAGCCATGTTCGTTACGAACATTGGCTGGACCATAATGTCTTAGCTCAAAGTCAAAGCGTTTTTAGTCAACGCTTTGACCTTGGCTTTAAGCCTAACAAAACTGAACAAAGTGGGTTGGAGCACTTAAAGGTGATCCAAAAAAGTACTAAGAACTCAGAGGGTGCTCCCAAAAGTCTCAGGAACTCCCAAGTGAGCAAGAGAAGAAGAGAAATGAGAATGAGCAAGTGAATGAGGCAATTCAAGTGCCCTTTTATAAGTGAGGAAGGAGTATGAGGCCTTGACAACTATCCAAGGGTGCTACCAGGGGTCTCAGGTGTTTTTGGACGTGTCACAACCAGCCAAGAGAGTGGCATTCGCGAATAGGTGGCAATGCAAGAAGCTGCCAAGCAAACTGCCACTAGCAGTCCCTTACGGACCGTAAGGGTCATGCCTTGCGGTCCGTAAGGACCTCTGGCGCCCACAGATTTTAAATGGTTACGGACCGTAACCATAAAGGCTTGCGGTCCGTAACCGCCTTACTGAAACCAAGATTTGTTTAATCTTACGGTCCGTAACCAGATGCTGTTACGGTCCGTAAGGACCTTCAGAAATTTGAAGTTTGGCATTTTCACCACTTTGGTTGCCACTTCCCGAGCTCTCATGTATTAATAAATGACGCGTCGTTGGTCCTCTGGCTACATGTGGCAACCAAGAATTTCCAGGACACGTGTCGGATTTTTATTGGACGAAATTTTCGAAGTGTCACATACCATCTGTTACGCTTTGAAACAACTGCGATGTGTACAAAACATTGATGTTTTTGTTTGAACCAGGAACACCATAATATGAATGGCAAACCATAAATCATTCAATGTCACCGCTTCAAGTATGATGGTCGGTCTTTTGACGTCACCCCTAACATACGCCCCTTGCAACTCTTGGACAATTTCTCCATTCGATATGTGTACAATCGATACTACCGAGCATCCCTGGAAAAATGCCATCTAGCCTCATGCGCAGCGTAAATACGCATGATGTCTGTATCGTCGGTTTACATAGAAACTCCTTGACATACAATTTAATGATTACGTTACAAAAGAATTGCAAACATTCACGTGAAGTTCTTGCCGGCATTGCTAAGTATTCATCAAATTGATCGGGAGGGTTACCTGTCGCGAGTTGGCAAATGGCGGATGTGCACTTTTGTATCGGCGTGAAACTTCGTTTGCTCCTCCTGTAGTAACGTTCTTGAAACCATATTCTTCGCTTGCTTGGATGTCTTCTACAATCTTTAAAAATAAATCTTTCGGTAAACGAAACCGATTCCTAAACGTTTCGGCAATGTAGATTGGATTCTCCACAAAATAATCATTCATTAACACTTCGTTTGTATGTATACGATCAAGATTCACCATTTTCTTCTTTGGTCGGCTCAAACCTTCGTTCGTTGTACGCCATCTCGAAAAATTCAAGTGTGTCATCGTCGGAAAACGAAAAGCTATCGGTGTCTAGCGGAAACGAATCGGTTGGAAATTCCATTTATGTCGAGTGTAGAGATGGTATTTTTTGTGGGTTTAAAAGGTTAAAATGGATGGTTTATATATAGTGTTTAAGTTCTTTTTTTAAATTTCAAATGCTCAAACGGTCCCTCTCCCCAACGGTCACATTCCCAATGGTAACCTCCTCTTTTCAACGCGTGATCCGGACGACGCGTTTTGGCCACCACGCGTGGTTACCGGCCACAACTTGCCACCACGCTGTGCCCCCACTCCCCTTATAGTTGTTTTATCCGTTTTAACCCCATCACTAACTCTGTTAATTATTTGATCTTTTTGGATAAAAGAGAAAAACGTGTTTGGTGTTTAAATCCGTAACTTTTAAACCACAAGAACCATGTCTGTAACGTTGATCAAACCGAAGGGACCATCCATGTAATTTACTCGAATTGCTTTTTTTAATTTAGGAGACTATCTATTCTGTTTAAAATTATTATGTCATTATGTTTATCTTTTATATGTTTAGTTTTAAATAAGGAGAGGATTCTTTAGCCAGTTATATTCATTCTTCTTTTTCTTGATCCTCAACCTCGTCTTCTTCTTCAACGTTTAGTATCATCTAGTTTGTGAATTAGTGCCAGCACATATATAATATCTGTCAATAACATCTGTAGTGATTTGATGGCTGAAATCTTTGTAAGACTACCACCCAAATCCATCATCCGATTCCGATCACTCTCCAAATACTGGCATTCTCGCCTTGCTACCCCAGAATTTATCCGCACTCACCGCCTTCAAAGTTCTAAAAACCCTCCAGAACTCCTCATCCGATATGTGATTTATTCGGACATTATGACCTCAAAGACATCTATACACTACACCCGGGAGACCAGTTGCCGTTACATATTCCAGGATACAGTTATCTCGCCGTACCAAAGGTTGAGTTCCCTATGTTGGCGTGGCATGTATTTTCGGTTGTTGGTTCTTGTAATGGAGTCCTGTGTCTGCATGGTGATGATAATAATATTAGTCTATGGAACTTGTCGATCAGGCGCAGAGTAAGGGTGCCAAGTGATCCTTCTTTTGTACCATCTGCTGTCATAGCAGCAGGGTTTGGTTTCGATCCGATCACTGATGATTACAAGATTGTCGCTATAAATTTTGATGAACATAAAACATTTATATACTCCTTGAAAACAGAGTCTTGGAGTGAAGTCCCTTCCCCGTCTTCTAGGTTATATCGTTCATCGTTGTCCGAAGAGAAGCCATGTTTTTTCAGTGGAATTTTGCATTGGGTGGTACACCCTGAAGATCACCACCAGAGTGAGTTTATATTGACATTCAATGTGAGTAGTCTTGTTTTTGGCCGCATTTTGTTTCCGGAGCATTGGATAGTCTCACACAGAGGCGGCCCTGGGGTGTGCGAGGAGGACCACCGGCCAGGGCCCGTGATTTCGAGAGGCACGTTTTCTTTGAATAAATACTACATATATGTATATAAAAGACTATAAATTATTTCAAAATATTGATGTGACTCAGCTGGTTTCAGCATTTAATATCTATACCCAGATCCTAGGTTTAACTCCAAGGGTCTCGTTTTTTACTCTATTATATCAATTTTAAGGTGGTTGAAATGATTGGGGCCTGTTCCACTCCAAGCAGATTGGGGCACGTTTTTCCAGACTTGAACAGGGCACTTGAATTCTTAGAGCCGGCCCTGGTCGCACAATTAACAACCATAAATGGTTGTCTAGCGTTGGTTTCTTCGGAAGATGGTGATTCTTGGAAGATTCGGGTTATGGGAGAGTATGGTAAAACTGAATCTTGGTCTCTGCTTCTTGAACTGAAAAGCGAGGCATTTTGTCGGTCCGCAGCCTTGCAACCCATCAGTAATGGTGATTTACTGGCACACTATGCAGGTACAGATGGTGACTTATTGGTACTCTATGGAGGGTCAAAGGCTTATAATCCTCAAACAAGGTTGCTTACAAAACTTATGGAATATAGGCCTGATTGTTTCATACTTGAGATGGATATGTATGTGGAAAGCCTTGAATTGGCAGACAAAGAAAGCGCGACAGCTTGTGGGAAAACCGTATACTCTTAGACAAAAAAGGATTAACTTTATCGCAAATGTATTCTGAAATAAACAAGAATTATACTATTGCTACAAAGACGATTCAGGGCATCAGAACTATACATGACTCTGAAAATCTGTTAAAATTTTGAGGAATAAATAAAAGTAAAGCTAGCTCATACGCTTGCAGATACTTGGGTCTCAGTTCCTGTTGTCTTTTCTTTCTTCTTTGGTGCTTCCTTTTGTATAAGGGCTTTGTTCGGAACCAATACCAATGTCATGTTCCTGTCCCTGAAGTTTTTGCTCTCCTCGACGGCTAACTGCAAAAAACAAAAACGACGTTGACCTTGTCAAACACATGAAATTAAAAAAAAAGTGTTTATGGTAGAAATGATATTGCATACCTCCCCTACATCATCTCGGAAACGTCGAATAAGCTCAATAGCATTATTTTTAAACTCGTTTTCACGTCCCTTTAAGCTTACTATTAGTTTAACCTGAAGGGTGGCCAAAAAGTTCATTTAGAAAACATGATTATACATACGATGTTGTAGAAATTTATAAGTACCTTGTCACCGTCTTTTAGAAACTTTTGAGCAGCTTTCAAACGGACGGTATAATCATGCACGTCGATGTTGTAACTGCCATTAAATATGCTTAATGTAAATATTAAACGAGAAAAAAGAATCCCAGTTGGAGCATGTTGTCTCTTAAACACTTTTTGTCCATTTTCACATTTTTATTATAAATAATAATGCTTGGATTCAACGATTATAAGAGCTAAATTATTACAATAATAAGCTAAATCTTTGAATAAAACAATTTAGGAGGTTGTATGCATTTGTTAACTTCCAAACCATTTGACCCATACGTCAGCTTATTTTATCAGGGTACGGCCATACGATATCTAAATTACCTAAACCGCTCATAGTCAATTGAGCTAGCGAAATAATTTCACATATATAAAATGCCAAGTTGCCAACTAAAGTTTCTTACCCCATTTTAAGCTCCTTAAGATCCACACGAGAAGCTGCCATCAAAGATTATACTTTGGTCAATATACTTTTTATAACGAAGGTTAATCAATAAATTTGAAAGAACATGGAACCCTAAACAAAGAAATAAAAGGCAATTACCAGAACTTTTCTTTTGCTGGTCTCTTTTCTTCTTTTGTTGCTCATATTTATATTTGCTGTGAAATTTGCGGAACTTATGGTCAATACCGATAAAAGATTTGTATTTATAAATAATTAACATCGTTACGTTTAAAATAAGAACCTTAACAGCTTAGATATAAGGGCATCAATTTGACAAGCTATAATTACATATGATTTGGTGGTAAGGATAGAAAAAAAAACAATAGCTATCTATTTTCTCATTTAAGTTGATTAAAATAGATAGACATATGAGGTGAAAGTTATATAAGTAGACAAATGCATTTAACATATTAACACACAACGTCACACGTGTATTATTTTGATTTGATTTTTTCTTTTTTTGGATCGGTTGCGGATTGATCCACTGCCACTTTAACACGGCCACTGATATCCCTTAGCAACTAAGATTATCACTAGTATGTATAACTATCATCAATGTAATAATTAAAAAGGAGATGTAGCTTACTTGTAGTCCATTAACTTAACAACAGGAGGGTCAGCCTCCGGAGACAATATAACCTACAAAATAAATAGGTATATTGAGGAACAAGAGAATGGTTAAAAAAAAACACTTCGTGTACACGAATAAATATGAAAGTCTACACTTTTACATTATTACATAATACATGTTGCTACATGCATGCTTCAAAAGGGCCAATAACAATTTCATACGCAACCACATTAACAATTAACAAACCGATTATCGACATACCAGGTCAAGCTCAGCATCTTCAGCCATTTGAATAGCAGCACTTTTAGACACTACACCAACCTAACAAAACAATCCAATCAGATTCAACATAGAAACAAAGAACACAGATGTAAGAAGAAGATGATGCAGAACACTCACCATGTTTTGTTCCTCATCAATAAGCCTCACAGTACTTGACCTATTTTCAACCACCAAAATTCACAAAATAATGAACATTCATACTTGTACCAAAAGAGTGCAAACAAGTAAATAGGAGCTTGTGAAGGTACATGCTAAATTATAGGGGGCGGGAAAAAACAGTACTTGACCCGAACTCAACATGAAGAAAAAACAGGTTTTGGGTTGGATAAAACGACTCGATTATTAACAGGGCAATCTGAACACAACCTGTTCAATAAATGGGTTAGCCTGAACACGACCTGTTTATAAAGTTGGTTGACGTGGGTGTTACCCGTCTATTTTATTAGTTGTAACCTAAGTAGTTAATGCGGTAAAATATCGGATACCGATCAAGGACCGATATTGAGATATCGGTTATCGCGGTGGAATATCGTGCTGGGATTTCTGCTAAGAAAGAGGCACCCGTGAATTTCTTAACTGATCCACTTGAAGGAAGATCTACGCTAGACCAGCCGACATTTTGAGATATCGGATACCGATCAAGGACCGATATTTGAGATATCGGTTATCGCGGTGGAATATCGTGTTGGGATTTCTGCTAAGAAAGAGGCACCCGTGAATTTCTTAACTGATCCACTTGAAGGAAGATCTACGCTTAGACCAGCCAACATTTTGGTCTTCGGATGGATAGGAGGAAAACACGCATGTGTGGATCTAACAAGGGTCTCCCCCCTTGTGGGCTTAGGGGGTAGTATTTTCACGGTGGTCAGGCTGCTTTAAAAGCTGCTTCGGGCAAAGTGACCAAACACGAGAAAGCATGTCTTGAAAACCAGCATGTATTTATCCCATTTGCCTTTGACACTTTTGGGTTCCTTGCGCCAGAGGCTGTGGACCTATTTAACCGAGTTCAAAGGGTCATGCATGGTAATGTCATAACCCCGAGATCTATGGATGTAGTTTTTAAGAGACTTAGTTTTGCTATTCGAAAAGGGGTAGCGGCGCAGCTTGTTGCCCGTTTACCTTCTATCTCGATGTAATTAAGTTTGTCAGTTCTTAAATCAAAAAAAAAATTTAGTTATTTGTATTGTGATCTTAAGCCCAGTTTGTATAGCTTGTGTCCAAATATCATACTAAATTTATATATATAGCAATTTAACACTAACAATTCAGTACACTCTCCTACCATTAACAAATTAACCTTTTGCAACTTGCAAAACACTAACAACTGTAGCAAGTAGGAACTGGCTAAGACTTAAAACACTAACATTTAACACTAACAACTAATAATTAAGACTTAAAACACTAATAGCAGCAATAAAAAGAAAGACGAATGGTAGAACTAAGAAAAAAGGTAATGATATCTGGAAAATCGGTGATATAGTCCAATAACCACGCCGATATTATCGCTAGCGATATTCTCCAATATTTTGCACCGTTATCTTGGTAGGGGACCGATAACGAATATATCGGTGATATATCGGTATATTAACTACATAGTTGTTAACTGAGAGTGAGAGATAAAGAAACGAAAACAATTTAAAGTGCACAAGTTACAAAAAGGTTTCGTTTAAGTCAGAGTAAGTGATTGTTTAAACTGTTAGTAACCCATTAGGTATTACTCATATTTACAAATAAACAAATATAAGTCGACCCGAAAACGACCAATTTTAAAGAATGCAACCCACCAGCCCCCGAAACCCATTAACCCGCCAACCTAACACGATTGACACCCACTGCTAAATTATGCACTCGTGTTTATAAACTTACAAGCCACAGTTTCTAAGAAAACAGCCTCTAATCCCTCAATTAATTTCAATAAATCCAATCAGGTCATGCTTGCAATAAAATTAGTGCTTTTCTTATTCATTTTTGCAATTAACTGATAATAATCACTAAACTAGTAAACCCATCTATAAAATTTTATAACTTTGTATCAAGTTAAATAAATAAATAAATAAATAAAACTGTTCGGATACCTGATACTGGAAATATCTAGGGCTGGATCATCATCAGGCTGCTTAGGGCGCCTAGTGTCTCCCTGCCGTGAATAATTACCGCCGCCGCCTCCGCCGCCGTAGCGGCAGGTGATGCGGCAGCCGCGGTGGTGGCGGAAGTGGGGAAGTGGAGGTGGGGGTGGGGTTTAGAGTGAGAGTAAGAGAGAGGAAGTGGTTGTTTGAAAGGGGGAATGGTGCAGTTGGTGGTAGTAACTCCAGCCATTGAAGTTCTGCAACACCACCACTATTATTTCAGAGCTTTGTATGACAATGGCAATTGATTCGTCATCTTATCCCACTTTGAGAAAAGGTTTTAGTTACAATAATGGTCCTGGTTTTTATAAAAGTTACACTTAAGGACCTGTATGTTTTCTTTTTAACTTTTCTTTAACATAGGGACTAGTGAGTACAAAGTCTAGGACCATCTAGAGTAGGGTTTTTGTTCGGGTTTTAATGCCCATGCACCCGCCTCATTATGGGTTGATGCTTTTGTTTTGGCTACATGAACTACCAACCGGCTTCTATGACCATTACTTCCCAGCAAGTGTCCCTTTGAGTTCCTTTTTTGGACGGCTCTCTCCTATGCAAACTTTTGAATTTTTGGATGTTGTGTATTCTTATATCTTTGTGACTATGCAAAACACAAACTTGCTCCAACAAACACCCTTTGCATTTTCATTGGGTATAGCCATTAACACAAAAGGCTATCGATAGTTAAAACCCCTCCATTTCTCGTATTTACATTGGGCGTCATGCACATTTTGATGGATATACATTTCCTATTTGTGATGTTATTCCACTTGTCAATGAAGCCACGCTCACTTTCTTCATATTTGATGACTCTGTTTTTCACCCCAATCACCTTCAAACTCACTGTCATGTCCCACAAATCACCAATCCCATGCAACTACCGAATACATTATTTCCGCATACATTTTCAACTTCCTCACCTCCTATACCAACCTTATTGACTCACCCTATTGTCTAACCTACTACTTAGCCATTCCTTAGTCATTCATCATGAGTTCTCTCATACAACCTTCTAGCATGTCACAAACATCCGTCCCCAACCCTACTATTCTTACTAACTCTGCATCCCTAGTAGCTCCTTTACACCCTGTGTAACAACCCTCAAATTTTTCTTGACGACAAACCATAATCGAAACCCCAAGTGCGCGCGATGAAACTTGTAATAATAAATCAGAAAACTTGGTGGTTGTTGTACCAACCCTCACAATGATATCCCTGTCACACCCCAACCGATGGCGGAATCATCGGCGTAGTGGCACGAGGCGAATCAGATTGATCAAGAGATTCCGTAACATCCATTTCAAAGATAATAATCAACATTCAATATCCCATACTATCAAACTTATAAAAATAACCATTACATTTCAACAAAATCTCTTAACATAAATCCAATTCGATCTCCCCTACATTTTATTACAAACCATTCTAAGCAAACTAAAATAAAACGAACTAAACTACGCATGCAACATCCAAGGCATCCAAGCTAAATCCTCAGCCTGTTACATACGTTAAAATACAAGTCAATACAATTAAGTAAAGGTGAGCATACGAGTTTGAATAATACTAGCATAGTCGAGAAAGCGGTTGCGAAACAATCTAATTACATATCATGATACACCAAAACACTTAACATAACATAGGCTCATTTCTCATGCTAACTACTGTGAAAAGGCTTGCGCGACCATCCTAACTAGACCCCGTTGGGTGTTAGCCAAACTATAGTACCATACTAGCTAAGGAGGCAAGTTAACGAAAATAAATCCTAGTCACATGTTTCTAGTATCACGTATTGAGCATATACAATCAGATTATTCGCGTATGATAAACAGTTTTGATTCGTGAAGTGATTTTGATATAGGAACGTATGTAACACCCAAAAAGTGTATTAAAGCGAAAATGGCTCAAGTATACTCACTGTGGGTGCGTTTTGGTAAGACTTAAGATTCTGAGGAGCGTTGTGGAGTGCGCCGGATCAGCCTGTAAACGAACAGAAGTGCACCAGTCTTCCGAAAAGCCGAAACAGTGAAGTTTAAGTTGAGCAGTAGGCAAGTTCGGGCGAACTTGTGTGTTGTATGGTTTTGCTAGGTCGAGGGTCAAGTTCGGGTGAACTTGCAAGTTCCTCAAGGAAGCTTGACAAGTTCGATCGAACTTGTGAGGTTTTATTAAATGGATGACAAGTTCGACCGAACTTGTGAAGTTTCCTGAGAAACTTTGCAAGTTCGAGCGAACTTAGGGGTTTTCTGAGGAAGTTTGATCATTTTTGCTCAAGTTCGGCCGAACTTGACCCCTAGAGGGCAAGTTCGAGCGAACTTGACTGTTGTGCTTGTCAAAAATCAATGAAATCTCGAGCGAACTTTATGTTGCTGGGTCCAAAATCTTGCGTTTTCACGTCGTTTGCTGAGGAAATCGAGTGTTCATCCCTCCAACCCTATGCTACTGAGCAAACTTAGGTCGGAGAGGTCTTTTAGAGCAGTTTTAGCCGTTTTACAAAAGCGTGGGCTAATCTGGGCGAACTCGGGGTTCGTTCGGGTTAGTCCGGCTTGTGTAAACCAACATAAACGTCCTTGTGCTTCCAGATCTGGGATCTTGAATGATAAATGCTTCGTTTCATATCAGAAAATGAACAAAACGTCATCAAAAGTCCGTATTTTGTGTAAAAATCAATGTTCAAAAGGTTTTGGTCAGATCTAAGCATAGATCTGAGTGAAAATCAGAAGTTGTATGTAAAAAGATGAAGATTTTCGTAAACAGAGAGGATTTGATAAAAACGAAGGTTATGCCTTGTGCCAAATCGTTGTAAACCGTTGTAAAAAGTTGATAAACGTTGTTGTAGTTGAAATCGGGTTGATTCTTACTTAGAACACGAAGGTTTCGGTTTTGAGAGCTCTGGGAAACTTACAGCAAGTTCAAATGAGAGGAATGGGCTGAGTATTTATAAGCGAAGGCAAGCTGAGGGCTGATGGGAGTCAAGTTTGGCCGAACTTACATGTATTCATGCAAGTTCGCGCGAACTTGTGAAGAATTGAGAAGGTTTGAGCCAAGTTCGACCGAACTTGACCTCCCTGAGGTTAAGTTCGAGCGAACTTGAGGTTTGGGAGAGAGTTGGCTGGCCATTCAAGTTCGGCCGAACTTGGTAACACCAAGTTCGAGCGAACTTGACCCAAAAGTTGGATTTTCTTTGTTTATTTCTCGTTAAGTGTTCGTTTGGCGATTCGGTTCGTATTAGTTAGTTATATTAAGCGTTTTAGTAAAGCGTTAAGCGTTATACTTGATATAATAGTGCGATTTAGCTAATTCGAGAGTGCGAGAGCGATGCGATAGCGAGCGTAAACATAACCACCAACACACGTAACACATAAATAACATGTAGACACATAACTAATATTACCACATAATTCCAATAAACGAATAAGTAATTGCATTGCGATTGCGATGAGATAGCGATGAGATATGCAATGCGTTGTGTTAAATAAGCATTTAGATGCATATAATTGAGATAATACACATGACATTAATTAACATAACTTTTATAACTTGAATCTCGGATTACAATAGAAGTACAACGATAAAGATAACAACGAGAAAAATCGGAGTTGTTACAGTCTCCCCTACTTTAGGAAATTTGGTCCCGCAATTAGGCAGTGGCCGTAACAAAGAAATGTGGGTATTTCGTTTTCATATCTCTTTCGAGTTCCCAAGTGAACTCGGCTCCGCGTTTGCCTTCCCATCGGACCTTCACGGTTGGGATGCGTGAGCGTCGAAGTGTCTTGGTTTCTCGATCCATGATCTCAACGGGTTCTTCCACGAAATAGAGCATTTCATTAATTTGCAGATCTTCGAGGGGGACATGCAGATTTTCTTCGGCTAGGCACTTTTTGAGATTAGACATGTGGAAAGTCGGATGTACATTATTGAGTTTCGGCGGTAGTTCGAGACGATAGGCTACTTTACCGATCCTTTCCATAATCTTAAAGGGTCCAACGTACCGAGGCGCTAGCTTTCCTTTCTTCCCGAAGCGGACCACTCCCTTCCAAGGTGCAACCTTTAGGAGTACATGATCTCCCACTTCGAACTGTAGGGACTTGCGTCGTTTGTCGGCGTAACTCTTTTGACGACTCGAGCTTTCAAGAGATTGTCTCTGATCTGGAGGATCTTGTCGGTTGTTTCTTGAATTAGCTCAGGACCGGTGATTTGTGCTTCTCCGATCTCGTGCCATACAATAGGCGATCGACATTTTCTTCCATACAGTGCCTCAAAAGGAGCCATTTGAATGTTGGTACGATAACTATTATTGTACGAGAATTCAATTTCTATGATGCACGCACGAAGCATGTCTTAGACGCACGAAGCATGTCTTAGAGGGTGCGGATCGTGCGCTCAGTCTAACCGTCGGTTTGAGGGTGAAAAGTGGTACTGAGATTGAGAGTAGTACCGAGAGCGGATTGAAAAGTCTCCCAGAGACGCGAGGTAAAACAACCGTCTCGGTCAGAGATGATGTCACCAGGCGTCCCGTGTCAACAAATGACTTCGTCGGTATAGATTCGGGCTAACCGTTCGACCTTAAAGTCTTCTCGTATAGCAATAAAGTGCGCGGATATAGTAAGACGATCAACGATAACCCAAATGCTATCGTGACCAGAAGAAGTACGCGAGAGTTTAGTAACGAAGTCCATGGCTATACTCTCCCACTTCCACATCGGGATTTCGGGTTGTTCGAGTAAACCAGAGGGCCTTTGATGTTCGGCTTTAACCTTCGAACAAGTTAAGCACTTTGAGACGTACAAGGCAATATCCTTTTTCATGCCCGGCCACCAATACTTAGGATGAAGGTCCTGGTACATCTTGTCGGCACCGGGATGAATGGAATATCGAGATTTATGTGCTTCGGTCATTAGCAACTTTCGAATATTATCACGATTGGGAATCCAAATGCGATTGAGACAGTAATAAATACCATTAGGCTTAGATACGAGCTGAGTTTCGGCACCACATTTCATTTCTTCTTCCAGAGTGTTCTCGTTAAAACAAGCGAACTGAGCGGAGCGAATCATGATTTCGAGATCATTCAAAGCTTGAGAGTCACAAACACTATATACATAGCTTCGTCGACTTAGAGCATCGACGACGACGTTTGCTTTGCCGGGATGGTAGCGTATCTCACAATCGTAATCGTTGAGAAGTTCAACCCATCGACGTTGTCGCATGTTTAGTTCTTTTTGATTAAAGATGTGTTGTAAGCTCTTATGGTCGATGAAGACCATACACTTTGTACCGTAAAGGTAGTGTCGCCATATCTTGAATGCAAAAACAACTGCACCGAGTTCGAGATCGTGGGTTGTGTAATTCTTCTCGTGGATCTTGAGTTGGCCAGACGCATACGTGATAACCTTGTCTCATTCCATGAGAACACAACCAAGACCAAGGTTTGGGGTATCACAATAAACAACGAAATCGTCGTTTCCGTTGGGTAGAGCAAGGATAGGAGCGTTGCATAGCATACGCTTGAGAGTTTGAAAAGCTTCCTCTTGTTTAGAATCCCAAACAAAAGGTTGGTCCTTATGAGTCAAAGCGGTAAGCGGAATGACGATTTCGAAAAGTCGGCGATGAATCGACGGTAGTAACCCGCCAATCCAAGAAATGAACGGATTTCGGAAGCATTCTTCGGTGTAATCCAACTCTTGACGGCTTCAATCTTTGTAGGGTCGACGTGATTCCTTGACTATTAACGATGTGGCCGAGAAATTGGACTTCTTCGAGCCAGAATTCACATTTTGAGAACTTAGCATAAAGGCGATTTCCTTGAAGAAGTTCGAGGACTAAACGGAGATGACGCGCGTGCTCGTCTCTCGACTTCGAATAGATAAGGATACCATCGATGAAAACAATGACGAAACGATCCAAGAAAGCTTTACACACACGGTTCATCAAATCCATGAAGACCGCGGGTGCATTGGTAAGACCGAAGGTATGACCACGAATTCGAAATGGCCATAGCGAGTACGAAAGGCGGTTTTCGGAATATCTTCTTCCAACACGCGTAACTGATGATAGCCGGAATGAAGGTCGATTTTAGAAAAACAAGTAGCACCTTGAAGCTGATCAAATAAGTCGTCGATACGAGGAAGAGGATAGCGGTTCTTTATCGTGAGTTTGTTCAGTTCGCGATAATCAATGCACATTCGAAACGATCCATCCTTCTTTTTCACGGAAAGGACGGGTGCGCCCCATGGCGAAGTGCTCGGGCGTATGAAACCTTTATCAAGAAGCTCTTGAAGTTGGCTCGATAGCTCGGGCATTTCGGATGGTGCAAGGCGATAAGGAGCTTTAGCAACGGGAGTAGCTCCGGGAACTAAATCGATACGGAATTCAACATCTCGAGTAGGGGTAAACCGGGTAAATCGTCAGGAAAGATTTTAGGAAATTCACAAACAATGGGAACGTCTTTATAAGTCTTCTTTTCTTTCTCTGGGCTCACAATGTGGGCGAGGAAAGGAACACATCGCTTTTGCAAGCATTTGTGCGCTCGAGTACATGACAAAAGCATCAACTTCTTTGAGGGAGTTTCACCATAAACATGAAGTTGATCACCGTTAGGAAGAGGAAAACGAATCATTTTATCGAAGCATACAACTTCAACATGATTCTCACGAAGAAAATCCATACCTACTATGATATCGAAGCTACCTAACTGCATAGGTATGAGATTGATTGAGAAGACATGGTTGTTGAGATCGAGAGAACAACTACGTAAGACGGAATCAACGGTAACGTATTTTACGGTGGCGACTTCCACATCGAAAGTCTTTGGGAGTTTAGCGCGCTTACATTTTAAAACCTTTTCGAATTCTAGCAAACCAAAACAATTATCGGCACCAGTATCAAATAAACATGAAGCATAAATACCATTTACGAGAAACGTACCATTGACAACATTGTTGTCATTCTGAGCCTGACGGTGGTTGAGATTGAAGTCTCTGCCACGCGCAGCTTGTGGTTGCTGCTGCTACTGCTGCGGCTGAGGCTGCGGCTGAGGCTGCGGTGCTGGCTGCTCTTGCTTGACAGGACGATTCGGACAGACATTGGCGAAATGATTCGGATCACCACACATATAGCACACACGTGCTTTTGGAGCTTGCTGTTGATTGGCTTGAGGAGGAGCGGGTAAAGCTGGAGCTGCTGGAGTCTGAGGAGCTGGCTGACGAGGACCTGATCGGCAACTCACAATAAAATGGTCGTAGATATTGCAGTTTTGCCAAAAACGGCAGTTGCCACCAACGGCATAATGATAACTGCACTTAGGGCACAGTGGGTGAGGTCCGGTATACGCACGTTTAGCTGGATGTGCGTTCGGAGCGGCTGACTGAAATGGCTGTGGGTTTGCTGGAGCGGCGAGGGCATAGTTCTTGCTCGGATTTCCTTTTTTGCGTCCCTGACGCTTTCCCTTCGGATCACTGGGTGGTTCGGTAGCAGCGGTTGGTTCGGCGACGGCTTGATTGGCGACTTTAGCAGAGTTCTTGAAATAACCATCCTGAACTCGCTGATCGTTGATCTCAGCGGCGAGCATGTAGGTTTCCTCGATGGTAGTGGTACGAGCAACTTTCATGAAACCTGCAACACACTCGGGTAAACCACGGATGTACTTGTTGATAACTTTCTCCGTAGTATCAACTTGGTTGGGATAGATGATGCTCAAAATTTTGAATCGAGCGGTAAATCCAGCATTGTCGGGACCATCTTGTTTGATACCCCAAAATTCATTCTCGAGCTTTTGCTTCTCATGCGGAGGACAGAACTCCTTCATCATCACTTCCTTGAGTTCCTCCCAAGACAGACTATAGGCTTCATCATTACCACGCCTATTCCTTTCGACGGTCCACCAATCGAGAGCACGGGACTGAAAGACTCCGGTAGCGTTCACAGTGCGGAGGTCATCGGGGCATCCACTTTGCCTAAAAGTGACCTCAATAGCATCGAACCGGTGAAACATAGAAGTCGGTCTGTCATTGCCCGTGAAGGCGAGAGGTGCACAAGCCTTGAAGTTCTTGAAGCTTAATCGCGGTTTGGGATTCTCAGTTTTCGAGTCGACTAAGGAGTTACTGCTCACAGCATGAATTTCCGAGACGATTTGCAGGATGACTTTTGCCACTTCTTTGGCTACTAGTGAAGCGATGCGCTTGTTGTCGCTGTGGCGTTGAGCTGAACGGCGAGTATGAGATCCGAGTGACGACATCTACACAAAGATTTAGATTAGACGAGATTCGATTATAATAGAGTTATGTTTAAAATATTTATTATAATTATTCATACAAGGCACAAAAAACACATAAACACATAGGCACGTAAAGACGTAGGCACATAAGCACGTAAGCACATAAGCACATAATCCACGTAAGCACACATTTTGCACGTATTCTGTAACATTTTAAAAAAAAACGGGTTTTCAAAACCCGCTCCATTTTGTAATCGAATATCAAGTTATAAAAGTCACGTTGAATATTTATGATTATTTTGATTTAAATGATACATAATTAATAAATAAACTAAACTATAAAAATTATATTTGATAAAAAGTTAAAACAAAATAAATAGAAAAAAATTGTTGCTGTCGGGACTCGAACCCGGGTCAGCCAGAAACAACTCCAACGACTTAACACACACTTGCACCACCACTCCGCCACTTTGTGTTTTCTGTTATCTCTAGGAAACAAATGAGATTTATACACAAACTCGGTTAAACCGGTTGCGCCAACTGAGAAACGGAAATCGGCAATTCAATCGTCAGATCGTTTGATTACTCGCGCATTCACGTTTATAACCGATGAACCAATGTCTTTAATCAATTCAGAGGTGATTGAACATAAATTTTCATTACTATCGGTTTTTATAACCGAAAAGAATCAAGGTCTCAATTACTTCAACTCTAGACCTCTCTCGCGGCTCAGAAACGTCATACCAATACTCCATTTCACCCTGGTCACATTTTCAGACCGTCAGAACGTCTAAATTAACTCGCCGGAATTTTCTGCAAAAGTCGCCGGAAAACCGTATTCATCATCAAACGGTAAATCTTTCAATATCATTGTAGTTCAACAATTGTTAGACTATTTCTAACTTAAACCTCTCAATTGAAATCGAATTCAGGCGCTGTATTCAACTAATTCCAGTTCGCCGGAACTTCCCTGAAAGTCTTTATTTCCGTCTGTGAAACGGTAAGGACCTTCAATCCCGCTGTTAACGTTTGTTTATCACTTCAATTCCACGATTAACTAATCAAAACAGTTAATTGTTTTGTTCAGTTGAAGAGCATAAAAACAGAGCCGACGCAATTGCCGGAAATTCTGTGATATCTCATTCCTACGGTATGTTTCTTCCAACACCGTTTCTGTCATTTTATTTTAACCTTAAGAATGTTTGATAATCGTAAAAACAAGAAATGAATCAGTGATTCAGTCGACGGAAATATTGAATGAAGAAGACGATGTTAATTAAGTTATAAGTTTATTTAAAACCAGTAAAATGAACGGGTTAGACACACAGTCCAGCGGTGGACTGTGTGCAAAACATATACGCATGTCCCGAGTTCGATCCCTGCTACACGCACTCCTTATGTAATAAAATGCCTTTTTGTTTAAAAACTAAACCGGGTTAATCAGTTAGTTGTTAAGTATAATAAAAACCGAGATAATAACCAGGTTAGACATACAGTCCAGCGGTGGACTGTGTGCAACATTAAGTCACACGTCGCGAGTTCGAAACCCGTCACTGGCACCGGTTCGTAGAATTAAAATGTTTTTGAAATTAAAAGAATTTTGGTTACACCGAATTAATATATAAATATAATTAAAAACAAGATTATTTCGGGTTAGACACGTAGCTCAGTTGGTAGAGCTGCGTGCACGCGTACGGGAGGTCTCGGGTTCGAGCCTCACCCGGCGCAAACTATGTCACTGACCGAACCGGTCAACAAGTCAACGGTCAACGGTCAACGTAAAATAAACAATTTTTTTTAATTTTTATTTATTTAATTTAATTTAAAAATCAATTAAAAATACTTAAAAATAACATTTTTAAAGATAGAAAATAGCCTTAAACTCACAAAAATATATCTAAAAATTTCATTAAAATCCTTAATAAAATCCACTCATTTAATATATTGTTCCGCTATTATTTAGGTTAGTATTTCTCGTTGTTCCGCTCATCTAATTCGTGCGCATCTCACCATCTCCAATCCAACGCACCCAATGTGAGTGAATCTTTTCAAATTCCCCGTTTTAATCACGTTTTGGGGTGTATCATGTGTCTTGATATATATTATACTTAAACCATTGTGCATACATCATATCATGAACTTGTGTATTTAGTTTGTTTCTGTTGTGTAGTTATTGTTGGATGCAATTTATTATTTTCAGTACATGCAATTTCATAGGCCGCCGCTCCCCATTACATTATGAGCGTTGAGCATGTTCCCCATTTCATTATGAGGTTGAACCTGGCATGCCCACATACGATCGGCTCCGTTTGATTGAGCCTTGATCGCACAGACATTTTCATTTTCAGTACATGCAATACGATCGGCTCCGTTTGATTGAGCCTTGATCGCACAGTTCATTTATGTTATTTATCGTATGTTGTTGGTATGTTAATGTATGCTATCATATGTCATTGTATGTTATAGTTGTGATTGCTATTTGCCACTGCTTGATTATTTACATTTGCTCATTTATGATTATGCACAATTTTTCATTTATAAACTAACAAATAATTCATTAATAATTGTTTATCTAATAAGGTTCACTCGCCAACTTATGTTGACCCAAAAACCCCCATTTTTACACATGATACAGGTGAGCCAACAGCAGCTAGGAACACATAGGACTGGACTAGAAGAATAAAATGATTTAGAGTTGGGATTGTTATGTTTGGTTTATTTCCTTTGTATTGTATGAACATGTTTGGATATTTGGAAATGTAACTTTGACTTAATTAAATATGAAACATATTAGTAAATGTCATGAGCTTTGGTGATAACCCAATTATGCCCCGACTCTTATTCCGCTGCGGGTCGGGGTATGACATATTCGCCTTCTAATTAACTGTCATGCATAGCGTGTTCGAGATGCGATAAAATAGCGAGATATAAGCGATATATATAAGCGAGATTATACCGTGTATGAGACACACATGTTCTCATAGGCGTAAGCGAGTTAAGCGATTAGTTTGGTTGGTGTATTAATTAGCGTTTTAGATTACGATAGTTGTGCGAGTTGTGCATGTGTTCTATGAAGCGTAAAGCGAGAAATCGATGATATGATAAATCATTAAAGCGAGAAATCGAATAAAGCGAAAATTCTCAAAATTTAAACACATAAATAATAATAAACTCGATGATTCGTAAATCGATGATATAGGCTTAAATCAATTGGGAATGTCCTGGGTTTTGAGACATTGACCCAAAGTGGTTCGACTACCCTTTGCATTTGGACCCACGCTTTGGCCTAATAGATAAACGTTCTCACCGCAAGCGGCTAACGACGTTTACCCTTCCAGTTAATACGTGTTCCAAACCATCGGCGTAACCGAGACTTTGGTGAGATTGAAAATTGAAGCAAGAAATTAGTTATTAAGATGCGGGTTTCACCCCTAACTTAACAACATCATTCTTAGTTGTGGCCACGCTCACCGATTACATCGGGCGTTCCACTAGATAGAAAGGGAGATGTTCATCGAGGTTTGGATGTCACTCCTAACTCAACGAAGATATCTCGTGACGAGTAATACGCGAATGAGCGATCTTATTGAGAGTTCTTGGTTATCACACCTAATCTCAACTTGATCCTCGTTTGTGGGATATGAGCGTTTCCAAGTGTGTATATTGTATTAACTTTAGGAAAGGCACATTTAAGCATTTATGGCAAGTAGTTTAGCATTTATTTCAAATATTGGTCAATCGGGTACTTAAACATGCTACTAGGTCAAACATGACAATTCTACCTATTATCCTAAGGTTATGGGCTGCTCTGATACCAATCTGTCACACCCCAACAGATGGCGGAATCATCGGAGTAGTGGCACGAGGCGAATCAGATTGATCAAGAGATTCCATACAACCATTTCAAAGATAATAATCAACATTCAATATCCCATACTATCAAACTTATAAAAATAACCATTACATTTCAACAAAATCTCTTAACATAAATCCAATTCGATCTCCCGTAGATTTTATTACAAACCATTCTAAGCAAACTAAAATAAAACGAACTAAACTACGCATGCAACATCCAAGGCATCCAAGCTAAATCCTCAACCTGTTACATACGTTAAAATACAAGTCAATACAATTAAGCAAAGGTGAGCATACGAGTTTGAATAACACTAGCATAGTCGAGAAAGCGGTTGCGAAACAATCTAATTACATATCATGATACACCAAAACACTTAACATAACATAGGCTCATTTCTCATGCTAACTACCGTGAAAAGGCTTGCGCGACCATCCTAACTAGACCCCGTTGGGTGTTAGCCAAACTATAGTACCATACTAGCTAAGGAGGCAAGTTAACGAAAATAAGTCCTAGTCACATGTTTCTAGTATCACGTATTGAGCATATACAATCAGATTATTCGCGTGTGATAAACAGTTTTGATTCGTGAAGTGATTTTGATATAGGAATGTATGTAACACCCAAAAAGTGTATTAAAGCGAAAATGGCTCAAGTATACTCACTGTGGGTGCGTTTTGGTAAGACTTAAGATTCTGAGGAGAGTTGTGGAGTGCGCCGGATCAGCCTGTAAACGAACAGAAGTGCACCAGTCTTCCGAAAAGCCGAAACGGTGAAATTTTAGTTGAGCAGTAGGCAAGTTCGGGCGAACTTGTGTGTAAACACAAAAATTCGAGCGAACTTGTATGGTTTTGCTGGGTTGAAGGTCAAGTTCGGGCGAACTTGCAAGTTCCTCAAGGAAGCTTGACAAGTTCGGTCGAACTTGTGAGGTTTTATTAAATGGATGACAAGTTCGGCCGAACTTGGGGGCTTTCTGAGGAAGTTTGATCATTTTTGCTCAAGTTCGGCCGAACTTGACCCCTAGAAGGCAAGTTCGAGCAAACTTGACTGTTGTGCTTGTTAAAAATCAATGAAATCTCGAGCGAACTTGATGTTGCCGGGCCCAAAATCTTGCGTTTTCACGTCATTTGCTGAGGAAATCGAGTGTTCATCCCTCCAAACCTGTGCTACTGAGCAAACTTAGGTCGGAGAGGTCTTTTATAGCAGTTTTAGCCGTTTTACAAAAGCGTGGGCTAATCCGAGCGAACTCGGGGTTCGTTCGGGTTAGTCCGGCTTGTGTAAACCAACATAAACGTCCTTGTGCTTCCAGATCTGGGATCTTGAATGATAAATGCTTCGTTTCGTATCAGAAAATGAACAAAACATCATCAAAAGTCCGTATTTTGTGTAAAAATCAATGTTCAAAAGGTTTTGGTCAGATCTAAGCATAAATCGAGTGAAAATCAGAAGTTGTATGTAAAAAGATGAAGATTTTCATAAACAGAGAGGATTTGATGAAAACGAAGGCTATGCCTTGTGCCAAAATCGTTGTAAACCGTTGATAAACGTTGTTGTAGTTGAAATCGGGTTGATTCTTACTTAGAAAAAAATGGTTTCGGGTTTTGAGAGCTCTGAGCGAACTTACAGCAAGTTCAAATGAGAGGAATGAGCTGAGTATTTATAGGCGAAGGCAAGTTGAGGGCTGATGGGAGTCAAGTTCGACCGAACTTGCATGTATTCATGCAAGTTCGCGCGAACTTGTGAAGAATTGAGAAGGTTTGAGCCAAGTTCGACCGAACTTGACCTCCCTGAGGTTTTGAGCGAACTTGAGGTTTGGGAGAGAGTTGGCTGGCCAGTCAAGTTCGGCCGAACTTGGTAACACCAAGTTCGAGCGAACTTGACCTAAAAGTTGGGTTTTCTTCGTTTATTTCGCGTTAAGTGTTCGTTTGGCGATTCGGTTCGTATCAGTTAGTTATATTAAGCGTTTTAGTAAAGCGTTAAGCGTTATACTTGATATAATAGTGTGATTTAGCGATTCGAGAATGCGAGAGCGATGCTGTAACGCTCCGCATTTCTATACTTTCTATATTTGGAAACCTTGTATCGTACTTCTATTTTTTAGTAAGCGTTGTATCTTGTATTCGTCTTTCGTTGTAAACCGAGACTTGGATTGTAATGAGAAACTCGTATTTTACCCATATTATGTTAATCATAGTCCTGTTACACTTATACTTGTTCATACTTTAAACATGTAAACATATTCGTGGTACTCTCAATCGTAAACGTAACTTGCAAACATGGTATGTATGCGTAATCGAGACTTAAACGTGAAACTTGTAATCGTTAAACTAAATTCGTTACGAAAATATAATTACCTATTCATTTATTAAGTTAATTAATTAAATTAATTAATTAATTAATTAAATTAATTAATTAAATTAGTTAATAAAATTAATTATTTTCTTTTTACAAAAAAATTAAAATGCTAATTTATATATATATTATATATATATATAACATTTTGAATTTAAATGTTAATACATATATTCTTTAATAAAGTCCAAGGTTTAAAGTGTAATTATTGGATTCTTGAACTTCAGGGGCCTTTCCTGCCAATTGTGAAACTGAATTATTGAGTTTTGATTAAAAATAAAAAGAAAATAATAATAATCAAACAAAACCGGATCCGCGGGACTCGAACCCGGGACCTCCGGTTCAACATGCAAGCGCCTTAACCACTCCGCCACTCGCCATCAATCTGAAGTAACCCGGGAACAAAAGCCTTATATGCTTTGTTCCCGGTCGAGCTGAAAGGCAACAAGCGCGGACAGCAGCCCTTTTGGGCGGGTTTTTTTTTATTTTTTTGTGTTTTTGAGGCCTTTAATACTCACTTAAACCCCACCTAACTAACCCTAATCCTTCCCCTATAAAACCCACCTCTAATCCAAGCATTTTTACACTTTAATCTCTCTCAAATCACTCTCAAATCACCTCAAGATCCTTGCAACCTCAGATTTTCGAGCAGCTTGTATACCTCTTACTAAAGTGAGTGTAACTCACTCATTTCTTAATGAAATCACTCCATTCTTTTTCCTACTTGCTTGGATAAACTTTGGGTTGAATTCCTAGGTTTCTCCATGGAGAATCCAGACCTGGAAATGCCCCAAAATGTCCACGAACTTTCTGTTTTGTCTAAACTTTTATCAAACTTGTGTTTTAACTTCAAAAAACTTGTGTTCTTGTGCTTACAATCAAGCTTATGATTAGTAAAGCCTAACCAAGCTTGTTAACATGAACTAAGGGCTGTTTTAACACCCTAAACTTTCTGTTTTTGAAGAGCATTGAGCTCACAAGTGATGCAAGTTCTTAAACTTGTTCATGTGTGTCCACCAAGGAAGCTTGGGCTATCCTAACTTGAGACCACACATCACTTGATGATTTTTCATCAAGATCCCAAGATAGTTTGCTAGACTTAAAGTGTCACAACCCCACAAAGCCGTTGACGATTGTCCTTGTGTGCTCGTCGGGTTGTTGAATACTTGGCTACTTGGTATCTAGATGACACCTTATCATTCTTGTCTTTACATTCTTGTATAGTATATAGTTCTTGTACCCTCCTTGTTACCAATGGTAACTTGTGTAGTGGTGAACATAATCCGAGGTTCAAAGTGGATGGTTTAACCTCCCACCTCATACTTGACATACATGACACTAGAGGTTACAAAGTGGATGGTTCATCCTTCCACCTCCTACATGATTATAATGATATATATATAACTATATTATAATTCTAAAACCGAAACCTTGATAATGAACTTATAATCACCTATCAAGTTATTAAGTTTAACACCAAAGTATGTAATTCCTTGTCACGATTCTAATAGGCCCCGAACCTATGAAATCACACCCAAACTCGTAAGAGTTACTATAGTGTCAAGAACGAGTGTTACATCTTAGTGAATACTTTCGTATCATAATACTTTATCAAACATATTTTTTTATCATGCTCGAATACTCCTAATCTCCCGTTGAAACTCTATACTCATACGCCTCATTTCCTCTTGTAGGATAATTCGGCGTCATCCTCGAACCAACGTCTTCACGGATTGTCAAGTGTAGAAAAGACTTAGCAAAACCGTGAGTACACTCGACCCACTTTTGTTTATAACACTTTTGGGTGTAACATGTTTTACCTATACAAAAATCACAAACACTTAAACTTTATAAAACACACAAACGATCCCATATACATGAAAGCTTGAATCTTATACTTGATGCTTGTCTTGGATATTCGTATTGCTATGCTTTAGTCATTAACTATTTTTAGCCTTCGTTTGACATGCTTAGCGCTATAGGAATTCGCGCATCCACCTCCATCGTGTTATTCGTGAGGTCATGTTAAAACATCGTGATTGCGTTAAGGGTTTGATTATTAGTATTGCATGCCTTGATATTGCTCTTGTATAGATTTGGTTGCCATGAGGATTGTTTAAACTTATTCGTATACGTATGCTATGCCTAAACTTGTGTACTCGCCTTTGCTTTCGCATTGACATTATTTTAAAACATGTTACAGGTTGAAGGAGATGATGCTATGAAAACAATATAGCAAGGACTAGATACACACAAACTAGACGTTAGGTTTAATGTCGATGTATCAATTTTGTTATGACTTTGCAAATGTTGTATTGTTCTTTGTTTTGTTACATTGATGTATTTGACAATTCTTATGAAATGAAATATGGTTTAATTAATTATTGTCACTTAATAATGTTGTGAGCAATGAGCAATCTCGTTTTCGTCTCATCCCGATGTTTCCGCCATCGGTTGGGGTGTTACAGATGCAATAGCGAGCGTAAACATAACCACCAACACACGTAACACATAAATAACATGTAGACACATAACTAATATTACCACATAATTCCAATAAACCGAATAAGTAATTGCATTGCGATTGCGATGAGATAGCGATGAGATATGCAATGTGTTGTGTTAAATAAGCGTTTAGATGCGATATAATTGAGATAATACACATGACATTAATTAACATAACTTTTATAACTCGAATCTCGGATTACGATAGAAGTACAACGATAAAGATAACAACGAGAAAAATCGGAGTTGTTACAATCCCGAATAAACTCATAAATGAAACTTGAACCATTTACAATCAAGAACCAAGCATACCCCGATAAGTATCGGCACAAAAAACGAGAATTAAATGCGATTGGGTGAAAAAAAAGCGACGGAGGACACGTGTCACCGCGACCGCCCAGGCGCCATGCGGGAGATACCTTGTCTCCTCCCGCAATGCTCATGAGATACCGACCTGGGCTATATAAAGGGGGTGGCAGGGACTTGTACATTTGCACCATCGACTTCTGAAGTCGATCCTCTGATCTCTCGTAACTTTGTTTCTCTGTATTCGCGTGTATTAAACCCTAATCACTAAAACGATACCTTGTCTGATTGATCTGGAACCCTAGCAACGAAAATCCGAAGTTCTGCCTGAATAACGTGATACTTTATGCGTTGCGGTTTTGATCTCGTGATTATCGTTAAAGTTTGAGTTGGGTTTATACATTAATACGGATTACATTCTGTGAAATTAGGGGTTAGAATTAGAAGGCTTAAAACTATTAATTCACTGATAAAGTAGATGCTTACTTATCAGAAGACTTAGAACTATAAATTTACTATTAATCAAGATGCTTAGTATCAGAAAGCTTAGAATCAGGAGGCCTGTTAAATTAGAACTATAGATATACAAGGTGAGTTAATTAAATGCTTTCAAAACCCTAAATGTTTTCCGGTTATTACTTATAATTACAAGGGATTAAGTTTTTGTATTTTTAAATTACTGCCGGTATGTGGGGTTTTGCATACACTACCTGATAAGCTTTGCTATTGGACAATTGAAGGCTAATAGTGGTATGACCACAGTCACCGAAATGGGCGTATGACAAGTACTGATTTGAGTAATTGAAAGATATAAAAAATGTAAAAAACCCTTAATACTGTAATTATAACATTGTCTCTTTTCATACAACTGAATGAACTCACCAGTATTTCCTGCTGATAAAATATCTTTAAACATGTTTAAGGTGAATAAGAGTTATGATACGGGACCAAAAGGCTTAAAGAGGTGGCTTATTTTATCAATTAAATTAAGAAACGTTGTTTTATGTATTTGGGTTTATGGATTAAGGCTACCTTTGTAAAACATGGGTTTTATTCCCATTTGTTATAAATAAAATTCTGGTGTTTCTAAACTCTGATATTTTTCCTAACTCAAGGTCCTGATGAAATTTCTGTTGCGATAATTTTCAAAATAACCACTGGTACCACTTGATTATTCACGGCCCCATCCAGGGTGTGGTCGGGGGTTGTGACACCCTGTAACAATCCAAAAATTTATATCAAGTCATAGCGACACGTATCTAAAAAACCCTCCATGTATTTCAGAAATGTTGAAGGAGAGGTATAAATATGATAAAAAGGGTTAAGTTGAGGGGCTGAAAAATGTGAAAAAGGGAAAAATTTGGCCACTGGCGGTCCCTTGCAGACCGCGAGGCCTAACCTTTTGCAGTCCACAAGAGGGTTGAAATGTTGCGCGCCTTAGGTCCCTTGCGGTTCGCAAGGGGAGCGCAGACAACAAAAATGCAGCTAGCAACTACAGCCTGCATTCCATGCCACCTTGCACGGTTTTTGCCACTCTTAAACCTTCTTCCTACACCTATTATGCCACTAATCAACACCTGAGATCATCTGGAAACACTTGTCATGTTCTTAAGCACTTAAGGATTAGTATAAATAGGCTTCTATAGTTCACATATTCACTCACACATTCACTTCACTCTCTAAAACTTTCTTGTGGAGTTATCCTTTGCATTAGGAGCTTCCCTCAGGAGTTTTTTGGTAGCTTCAAATTTAGTAAGTCCTTTCCCTTAAGTTAATTGTCAGTATCATATTCAATTCGTACTCGAAAGTCAAGTAGTTTGATTTTTGCTTTGACTTTCGATTCTGACCATTTTGGTCAAGTCAAAAACCGATTAAAGTTAACCACATGATTATTATATCATAAGGAATAATTTCCTGTAATTATATCTTCTGATAATCACTTTTAAACGGGTCAAATGACAAGTCAAACATATATTTTATGAAATGTAAAAAATGCCATTTTGACAAATAATCAAAGAATATGATTTTTTTGCTTATGTAACCTATATTTTGACTTCAAAACAGAATGTATAACATCTTAAAATATGTTTTTACTTGTCGGAGTCGCCATAAAACCCATTTAACCACACGAACCTGTTTCTACGCGTGCTACTACTTAAAATGGCATAAACCATATAAACTAGTCTTATCGGGGCAAACCTTTTCAAAACATTTCCAAATCAGAATGCTTGGTTAAATAACTCGTATCACACGAAACTTCTCACTCGTACGGGTGTAAAGCACATTGTATCTGGTCAACGTTTAATCTAGCAGAACCAAGCTTAATTCTAAATTAACATGTCAAAGTCAAAAGACTTACAAATGACCCGTAAAGAAGGAACAAGCAGTAAAGCTTAAACCAACTTCTAAGGAAATGATAACTCTCATCTCTACAAGCAGTAAATTCAGCACATGTAGTGAAGAAACCCAACTTTCTAGGCAGTTATCTTCAACCTGGAGTGGTGGGATGGTAATTAAAGTACCTCTCGAGGAAAATGTAAAAACCTTTCCACAAGAAATAAAAAACTCACCCAACGCACCACACCAGGTTAAAAATAACCGACCTAGAGAAAGACCACCTGATCAAGCAAAGGTAAGCTTGATTAAAATAAAATGTAACTTCAGGAGGAGAAAACAACCAACTCTGGCAATTAGAAAAACAACCATAATAAAGGTAAGTTTTTCGGCCAGAAATTTTAAAAAGAAAAGAAAGAAATATCTACGGGAGAGAACGGAGAGAACATTTCCTTCTCTAGCGAAATTAATCCTTAGTGTGGAAATAGGTCAAGTAAAAATTAATCATATATCCATAACTATTATGTACCTGACCTCATCCTTAAACGTCTCGTACCTATCAGTGTCCAATTAAAACTAAAAGGAATTAACTATTGTCCTACTTTTTTAACAAAAAAAATAAAAATGTCTTTTCAAAAATAAGTTTTTGAATGTAGTAAAGAAAAAACGAGGCATGCCCTATGTCCCGGAGACAGTGTCTCGGCTGTAGTAACTGTTAGAATCGGTTTGGGGGTTATAAAGTCACTTTCAAAGTCATTTCTCACTCACACACGCCCCGTTTGGACCTGCGAATCTCTAGACCACCACGTGCTCCATACGAGTTTTTGTCGATTTCCTTGTCAATATAAGTATTCTATCATTAATTCTTGTAGAGCTACACACATATTCTTCACCAAATTCAAGTTAGGGTTAGAAAAATTGGGGGTTTTGATTTATAACCCATTGACCAAAATTTGTTGATGATTATTGATGTATAGGCATATATTAATGACTAAGAACAACAAGCACCCATAAAGTTCAAAATTATCCACTCTAGGCTAGATCTTGAAAAAAACGGGCTATGATATGGAATAACCGACTCTGGGGGGTTTGATTTTCGGGGGTTACTCTACACTTTCACGGAAAAGAATTTTAAAAAACTCGGTCATGATTTTATGGAGCGATTTCGGATTTTATATAGACTTGAGACACTCCCCGTGTCTCGAGTCGACAACTGTACATTCACCATTTTGTCCATTCTCACCGGGTTTTGATCAGAAAAATTATTTTGCAAGGCTCAGTGTCTTGTTAAACCGCCGGGAAGAAGCACCGAGGATCGTATGCTATGAAACTTTAGAGGCACTCAGGCAAATGGGAAAGTTCGGGGAGCTGGTCCCAACCCAATTAAGGAGGTTTTTGGAAATTGATGAAAGATCCATCGACGAATGTCACTATAAACGTCCCATCACAGTAAATGCTTTGAGCCTTTAACCTCTTAAGCTTAGGAGACAAGCATCAGAAGCTAGTGTATGTTATCATTTCGTGGTGAGCCCACCTACATCGTCAAATAGTTTGGGCTTTGAACATGATGGGCTTCAATTAATGGGTTAAAATTATCCAACCACAAACAACTAAATATTAAACATGATAACCTAATTTTAAACTTCTATGTAAAATTATAGGGGTAGGCCCCCTATCTAAATGTGGGTTACTGGGTTGCATGCTAATAACAAAAGGATATTGACGAGGAACAATGACTAAGGATATTCATGCTCATGCGTTAAAGCTCTGTGAACAACAATCATTAGTGTGGAAAAACATCAAATTATTTTGTAAAAAAGCTGAAACTTTTAGAAAAGAAAAAAAACTGAAAAATTTTCGAATTCAAGCTTACTTGAATTTGGTTGACCTATATCAAAATTACAACATTAAGGCTAACGTACATCAACTTCTTCTTCACCACTATGTATTGATGAAGCCATCCAAACACATCCACCTGCAATATTTTCCTTTAAATCTTCCATATTTTTTTTTATGTTGACCAACTCTCCAATACCTAAGTAAGTTGACTTCATATCAACAATAAATATGTATAATACCTCCTACTTATTAGTTCTCACAATGCAAATATATAAGTTTTAAAATAACGAAATTGTACCCATGAGTTCTTGGTCGTTCCTGTATGCCATTCTTTTCTTGTTTCCTGGTATTAGTGAATCAATATTAATACAATTACATGGTACAGTGATAGTAACAAAACAGTTCACATACTGACAGACAGTAACATAAATCTTCATAAAAAATAATCTACCTCATAATCAATTGGTTGAATCCACCGGGCATGCTTTGCATATTTCCAATTCACTCAATGAATGAAGAAAATCTCTAGCAGAAATGGGAGGTGATTGTGAGAATGCATGCTTGACTATGCTGAAATTGCCTTCATTGAGTGTACTTCCCCAATACAATGATTATAAACATTCCCTAATAAAATGATTATAAACAAGAGAAACACGTGAGAAGATGTTAAAATGGTTTCTGAGTAGAAGCACGAGGTAAATTTTGTTAAATCGATTAAAAAGTATTAGAAGAAGTTGAATTACTTGCCAAAGCTATAGAAAATTTCAAAATTAAAAGTCAGTAGACATTTACTCGAACACCTGGTAGGCAAAGCCGATCAAAAAAGCCATGCTCAAACAATTTATAGGAAATTACTGTTTGCTTAGTTACCTTAATCGCAAAAAAAAAAAAAAAAGTATAGAACCAACCACCACATTTTTTGGACGCCCATAAATCTAAATTAAAACAAAAAAATGAAGACTAAATTAACAAAACCAAGATTCTATTTCAATCAATTTCATCAAAAACCCATCAGGGTATCTCCAATCTGGCCATTCATGATGTTCAACAGTCTCCATGGCCATTTGATGGACATCGAAAGAAAGAATTACCAGACAATGGTCAAACACGGTCGATTAGCCTAGCGATTTACCTAGTTTCATCCGATTTCAATCAATGAAAACTATAATCACAAAACCCCAACTAAAATCTAGATGTTTACCATATTGCAAATGAAGAACACTTAAATGTAGGTTTGAGATTGTAACTGAAGAACACTTGAATAACGATACCATCTTTGTGTTTATTTCTGTGTATATATCATATTTGGCTACAAAAAGGAAGGATGCATCAAGGTTATGTATTGAGGCGAATTTTTTTATGCAAGTTCTATATTACATAAGACTAGTGGGCAACTGCAATCTACCCACGTCCCAGATTTGTAGCAACGTGCTTAGTGGAGAAGATGGGCCGCAAATGAGGGAGCTAATTAACATCGTACAAAACTGTCAAGAACTGCCCAAATAACAGTTAAAAATGTGAGTTTAAATAGTCAGGATTTCATCTTAACAAAATCTAATAGTGAAGATTGATTTTAAAAATTAATTAGATTATGTGGGCTTAATAAGTGGCAACGTTAAGGCTCATAACACATAAGCTAAGTAAGCTACTAATAACAAATTAATGAGCAAGATAAAGAAAAAATAAAAATATCATTATGTCCCAATTTTTTATTCTTCTAGTTTTATATCTTTGATATTTTTATAAAATGCTAAAAAGACGATTTTACCCGCACATAAATCTTCAAGGGCACACAAGGTTTTAGGCAGGGTTTACTCACTCATCGTCTTCTTCTTCAACCTTATTTCCCACCCTTATCCACCTCCACCCCTCAAACCAAACCCACCCATGGCTTCTTCATCTCTCTTTTCCCCAACCCCCAGAACAACAACAGCAGACCTTCAATCTCCATGGTCAAACCAAAAAGTCAAACCAAGAAAACCCCCAAAATTCACCACTCGTCTCCCCACTCTTCAGCTCTTCAAAACCCCATCTCTAAACCCCTTAATTTACTCCTCTTCTTTCCCCCACAACCTAAAGTTACCATCTTTAAAAGACCCAATTTGTTCCACACATTCCCACCCACTTCCAGACTCCATAGACGAAAATTTCACCAAGAATCTTGAAAAGCTTGCAACTTTACAACAAATCCCAAATGGGTTTGATTCCGTTTCCAATTTGGAGATGAACCCAAAAAGGGTTTACATTCAAGAACCCCCTTGGATTACTTCTCTGCTGATGAAGAATTTCTACAGGAATAGTGTGAAGAAAAGGGTAAAAGTGGAAATTGATAAGAGAAATTATTATATTTTGAGGAGGAGACAGATTAAGGCTGAGACTGAGGCTTGGGATAAGATGACTGAAGAGTATAGGGAGTTTCAAAGAGAGATGTGTGAGAAGAAACTGGCACCGAATTTGCCGTATGTGAAATCGTTGTTTGCGGGTTGGTTTGAGCCGTTGAGTATAGCGATTGAGAAGGAGCAGAAGTCGCCGAATACTAAGAAGCATCAGGAGGCTTATGCTCCTTATATTGACTCATTGCCTGCTGATAAAATGGCTATTATTGTTATGCATAAGATGATGGGGTTGTTGATGATGGGGCATGATTATCGGTATGTTCGGGTTGTTCAAGCTGCTATTCAGATTGGAATGGCAGTTGAGCTGGAGGTGAGTTTGTAGTTTCTGATTCAAGATCATACTTTGTTTTGTTATACATATACATTGATTTGTATGTATAGGTAGTGCATGTTGGTTGTTTTTATGGCCCTAGTAACCTAAGTGCTAGTTCCACATTAGCTAAAAATAATTAGGGGTTTTTGGATTATCGGATATGTTTCGACTGTTTGAAGTGTTTGATGAATTCTGATTAATCAGGGTTTTAGATTTAAAATGACTATTGTGGGTTCGACTATATCATAACAATTGAAACTGATAATCTGAGAATGTAATAAGTCATAACATATTGGTTGTAAGACACTAATTTGGATTATTATAAATATACATTAGCATATTCGAGATACTTGTATGTGCGAAAACATCCATATATATATATTTTAGAATGCTGTAGATGATATGTACTAACAGGTAATTTGCAGGTTAGAATACAGACATTCTTGGAGAGAACAAAGAATGGCCCAAAAACGGTCCTAATTCAAGCTCAAGAAGATGAAACGAAAGAAAACGAGATGCTTAGAAAACGTGTTAAAACTTTAATCAAACGGAAAAAAATAAGGGAGGTGCAAAAGATTTTGCAAAATGAAGAATACGTACCTTGGGGCAGAGATAAGCAAGCAAAGGTTCGTTCTCACCAATCTATGTTTCTTCTCAAACAATAATATAACTGGCCTACTAATAATAAAATTGTCTATTTTATACAGCTTGGATGCCGTCTTATCGAGTTATTAACAGAAATAGCTTATGTTCAATCTCCAGTTAGCCAGTCAGCTGACGCCCCGCCTGATATTCGACCAGCCTTTCGACATATCTTCAAGATTATAGCAATGGAGTCAGGGTAAAGTTGTCATTTCTCATAAAAGCACCTCACATTGCAGTGATTTTTCATGTGTTAAAAATAGTGTTGCTTGTGTTAAATTTGTATCTTATTTGTTCATCAAGCTAAACTACATGGATATAGGTCATAAAAGAACTAAACAACTAACCTTTTTTTATATATTTTTAATATTTGCAGTCAAATCAGAAAGTGTGGAGTTATTGAATGCGATAAAATGATCCTCACTGGACTTGAAAGAACCGTAAGTCATCCTTCATATTTAGATTATTATTTTAGTAGTATATTTTTTTGTAATCATATTTAGTACATTAATTATTTTTAAATATAAAAAATGTTAAAGATAAAAAATGAGGTTAATGGATAAACCAACCTGACCTTTATTGGCCCATTTTGACCCTAAACGGTTTTGACCCGTTATTCAACTCGCCATATTTCCACTTCTACTATCGAGAATCTATTTGGGTTATGTATTTTTTTATGATTCTGTTTAATCCTCGTAATTTGGTGCAGGCTCGACACATGATAATTCCTTACGTGCCTATGTTGGTACCCCCAAGAAAGTGGAAAGGGTAATAATTTAACTAAGTTTTTATGTTATTATATTTTTTTATATACTTCTTAAAAACAGAAAATATCATGTTTCAGGTATGACAATGGGGGACACTTCTACTTACCTTCATATCTCATGCGTACTCATGGATCTAAACAACAACAAGAGGCGGTCAAGAATGCTCCATTTTCTCAAATGAAGAAGATATACGAGGTAAAAACTTCATTTACTGTTTATTACTACACTTTTATTTGTAAAGTGATGGTAAAAAATTGCAATAATAAACATTTTTGGCATGAATTGTACATGAAAGGCGTTGGATACACTTGGAAGCACCAAATGGAGAATAAATAAAAGATTACTTGATGTTGTTGAGAGCATCTGGGCTTCAGGCGGTGATATTGCGGGACTCGTTAATCGCGAAGACGTTTCCATTCCTGATTTGAACTCTGAGGACTCGAGTGAAATACGGGAATGGAGGTGGAGTGTGAGGAAAGCAAAGAAACTCAATCAAGAACTTCATTCTCAACGATGTGACATAGAACTAAAGCTATCGGTAATTATCATATCCTCTTATTAAGTTACTATTTTATCATCAAGTTTATTATTATTATTATTAGAATAAAATGTCACTTTCGTCCTGAGGTTTGACTAGTTATGCGACTTTCGCTCAAAGGTTTGTTTTTCCGCATCCGGGTCCAAAAGGTTTGAAATCTTGCTATTTTCATCCGGCTCGTTAACTCCATCCATTTTTCTTCGTTAAGTCAGAGGCATTTTCGTCTTATTTGTTAACTTAAAGGGCAATTCGGTCTTTTTCACTTTATGTACAAGCATTTAGCAATTAGCATAATGGACAAGTATTCCTTACTAAATAAAAAACAAAAAGAATATAGGTAAAAAGACGAAAATACCCCTGATTCAACGTAAAAAAAATGGATGGAGTTAACCAGCCGGATGAAAATGGCAAGACTTTAAACCTTTTGGATCCAGATGCGAAAAAATCAAACCTTTGGACAAAAGTAGCAAAACTGGCCGAAATCATACTAGTATATATTATAATGGATTTTATTTTATTATTATTATTATTATTATTATTATATTATTATTATATTATTATTATTATTATTATATTACTATTATTATCATGGATGTTAGTAACAAACTAATCTTAATACTATTTTACCTTGCTCTAAGTTACTTTAAAATATTAAATTTGAAACAGGTGGCTCGAAGGATGAAAGACGAAGAAGGCTTTTACTATCCGCACAATCTTGACTTTCGGGCCGCGCGTATCCAATGCACCCACATTTAAACCATTTAAGTTCCGATTTATGCAGAGGGATTCTCGAGTTTGCTGAAGGAAGGCCGTTAGGGAAATCGGGTTTACGTTGGTTAAGAATACATTTAGCAAATCTGTACGGTTCTGGAGTTGAGAAACTTTCGTATGACGGTCGATTGCAATTTGTAGAAGATCATATAAATGATATTATCGATTCAGCCGATAATCCACTTGGAGGAAACCGATGGTGGTTAATCGCGAAGACCCGTTTCAGTGTTTGGCTGCTTGTATTAATCTGTCGGAAACGCTAAAAAGTTCGTCACCTCATACCGTCATTTCTCATCTGCCAGTTCATCAGGTAATACTAATCATAACCAAATTAGTTATCTATATAATTAAAAAAAGAGTAAAATGCCATTTTCATTCCTGAGGTTTGGCTACTTTTCCCATTTTCATATAATTCGTTAACGCCATCCATTTTTAACGTTAAGTCAGGGATATTTTCGTCTTTTTAGACATTTTTTGTGATGATTAAAGGGTTTGGGAGGGGAGAAAGTCAACAGAGTTGGATCCTTATTCCTTATAGTGTTTTTTATTTTAATAAAAGATGTCTAAAAAGACGGAAATGCCTCTTGATTAACGGAGAAAAATGGACGGAGTTAACGAGTCGGATAAAAATGGCAAGATTTTAGACCTTTTGGATCCACATGCGAAAAAAACAAACCTTTGGACGCAAGTCGCAAAAGTGGTCAAACCTCAGGGACGAAAATGGCATTTCACTCTTAAAAAAAGGATATAAAAGTTTGTGCGGGCCCACATAACCCATTGTGACATGTACTCGATTCTAACTATGTGGTTAGGGGTTCAGATCACTGGTTCACATAAACTGACAATCTATTATTTTTTTTTGCTTATAGGATGGTTCTTGCAATGGGCTCCAGCACTATGCTGCATTGGGACGAGATACGGTATGTTTCCATTTCAAATTTATTTTTTCCAATACCTTTAAGGTTTTAGTTTTTTTTAAATATTTTGCATGTAAATGTTTGTTTATCAAATGGGATCGTACTTTTGCAGTTAGAAGCTGCTGCAGTGAATCTAGTTGCCGGAGAGAAACCTTCTGATGTATACTCAGAGATTGCGGCAAGGTTAGCTTGTGAATCTAGTTGATCTCAAAAGTCAACTCTTTTTCTTCAAAAGTCGACACCTTTTAAAACCATTTCCTTGTTTCGGTTCTCCGATTAGGGTTCATGAGATCATGCAAAGGGACAGTGAAAAAGATCCAACAAGTTATCCAAACGCTTTACTAGCTAGACTTCTAATCGGACAGGTTTGTAATTATATTATGCATTTTGTGTCTTTTTTTTTCCGAGAGCTTGTTAAATAATGTCTGTTCTTAAATTTAAAACAACACATTCTAATTAATAAAAATAATATTATTGGAACTACTCAGGTGAACAGAAAACTAGTCAAACAAACAGTAATGACTTCAGTTTACGGCGTTACATTTGTTGGGGCACGTGAACAAATTAAAAGACGGCTACAGGAGAAGGGTCACATTACCGATGATCAACTGCTGTTTAGTGCATCTTGTTATGCTGCTAAAGTGAGTATCCATATCTGCCTTTTGAATTATTTTACCGTTTGGTCATTAATCATTATATTAAATTTCATGTAACTTTCATTCCATAGGTCACACTTGAGGCACTTGAAGAGATATTTGAAGCTGCACGCGGTACAATGTGTTGGCTTGGTGATTGTGCAAAGGTATTTGTTCTATATTACCATCCAGTTGGGAAATTTTGTTATCTTTTATTATGAACTAGTGGGTTACCACCCACGCTCCGCCGTGGATTTGAAATGTAGATAAAAATAAGCAAATTGCTAGAGTTAAAGTTGTTTGATGTTTTAGTTAAGGGGCTAAACATGTCATTATTAAAGCTTGAAAGGCTAAACATGTCATTATTAAAGGTGAGGGGCTAAAGTTGTTTATATTAAAGTTGAGGGCTAAAATTGGTTGATGTGACAAAATAGCATATTTATAGTATATATATAAAACTTTTCGCAGGTGATTGCTACTGAAAATCAACCTGTTCGGTGGACAACCCCTCTAGGCCTTCCTGTTGTGCAACCTTATTTCAAAACTAAACGTCATATTGTAAGTAACTTCAAAGTTCAAAATTAGATTATCGCCATTTTTTAGTTTTTTCCGTCCGAATTTGAAATGTGTTGACCTCACAAGTCAACGTGTACATCTTCGGTTTTCCTGCAACTTTCTGAATGTCTATAAACAATGGGTTGCAGATAAAAACCTCTCTTCAGGTCTTAGCTTTACAACGAGAGGGCAGCACGGTAATTTTTCACCACCTTAAAACAAATTACTTATTGTTCTCGTTTCAATCATATCAAGTTTGTAAGATTTCGGTTGTCATCTTTTTAATAACAGGTCGAGGTTAAAAAACAAAGAACCGCATTCCCGCCAAATTTTGTGCATTCACTTGACGGTACACACATGATGATGACCGCTGTTGCTTGTAGGGATGCTGGATTACGTTTCGCAGGTTTGTCTTGTCGTTTAAGACTTCATTATATTATTTCAAGATTTCGACAATCGTAATGACTATCTTATTATTTACATCTAACAGGTGTTCATGATTCCTTCTGGACACATGCATGTGACGTTGACAGAATGAACGTAATCCTACGTGAAAAATTTGTAGAGCTTTATAGAACGCCAATACTGGAAAACGTAAGTATATATCAGTAACTACCTTGTAAATGACCCTTTTGCCCAAGATTCTCATACTTATCATTATCATTGAGGGGTGTTTTAGATATTTATTATTATTTATATTAATATTGATATTAATAATATAACAAAAGAGGGTGTCTTAGAAATAGTACCTACGACACAACCTCTGTTTTTATTGTTTTTTTGCCATATATACAACAATGCCATCCAAGGGCTTTTTTTTGTGTATTCAACCCTTCAATTTTTAGCACTGCCACTTACACCCCTTTAGCTTTCTAAAAACTTTATAAAAATTATTTTGATCCCCTAGAGTTTTACGTGCTTTTTTTATTTACGTGGGTCAAATATAAAAGTTTTCGTGCTTATTTCTATGTACGTTTTTGGTTGGTCTATGTTTTGTTCTTGGTTCATGTACGTTTTGTTCGGAAACGAGTTGGGTCAAATATTATATGTTTCGAGTTACTTTACGTTTCGAATCTCCTGCGACGTGTGGTATCATTCTTTAACGTAAAAAACACTATTTTCTTTTATGCTATTTTTAAGGTGCGTTTCGTTATACATCAAAGTTGGTTTACGTTTCGACGTAAATTTTTTTCGGTAATGAATCAGGTCAAATATAATACGTTTTCGTGCTTATTTTAATGTGCGTTTTTAGTTTGTCTACTTTTTGACTAGTTTTGTTCGAAAACAAGTCGGGTCAAATATTTGATGGTATAACTAACTATATGCTGAATTTATGCTCTTGTACTTTGCTAATACTTGATTGAACTTGGCAGCTGCTTGAGAGTTTTCAAACGACGTATCCGGGGCTCGAGTTCCCGCCCTTACCCCCGAGAGGAGATTTTGACCTGAACGAAGTTCTTAAATCACCGTACTTTTTCAACTAATCTGCGTCATATAGATACAACCGTATTTTTACAAGCCAGCTAGATGCATCAAGATGTTGATCGATAATTGTAAAGTATCAAGATCCTATAATGTTCTCAACATGTTGATGCTCACAGGATAAAGAGATTTGAAACTGTGTTGACCTCAAAAGTCAAAGGATACAGAGTCAAAATATGAACTTTTTCTTAGGCGCGTTTAGAGTGGTTCCATAGCGGTATTCAGTAGCGGAAAATGTACATTTTGTGGAGGTGGTTTCAGGTGCAGCAGTTGACCGTCATGGGGTTCAGTAGGTTCGATGTAGATTATGAACCCGAGATGATCACAGCTGCTGAGAAGTTGAGCTAATTAGGCGGGTTCTTGGAGTCGTTTTTGTGTAAATGTTATATTAATATTAATCATGTACGATTTTGTTTGGAGAAATAAGATGATTACAATCTATTTGTTTATTGTATATGTTATCTAATAACATTACTAGTGAGGGATTCAAGTGCTGTAAAACTATGGAATCGAGTTTTATATTAGTCCATGTTGGTCGAGTGGTTCACGCATTTGGATGACCCGAACGTAGGGATGGCAAAAAAACCTGAGCCAGACGGGTATACCCGAAACCTGAAACATGTGGGACGGGTATACCCAATGCCTAACGGGTATGGGATAGTTTTTAAAAAATCACGAGTATGGGATGAGATGATACTTAACCCGATTACCTGAAACCACATACGTGACCTATATACCCAAAAAAAATTTATTTACTATTTATTTTCCAGCCCTTGTTTATTCCTGTCTTATTTTAGTAAGTTCAGTATGTGAAAGAACAATTTTTTGGATTATGTATTTGATAATATTATTTTTATTGTGTGTGGTGAAGTATATAAATAAGACTATATAAAAATATAATGTTATTATATATCTATAATAAAACTTAAATGTTTGCATTGTATATTTTAATTTATAATAGTTTATGTAAAAGAAAAAAAAGAAATGTATATGAAAATCTCAATAGATATCTTTTTAACAAATTTACTGGTATACTCGATACCCGTAGGTATGCCCAATAACCGACTGGTATAGGGCCACGTATCACGATGTTACAACCGCGTATGAGTATGAGATTTATCAATACCCGGCCTGAACCGGCCCATTGAATTTTAGGCCTACTTTTGACCATGCATACATCAATCTCAAATCTATTTCAATCAACAGATGATTCAGTGAAAGATAATATACAAAGTTTTTTTTACATGATAAGGGAGAGTTAATTTATACAACTGAACAAGTTATGATCACATCAACTGTACATTCAAGTGGGAACAAATTCAATCAATCAATTTTTCGATTTTTCAATTAAAACGTCAAGTATATGTACACTTTCCTCGGCTTTTTCTTTCTAGTTCTTCCATCATATCTTCACCGAGTTTTAACGATCAGGAAGCAGCAGCAGTGGGTGAATGAACGGTAGTATCCGGTAACATTGCAACGGTCACCACAAAATACTCGCACCCAACGGGTAAACTATATGGGTTCAACTGGCTCGAACCCATGGAGGATGACTTCACGGTTTGTCTTTCTATATGCACAATCTGGCCCACGATATGGGCGGGTCGGTGCGGAAGATGATCGGTAAATAAGGCAACCGACTCCGAAGAAAGATAGTAATGAGTGCAGTTTCGGTTTATGGCTTCGTAGTGCCCATCGGCATTAATTACAAATGCAGCTATCTCATGTAGCTCCAAACGACCGAATGATATCTTCTCCTTATTAACCTGAAAATTATATTAAATTAGTATAAGAGTAAAATGTCATTTTCGTCCCTGAGGTTGGGCCAGTTTTGCGACCTTCGTCTACAAGTTTGTTTTTTTCGCATCTGGATCCAAAAAGTTTGAAATTTTGCTATTTTCATCCTCGTTAACTGCATCCGTTTTTCTCCGTTAAGTCAGGGGTATTTTTGTCTTATTTGTTGGGCAATTCGGTCTTTTGAATACTTGTATATTATGCTAAATGCTTGTACATAAAGTGAAAAAGACCAAATTGCCCTTTAAGTTAACAAAAAAGACGTAAATACCCCTGACTTAACAAAGAAATATGGATGGAGTTAACGAGCCGGATGAAAATTGCAAGATTTTAAACCTTTTGGATCCAGATGTGAAAAACCAACCTTTGAACGAAAGTCGCAAAACTAACCAAACCTCGGGGACAAAAATGACATTTTACTCTTAGTCAAGGTTGAAGAACTCGTTAGTCGCTAGTCGGCCGGTGAAGTGGGGACTAGCGACTACTCGGGATTAATCATGATTAATCAGATCGGGTTTTTTATATGTAATTTTCAATTTTATGTATACATATATACATTTTTATAGGTAAATATTTTAAGTAGCTAGGTTTGAAATCTTACTTAGCTCATTTATTTAAGTATACATGATTAATTGTTGGAATTCATATGATTTGGTTGGAAACTGACCGGAATTTAGAGGTTTTGGCCGGAATATACAGGTTTTTTACTGAAATCTGGCTGGAATCGTTGATTTTTGGTTGGCCTAGTCGGACCTAGTCGATTAATGGACCGATTTAAGAAAAATAACTCATAACTGGACGACTAGCGATTAATCGCCGACTAGTCGCGATTTTTACAACACTGCTCTTAGTATAAATATTACTACTCGTAATAAGTTTGTGATTTTGGAAGAAATTAAACCTGTTTTTCGGATTGAAGCTTCATGTACAAATTGTTGACCAATTCTTTCTTTTCTTCCAAATCTTTTGTAAGTTGTTCATGTGATGTCTCCGCCTTTGTGTACCTATCAATCAACTCCGCTCGTTGCCTTGTTAGCATACCGACTTTCTCAGCGAGCATTCGAACACACTCGCGGAACTCGTTTATGCCGTCATCCGCGTTCTCATTTGCAGAACTAAACAAATCAAATAGCACATTTTCCATAAAATTCGAAAATTATAGTTGATCGACTTTTCATACTATTTGTAGCGCCTTGTAGACTAGTATGAACTAAGCATGTACGTTTAACTTTAAATAAACAAATGAACGGACATGATCACTTAAACACACAGATTTTCTTGTTCGTATACATTCTTTAAAAAATTGAATGTGTTCGTTTTTAAATTATTTAAATGAAAATGTAAATGAACATAAACAAACGGACGTAAATGAACAAATAAGACACGCGGTCATGTTCGTTCGGTTAATTAAATGAACAAACTTTTGTTCATGTCCGTTCATTTATTAAAAAACGAACTTCCCGCTAAACAGTTCACTGAACGTTCGATTCCTATAGTATGAACTACGAACCGTAGTGAAAACTGACTGAAAATACGTTCTCTTTACGCGCAATTCTCACAATTAAAAACATGAAAGATGTTGAGGGCTTACTTGGTGAGAGATTGAGCTAAAGCACGCAGTGACTCAGCGAAACTGGCCACACCACCTGATGAAACACACACTTTTAGCCTCTCAAAAAGGCTTCGGATTTTGACAGCAGACGCACGTAACGAAGTATATTCAGCCGCCCTACGGTCAGCTGTACATAGATGAGTTTGAGCCTCTTCTCTTGCTTCATGTAGACAGTTCTCCAAGTGAGCACAATTCATCTATACCACAAAACAAAATATTAATATACTCCTTGAACTTGTAAAAAAACCAAAATACTATCTTATTTTTCATAAAAAAAGTCCCTCAACCTAATTTTGGTAATATTAAAGTCCACGAACTTGTAAAAAAAACAAGAAAGTCACTAAAGTAGTTTTTGTATATTAAAGTCACAAACTTGTCAAATATTCAAGTATTATTTATTTATTTTTTAAAAATGCCTTTTAACTTTTGAATTGATCAAATTAAGATGGTATAATTTTCTTTTTTTTTGTAGGATGTCTCTTTATCAAATTTTGATCAATTTAAAAGTTAATACATTTAACCAAACTTAGGAATTTAATACACAAATTATTTTAGTGACTTTTCATGTAACTTTTACAAGTTGAGGGGCTTTTCGTGAAAAAGAAGAAAGTATATTGTTTTTATTAGGGTTGCAAACAAAACCGAGCCGAGCCCAACCAGGCTCGAGCTCAAGCTCAATTAACTTAGCCGAGCTCGGCTCGTTTATTATCTATTAATTAATATATAAAATAAAAATAATACATATGATAGTCTCGTTTAGCCCCTTGAATAATGGTTCGGTTGGCTTGTTGACTAGACAACCTTAAATAATGGGTAAATGTTATTAAATATTAATAAAAACTAATATTACACTAAGGCTCGACGAGCCTCACGAGCTTCACACACCAGGCTCGAGCCGGGCTCGATAAATAAACGAGCTTTATTCTAGGCTCAAGCTCGGCTCAGGCTGGATAGGGTTTGGCTCCTTTCGAGCTTTTTCTTGAGCCGACATCGAGTAGCTCGGCTCGTTTGCACCCCTAGTTTTTATCTGATATTAACCCTTATGATTATTCAATATTATATAACATTACCTGAGATTCATCTAGAAGATTCCGACTAATATCCAACTCGCTAACCAACCTTGTAACCTCCTCCATTGCAGCTTGAAGCTTAGTTTCCGTCTCATTTAACTGGTTTGATTTCTCCGTAAGCAAATTCCGCAACTCCGCGACATCACCACTAGCTTTGACCTGGTCATCATTAGTCAAACTTTTCAACGGTGGTGGCAAGTAATCACCGCTTGAACTAGAGGCCAATACCATCCCGACATCCGCCACCATCGTCTCCTTTTCGTCTTTCTCATCACGGTTCGGTTCCACCATTGATGAATCCATATTCGGGTTCATCGTTCCGGATGAATCGTTACCTCCTGATTTCAAAAGTAACGAGCTAGACGCATAAGAAGCTTCATCCATAGGCTCAGACGATGCGTCTTTATTAAGTTTGTGTTCTAATGAATACTGATCCGACAACCGATTTTCAAGCTCTTTTATTCGTTTCTCATATGATTCACACTGCATTTGTTTGACTTTCAACATATTGACCAAATGTTTCTCGTGTTCGTCTTTCAACCGCAACGCCTCGGCAGTTTTTTCGGCAGAGTTTTTAAGCATGTTCCTGATTTCACTATCTTCGAATTCGGTTTCAGGTGAAAAGGAACAAAGGATAGCTATAGTCGAAGCAAGTTCGCTTTTAGTTTTGTGTTTTCAACTTCGAGTTTACTAGTCCCCGCAATCTCCACCAATTCCGAAGCTTCCACAAAATCGTTATAATTTTCGGTACCGCTTTCGGAACTTTCTTCACCATCTTGAGACATTGAAGACGGACACTTTTTAAACGACAGCCCGACTAAATGCTCAGGGGCAAAACGGTCCAAATCCGATATGTCTATATCGAGTAAATTAGTATCAAACGGAGCTACGTTAACATCACATGTGCTAGGGGTATCGTATAACCCCATCGATGCTAAAATATCTCGAGGTATAAACTGACTGTTGACTTTCAAAAAGTCTTCTCTTCTTCTTATCTCTGATTCCCGCTTGGTTGCAAGTCTTTCGGCTAAGTGGCCCGCCATTCCCATATAAAGTTTCATTGACGCTTTTCTTCTTACTATCTCCGCCAAACACGCTCTGTACGCGGGCCCGATTCCACGAACCACATTCAAATGATCGAATTGATCGTTTTGGCGTTTTAACGCTTCTGTGAAAACCGAAAACTTGTACCTTAAGTCTTTGATTGTGTACTGAATGTATGCGATTTTTTGCATGTATTTGTGAACGAAAGTATTCATTTCGGTTTTCTTGTTTTTGCAGAAAATTAGAAGGTTGGTAATGGCACGCTCGCAATCTTGCATTTTCGGGAGATAACTTTTATCGTGGCCGTCATACATCGGGCCTAATGCGGATACGGCATCGTGAGGACGGAGAGAATTGGAGAGTTGACTGGTCAAACAATCGTCCACGAGTTTCTTCACCAAGCCAACATCTTTGCTACATTAATGCAATTTGAATTTAATGAAAAAAACATATTTATTTGACGCTTATATTAAACTCGTAATTAAGTAGGGAAAGGTTTAAATACAAAAGGCTCTTAGCGTGCAACGGTACGCGACCACCAATATAATGTGCGTAATTATGCAAATAACGTGCCTAATTAGGGTTAACCCAACCCATGCGTAATTATGCAAATAACGTGCGTAATTATGCAAAGTTAATTACTATTGTGCCACCACGTTCAATTGAAAGCCTAGATTAGATCAGATGTGCGGTTTAGATGCTTGCGTACGCATCGCACGATAAGGTGGTCTTGTACGTTAAACGGCCTCTAATTAAGTAATATGTAGAAGAATAAACAAGACAATTCCAAAATATACGAACGAACCTCAAAGCTTGCATTATACTCTTCTGCTCGTTAATATGGTGTTCATGCTCCTTAACCATTCTTTCCAAATCTCTACTGAGGATTGAAGCTTTACTTGAGAACAAATGTTCGGTTCGTTGTTTCAACTCTCCGAATTCCTGCTTAAAGTCTCCAACTTTACTTTCAAACTGCCGGTGCGAATTACTACAATCATCCACCATTTTTTGCAGATTATCTTCTTTAACAAAATCCAATAAGCACTTGCGATCAGGAGTCTGTAACACAGGTATAAGTTTAATCGACCTCAATCGCTCTAAATCCCTCCCGAAATTCACTAAAAGATTCGAATGTGTCCGTTGTTGTTGCGAATAACACTTCACGAAATCCGTGTAGTTTTGGAGGATCAATTTATAGAAATGGTCCAAATTACCCCTAGCGATCTCCAACGCCTTCTCTTGCACCCTTTGCTCTCGTGCAAACCGCTCACACATCTCGTACTTTATAATGGTACGGCGGTAAATTACGTCCCCGAGCTGGTAATGGTACCGAAACTGTTCTTCGTAGGATGGCAACGCCTTTAAAGCGGGGTCTGGGGCTTCGTCTAACGGATGTGGATCGTGTGATGACGATGACGGTCTTTGCGGGGCAGGGTAATCGTTTTCAAATAGTTCGAGTTCTTCGGGCCCCGGCGGAACCGAGTTACTTCGCATTCTTGATTTGTTAAATACGAAAATTTCCCGATCATCGGATGGGAGTTTATACGCAGAGAGTGGATTTAGAGGTTCGAGTTTCAAATCCAGATACAAAAGAAGCTGATCATTTAACCGAATCCCGGATAGTGATTCTAAATACTGTTGGATTGATTCCACAAGGGTATATTCATCACATTCGAGTTCGAAAGAATGCCCGTTTTCGGCGATATGAACCAAAAGCTTCCCCCTTTGTATCACATTCTCACTGAACTCATCTTTTAGAACCCTAAAATATCCCAAACAACCCAAGAATCCAAGATAGCTTCAAGATTTTAAGATTCAATGATCTATAGATACAGATATAAAGATGGAAAAAGACCAATTTACCCTTGACCAATCTGATCAAATCCAGCTACCTTTTCACCATCCCCAAAATCTGCAACAAGATTCAGTCCAAACTTCAAACCTCAATAAACCCTAAATCAAATCAATACCCACCACCAAAATCCACAAAAGTCATCTAATTTCATAAACTAATAACAAAATTCACACAAAATCTATCATCAACAAAACCCTAATACTGATCAACACCGACCCTTAAAATCCAGACAAAATTCAAGAAAACCCACCAAGATTCTGTCGGTAGAACCCCAAGATTATCCAAATCAACACTCAAATCTTGAAAAAGATAAGATTTTTAGCCAAGATTATCCAAGATAACAAATACCCAGAAAGGAAAACAAAGTAAACTTGTGTATACACTAAACTTTAATAATGGGTTTGATGAAAAAAAAATATATAAAAAAATATCAAGAAAGATGGAAAGAAGAACATATGGAATTACTTAGGATTTGGGTTAGAAAGAACAAGTTCATTACGAAAGATGAGTCTTCTAAAAGAATATTTAAAGATTCAATGAATGTTATAAAAATGTGATTTTTATGGGTTGATTATTAAAATATAAATAAATAGTATGGGTGGCAGATAAACCTTTTGAGATGATGAGTAACGTAACCACAAGGCAGGGGGATCAGAAAAGATTGATCTTTGGTTTTTGTACTGGTTCTCTGTTCTTCTTCCTAGACAATTTGTGATTTAACAATGGAAGTATGTGAATACTAGTTGATTGTGGGATGGTTTTATGGGTGTTTGATTATGTGTTGATATCCGCCGTCTGATATTTATGTTTTAGGGGTGGATTATGATGGAGAGTTGGAGACTATATAAATAACAACCTATCATGATTGTATCTTGGTTGTTACATAATTTTTTAATGTTGGTGAAGTTTTTCTAAATTGCGAAGACTTCTTTAGAGTGTTCGTAATGATTAATGTTTTTAAGCGGTATTTTTGTTATATCAGTATTATAATATCTATTAAAAAAGTATTACATTTAGCGTCCTTTCAATCAATATTTTCTATTTTTTCCTCCTTATTTGACGTTATGTTGGAAACGTTGCTCTCTCTTCAAACCCATGCACTCCACCATAATGCCCATTACGTATTACTATTTAACAAATAACAATCCCTCTCTTTTTGTTTGGGTATATGGCACATAATATTGTAATGTTTGAGTTATAGATGAGTATTTGATATCAAGTATTTATGCCATTTCAGTATCGTATCAAATTGATACATTAGATACTCCATTTTTTAGAAATTTAGCATCGATGTTTTCGATACCAGTACCATAGATGACATTTTTTTAACAAGGACAAGTATCCTACGAATAGATTTGGTACCCACTTTTTTCAAAACTGCTCTCATCCCATTTTGAGTTTTAATTAACATACATGTTTGATTAACTTTTGTATTTAAAGAACACCGTTTATACTAGATTGGTGTTTTGATAAACCAAACTTGATGTAAGAACTTTATACAAGATGATTATAAATTGTAATTGTAATATAACCCTCTCTTACTTGTCATACCTACAACTAATCTAATAGAAAATCAATATAAAACCTTTCATATTCACCCCTTTGAAAATCATTATTTATGAAAATGTTTTTTTTTTCTATTTTTTTAAAGGTTTTTTCTAAAAAAAAGGTTTCAAAAACTCTGTTATGTAAAAAGTATAAAAAGATTTTTTGAAAAATAGATATTAAAAATCATTTATAAATAAGAAAAAACCTTCTCTAGAAAAACTAATAATCGTTTTAAAAACATTTCCCCTGACTATTATTATTATTTTAATTCCTTATATAACATCTTAAAAAAATCATATAAAGTTTTTTTTTAATTGATCAAAAAATGTTGTGTACATTAGGTCCCATAAGTACACTCAACGTTAGTGAATCGAAAAGTTCGTTTATGTTCATTTTTTTAATTAACAAACAAATTGAGCAAATTTTTTTATTCATTTAGTTAAAGAACGAACATGAAAACAATTCTCGTTTGTCCATGTACGTTTGCTTATTTATGTTCAGATATGTTTGTTAATATGAATACAAAGTTGACACACATATATGTTTGTTCATTTATGTTTGTTCGTTTATATTCGTGAATTGTTCGTTTAGAATTTGAACGGACGAACACATTTGTATTCTAAACGAATGATCAAGGACAAATTAATTAACCATTTTTATTTATTAACAAACGATACACAAAATGCATTAAAGATGCTAGAAACTTTCTTTAAAGATCATTAAGAAAACACAATCTAAAACATTTTAACCTTTTTTAGAAAAAATAAAGTTTTTTAAATAAGTAAAGATGTTATTAAAATAAATACTTTTGAGTCTTGATTACCCTTTGTGTGAAATATTCAAGTGAAATTTACACAAAAAAAAATAAAAAATTCTAAACTTCGTTAAAGGTGTTAATCATGTTATATTGTAAAATTAATTTGACTTGCAATTATAAATACTTGCAGTTTTTTTAGAGAGTTTTTACGAGTGAAATAATAATTAATGTATCCAAACTTTATTGAATTCGATTTGTAAAATAACAATTTTTGGTTAGTGTGATTGATTCATGGAATTATGTTGAGAACTAAATACAATTTTGTTATTGTGCTTAAGGTACAAATAATCCGATTCATTCTACTATACATATTGATCACTCTACAATCTCTTTTATTATACTTTTAAAGATTAAGTGCTACTCCGTTTTATTTAATCTCTCTTACAATCAATTACTTGACACCTTTTGTGACGGTGTGATTAACCACGACGTCTCTATTTTATTTGTGTATCTATCTATTCGGGTAAACACTTTAGTTCCAATGACATAGTCTTTTATTATTTATTAACTCAAAATTACAAAAAATAAAATCAAGTTTTATACCTTCAAGTCGTGTAATATATAAGATTATAACATAGTAAAACCACACCATGAGCTTAAAGATGAGTTAGAGATGTAATGAGAGAGATGATTTGACACTGATGTGAAATAGAGAGTATAGATCAGGAACCGAAACCATCATCTAAGTCTAAAAGGGTATGGTGAGAGTCATTCCCATGAGGATGGGCCGCCACGTAGGATGTCACGTTACCATCCATCATGGGATGACCCTCCTAGCAAAATGAAGGGGGTGGAGGATGGGCCTAACCCACTTTAATTTTTTTTTTTTTTTTTTTTTTTTTTTGTATTTTGTTATCCAAATTATAAAAATAACTTTAATTAACATATTTTCTGAAACTAAATAATTAAAAAACCACTACACTAGTTAAAAAAAATACATAACCTAGAAAAAAATTACACTGCCCCACTGTTATCGTCTTCGTCACCGTCCCCGCTGTTTACGTTGACCCATATATGTTCAATCAAGTCGGCTTGAAGTTTGCATGCGGTGAACTCGTTGGTTAGCGAGAACGAGTTTAAATCCTGTTGCCCCTGATCAACCGGGACAGTACACCCGTTAGATGCATTCTCGTTATACTCACAATCGCCCGACCTTCGTCTTCAATAATCATGTTATGGAGCAAAATGCAAGCGTACATACAAAGGCGCAACCTCTTCGATGTGAACGCACTGCCGGTTGTTGAATGATTTTTCATTTTTTGTAGAACATCAAAACACGTTCGATGTCTTTTCTTGCCCCTTCTTGGCGCTTGCCAAATTTTTTCTTTTTTCGTCCTCAGGTATGGAACAATCTTGACAATTATTGAGTAAGACGGATATATTCCGTCAGCAAGATAATAACCGTGCCTATATTCCACCCCAGAAACAGAAAACCTAGTGTCCGGACCGGTTCCATTTACGACGTCGGTGAAGACCGCTGATTGGTAAAGCACGTTTAGGTCGTTAAGTGAACCGGAAAGACCAAAGAAAGCATGCCAAATCCACAAATCTTGCGATGCCACGACCTCTAGCATTAATGTAGGATGGCCTTGATCGCCTCGTGTATATTGGCCTCGCCACGCATTCGGACAGTTATGCCACGCCCAATGCATATAATCAATGCTACAGAGCATTCCTGGAAACCCTGTCGTGCTTCTTGAGCTTGGTACAACTGTTGAACATCATCAACGTTTGGTTTCCGCAAATATTTTTTGCTATACAATTTCACCACACATTCGCAAAACTTATACATACATTCCCGCGTAGTTCTTTCCGACGTCTGTAAGTACTCGTCCAAAGCGTCGGCCACTGTCCCGTACGCTAGTTGCCGAATGGCCGCAGTACACTTTTGTAAAGTGGTGAACCCTCGTTTGCCACGAGCATCGTATCGTAACGTGAAAAACGGGTCGAACGCCGCCAAATCATCTGCAATCCATACGAATAACTGACGACTCGTACGAAACCTACGTCTGAAAATCTCGGCGTTGAAAAGTGGTGCATCCGAAAAATAATCGTTCACCAATTTAGCGTGCGCACCTAGTGAAAAAAAATATGACTAAAGAACGATTAACTAAAAAAAGACGAAAGTTATTAACGATAAACCTTCGCGATCTCTGTTAATCTGTTGTTGCCTGATTCGTATTTCAGACGAGACCTCCTCTTCCGCTTCCTCCGTAATAATCTGAGCCGCCCTTAGCACAACGTTTGCGTAAAACATCTCCCATTCCCCTGAAGACGAGGAGCACCAAGAACTAGATTGCATTGTGGGTGGAAAGATATTTTTTAGGAGTATGTTTATAAAAAAGAGAGTGTTTTGGGTTGAAAGTGGGAAGAAAATGATGAAAGAGGGGATTTTTATAGAAAAAAGGTTTTTTTTTAATTTAAATATTATTTTTTGGGGTCAATTAGCCGTTACAACGGCTATAATTTTTGAAAATGGGTCCGACAACAGCGGCAGTGGAAGGATGGTTGTGCCGGGAATGGGCCGAAGGGGGCGGTGTGGGGGACCGGCGCCGGGCCTTGCCGGGCACATGCCGGCCCCCATACCGTTTAGCCTAAGACCGTGTATAGTGCAATCATGCTTTGCTACACATGTGTGGTTGGATTAGCGAAAAGCATGAGGTCCGCACACATATCAACTTTCCAGACTCACAGCATATCACAAATTATAATAATTTTGTTTTCCTACAATCTGATTTTGTTGTCAATTAAAAAATATTGGAACATGATACAAACAAGTAGACATGGGAAAATGTGAGAAAGCCCAATAAAATATTGCTTAGTCGTCAATCATTTTAAAGTTGTGAAAGAAGCAGATTTGACAAAGATGAATCTAATACATCTATAAACCATATTTGTGATCTTTTCCTTGCTTTAGATTTTGAACTTTTTATAGTTTTGCCTAACTTTTGATATCAAAGTCTTTAGTGTTTAAAGCAACATAGGCATATAGCCACTCTTAGTTTAAATTACTAAGACCAGACGGTATGGGGCTGGCCCATGCCTGGCCATGCCCGGCGCCAGACCCCCACACCGCCCCCTTGGCCCGGCCGCGACACACCCGGCCTATCCCTGCCGCCCTTGCCGCTCCAATTTTGCACGTTGATCGATGTTTGACCGTTGGTAACGGTCGAATTTATAAAAAAAATTTATTTTTTCAAATTTAAATACACACTATCTCCCCGATTTTATACCACTTTTCACCATTTTCTTCCCACTTTCAACCAAAAACACTCTCTTTTTATATCCAACTTTAAAAAAAAAATTCACTCACAATGAATTCTTGGTGGTCCTCGTCTTTGGGGGAGGGAGAGATGTTTTTCGCAAACTGTGTGATGCGGGTAGCTCAGTTTAAAGCAACATAGGCATATAGCCACTCTTAGTTTAAATTACTAAGACCAGACGGTATGGGGCCGGCCCATGCCCGGCCATGCTCGGCGCCGGACCCTCACACCGCCCCCTTGGCCCGGCCGCGACACACCCGGCCTTTCCCTACCGCCCTTGCCGCTCCAATTTTGCACGTTGATCAATGTTTGACCGTTGGTAACGGTTGAATTTATAAAAAAAAATATTTTTCAAATTTAAATACACACCGTCTCCCCTATTTTATACCACTTTTCACCATTTTCTTCCCACTTTCAACCAAAAACACTCTCTTTTTATATCCAACTTTAAAAAAAAAAATTTCACTCACAATGAATTCTTGGTGGTCCTCGTCTTCGGAGGAAGGAGAGATGTTTTTTCGCAAACTGTGTGATGCGGGCGGCTCAGATATTGGAACATGATACAAACAAGTAGACATGGGAAAATGTGAGAAAGCCCAACAATACATTGCTTAGTCGTCAATCATTTTAAAGTTGTGAAAGAAGCATATTTGACAAAGATGAATCTAATACATCTATAAACCATATTTGTGATCTTTTCCTTGCTTTAAATTTTGAACTTTTTATAGTTTTGTCTAACTTTTGATATCAAAGTCTTTAGAGTTTAAAGCAACATAGGCATATAGAGTTTAAAGCAACATAGGCATATAGCCACTCTTAGTTTAAATTACTAAGACCAGACGGTATGGGGCCGGCCCATGCCCGGCGCCGGACCCCCACACCGCCCCCTTGGCCCGGCCGCGACACACCCGGCCTATCCCTGCCGCCCTTGCCGCTCCAATTTTGCACGTTGATCGATGTTTGACCGTTGGTAACGGTCGAATTTATAAAAAAAAAATTATTTTTTCAAATTTAAATACACACTATCTCCCCTATTTTATACCACTTTTCACCATTTTCTTCCCACTTTCAACAAAAACACTCTCTTTTTATATCCAACTTTAAAAAAAAAATTCACTCACAATGAATTCTTGGTGGTCCTCGTCTTTGGGGGAAGGAGAGATGTTTTTCGCAAACTGTGTGATGCGGGCGGCTCAGTTTAAAGCAACATAGGCATATAGCCACTCTTAGTTTAAATTACTAAGACCAGACGGTATGGGGCCGGCCCATGCCCGGCCATGCCCGGCGCCGGACCCCCACACCGCCCCCTTGGCCCGGCCGCGACACACCCGGCCTTTCCCTACCGCCCTTGCCGCTCCAATTTTGCACGTTGATCGATGTTTGACCGTTGGTAACGGTTGAATTTAAAAAAAAATTATTTTTTCAAATTTAAATACACACTATCTCCCCTATTTTATACCACTTTTCACCATTTTCTTCCCACTTTCAACCAAAAACACTCTCTTTTTATATCCAACTTTAAAAAAAAAAATTTCACTCACAATGAATTCTTGGTGGTCCTCGTCTTCGGGGAAGGAGAGATGTTTTTCGCAAACTGTGTGATGCGGGCGGCTCAGATATTGGAACATGATACAAACAAGTAGACATGGGAAAATGTGAGAAAGCCCAATAAAATATTGCTTAGTCTTCAATCATTTTAAAGTTGTGAAAGAAGCAGATTTGACAAAGATGAATCTAATACATCTATAAACCATATTTGTGATATTTTCCTTGCTTTAGATTTTGAACTTTTCATAGTTTTGCCTAACTTTTGATATCAAAGTCTTTAGAGTTTAAAGCAACATAGGCATATAGAGTTTAAAGCAACATAGGCATATAGCCATTAGTTTAAATTACTAAGACCAGACGGTATGGGGCCGGCCCATGCCCGGCCATGCCCGGCGCCGGACCCCCACACACCGCCCCCTTGGCGGCCGCGACACACCCGGCCTTTCCCTGCCGCCCCAATTTTGCACGTTGATCGATGTTTGACCGTTGTTAACGGTCGAATTTATAAAAAAAAATTATTTTTTCAAATTTAAATACACACTATTTCCCCTATTTTATACCACTTTTCACCATTTTCTTCCCACTTTCAACCAAAAACACTCTCTTTTTACATCCAACTTTAAAAGAAAAAAATTCACTCACAATGAATTCTTGGTGGTCCTCGTCTTCGGGGAAGGAGAGATGTTTTTCGCAAACTGTGTGATGCGGGCGGCTCAGATTATTGCTGAAGAACAGGAGGAAGAGGATGAGGTCTCGTCTGAAAGACGAACTAGGCAACAACAAATTAACAGAGACCGTGAATGTATATCTTTAATAACCATTTTAAACTTATTTGTTATTTCATCATTTAATAATTTTTTTTACGATAGGAGCGCACGAAAAATTGGTGAACGATTATTTTTCGGATGCACCCCTATACGATGGCACGTGCATTCACACCAAAGAGGTTGCGCCTTTGTATGTACGCTTGCATTTTTCTACATAACATGATTATCGAAGACGAAGGTCGGGCGATTTGTGAGTATAACGAGAATGCATCTATCGGCAATACTGTCCCGATTGATCAGGAGCAACAAGATTTAAACTCGTTCTCGCTAACCAACGAATACGTCCATGCAAACCTTCAAGCCGACTTAATAGAACACATATGGAACAACGTAACGACGAGGGCGGTGACGAAGACAATAACGAGTAGTATTTATGTTTGTGTTAATTTTTTTTCATAACGAGTAGTATTTATCTTTTTTATATAAATTTTAGGTATTGTGATTTTTTTTTCTAGGTTATGTATTTTCTTATCAGTATAATGCTTTTTATTTTTTTAATTTAATAAAATATTTATTTAAAAATCTTTTTTTAAATTAGATAACAAAAAACATAAAATAAATAAAATATTTAATTTTAGGTGGGCCATGCCCATCCCTCTACTGTAACGCCCGGCGTTTCTATACTTTTCATATTTGGAAACCTTGTATCGTACTTTTATTTTTAGTAAGCGTTGTATCTTGTATTCGTCTTTCGTTGTAAGCATTGTAAACCGAGACTCAGATCGTAATGAGAAACTCGTATTTTATCCATTTATGTTAATCATAGTAATGATTACGCTTTTACTTGTTCATACTTTAAACATGTAAACGTATTCGTGGTACTCTCAATCGTAAACGTGTGATAACTTGCAAATATGGTATGTATGCGTGATCAAGACTCAAGCGTGAAACTCGTAATCGTTAAACTAAATTCGTTACGATAATACAGTTACCTATTCATTTATTAAGTTAGTTAATTCAAATTAATTAATTTTATTAATTAATTAAATTAGTTAATAAAATTAATTGATTTATTTTATAAAAATTAAAATGCTAATTTTTTTATAAATATATTAACATTTAGAATTTAATGTTAATATATATCTTCTTTAAATAAGTCCAAGGTTTAAAGAGTAAATATTGAATTCTTGAACTACAGGGACCATTCCTGCCATTTATGAAACTGATTTAATGGGTTTTAAATAATAAAAAAAATAAATCAACAAAACCGGATCCGCGGGACTCGAACCCGGGACCTCCGGTTCAACATGCAAGGCCTTATATGCTTTGTTCCCGGTCGAGCTGAAATGCAGCAAGGGCGGGCAGCAGGTTTGGGGGCGGGATTTTTGGGTTGGGTTTGTATTTTAAACACTTTCTAAAGCACTTAATACCCACTTAAACCCCACCCAACTTACCCTAATCCTTCTCCTATAAAACCCAAGTGTTTCCACTCATTTTACACTTTCTAAACTCCATCTAATCCCTCTCAAATCACCTCAAGATCCTTGCAACATCAGATTTTCGAGCAGATTGTATACCTCTTACAAAAGTGAGCATATCTTGCTCATTTCTTAACCAAATCATCTCATTCTTCTTTCTACTTGCTTGGATAAACTTTGGGTTGAATTCCTAGGGTTCTCCATGGAGAATCTAGACCTGGAAATGCCCAAAAATGTCAAAAAACTTTCTGTTATGATTTAACTTTTCAAAAAGAATTGTTTAATCTCATACTTTTCTCATTCATTCTAGTGTTCTTGAACTCCTAATCACATATATGATTATGGGGACTAACCTAGGTTGTTAAACATGTAAATATAAGTGTTTAAACACTCCAAACTTTCTGTTTTTGAAGAGCATTGAGCTCACAAGTGATGCAAGTTCTTAGCTTGTTCATGTGTGTCCACCAAGGAAGCTTGGGCTATCCTAACTTGAGACCACACATCACTTGATGATTTTCATCAAGATCCCAAGCTAGTTTGCTAGACCTAAAAGTGTCACAACCCCGCAAAGCCGTTGACAAGTGTCCTCGTGTGCTCGCCGGGTTGTTTTATACTTGGCTACTTGGTATCTAGGTGTCGCCTTTACATTCATGTTATTTACTTTCTTGTATGTTATTACCTTGTTCTAAGTCCCTCCTTGTTACCTTTGGTGACTCGTGAAGTGGTGAACAATCATATGAGGTCCAAAGTGGATGGTTAATCCTCCCACCTCCTACTTGACTTACATGATACTAAAGGTTCCAAAGTGGATGGTTCATCCTCCCACCTCCTACATGATTATATAACTATATGGAACTATATTATAATCCTAAAACCGAAACCTTGATAATGACCTTATAATCAACTATCAAGTTATTAAGTTTAACACTAAAGTATGTAATTCCTTGTCACGATTCTAATATGTTCCGAACCTATGAAATCACATCCAACTCGTAAGAGTTACTATAGTGTCAAGAACGAGTGTTACATCTTAGTGAATACTTTCGTATCATAATACTTTATCAAACTTATTTTTAATCATGCTCGAATACTCCTAATCTCCCGTTGAAACTCTATACTCATACGCCTCGTTTCCTCTTGAAGGATAATTCGGCGTCATCCTCGAACCAACGTCTTCACGGATTGTCAAGTGTAGAAAAGACTAACAAACCGTGAGTACACTCGACCCACTTTTGTTTATAACACTTTTGGGTGTAACATATTTTACTTATACAAAATCACGAACACTTAAACTTTATGAAACACACAAACAATCTTATACACATGAATACTTGAATCTCATACTTGATGCTTGTCTTGGATATTCGTTATGCCATGCTTTAGTCATTAACTATTTTTAGCCTTCGTTTGACATGCTTAGCGCTATAGGAATTCACGCATCCACCTCCATCGTGTTATTCGTGAGGTCATGTTAAAACATCGTGATTGCGTTAAGGGTTTGATTACTAGTATTGCATACCTTGATATTGCTCTTGTATAGATTTAGTTGCCATGAGGATTATTTAAACTTATTCGTATACGTATGCTATGCCTAAACTTATGTACTCGCCTTTGCTTTCGCATTGACATTATTTTAAAACATGTTACAGGTTGAAGGAGATGATGCTATGAAAACAATATAGCAAGGACTAGATACACACAAATTAGACGTTAGGTTTAATGTTGATGTATCAATTTTGTTATAACTTTGCAAATGTTATGTTGTTTCTTTGTTTTGTTACATTGATGTATTTGACAATTTTTATGAAATGAAATACGGTTTAATTAATTATTGTCACTTATTAATGTTGTGAGCAATGAGCAATCTCGTTTTCGTCTCATCCCGATGTTTCCGCCATCGGTTGGGGTGTTACAGATTGGTATCAGAGCCATAACTATAGGGAATTAGGTAGAATTGGCATGTTCGACCTAGTCTATAGTTTAAGTGTCCCATTTTGACCATTCCTATATCATGCTTAAAATTTTATTATTCCTACTTGCTTCTTCCTTATCTTTTTGGTCCTAATGTTTATAACATGCCTTTCCTAAGGCATTTTACACAATATACACTTGAAGACCACCCACCCCTAGGGTCGACTCTGCATCTTATCCCAAACCGCTTTAAAGTCCAAATTCTAAATGTTGCTTCGTTCAACGTTGTTTGTTGACTACGAGCCTGGCCTTGTTTCACCACCTTGCAACACACACACATATATATATTGTTTATGAAAGTCGTGTTCGAACCCGACTTAATAAATCCACCACATTTGCTGTATAGATATTTTTTAGCCATTCAGATTTTACATAAAACGCTAAAAAATAAAAAAAAACATTTATGGACCTTTTCTAAAACGGCTATAACTTTGAAATCGGACCGGGTCACATTCTAATATGGTCTCTTGACACAGGTTCTCAACCCAACTCTATATCAGTTTCTAACACATATATCCCAATTCCCGACCCTACATGTCGGGCAGTTGCAAACTGGTTCTAACCACCATGGTTACAATATCGGTTTCAGGCTGGGCTAGAACTTGGTTTTGGTTCTCATCCCGGTTTGGATGTGCATCAAGACCTATATCCTTTTTATTTTTTTTTTCTTGTTCACATCCACCTTTAAGCCCAGCCCAAAAAGAAAGTATTTTTTTTGTTGGTTAAAAGCCCATTGCATCTGGGCTGTATATTGCACACAAAGGACGAGCATCTAGGTTATATTTCTGCTACGCTGCAAACTAGAAAAATCGCCGCTGCCATGCCCTATGCAAGCCTCTATCCGCTGTTGAAATCGCCCGCTTGCTAATTTTTTTTATGCTTAATAATCAACAGGAGGTTCGTTGCTATGTTTAATTTTCGTTTTTAATGTTTTTTGGTTCATTCGTTGTGTTAATAGGTAAAATTTGTTGTTGTAAATTAGGGCAAAAAAGGATTTATTAGATGAGTTTTCGTTACTATTAATTGTTTTCATCTTTTCAAGTGGTTTTCTCATCCACAAATTGTTTAAAGATTGACTGACCAAACATTTTGATATATATTATGTGCTTAATGCGTTTAATTATTAAGGTTAGTTCTGTAAAGAGTTTTTAATTGCTGTTCTATCTGAGTCTCTATATGGTTATTGCTCTTCATTGAACTAATCTAGTTACGAATGTTAACCATCTTTCATTGCATAACCCTTTTTTTCTGTGATGCTTCCATGATGTTTTCATTCAAATTCTTGACTTTCAGTTTTGGAACGCTTGATTTGAGCTCTTCGTTTGATTCACAAGTAATGGCCTTTGTCGTGGAAGTGTTTGAGCATCTTGAAATTCATTTGGAAGCTTTAAAAAAGCCACCTAAGAGTTTTGGTAGCAAAGATATTAAAGTTGTGGATTTGGAAATGTGTATGAAAGGAAATCCGCTCACTCTAAGGGGCGAAACAGGGTTGCTATTAAGCGTATTAAGTCATTAGTTTAAGCAATGAGACCCTGAGTTTTGGAGGAGATCATGATGCTTTCCCGTTACATCACTAGGAAAGTGACATTGTAATCTCTCTTCTCGGATTTTGTGACGAGAAAGGTGAGAAGATCCTTGTGTACGAGTACGCATCTAAGGGAATCCGAATCGTCTGCTAATCTTCACTGTTGTAACATGGATATAACGTCTCAAGATATGTCGCAAGTAGGCTAGCCTACCTTCATAGTTGCTTCAGAAACAAGATGCAATTATTGGTTAAAGAGTATGAAAATGTTAGTATCAAAATATGTTTAAGTAATCTTTTAGTACATAAAATAAATTTTAATTTTGGTCTAGTGAAAACTTGTTTTTCAATGTTTTCATCAATTAGTTAGCTTGCATGTCTTGGTTATCATTTGGTTTTGGTTGAATTGTTTATGAAATAAATATTTGGTTATGATTTGCATTGTTATTGAATATGGTGCTTTCAAAAGTTTCTTATCAATGTCATTTTTAGTGGATTCATATTCAAGATACATTTGTGGGATAATATCTTTTAAATATCACGAAAGTTAGATCTTAGTGCCAGTTTTAAACAAAAACACGAACATAAGAATTTCAAAAATGTTCAATGCAATGAGTGATTTAGAATGAATGGTTTAGATTTACCATAGTCCGTGTGTTCTTTTGTTGTGAATAGTTCGCTAATGTGCTTTTTAAAATAGTAATCCAAGCCGAAATGCTAAGCATAGATTAAGTTGAACCATTCTTTTGTATATTTAAACTATCAATCATACATTTTTTCTACGAAACTTTCTACTTTGAGATAGACCGAACCATTCTTACCTTCATTGGCTGCTCTTCCATTGGGTTTATTTTATGGCTTTTAGCTATGCTTGAGCTGAGTTAGTTGGACATTGGTAATGAATGTTGTTAGCGGACATATGGTTTTAGATTTGTTTATTGGTGGTGAAGATCAACATGTGCTCTGTGTTGCACTACAAAGTAAAAGAGTCCCTCTTTGGCTACTTGATTATGACTTCAACCAAAACAATCCCTTTTGAATCTCTCAGTTTTGATTCTTACCCTGCAAGGCTTAGGTATGACCATTGTTTAAAAGTGGAAGTATTTTAAGTGTGCAAAAAATGGTCATATGTTAATTGTTGGTTCAATATCGGCTTTCATATCAATTATATTGAGCTCAGAAACCTCTGGAGCCTGCTACACGAGATTCTTAGTTGTTGCAATTATAACTAAGTTTGCAATACGAGCTATGAGCCATGACAATCAGATATCAGAAATCTTAGGGTTAACGTTCTCATCGAGCAAAACATTTTATATGGCTGAATTGCCCTTCTAGTTAACAGAATTACATATAAAATGACCGGCGTGCCCTTCTCGTAACGTTAAAATACAACGATGAAACCTTTTTATACGAAAAATGAAACCTTTGAATTAAACTAACAAAATGGCCCTAACCACATGGACTAAAATGACATTTAACTCGTTCTAAAACTCATCAAGTAATTTGGCATTTGTGGAAACTAAAAGAATCAATATTCGAACATCAAGTAGCATCAAAATTATCCAATTGCATGAATTTCACACTGAAGTAAAAAACAAACGTACTATCATGCTCTAAATTGCATTTACAACAAAACATGCTTGATTCAAGGATCATGATGTCCACTACCCCTAATTAACCTCATGTTTCACTAGCTTAATGAAGGTTCAGCCTTGTAGCGGTTTCTGGTCTGATCTCTTCCAACTTCTGTAGAACCAACTTAACATGTGGCCGATCATGTGGTAATGGATGAACACATTGCAAAGCCAGTTTCAAACTGTTCAACAACTCACCATCACCAACCGCAGCATCTTCCATCAATATGATCAAAAACCTTACTAGTCCACTCTTTTTTCGCCGTCAAGACCACCCATTGTGGTAAATCTTGAACCTGTCCTGGTGATTTGCCAGTAGGAGTTCTAACATTATCATTCCCAAACTGTAGACATCGCTTTTGTATTAGCTTTGTTGAACTTTGTAACCTCAGGGGCCTGGTAGCCAAGATTAAAGGCTGTTGAAATCACATGTGAGTGTTCCAGCGGTAGTCATGAGTCGTGACAGCCAAAATCAGAAATCTTGGGGTTAATGTTCTCATCAAGCAAAACGTTGTGCGATGTTAGATTTCCATGGATTATATTGTGATGAGTGCGGAGGCTATGCAAACCTCTAGCCACTCCTTTTGCTATTCGCATTCTTGTTGCCCAATCTACGTGTGTTTTAGGCTCCGAGCTGCATTCAAGTCAAGAAAACAATCCATCTTGAATGCTAAATAACGCCTAGTTACTAAAGACGTTAAGATAATCAAGCAACATCCGATCAAATCGGTGGGCCGGTAGTTTAGATATGTTCTTATTTAATCGTTATTGGGTCAAAACAATTACTATTATGTTTTTATTTGCTTATTTCGAACCTGGGCCGAAGGCCATGTAATTAAGTATGGGTCGAACAAGTGTCTAGTAAACTCCATTAGGTTTGGTTGTGTGTTGGGCTTATCTTTTGAAAGGGCGTGTGTGTGTGAACATAACCGCTCATACGGTTAAGAGGGAATCAACGCCACTGTTGATGAAACAACGTATCCCTCCACAACACACCTTTTCAGTTATTATAAATAGGGTTTGCAAGTTATCACTGTAACAGTACAATTTGGAATTCAAGTTTCTGCAAATCAAAGTTCTAGTCAAGTTCGGTTAGTTGTTTGATTGTTTATTTTCTGCATTGTTATTGATTATGAAGTGGTGTGAAATCTGTGGTGATATTATGAATATGTGCGATCATCGTTCTCGAACCGAATGGTCTTGGGAACCCGTTGTCACTGATACCAACAGTGGTATCAGAGCCAAAGGTTCTTCGGCAATTGAGAACGATGATGGCGGTTTGGGAAATTGTCTGAAGGAGAAGGGTAAAACGGTTGGTGCTGGGTTTGGTGATGTTCGCATGAGCGGTGGAAAGAGCGGTCGGGGCTGCAACAAAAGGAAAAGTGTTGCGCAGGGGAAGCCATCCACGCGGTCGTGGAAATCACCCGTGAAAAGTTTTCCCAAAAAGATGATTCCTAAAGGTTTTGCGAAGAAGTTCGGCAAGGGAAGAAGTGGATTGGTCGGGCGACCAAGGAAAGCCGGTATTCACTGTTTTATGTGCAAGCAGTTCGGTCACATCGCTTCCATATGTCCGAGTAAGTACATCAACTTGGTTCCTTTACCCGTTGAAAGCGATTATTTAGTTGAGGGTACTTGCGGAGGAAAGTTTGATTTGATTTGGGTGGTGGACCCAAATTTCAAAACACACATGACGGGGAACAAAAGCGTGTTTAAGCGGTTTAAAAGGCATTTCGGTGTGATGACTAACGATGAGAAAAAAGAATTCATGTTCGTGCATGGGGTTGGAGAAGTGAAGATACCGGTAGACGGGAAGGACAAAACTATATCGTGTGTTAGTTATGTCCCGAAACTCAAGAAGAATGTGTTAAACTTTGAACAATTGTTGTTTCAAGGAATCGAAACAATTACTACCGGTGACAAGTGTGTTCTCAAGAAGATGTTTGGCGGTCAAGCAAAGGGTTTTGATGTATTCGAAAACAAGACGGAGGTCGAATTGGGGGAAGAATACTTAGACAAATTCTATGATGGCTTAGATATTGATAACGGTTCGAAAGGATAAAGAAAAGTTGGAGGAGTATGTTGAGGAGACTTATGAAAAAGAATTTGAGATCGAGAGAGAGAAAAACAAGAAGAAGTTAGATGGTGAAGCCACATCGGGAGTAAAGAAGAACGAGATTGTCTACTCGAAAAAACAAAAGGTTGGTTTCATGATTTACTATGAGGGCTTGAAAGGCAATCCGTCACAATCGAAGCAAGAGTTACGACAAAGGTCGGTGGTGCTTTCCCAAGATGAAGAAGATGTCGTTGAAAATGACATGATTATCGAAAGTTGTTTAGAGACGATTGACTTGATATTGCTACACGAAGAGTTGGCCGGTCATAATCACTTTTATGATGCAAGTTTCGAAGAAATATTGTTATCGTTCATACCGTGTTTCCTTGGAATCTTTAAGGAAAACACCATGCCACCCGAGTTAATCGACGGTAGGGAAGTTAGTTTGGTTCTATTACATCGTATTGTGACCGTCAAGGGTGGATTCAAGAAAGTTGTCCAAGATGATCTTTGGGATGAGGTTGCATTCGAGTATGGTTACCATCCGGACGACGCACATGTGATAAAGGTTGCATACGTGTACTACAAAGAGTTAATCGAATGGTACTTCGATTTGATGAAAAATGAAGGGTGACAAGAATCCATTGATTGAGAAAGAAGCAAGCAAGAAGGATGCACAAACAGAGGAGATCGAAGATAAAGGCAATGGATGGATTGAAGATTCAAGTGACGATGAATTGGTGATCATTGTGGAGGTCACCAACAACGACAACAATTGAAGGATTGGACGCATCGGATGTTCCTTGCTTAGGTAGAGGAATGAAGACGTTAAGATAATCAAGCAATATACGATCAAATCGGTTTCGGGCCGGTAGTTTAGATATGTTCTTATTTAATCGTTATTGGGTCAAAACAATTACTATTATGTTTTTATTTGCTTATTTCGAACCTGGGCCGAAGGCCATGTAATTAAGTATGGGCCGTACAAGTGTCTAGTAAAGTCCATTAGGTTTGGTTGTGTGTTGGGCTTATCTTTTGAAAGGGCGTGTGTGTGTGAACATAACCGCTCATACGGTTAAGAGGGAATCAACGCCACTGTTGATGAAACAACGTATCCCTCCACAACACACCTTTTCAGTTATTATAAATAGGGTTTGCAAGTTATCATTGTAACAGTACAATTTGGAATTCAAGTTTCTGCAAATCAAAGTTCTAGTCAAGTTCGGTTAGTTGTTTGATTGTTTATTTTCTGCATTGTTATTGATTATGAAGTGGTGTGAAATCTGTGGTGATATTATGAATATGTGCGATCATCGTTCTCGAACCGAATGGTCCTGGGAACCCGTTGTCGCTGATACCAACAGTTACTGGTTTATGCAATGTTTTCATAGCCTTACCCCAGCCACATCATTTACTGGCTGGACCTGTCTAAACTAACCCGTTTCAAAAACCAGTTGAGGTAATAAATTAAGTAAAATAAAATATGGAAATACCTTTTCTTTAGGTGTGGATTTGAAGTATTAACGAAACATGGTGAATTAGTAATAAGTAATTAACAAGATTTTGGAAAACTAAATTAAAAATTTGAGTATAACCATCCATTCAACCGGTAGCCATCATAACCAGCCAGCCCAAATGAATCTAATTCCAGAGTAGTGAACCGGCCGGTTGTGTTGTATGTAATTGCTAGAAGTGAGAACATTTTTTTTTCTTTTTTGTTTACAAAAGAGTAGTAGTAAAATAATAACCGAAGAATATGGGGGCTAGTTGCCACTTACCATGGAGAAAAGCAGCATCGCTTCCTTTGCGCATGTAATCAAAAACGAGAATTTTATCTCCATTTGGATCCAAATAACAAGCCCTCGTTGCCAAAAGATTTGGATGCCTAATTTTCCCAATCACTTCTAATTCAGCTTCAAAATCTGTATCACTTTTGGTAACCTTTACTCTCAATCTTTTTACTACAACTTCAAAACATTTTCTAAAGTTGCCTTATAATCACTCCCATAAATGTTTTTCCCCATTGTCTCTACTTTTGCGTGAAAAAGATCACCTGCTTTGAAAGGCATTGTACTATCAAAGTGCTAATTACCACGTTGCTCGTGTTAAGAAAGAGCACTCCTTTGCCATTGGAGAGAGGTACGCTCAGTTCATCAATGCGTCTGGATTTGCGAGAAGTGGAAACATTAGTCATATTCATATCATGACGCTCCTGAAACTGAAGTGCAATCTCAAGCCTTTTCACAAGAAAAGACGTTGCTGGGCGTCGTTGACGAGAGTCATGCAAACACTGGAATGCAATGTCTGAAAATGTTTTCAACGAAGTTGGGTCCATATGTGGCGTGAGATCTTTAAAGATGATTTGGCCTAACTTGTTATCTTCGTAGCTTTTTTTTTCCATTTAGGCACTAAAATCTCTAACTGCTTGGTGTAGCATAATCTCCCACAGAGGACTTCAAATAAGACGACACCAAAAGAGTATATGTCTGATTCTTTGGTTAGGAAGCCCGTCTTCATATACTGGGGATCACAGTAGCCAAGGGTACCAGCAGCGTTGGTGATAACATACGTGTGCTTCTGATTAGCAGGCCCTATTTTTGAAAATCCCATATCAGAAAGTTTAGCATTCCAGTTGTCATTTAGCAGGATGTTGCCACTTTTATATCTCTATGGATAACTCTTTGTTGACTGTCCTTGGGATCATGAAGGTAGGCTAACCCCTTCGCAGCATCAAGGCATATCTTGATACGATTTGTCCATGTGAGAGCGGGGAGCTTAAATGGCGATCGAGGCTTCCATTAGATGCATGGTCGTATACAAGGATCTTTTCACCATCCTCGTCACAAAATCCAAGGAGAGTGATCAGATTCTTATGTTTGCAACGAGAAAGCATCGCAATCTCCTTTAAGAACTCAGAGCGTCCTTGCCCACAATTACTATTCACGCTTAATAGCAACCTTGCATTCCCCCCTAGAGTGAGAAACTTCACCTTCGTACACGTCCCCAAATCCACCTACTCCAATGACTCGCTACCAAAGTTGTTGGTGGCTTTTTTTAAGTCTTCAAGAGGGATTTTAAGATCTTCAAATTCTTTCATGAAGGACCCATTATTGTGGATAAAATAAAAGCGAGTGAAGTGTTTTAATCGACTGAAATTTGAAAATGTAAGAGCCAACACAAAAGCTGTTGTATTATGTGTGGCTTAAGTTAAATGAAGAGTGCCGGTATATATGCTTACACGACTAATTACCTTAGTAAATACATTTAATATAAAATTAAATATAACTATACTTTTCTACTGACCCGAAAGCGTAGAAGGTGTTGCACATGCTTTTCAAAATGAAACTAGTGTTGTTGCCCGCGCTACGCGGCGGGTTCGAAGTGGACGTGTCGTCATAAGTTTCACAACAAAAATAGTTTCTTCAGTATACTGATGTGAGCTTTGATTTTGTTTATGGTGTACATTTGGGATTTTACCTAGTTTCAACATTACCCTGTCGCAAGAGCATAAACTGCTACCACTTGGATTTGCTTCTCTTTGTTGCAAAAAGCGACCGTGCAATGAGTTGTTTACCTGCATATGTGGTGGCAGAAATTGTAACTCGAAGTTGTATCTTTTATTATATAAAGGTAAAGGAAATCAGTTTTGTAAACAGTTTTGGAAAAATAAGCAGAAACTTACCAGAAACAAAGTTGTATAGCCCTTTCCCACAATATTTCCACTTTTATGTGTATATTCTTCTAAAAGTGTCGAAAAACCTAAACACATGAAGGCAATCCATAATTCAATAACTGTAAATAAGTGGGTGTTAGCGAGGGCTTATTAGTGGATGGAATTTCAAGGTCACGAAAAGCTTCCTTTCATACCCGTTGTATGTCAGTACCTAACTTGTTGAAACAACTATAAGGAAGCTTGTATTTGGATTCCCGCCTTTTTTGTTTCAAAAAGCAACTGGACAATGGCTTGTTTACCTGCATATGTGGTAATAGAAATTATAAGTCGGAATGGGTCGGTTCTCACTGGCCACAAATACCTTTTATAAACAGAACTGCTTCCATTTCTATTTACGCCTCTCTTTGTCACAAAAAGCTACCGTACATTGACCTGTTGACATGCAGGTGTGGTGATAAAACAATTACCCGAGATTGTATCTTTTATTTATGTTAATTATGAAAAGCATCCTCTTTTGGTTCCTTTGACACCCGTATGTCATCATCCAGCGTGTCAACAACTCTAGTAAAGTTGGTACCAAAAAATGCGAAACGGAGCAGACCAAACCTAATCATCTAATAACCTGTTTTTGCAAGAGAGAAGTATTGTAGGATGCGTGCTAAAAGAGAACTTACCAGGTTCTTTATTGCTGCGTAGTTGTGTTAAATGCCATTCTTGAACATGTCATCCTCTATAGCATTTTTTTTCAAAAGCTTTGGTGCACGTACCAAAACATTTTCATGCGTTTGATTGCTCAAGCGGCATTTTCTGACCTGTTCATTAAGTGTCACGTGTTAGAATGTATGTTTCTAGCAGTATATTTTAACAAAAGCTATAAACGATGTATTGGTTATTTAAGAGGGTGACGTGCATATAACTTGTGATATTATCAATAACATTTTCCTTAACTGTAAGTTTCAAGAACAAAAAAACATCAGAAGTTAATGGTGAAACATGAAAAGGTAAAATCAAGATTCAAGATAAAATCATCTATAATTTCATCATGAATGATCATGTTAACAACAAAAGTACTACAGTGATATGGAGTTGTATAGTAACCTCACTGTTGTTGACTTCATTCATGAAATCAGAGAAAACTATGTTTTTGGTTTGGTCTGTTCGGCCATCTTCAGTGGGCGCGATGAGGACCTTTAGCGAGTCAGGTGAGGTTGCTCGTGAAAGGGCAACATATAGTTGACCGTGTGTAAAAACAGGTTCTGGTAGATAGACTCCAATTTTTTTAAAGATTGTCCTTGGCTTTTATTTATGGTCATTGCATAGCATGTTTTTACTGGAAATGGACGTCTTCTAAACACAAAAGGTAAGTCTTTGCTATTACGAACAAAGTTAATTTTAGGTATATATACACGATGACCAACAGTTGTTCCAGTGATTACATGTGCTTCGATTATTCTTGGCAACAATTGGGATATCAAAAGTCTGGTGCCATTACATAAGCCAGAAGTTTGATTTATATTACGTAGTAAAATAACTGGAGTATTTACCTTTAGATTAAGCTTATGTGGTGGAAGTCCGTTGAAATTTAGCTGATTTAAATATTCCTGAGGATACAAAATGTCTATGTCACCTCTATTTTGTGCATGTGGGATCATTGAGTCAACACTGATATATGATGTACATTCTCCGGGTGTCAGTTTAAGTACCATTTCATTGATTTGTTCAGCTGTGTCATTCCTTGGACAAACGATTGCTCTGTCAGATAGGTTTTCTGCTGATGGGTTGGTAAGAATGGTGTCATCATAGATGAAGCGAATTAAAGAATCAAGCCCATTTTGTTCTAGACATATTAAAAATTTTGGCGGAATTTGAATGATGCGTGCGTTGCAAGGGTCATCAACATCTGGTTGACCGACCACACCATCTCCCACACTTAGTAACCATGAGGCAAAATACGTAATAGCTTGTGTCTTGTGAATTTTGTGTACTTGTTGCTACTCGCATGTTCTCGTTCAGCCTGCAGATTGTAAAGTTGTCCATAAATACGATCTAGGCAGCGTAGAGTCTATAATCTCGGAACGCGATGCTTTTGGTTTCACGGGAAGTGTTTGTCTGAAATCTCCACCAAGTAGTATAGATTTCCCCCAAAAAGCTTTGTTGTTTCCCCTAGAACATCTCTTAGTGTCCTATCTAAAGATTCAAAACATCTGTGGTCACTCATTGGTGCTTCATCCCAAATTACCAAAGATGTTTCCTTGAAAAAGCTCACATAGCTGAGTGTTCTTTTTAATATCACAAACTGATTGATCTGTTTAGTTCTATTGGTATCTTGAAGCGTGAGTGAGCAGTTCTACCAGATGGTAATAGAAGTGAAGCAATTCCTGATGCCGCAACCGCTAAAACGATTCTTCCTACAGATCTAAACGCTGAAATTATTGTTGTCCATAAGAATGTTTTTCCTGTACCACCATGACCATAGACAAACAATAATGTCTAGGACTTTCTTTCATATGAATTCATGACAATATCATAAACTTGGAGTTGATCAGCATTTAACAATGAGTGCGATTGAGAATGTTGTGCATTCAAGGCATCCCTGTCATAACATTTCTCTTCCATTAACAAATGATTTCTCATCGAAGCAAGGAGAGCCGTACACGGCATAAGAAGGCCATAATTAGAAAGAGATGCAGATGGTGTGCTCGAATTAAGCAATTGCTCAATTTCGAACAAAACATATTGTTGCAAGTCGAGTCATTGATACATCTATTGACTTGATTTGTACTTCTATTCAGATTTAGGAGTGTATCATCTGACATTTTTCGCCAATGCTCTTCCCATAGAACTGCAGGTCTTGCTATGTCACAAAAAAGAAGCATATGGCTGAATAGAGATCTCAATTCAGCAGATGTTGCCCAATTTGATGCCTCTACGAATGCCATTTCCCATTCCCTATCATCACCTACAAGACCCATGCTTTCGCACGCTGCGCGGTAAGTCATGTGTGTCACACCAGAAACAGTACGTATTTCAGGAAAAGACCTGCAACCCCTTTGGTGACATAATAACATCCTTAGATAAAACAGTTCGCCACATGTTGGATGTACATATATGAGTCTACCTATCGCTGGCGTCTTACTTGATAATCTGCGAATCCAAGCTTTAGCCGATAAATTCCACCAATATCTTGAAACATAATCAATATAGCGAAGATCACGGCCGTCAGATTCTGTCTGGTTATTACGTAACCATTCTGTTAAGGTTGTTTTCCCAAATGCAGGGTTGCTTACAATGGTATGTAAGCGCATGGTTTCTCTAAATGTGACATTTTGCATGTCTTCTAAGTGCACGGCCAGAATTTGCACGGATGGATTTCTACTATGTATAGGAAACCCAAGTATCCTCCAAGCCGCCTCATGTGGGCATATAAAGCGGGCATCCACAAAATTTTTATTTCATTTACCGGAGGATTTGGTTGGATTAGGGTGTTAGTTGGTTGTTCATCAGCCTTGGTAACTGCAAACTTAACACGATCGGCACCTTTAGATATATACTTGAAAAGATACTTAATCATCATGTTCCAACCACAGTACTCGACATTTATGTGGGCATTGAAGCGCTTGCACAGAGTTTTATTGTAGGGCACAACATAGCCGTTATCAAGGGGTACACCATGCACGGAGCATTTTCATTTGGCAGACCGCATGGCCCGTGCATCATGCACTCAGTGACAATTTTATGAAGAGTGGGTTCAATTGAGGGATCCGGTATTTCAGCAGTAATGTATTGGTCCACATCTGTTGGTTCGCGTATCTTGTAGGATGGTGTCACCCGTAGTAACGTATGACAATGCGGCAGACCTCTTTTCTGGAACTCAATTGTATACAAATCTACAAAGATAGTAAAAAAGAAATATTAAAATACAGTTGCATAGACATAGAAAGCTATGAATCGTAAATCGAGTACGACACTAACCAGCTGCCACAGATCCGAATGTTTTGTTTGACCTTAAGAATTTAATGAACTCTTCTACCTTCATCTGAAACACCCGTGAAATTATATCTGGTCGATCTTGTACATGTGTGCAGCCAATTTTATCAAGATGCCGTTTGATTTCTGGCCATTTTGTATTGCATGTAAATGTAATAAAGTATTGGGGGTTACCATGGACCCTGCAAATAGCTAAGGCATCTTGATAATACTTATACATGTACCTTGGGCCACCTGTAAACGATGAAGGCAAAATGGTACGCCTTCCAACATCTTGACCCTCAGTGTCACCCCTTGAAAGTGCGTCATGGATACCACGCAAGTACTCACAACGGAAAAGATTTTGATTAGCGCTTATGTATTCCAATCTGCACTGTTCTATGCATATGTATGCATCGACCAAATATTGTTGAAAAAGGCGACCACCGTTTAGCAACAATGTGTAAATGCCATGACGATCGTGAATCTTGTAGCTATAGTACCTATCCATTGTTAGCTTTTTTCCTTCGGATTCACATTTGAACACAAACGTAGGTCAGGTGACCATCCCTGCTCGGCATATGGAAAAAGCAACGGGTACTGCAGGGGCATATATGCGAATGAACTTGCTAACCCTTTGTGCCATTCCATCCTTGTTGTGGACAACAATATCATAGGTTGTTGCATTGAGGTTATTGTCACGTATGATACCGCCAAGTGTTCCAGGAGCAGGTGGCTCATATTTTCGCTGATTGCCACCGTTGTATAGTCGAACAGCAAAATTATAAGCATTGGATCCAGTGCATAAGTCTATCGCACTCTTGAAAAGTCTAACATATCCGTTAATGATGTAAGCGTTTGGGATATAATAGCGACAAAATCAGATGAAAGTTGGGAATAGGCTGAGAAGAAACGCAATCTATTCGAGATCTCATTTTCTGTGTCATATATATACATTTGTAGAAACCGCGGCTTCTCATTGTCTGGTGGACATAAGGAACCTAACCAATGCGAAAGTTGACCAGAAACTTTGAAAACATATGGGCCACGACCGTCATTAACGGTGTCGTCAATCTCAGCACCGAAAGATGTCATCAAAAACATATTGTTGTACGCACGTATATTTTCCATGAACCGAGCAACAGTAAACAACTCTTTAATGGCAACAGGTGGTTCAAGTGGAAAGGGAAGGCGAATAGCTCCACCTTGACAACATACATTGTATTTGGGCATTTGATTTCGAGGAGTAGACAAAAGTCTTTCGGCAAACCAAAATAAAGCACCACAATACTCACACACGTATTCACAATTACCCCCATCAAGGTATTCCGATGGCAGGGTTGCTTCATCGCTAGTTGGCTGAGAAGGACTTGTTGATTGTGAAGATGATGTACCTGCATTAGATGTTTCACCTGCAACACACGCTAAAAGACGCGACAACCTAGGTGAATAATGGCCAACTGAGGGTTCACCAACATGACCATCAGTACTGATTGGGCTTTGCTTAGAAGGACCACTTGTTGACTGTGAAGATGATGTACCTACATTAGACGTTTCACCTGCAACACTTGCTAAAAGACGTGACAACCTACGTGAATGATGGCCAACTGATGGTTCACCAAGATCACCATCAGTACTGATTGACCTTTGCCTAGAAGGACCACTTGTTAACTGTGAAGATGATGTACCTGCATTAGACATTTCACCTGCAACACTTGCTAAAAGGCGAGACAACCTACGTGAATGATGGCCAACTGATGGTTCACCAACATCACCATCAGTACTGACTGGCCTTCGCTTAGAAGGTGTACGTTTAGGGAACATTATATTAGACCATGAAACAAAACAACTCCAAAAAAAGGTTAGGAAAGAGGATGCCAAAGTAGCAAAAAAGATAGCCAATGAAATAATGAATAGTCAAACCACAACTTTCACGTAACATAGGACAAACGATAACATCATAGACAGAAACTTAAAACAACCATTAATAACAACACTCAAAGCACCACAACGACAACAATTAATATTACGTTTATAAAGACAAACCAAAAGGATTAGCAAAAGTAAAAAGCAAACGAAAGGGAAAACATGAGCTCAAAAAGTAATTATGGAAACCTGCATATGGCATGAACATTAAAGACGTCTTTGTAGAGTGATCTAGATCTATATCCAGTAGTGCATCGACTGCGGCTTCATTGTCACCTGAACACGCAAAATAGATGTCAATTTTAGCGTTTTGTACCAGCAAGAAGAGTTTTCACCTCTGTAACCGAGCGTTTTCACTTCATAACCAAAGCTGTGGTTTATATAGCACTATTGTAAAAAAAGAAAGTGCAAAATAGGATCACTTTAGCATTATGGCCTTCTATGGTACTTTTTAAAAAAAGACTTGAAAGAAAACACAAACGTAAGAGAAAAAAGGTGTCAAAGTTTAATAAGTACCATAACCAACTTTGGAACAGACTATTAATTTTTGAATCCATTAGCTTTTGCAATTCTAAAAAATCATTAATGTTGACTTAATGGATTAAGTTGTTTGAATTGGTTTCTGTTTATAAAATTGACCATCCTAATTGTTTTGGCTTCCCTTAACTAATTAGCCTCTGTAATTGCTTTTTGTACCAGAATGAGACATAATTAATAGCGTTTGAAAGTTACCAGGAAGAAGTAAAGAGACTCGTTCTCTGTTTATGAGACAACAACCCAAACTTCAAAAACACAGCGTCAAAGGTTTTTGCTTGTCTCCGTTGCTGCTGCTGCTGTTCCGATCTCTGGTTTACGCACCCAAACTTCAAAAACGACGTGTCAAAGAATTTTGCTTGGCCGACACGAATCATAGCGGTAAACTAAGGAAACGACAAAGAAGTTGTACCGCTGGTAAATTGGGTTATACCGGTTTAAATCGGTATACGGTACCGGTTCATACCGGGTCAAAGGTCAAAATTTTGAACTTTTAATTTTCAGGTGCTTTAAAAAGGTGACTATTTACCTTCTTAGTCAAAATGTAAACTAAGCGTCCACAATAGACAATCCACATTGATCAAACTTTTTTCTCACTCAAAAATAGAAAATCGTTGGGTTTTAAAATTAAGTTTTTCAACCGATGTTTACCTTTTTTTGAATTTTGTTCTATCATTCATGTTGTTAATTGTTATAGTGTTTGCTTATGGATAATTATTTTATTACGGAATGATGTAGTTTTGGATTATTTTTTAAGTTGAGATTATATTTTATGGATTTATAGAGTTAATTAGTCAACACGGTTGAACCACCCGATACAAGCCGGTTGAACAATTTCTGAGTCTAACTTGATACGATTAAAATACTGGTTTTTAATACATTGCTAAAAAGTAACTTGTGAGGTTTTTTAGTTGACTTTAGAGAATGAATAAAAAAATGAAAATGCCAGTTGTGATAGCATAAAAAGTAATTTATGAGGATTTTTTGTTGACCTTAGACATTAAATGCTTTCACACACTCATATTCCTTTCACTAATTTGGCATCATCAACTTATTAATTAGCTTCTGGCTTTAGCTTTATTTTTTATTTTTGTTAGGAATAGTTGATACATGTACACACATCTTCTACGTTAATCAATCATTTCATCTAGTATACATGCACATAGATTACAAAATGTACACATCTTTGCTTGTCACGTGATATGGTATACAAGTGTATACTGTATACATGTGATATAGTGGCATATAGTTCTTGAATACCCTTGGTATATGATCTCTTACCCTTTTTATATGGGTGCATGCACTTTTCTACGATCATATAGCCCTGATATGTGTTATAGTCCTCAAATCAATAAGGGTTTAACTAGTAAATAGAGGGGATGTTCCGATAGTCTCTCCTTAATCATGAGTTGCGGCTCTATGACTTGTAGAGTTTGATGGTGCTTGTATATGCAAATCGTTAAGATTTTAGAAGAAACTTATGTCCATATTTTATTTGTTCACTTCATCACGTGTACTCTCTTTTAGAAGAAACTTATGTCCATATTTTATTTGTTCACTTCATCACGTGTACTCTCATCCATCACTTTATTGATCCTGGAACCACTAGTTTAAATTACGGAGGGTGTTGGTTCACATGTGAACCAGTGTTGCACTTGGTTCACATGAAAAATCATAACTAAAGACCTAATAAACTGTCATGGAAATATCTCTCATTAACTTAAGATAGTTTTTGGCTAGGACAAAATTCAATATATAAGTTGTAGCTATCATAAATACCCGAACATACCCGAAACAGGTTCCTATCATGCCCGGTTCTCGACTTTGTTGACCAAGCCCGTACCTAATTCTTACCAGGTTCCAGGGTTTAAAAAACCCGTTTTGTGTATCTCTAATAGAGGGGCCAAAAAAATGAATCGAAAAACCCGATCTATACCCGAACCCGAACCATACTGAAGGGGTATGGTCCCAAATCCTTGCGTCAAGCAAAAGACCATACCCATTTCTATCTGCCAAGCAAACCTTGCGCAGACTATGGTACAAAAGAAAGGCTTCATAAAACCCTGCGCCCATTTCTCCCAAAAACCTTGCACAGACTATAATATCACATAAGGGCCTTATAAATCTCTGTGTCGGGCATCTAAGAAGGAAAAGCATCATTTAACTACCTTGCTCAGGCTCGCGCAAGGAAACAGTTGACCTTGAATGTTTTCCTTAGCTAGATGGCACCTGTGCACGAGATGTGGTTCAGAAACAAAAAGAATCTTTTCTGTTGTAACAGAAAGTACACGTGACAAACAATAAGAGGGTTACAGCTGTATATCTTCTAGAAGCTAGTAATGCTCAATCGTGCAGGGGCACAAGCGGTTACAACAGAATTACACGTGGCTTCATCTGGTATATTCTCCGGAATCACGATGAAAGCATGGTTATATGAGAGGCAAGGTCATCTTCATCTGCCACGTGGCAATTCCCCAGCCGTTGATCACACCACAATCCGTGTGACTTGAGAACAAGTTGATGAATTAACGGTGAGATCTTAACACCGTGAAATACTCTTCTCTCTCCTTTTGGTGCCCAGATCCGGTTATAAATAGGTAACGTCAGGTACAAGAAATTCATTCACTCTCACTTACTCCCTCTCTTACTTCACTTCAACTATTTCCGACTACCTATACTTATTCTCACGCCGGAAGGTGGTCACGGAGAGAACCCCCCTTCTCCCCGTGGTGAGGCTGACGGTGTTCTGTTTTGCAGATATAGTCGGAAATCCAGTTGTGACCATCATCATCAAATGAAGCGAAGGATGAACCCTTTTTATGCAGAGACTACAACCCTAGATCTATTCAGATTCCGGTATGGTTGATCTATTGTTTCTTCACATACCCGACCAATACCCAAACCCTACCCGAACCCGGATATAGGGTATTCTAATACACGGGTATTGAAAACCCGAACCGAGTACACATGGTATAGATCTAATAGCCAACACCACCCGAACCCGACGCATGTATGGTCAATACCCAAAAAGTCACTCAGTCATACCCTTACCCAGGTATATACCTGAACCCGGGTATTAAAAAAACTCGGTTTGTGCACCTCTAATCTCTAAGACTTGCATCCTTTTTAACTTTTTTCTCTGTTCTCACTGATCCAGCTACTAAGCCCAACCCAGCCCAGAAAGAAATATTCTTTTTTGTTGTTAAAAGCCCATTGCCCTAGCTTTACTTTTATAATAGATGACGAGCATCAGGGTTTTATTTCTCCTACGCTGCAAACCAGAAAACTAGCCGCAGCCCTGCTAGATGCAAGCCTCTGTCCGCTGCTGAAGTTGGCAGCTTGCTGGCCTTTGATGCTTACTAATCAACCAGAGGTTCGTTACTATGTTTAATTTGCGATTTTGATGTTTTCTGTTCATTTGTTGTGTATAATGATACAATTTGTTGTAGATTAAGGCAAAAACGGATCGATTAGATGAGTTTTCTGTTGCTACTAGTTGTTTCGATTCGTTTTAATTTTTCAATAGGTTTTATTACCACTTATTGCGTATAAGTTGACTCACCGAAACATATTGGAATCCATTACGGTCCTGTTGCATATAAATTAGTAAAGTTAGTTGTGTAGAGAGTCTCTAATTAAGTTTGTTAACCATCTTTCAAATTTTTGACTTTCAGTTTATTGGAACGCTTGATTCGAGTTCTGTCAATATCGTATGATCTACGAGTAATGGCTTCCATTATGAAAGTGTTTGAATATCTTAAAATCCATTTGGAAGAGTTAAAAAAGCCACCTAAGAAAGCTTTTATATCAAGGTTACTAGAGCCGGTGGATTTGGAAATGTGTATGAAGGATGGGCCGCTCACTCTAAGGGCCGAAACAGGGTTGCTATTAAGCGTATTGTATCATGAATTTGAGTATTGAGACCATGAGTTTTGGAAGGAGATCATTATGCTTTCCCGTTACACTCCTTAGAATTTTACATCTTCATCACTCTTCTCGGATTTTGTGACGAGAATGGTGAGAAGATCCTTGTGTACGAGTATGCATCTAACGGAATCTGAAAACAATACTTAAACTCCATTATTTAACATGGACACAACGTCTCAAGATATGCCGTAAGTGGGCTAGTCTACCTTCATAGTTGATACAAGAACGAGATACATTCATTAGTTAAATAATGTGATGTTTTGTATTGAACGAGTTTAAGTAATCTTCTTAGTACATAAAATAACTTCTAAACTATTTTGGTCTAGTGATAACTTGTATATTGATGTTTTGCAAGATGTTAGAGTAGCTTGTTTGTATAGCTTATCATTTGGTTTTGAGAATTGACTATGAAATTATTATTCTTATCATTTGGTAATGATTTGAATGGATATTTGTTAGAAATTGCAATTTGATTATGATTTGCATTGTTATTGAGTATGCTACTTTTGAAAGATTTCTTTTAATGTGAAGCACAAAGGTTCTTATATACTTTTAATATGGTCTTATTTGAGGTTCTTTGTGGGAGGTTTTGCTTTAAATATATCACATATCAATAAAATTTTAAAGCCCATGTGGGAACAAAAACATATGCATATGAAATTCAGAAAGAAAAGTCAGTGCCATGATTTGTTTAGATATACGACAATTAATGTTTTTAGCTGTGAAAGAAGAGTGTACTAATATTCTTTCCATGTAATATAAGCCAAAATATGAAGCAAGAGGTTAAGTTGAACCACTTATGTATATCTAATTAATGACGGAAAATCAAAATTAATTGAACCTATCACTTATATGTTTTTTGATACGATATTTTTGGCTTTGATGTAAACCAAATGATTAATAGCCTCATCAACTGCTCTTTCCTCTTTCCTAGGCTTTATTTTTTGGTTTTCTGCTACACTTGAATTCACTTAGCAGGACATTGCTAGTCGTAGTCAGTTTTGTTTGCATATATATGGTTTTTTGATTTGTTTATTGGTGTTAAATAGAGATCAGTAAATGGTATCGGGTACTGGTAATGGTACCATTTTCAATACCAATCCAGTACCCACTTTTTACGTTTTTTGAAATACTTTCGGTTGTGCTGGTATTTTGGGTTGATTTATCTACGAATAATGTACCATACCGAGCACTTTCTGTACCGATACCAAGCTCATCCCTAGTGCTTAGTATTGTATTGTATCCGTAGGTAAATAAAAAATAATGAGGTAACAAATGGTATGTTGATGTTCATGAACAAACGGTGTGGTATTTGAAGATAAATCAAACGGTATGTTGATCTTCATGAACAAACATAATGAGGCAACAAATCTTCACCTATTCACCACTAGGGATGAGCTCGGTGCTTTCCGCACCTAGTGATGAATATGTGAAGATTTGAAGCCTCATTATGTTTATTCATGAACATCAACTTGTCCTCATTATTATAGAACAAGGGTCCCTTAGCTAATTGATTTTGTTATTAGATATAGTTAGTTTCTTTAGTTATTATTTTTAGTCATATAATATAATTTTTAAATAGTTTGTTTTTACAATTTGTTTTTATTTTTACTAGACTCGCCTAGAAGTCATATGTTAGTTATTGGTACAATATATATTATTAGTAGATGCATATATATTCCGGGAAGTTTTTTGCCTCATTTACATCGTATGATTTGTATCCTCAACAGAATCTATTAAAAGATTCATATGATTTTGTATACATTACATTTAAAAATTTATATTAACTATAGTCATTTAATATTTTTTTACAAAAATAATATTCATAGAATCAAATTAAATTCAAACTTGTATTGACAGCAAAATAGATCTTAAATCAAGAGTAATAGGATTATAATCTCCACCACCCCTAAGGCCCTAACTTCTGGTTTCACTAGCTTAATGAAGATCCGAGTCACCATCGACTCTGGAATTTGTGGTGGTTGACGGGTTTCTGGTATAATATCTTCAGTAGAACATCCGACCGATCCCATGGTGATATATACATACATTTCAAAGACGACGTCAAACAATTTAAAAACTCAACGTGACCAAATGCAGAAGCATCTTTTATCAGCTCATGATTGTAAAAAATCTCATTAGGGGTTCACACTCCTTCCCATTGGCGCGGCTTAGAAGGGGCTGCGGGGTGCAAAGTTGTATTTTCAAAGAAACAAATCTTGATTCAAGGATGATAGAATCATAATCTCCACTATCACTAACCTCCATTTTCACTAGCTTAATGAAGGTCCAGCACCACCATCATTGCTGGAACTTATGGTCATTTATGAACTAATCTCTTCCAGCTGCTGATGAACATCTGGTCGACCTTGTGGTAATGTGTTAACACAGTCGATAGCCAGTTGCAACATTTGCCCCAGATCTTTCTCATTTAAAATATCCGTTAGCATGTTAAGATCAGTACCATCACGAGCGTATTCTTCTTGTACAGTCATATGCACCCATTTGGCTAAATAATGAAGGTATATAGTTAACGATTTTATATAATCTTCTTCTCCTTGTAATATACAGAAATAAAAACAAGTATTAAGAATTAGCAATTCTAGTCTAGATTTAAAAAAGAAAAAAGAAAAAAAAGATTGCTAAAGATACTTTTAAAGACGTATCAGTCAGTATCTTTACTCCTTTACAAAAGAAATATCATGTTTGCTTTACCATGGAGAAGAGCAGCAAGGCTTCCGGTAGGCATGTAATCATAGACGAAAAATGCTTGTTCGCCATCCAGATAATAAGCCCTTATCGTCAAAAGATTTTCATGCCTAATTTTCCTGAGCATATTGAATTCATCTTTACCTCTCTCTGATTTTTAGCTAGCATTCCTCTCATCGTCATTACTGCAACTTGGTATTGGTCACCATTTTTCGATATTAATTTATAATAATTCCCATAAGTACTTTTCCCCATTTACTCAGCTGATGCCCTCAAAAGATCATCAAGTGAGGAACGCATTGTACCATCAAAGTGTACCAGTTCCTTATCTGTTTTTTTAGCAGCATCCGCCTGTGGGGGTGCCACCTCTTTCCGGGCTATGGCAACACAGCCACCACTACCTTCTGCGTCTTTTTGTTTAGCTCCTTCCTTTTTCTAGAACAAGCAACAAAAGGAAAATGAAGAAAGATCAACACTGGAATTTCCAAGCACACTCGAATAATTGTTTAGCTGATGTCAGCCATGCTCGGTGGAAATTATTTCATGCTCCTTAGTATGTGAGCCTTTTGTCAATCCAGAACGTTCCGTGTGCACGGGTCTACAATAAATGCATCTCCAACGGTTTGGCCCGTTGAAGTGTTTGCTCCACAAACAAACCACTTTGTTGGAGGAGGTGGTCTGGTGGGAGGTGGTTGGCTTGAGCGGACGGGTATGGTTTGGAATGAGTGGGGTATGATGTGGATGTATGGGATGGTTTATTGTTGGATGAAAAAGTGAGGTTTAGAGTGGTGGTGCTTTTAAATTAGCGATCAAATCCAAAATTTTAGTAAACTAAAGATACCATCCGTGTACTTTACTATTTTAAAATAACTAGTTTGTAAAAATGACTTTCCTAACGAAACACTTTGTAAATAATAATTTATTATTCCCGTATCATTTTTTTTTGGAAAAGAAGCGAAGTAGCTAATTACCGTTTTGCCTTTGTTAAAAAAGATCCCTTTGCCTTTGGAGAGAAGTTCATCAACAAAACTGTAATTCTCAAAAGTTCCCACAGAATTAGTCATGTTCATATCATGACGCTCTTGACACATAAGTGCGATCTCAAGCTTTTTTACAAGAAGGGACGTTGGCCGTTGTTCATGAGAGTAGTGTAAACACTGAAATGCAATGTCTGAAAATGTTTTCAAAGCATTCCGGTCCACTGGGGGGATGATGCCTTTAAAGATAATCAAGTCTAGTTTTTTATGTATGTAGTTTTGTTTCCACATGGGCACTAAAATCTCTAACTGCTCGTTCGTCTTGTTAAAGCATAATCTCCCACATAGGACTTCAAATAAGACAACCCCAAAAGAATACATGTCTGATTCTTTGGTTAGTGTGTAAGCCTCCATATATTGGGGATCACAGTAACCAGGGGTGTCCACTACACTGGTGACAAGAACACTTTGTTGGTGATTAGCTGGTCCAATTTTTGAAAGTCCCATGTCAGAAAGTTTAGTATTCCAGTTGTCATCTAGCAAGATGTTGGCACTTTTTATATCTCTATGAAGAATTCTTTGTTGGGTGCCCCTATGATCATGAAGATATTTTAGACCCTTTGCAACATCAAGGCATATCTTGAAACGTCGTGTTTCACGTGAGAACATCCGAGTTTAAATGGCGATCGAGGCTTCCATTATACGCGTGCTCGTACACACGGATCTTCCCACCATCCTCATCACAATATCCAAGGAGAGAGATGAGATTCTTACGTGAACATCGAGAAAGCATCATGATCTCCTTAAGAAACTCAGGGTCTCCTTGTCCAAATTCACGACTCAAACGCTCAATAGCAACTACTTCTCCCCTTAGAGTGAGAGATTTCTCCTTCGTACACCTTCCCAAATCCACCAGCTCCAATAACTTTGCTACCAAAACTATTGGTGGCTTTTTTTTAAGTCTTCAAGATGAATTTTAAGATGTTCAAACTCTTTCATGAAGGACGCCATTATTTGTGGATCAAAAAACAAGAAAGAGAGGTCAAATAAAATGTTTCAATCAACGAAAGTAAAAACTTGAAAGGAGATTAATTGAAGAATCTATACAAAGATGTGTTTGTTTCTCTCTAATGAAAGAGATTGAAAGATGGTTATTGTGCTTAACTCGATGAGTTCAATGAAGAGCATCGTCTATAATATTGGCCGGCTTACAAATGCTATTGATGAGTTCAATGAAGAGCATCGTCTATAATATTGGCCGGCTTACAAAGGCTAGTAACTAGAAACTCTTTACTCAATAACCTTCCTGATTAAATGCATTTTATATTAACAACTTGTACATTTCAGAATGAAGTTGGTTCGAAATTCCCAAAGGCATACATGATTTTATAAAAAAAAATGTTAATTCCAGCTAGTATGGCTTAAAGAATTTCTGGGTGGTTGTCAATGTTTCTTTCGCTGACCTAACTGCTGACATTTTAACGAATTGGCCAAGAAATTATTTACTTGACGAAGTTGGGATCTGATGACCCAAGTCAACTCTCTCGTCTCCGTGCATTAACCAATTAAATTGTTTAATTCCAGCCGTGATAGCCTAAAATTTGTGTGGTGAGATATAAAATCCTTCAGGACAATCAGTTCTTGTTATTAATAATTAAGTCATCATTAAAATTAATTAGCTTCTAGCCTTTTTTGCTTTATACAAAACTAGTGAGTTACAGCCTCGATAACTTGTTGATGCGTATGCAAATCATTAAGTTATTAGAAGAAACTTATGTCATCCATGGTTTTCACTAGGTTGATAATTTTACTTCCATACATTGCTTGTTCAACAAATTATATACTAGTCGCAGCTTCATTATTAGAGTAAACTGCAGTTTGTGTCCCTGAAGAAAAAGCCCGGTGTCAAGTTGCGTCCCCAATTCGAAAATATGGTGATAGAGGCTTTTCAACAATTTCGAGACGTCAAAGTTAGCTTGTTTGTATTGCTTATCATTTGGTTTTTGGAATTGCCTATGAAATTATAATCAAGTTATACATTGTTTATAAATTAATTGAATGAAGATTTGGTTATGATTTGAATGGATATTGCAACAAAACAGTCTGCCATAACAAAAGAGTAATGTATTTGGTTATAATTTGAATGGATACTTGCAACAAAGCAGTCTGATCTAATCTCTTTCACTAGCTTAATGAAGGTCCAGCGCCACCATCATTGCTAGAGGTTGGGGCGGTTTCTGATCTAATCTCTTCCAGCTGTCGAAGAACCTCCTGCATATCCGGTCTATGATGTGGTAATTTGGAAACACAAACCATAGCCAGCTGCAAAGTATTCACCATCTCGTCTTCATCAAGTGGAGTGTATCTCAGCATATCAAGATCAAGAACCTCACTAATCCATTCTGATTCTATAACCGAGCTCACCCATTGTGGTAAATTTTGGTCTTCCATATCTCCGGGTGATTTCCCAGTTAGGAGTTCTAACATGATCACACCCAAACTGTAGACATCGGTTTTCGTATCAGCTTTCTTAAGTTTAGAGAGTTCGGGAGCCTGATAACCAAGAATCCTGGCTGTTGCAATCATATCTGAGTTTCCAGCAGCCGTCAAGAGCCGTGACATCACAATATCAGAAATCTTGGGGTTAATGCTCTCATCAAGGAAAAGGTTGCTTGATGTTAGATTTCCATAGATTATATTGTGATGGGTGTGGAGGCTAAGCAAACCTCTAGCCGCTCCTTTTGCTATTTGCATTCTTGTTGCCCAATCTACCTGTGGTTTGTGTCCTTCAGCTGCATTCAAGTCGGTATAATCAATTCAAGTTCTTTAATACGAAATAATCCATATTTTACAAATCAGTATCTTTACTATTTTACAAAAGAAATTTCATAGAAGTATATTCGCTTACCATGGAGAAAAGCAGCAAGGCTTCCTTTAGGCATGTAATCATAGACGAGAAGTCTCTCTTCTGGTTGCAAAGAATAAGCCCTCATTCTCAAAAGATTTTGGTGACTAATTTTCCCAAGCAAATTCAATTCAACTTCGACTTCTCTCTGATTTTTCGTTAAATAATCTTTCAATCTAACTACCATAAAGCAATCACCATTATCCAATCTTGCTTTATAATAATTTCCATAAGTGCTTTTCCCCATTATCTCAGCTGATGCACGCCAAAGATCGTCGAGTGTGAAACTCATTGTACCATCAAAGTGTACAAGTTCTCTCTTCGTGGCACCATCCGCCTGTTGGGGTGCCGCCCCCTTCCCGGCTGTGGCAGCGCTACCATCACTACCTTTGGCGTCTTTTTGTTTAGCTCCTTCCTTTTTCTAGTACAAGCAACAAAAAAAAACGAAGAAAATCAATGGTAGAACTTTTAAGCACATTTATATGGATTAACTGTACACATAACCTAGCCATATACACCACTATAAGGGTATATAAGTGCATTCATGTGTCATCTGTTTAATTCATATATAATCGCTAATGTTAATATTAGGCAAGTTATTTAGTGTTAGAGAAAGTAATTATAATTACATACATACACACACACCAGAGTCTTAAAAGATATAACGTTATTTTATAGATAATATAAGGTAACTAACTTAAGTATATAGGTTTTTTTTTCCCTCATGTTAATAATATATATATGTGAGTTATGACAGAAATCGGTAATTGCAATACAAGTTGAACCACCATTTTAATTTTTATATGTATTTAGGATCGATATTATTAGTAATCGCATTATCGATGGATTAATTCTATATGTAGTTAGTATTGATAATATAATGACAAAAATATTGTAATTAAAATACATAATATTTAATAACAATATATAATATTAAGACCCCGTTTGATTCGCAAAATATCTTGAAAATAATTTGATGTAAACAAATAACTAGCTTGTATAAACATTCTAAAAAACAACTTATCATTCCCATATTTTTCTGGAAAAGAAAACGAAGCAAAGTAGCTAATTACCGTTTTTCCTTTGTTAAAAAAGATATCTTTGCCTTTGGAGAGAAGTTGATCAACATAACTGTATTTCCCAGAAGTTCCGACAACATTAGTCAGTTCCATATCATGACGCACTTGACACTTAAGTGCCATCTCAAGCTTTTTCACAAGAAGAGACATTGTTGGCCGTTGTTCACGAGAGTAGTGTAAACATCGGAATGCAATGTCAGAAAATGTTTCAAGAGAAGTCGGGTCCAGCGGTAGCATGAGATCTTTAAATATAATATGGTTTAGTTTCTTATGTACGTAGTTGTGTTTCCACATAGGCACCAAAATCTCTAACTGGCCGTTGGTCTTTTTAAAGCATAATCTCCCACATAGGACTTCAAATAAGACAACCCCAAAAGAGTATATGTCTGATTCTTTGGTTAATGTGTACGTCTCCATGTATTGAGGATCACAGTAACCAGGGGTACCCACTACATTGGTAACAAGAGCACTATGTTGCTGATTAGCAGGTCCTAATTTCGAAAGTCCCATATCCGAAAGTTTAGCATTCCAGTTGTCATCTAGCAAGATATTGGCACTTTTTACATCTCTATGAAGAATTCTATGTTGGGTGCCCCTGTGATCATGAAGGTATTTTAGGCCCTTTGCAGCATCAAGGCATATCTTGAGACGTTGTGCCCACGTGAGAACATTGGAGCTTATATGGCGATCGAGACTTCCATTATATGCGTGCTCGTACACAAGGATTTTCTCACCATCCTGGTCACAATATCCGAGGAGAGAGATGAGATTCTTATGTGAGCATCGGGAAAGCATCATGATCTCTTTCAGGAACTCAGGATCTCCTTGCCCAAATTCACGACTCAAACGCTTAATAGCAACTATGCCTCTCCCCTTAGAGTGAGAGATTTCTCCTTCGTACACCTTCCCAAATCCACCAGCTCCGATAACTTTGCTACCAAAACTATTGGTGGCTCTTTTTAAATCTTCAAGATGGATTTTAAGATGTTCAAACTCTTTCATGAAGGACGCCATTATTTATGGATCAGAAAAAAAAAAGTGGTCAAATAAAGTGTTTGAATCAATGAGAGTTGAGAACTTCAAAGGAGATGTTATATAAGAACCTACACAAAAGATGTGTTTGTATTCTCTTTAATGAAAGAAACTGAAAGATGGTTAATGTGCTTAAGTTGATGAGTTCAATGAAGAACAATGCCTATATAATATTGGCCTGCTTACAACGGTAAGTAATTAGAAACTCTTTACTCAATAACCTTACTAATTAAAAGTTGAAAACAATTTAATCAAACAGAAAATGAATTATTTTATTATTAATTACCGAGTTATTGGCCAAACCAGTTTATTCCAACTTGAACAAACTGATTGAAGAAAGGTAGAAGGAGACTGTCCCGTTATCGGACGAATTTAAATACGCAAAAACTAAAACCAACCTGGCGATTTAAGAAACCGAGATTCTTGAACTGCACGGATGATTCATGTCCTTAAAGGATTTTACGCGCTCGTATTGCTGTGAGCTGCAGTGAAAAAAAAAAAAAAAAACAAAATTTAATGCAGAACTGATATGGTATTCCAACAGCAATGGAAACCAGAAAACGCAGAAGCTGGAGAAGAAACAGGAACACCAGAGAGGAAGGCTGCGAAAATTGTATATGAAATGGGTAGCAGGAGGCTTTTATTTATAGGTTGGGATTTCAACAGAGAATGAGAAAAACGGGGAATGGGATAAACATTATCAACTAATTCGAATATAAACTCCTAGAGATATCCATCTCAAATTCGAATTGCTAGACTAATCCCATACGAATTCGAACCGGTGGAGATAACCCCCACTGTTTCGAATTCATCTCTATCCCAATCTTAACTCAGCTCTATCTCGATCCGCAGAACGAGCCCATTGGCGCCTCAAACGCGCCCATTTGTGAGCTCGCGGCTCGGCTCGGCTCGGCGCGCGTGTGGGCTTGACCCACTTCTCAACCCATTTAACACTTTGGAGGCCCATAAGAGTTAATCTCTTATAAGGCACTCAACTTTCACCTCCCCACCAATGTGGGATGGAAGAAACATACCAACTTATATGTTCCTCATTAATATTTCTAACATTAAATGCATTTTATATTAACAACTTGTACATTTCAGAATAAAGTTGGTTGGAAATGCCCAGAGTCCACCCTCACTTGTATACATAACTTCATAAAAAATGTTAATTCCAGCTAGTATAATAACTTAAACAATTTGTGGGTGATTGTCATGTTTCCTTCGCTGACCTAATTGCTGACATGTTAACGAATATGCAAAGCAATTATTTACATGATGAAGTTGGGATGTGATGAACAAAGTCAACCCTCTCCTCTCCTTGTGTAAACCAATTAAGAATCAATGATTATAAAATGTTTGATTCCAGCTGTGATAGACTAAACAATTTGTGTAGTGTATCATGTCTCTTTAGATATTTTTCTCTGGATTTTGTTTATAAGAGCATTCGCATCCATTTTATTATATTCTCACCCTAAATTACACTAAAAATATTATATTTTCTCTCTCTTCTTTAATTAAATAATAATTTTATATCTTTATCATTACATTTTCTCTCTCCTCACTCACAATCACTTTCAAAATGTATTAAAAAATTATATGAGGTGAACATGTCCCCTTAAATATACAAATGAACAGTAACATTTTTCTCTTCTCCACTCACAACCATTTTTATACTCTTTGTGTTATAAAAACTCCACTCACACAATTTGATGGAATGGACGTGAGTGCTCTAAATCTCTCACTTCCAACCCTTTATCTCTATCTCAATCATACCCAGAATCATTTATTTTATTATTTTTGTTTTCTCTCTCCTGCACACTGATAATAAAAAATATAGAGGGTTGATTTAAGCCTTTAAATATAGATTTACTTTAGTTTCTATAAAAATTTCTCTATTATCGAGATTTCAATATAGTGGTGTTATTGTTGTTTCCTTTATATTATATAGATGTATGAATAAAGAGGCTTCAATGTGAATGCTCTAAGTAAGAAATAGATAGAGATACAAAGTTGGATGTGAGGTACATTTGAAAAATTAACAAAACTTAGGGTATAGGGTGTGGTCATGACCCTTATAATCATCATGACCTTCCACGTCAGCGCCATGTCACACACCTCTAATCCACCATCTAAAACCACTACCCTAAGGGTGTGGTAATGACCCAAACCACCATCCACTTATATATTTTAATTTATTTATGTGTAAAGAAAAAGGAAAGGAAATTTTTAAAATGGAAACTAGGACCATGGTTGCCATGGTTTAATCCATGGGAACCATGGTGAATTAGACAAGGGAGTGGTATAGACTTTTATTCATGATCCTATATGACAAATCATGTCCCAACCATAACCCCCATACCCTTTAGCCTTAGAAAAGTATTGTTTTTATATAGATGGATATTCAGGAATTCTTTGGTTCGCATAATATCTTTAAGAGTAAACTGCCATTTTGGTCCCTGTGGTTTGGCCAGTTTTGCCACTTTAGTCCAAATTTCAAACCTTTTGCATCTAGGGCCCTATGGTTTCATTTTTATTGCCATTTTGGTTCAAATCTCAAATCAAGTCTGATTTCTCAAAAGAAAAAAACTGGTTTTTGTCATTTTCCTCAGGGGCATTTTGGTCATTTTTTATCATATATATATATATATATCTATAATAAAGAATAAACACCCCCTCTCTGTCCTCTCTCTCAACACCCTTCTGTCTCTCTCTCTCTCTCTCTCTCTTGAACACCACCGCCACCATTCAATTCAAAGTGGTGGTTGGAGCAATCGTAATCAGGTTGGGGGATCTGGTAGTACCAAAGCTTCTGATGTTGATGCCGAAAAAAAGCATGATGTCGGAGGAAGTGGTTGGGGCAGCGGCGGCGGCGAAGGAGGTGGTTGGGGTAACAGCGGCGACGGCGAAGGAGGTGGTTGGGGTAGTGGGGGCTGTGTGATGAGACATGTGATGTTAAATCGTCCCCGCCACCACCGGTTTTTGAGACTTTACTAGTTGTGAGATCACATCTGGAACTGTAACATCATCTTCTCCAAAACCTCATCTCCTTGGGCTGAGCCACCGACTGGACTTTCCGGAACTGTAACAACCGTCTCTGCCGGCACCATTGGCTTTCCGGTTAAAGTCTGTTGGCGATCGAAGATATGAAGGAAACCAGACACACATTTGATCTGTTTTTCGAGATTCTGGTCTTAGATTAGCCCTATCATCACATGTTTGCAGATTTTGGTTATCTTATTGCTTTATTTGTAACTCCCGCCGATGAAGTATCAAATTCGTCTAAGGGGATGATGGGGCGGGGATCGGACCGGAGGAAGGTGTAGCGGATTTTGGCAGTGGTTGTGGTAATGAAGAGGAGGAGGAGATGTGATGAAGATTAGGGTTTAAATTTGGGGAAGATGGATGATATATATATATTAATGATTAAAATGACCAAAATGCCCCTGAGGAAAAGGACAAAAATCATGTTTGTCTTTTGAAAAATCTGACTTGATTTGAGATTTGGACCAAAATGGCAATAAAAATGAAACCACAGGGCCCTAAATACAAAATGTTTGAAATTTGGACTAAAGTGGCAAAACTGGCCAAACCACAGAAACCAAAATGGCAGTTTACTCTATATTTAATGAAATTGAAATTTGTCTAAGATTGAATATGGAATTGGAATGGAATCCTTTGACATATTATGTTTGGTTTGTAAAAATATAAAGGGAATCCAATCTTGAATGTAACATAGTGACAAATGAAAAAATTACACTTTATTGTATTTTTATTGTTAAATATGTAAAACTAATTATAATAGGAATTTATAAATATTATACTAATATAATTATTTATACTATCTTATTAAGCAAACTGGATGGATACAAAAGTAGTAGTGCCCGGTATATAGTTTTCATATAGAATTTTTTAGGTATATACGTTTTCGACCCCCCGCTTTTATAATTTCTTTTAGGTATATACGTTTGCGACCCACGGTCGGAAATCTCAAGCTTCGCCAGGATAGAAATTTTACTTTACTCTTTAATTTAATTTGAAACCGTTTGTTTGCCAAATATCTTAAACCACTCATATCGTATAAAATCAAGTTCAAACTATATGTGCTTAAGTTAAATGAAGAGTGCTGGGAGATGTGCTTACACGACTAATTACCCATTTATATTAAAATTAAATATAACTGTACTTGTTCTTCTTTCTTTTTTTTTAACGGAAATTTGGATCACTGACGGACCACTGGAGTATTATCATGTCATGAGCGAAATCACCCGATCATATCATCTCCACTAGGAATAATACCTATACACAAATTCAGGAGGAAACACAATAAATATGAAAAAATTCTTTTGTGAAAATCGACCCCAGGACCTATTGATCCAAAGCCTTATTCCATCCTTAAAATACCACTAGACTATAGAGCATTGGGCTAACTCTACTTGTTCGTTCTAGTGACCCGAAAGCAGAGAAGGTGTTGCACATGCATCTCAAATGAAGTTGGGACAAAATCCGTAGAGACCACCTCATCATCATGTGATCTTATAAAAAATGTAAATTCCAGTTGTGGATATCTTAAAAAGTAACTTGTGAGGTTCTTTATTTGACTTTAGTTTCACACATAGCTTTTCCTTGTCACTATTTGGCTTTATTAATTATTATTAGGTTCGGGCTTTAGCTTTATTTTATTTTATTTTTTTTACTAGGTATAGTCATGTTGTAAAAATCTCGACTAGGCTTCGATTAATTGCTGATAAATCACTAATCGGAGGTTCACCGATTAATGGCCAATTAATCGCTAGGCAGTCAATGGCGGTCCTGTTCTGGCCAAATTGACGTCAGCCGAATTTCGACCAAACCCTATAAATTTCTTCTAATTACTTAAAAGAATGGGTCAATGAGGGGTTAAAACATGTCTACTACATGTAAAAATGTGTACTTATAAAACTAAAAATTACGTATAAAAAACTTAATCCGATTAATCCCTATTAATCCCGATTAATCGCTAGTCGGTACTCCACCGCCCGATTAACGCCTAGAGATTCTTACAACATTGGGTATTGTTGATTTATGTACACATATCTTCTACTCAAATCAATCATTCCATCTAGTATACATGCGCATAGATTCCTAAATGTACAAATCTTTGCCTATCACATGATTATGCATTTGATATAGGGGTATATAGTTCTTGAGTATAAGGTCGCTTACCCTTCTTATATGGGTGCATAAACTTTTATATGGTCATGAAGCGTTATAACCTTGGTATACATGTGTAAAGTCCTAAAATCAATAGAGGATTGATTAGCAAAAAGAGGGGATCTTCATATAGCCTCTCCTTTTAAATCATGAGTTGCACTCTGTTACTAGTAGAGTTTGATGATATGCTTATATATTCAAATCATTTAGATTTTAGAAGAAATTTATGTCCATATTTTATTTACTTTATTGATCCTGAAACAACTAGTTTAAATTACGGAGGGTGTTGGTTAACCAGTGTTGCACTTGGTTCACATGAAAAATCATAACTAAAGACCTAATAAACTGCTATGAAAACATTTCTCATTAACTTAATATAGTTTCAGGCTAATGACAAAATTCAATTTATAAGTTGTAGCTAACTAGCTATCATAAATAATAAAAAGAGTAAACCACAATGACATGTTTATTATTCATATTTATTCTTAGTTTTTGAGAAATTCCCTGTTGGAACCTAAAATGAATATCCATCAAAAACAAATTTATGCACTTTTTAACATAATTTAAGCTTTACAGGCTTCTAGCCTTATCTTTGTTTTTACTTTATACAAAACAAATGAGTTACAGCATATCTTTGTTTTTACTTTATACAAAACTAATGAGTTACAGCCTAAATTACTTGTTTGATGCCTATGCAAATCATTAAATTTTGGAACCGGGTCCAGGTTTGATCAAAAAAGTCAAGAACCAGATAGGGTAGGAACCGGTTCTTGAAACGTTCAGGTATTTGACCCGTTTGGGTGGGTTATTTTTCCGGATTTTGGCCGGTCGGGTCTGGGTTTTAACCCGGGTAGAGGTGGAACCGGGTCCAGTCTGGTTCTTTTTTCTACACACGGGTCAGGTCTGGAACAGGTATGACCCACGGGTCAGGTAGGGTAGGACCGGTTCCGAGTCAGGTCCGAAACCGGGTATTTTGTGCATTTACTAGTTAAATTGTCAGGTTTATAACTTCATTTCCATTAATCACTTGTTCAACAAATACACTCAGCCCGGTCTGGATGTTCATCAAGACTTGCATCCTTTTTTAACTTTTTTTCTGTTCATCAAGACTTGCATATAACTAGTAAAAGAAGTTGTGTTAAGAGTCTCTAATTAAGTTTTTTTTAATAATCTTTCTTTTCCTTCCATTTGAGAGTACATAAACCGTTTTTGTGCGATTCCTACATTACATGTCTTTCAAAAATTTTGACTTTCAGTTGATTGGAATGATTGATTCAAGTTTTGACATTTTTGTATGATCTACAAGTGATGGATTCCGTTGTGAAAGTGTTTGAATATCTTGAAATCCATTTGGAAGAGTTAAAAAAACCACCTAAGATAGCTTTTGTATCAAGATTATTAGAGCCAGTGGCTTTGGAAATGTGTATGAAAGATAGGCTGGGACATATGGAAAATCAGGTATCTTTTCTGGTTCAGTTTTCGTTATGTTTTATAACTTAGTTTATTTTTATAAAATATAATTTAATAGGTGTGTTACGTAATATTTAAAAACTTGAAACGTAACCCGAAACACGTTTGTCTCCAGCTGACCCGTATCACCCATCTCACCACCCTGGCTACACTACTGACGATCTCATCTTATCCTTAGAGCTCCAGATCAAGATCCTTTGCAAAAGGGTCTATGATTTGGAGAAGCTCACTAATGCTATGCCACCACCCCCACCAGCTACACCACCACCACCTGTGGCCCAATTGACCTAGTTGCTCGTGTTCTGACACTCAAGCAGCAAGTGCGCACATTGCTCTGTCGAGTCCATAAGCTCGAGGAGGAGGCTGTCCACCTTTGTAGCCTTGCATTTCCGACACCACCACTATCCCCTCCCGCACTCTAGATTTTTACTTGCAGGTACTATGAACACGGGAATCGGATACCCGTTTTTGTGAAGACTATGCATCAAGTTTTGAAAATAACTAGAAGACCGAAGGTCACTGATGTGAAGGAAGATTTTTACCTTTTTATATGTATTAAACTTGTATGACCGGGTGATGTACCCCAAGTACATTTCTGTCTCCTTTGCAAACGATTATGTAACAAGTTATCTTATTATATATAAACTTGATGTCTTCATTATGAGGCATCTTACTTGATTATTATGTATGTTATGCTGTGTGGAGTTGACTTATTCGGACGATGGATCATCTATCTATTTAATAATATATGTGTTTATTTACTTTTTGTTTATTAATTATTTTTGTATGTATGTGTGTGTATATATATATATATTATATGATTCGGTTCAAGAGAGAACCAATCCCAGTTGCGAGAACCATGAGAACTCCTATCATCCAATAGCTTATTTATACATCACCCATAATCAAATTAAATCAAAAGGGTATTTTAGTCTTTTACTTCCCATGTCACATTTTTCTCTCTCTTCTATTTAAAAGTCAACATGTTACGTATTTTCTCTCTCTTCTATTTAAAACTCAACAGATCACATCTTTTCTCTCCCTTCTATTTAAAATTCAACATGAGACATCTATTGATTCGTGATTTTTGGGTGAGTTCATTTGGTAAGATCCTCAAATTTCGTAAACCCAAAATCGGGGTGTCGGGGGCGTAAAAAGATGTTTGGCGTAAAAAAATTTGTAAAAAAGTTTTTAAAAAAGTTTTTGTAAAAAATTTTTTGTAACAATAAAATATTTTTGTTTGGCATAAAATATTTTTCTATTTTGTAAAAAAAAGTTAAAACCCGTAAAAAAATATTTTTTGTAAAAAAAATTATTTTAAAGTTTACAACCACGCGTAAAAAAGTTTAAAACTGGCGCGTAAAAAAACTTTTATACCGACGCGTAAAAAAAATTAAAACCGCGCGTAGAAAAAGTTTAAAACCGGCGCGAAAAAAAGTTGTAAACCGGCGCGTAAAAAAAAATTTTAAACCATCGCGTAAAAAAAGTTTTAAACATCGCGTAAAAAAATTAAAAAACCGGCACGTAAAAAAAGTTTAAAACCGACGAGTAAAAAAAGTTTAAAACCGCGCGTAAAAAAAGTTTCTAAAACGGCACGTAATAAAAGTTTGAACCCGTGCGTAAAAAAAGTTTTAAACCGTGCGTAAAAAAAGTTTGAAACCGCACATAAAAAAAGTTTAAAATCGGCGCGTAAAAAGTTTAAAAACGGCGCGCAAATAGAATTTTAAATTGGCACGTTAAAAAAGTTTAAAACTGCGCGTAAAAAAGTTTTAAACCGGTGCGTAAAAAAAGTTCTAAACCGGCGCGTAAAAAAAGTTTAAAACCGCGCATAAAAAAGTTTAAAACCGGCGTGTAAAAAAGTTTTGAACCCGCGTGAAAAAAAGTCTGAACCCGTGATTAAAAATGTTTAAAACCAGCGCGCAAAAAAAGTTTGAACCGCTACGTAAAATACTTTTCTTACTACATGATTTAAAAATAATATTAATTAAATCACAAACATTAATTAAAGCACAATGATTACAGCTCTAATTACCAAATATTAAAGAGCTTAGTAAAAATACAAATTTATCCTTATCCCACTAAAAACAAAAACTCATTAATTAAAGCACAATGATTACAACTATTTTATTGTCTTTTAATCTTATCCATTAAAACACTTTTGACCAATGACTTATATTGGTTCCTACGGTTCTCACAACTTAAGGTGGTTCTTATTTTACTCATCTCCTATTTATATATATATATATATATATATATATATTATATATATATATATATGGGCCAAGATTTAGAGAAAACGATATAAAGTATAAAAATGGTGAGAACGGTTATCAGTCGTTGGATCAAAACAATCAATGACTTGGATTCTATTCCTTTGTTATATTAGCTCTTTTATTCAGCCATTGGATCAAAACGGTGAGTACCCTTCTAGGATGTTTGGATCCTATTCCTTTGTTTTCTTAGCTCTTTTATTCTCATCCGCCTTATTCGTACGCCACAGGTCAACATGCTCAACCCCCAGCCTGTACTTTCAAAATGTTAGGTACATGTGAGCTTGCAGCATTTGGAGTGTCGAGGCCGGCATTAAACGATTGGCTTTAAATTTTATTAAACACTGTGGTTTTAACTTATGTTCGGATTTTTACGTTTAGCTTCCGCTGTTGATTTAAACTACGTTTTGGACATTAAGTTTTAATCACTAATCATGTTAATTGTGATGATGTTAATAACTTTTATACTTTGTTCAACATGATTTGTGGCTTGATCCTGGTCAGTCGCACGCCTCGCGGTAAAACCCCACATGTGGATTATGAGGGTGTGACAAGGCTGCTCACTCTAAGGGTCGAAACTGGGTTGCTATTAAGCTTATTGAATCATGAATATGAGCAATGAGACCCTGAGTTTTGGAATGAGATCATGATGATTTCCCGTTACACTCCTTAGAATTTTACATCTTCATCTCTCTTCTCGGATTTTGTGACGAGGATGGTGAGAAAATCCTTGTGTACGAGTATGCATCTAACGGAATCCGAAACCATTACTTAAACTCCGTCATTTACCATGGACACAACGTCTCAAGATATGTCGTAAGTGGGCTAGTCTACCTTCATAGTTGATGATATCAAAATCAAGATGTATTCATTAGTTAAATAATGTGATGTTTTATATTAAACGAGTTTAAGTCATCTTCTTCGTACATACAATAAATTTTAACTATTTTGGTCTAGTGATAACTTGTATATTGATGTTCTCAACAATTCATGATGCTAGAGTTAGGTTGTTTGTACAGTTTATCATTTGATTTTTGGAATTAACTATGAAATTATTATTTAGTTAAACATTCTTATAAATTAACTTAACATAAATTTGGTTCTGATTTGAATAGATACTTGTTAGAAATTGTTATTTGATTACGATTTGCATTGTTATTGAGTATGCTATTTTCAAAAGGTTCCTTTTAATGTGAAGCACAAAGGTTCTTATATCCTTTTAGGTGTAGTTTGTTTTTTAAGAGGTAAAATGTTTGTAGTCTGCGGACCACATCTGCAGACATCTCTAGAAGAAGGGGTGGACCAAACCTCTGCAGTCTGCAAGAAGAATGTTGTTTGTTTTTTAAGTGTAAGTAGACTTCTAAATGAACTGGTGGAGGTGTACGGACGATGGTGGTGAGTGTGTAAACCCTCTGCAAACTTAGAAGATATTAGAAGTGGTTGGGCCAAGTTTGCACCAAGAATAGCTCGCGCAGACGTGTTTTAATGAAATGTCTTCGAAAAACAAACAGTCTGCAAATAACAATGTCTTTGTGTTGTCTGCGCGGTGCAGACAGAAGAGCCTGCGCAGATCCTTTGAAAAAAAAATAAAAAATAAACACTACCTTAGTGTGGTCTTATTTGAAGTCCTTTATGGGAGATCATGCTTTAACTATATCATATATCAATAAAAATTTAGTGCCAATGTGGAAGAAAAAAAAACATATGATATTTAGTGTGGTCTTATTTGAAGTCCTCGGTTTAGAATTACCACATTTGATGTTTTTGATTGTGAAATAAGAGTGCACTAATGGTCTTTCCAAGTAATATAAGCCAAAGTATGAAGTAGAGGTTAAGTTGAACTACTTATGTATATTTATCATTTATCAATCATTATATCATTATCAATATATTAAATTATCATTATCATTATGATTATCACTATCAATATATTATCAATATATTAAATTTCAAACCCAATGAATAGTTTTAAATTTTTTTAGGCGTTTCATTATAAATTTTGTTAAGAACAGAGTCGCATTCAAAAAAAATGTAAACTTTGTTTTTTTTATATATATGTTATATATGAGTGAATGCCGTATCATTGTGGTGGGATCTGACGAACCGAACGATTCCTACCAAACAAATGTTTTTGATCAATGTAGATCACGTGTTGTTATTCTTTGGGTCATATCACGATTTTATTTATTTGTTTTTCCTCTTTCAGTTGCTATAACGTGCGCCGGTAGTGTAATGTAACGAAATGAACTGATACCGATCAAAATCCTATCACGTAGCATGGGAATCCCCGGCGCAACGCGTCGGTTTTGATACCACTATTTTAATTGATAACAGGAAATCAAAATTAACTGAACCTATCAATTATACGTTTTCATATCATATTTTTGGCTTTGACGTAAAATGATTTATGCCCTCATAAGCTACTCTTTCCTAGGCTTTTTTTATTGGTGGTGAATACTCAATAGGATGAACAAATGGTACCGGGTATTGAAACCTAACTGGTATCGTAACGGTACCAAATTATCGTACCGAACCGTTTTCAATACCAAGTCGGTACCCACTTTACCATATTGGTATTTTAGGTTGATTTACCTTCGAATGCCGTACCGTAAGGAGCACTTTCGGTATCGGTAACAATACCATTTTTTTATGATTTCCGGGATCAGTACTTTGGGTTTGGGTACCAATAAGGTACCGAGAGCACCGGTGAATCTATGCAGATTCGTTGCCTCATAAGGTCATGGAGATCAATCTGTGCTCAATGTTATAGTACAGAGGTCCTTTGGGTAATTAATTTTGTTATTAGATATACTTAGTTGCTTTTATTATTAATTTAAAGTTTTATAAATAGTTTGATTTTAACCTGAACCGATTTTGGTGACAACCTATCACACCTAAATCGTAGACATCAGCTTTCGTATCATTTGGTTGTTGCAATCATAACTGAGTTTTGCAGAAGCTGTTACGGGCCATGACATACCCAAGTGAAGTTAATAGTTTTATCAAGAAAAATATTGTTTGATGTTAGACTTCTATGGACTATATTGTGGAGGCTATGCAAACCTCTAGCAACTCCTTCTACTATTTGCATTCTTATTGGCCAATCTACCTGCGTTTCGGGTCCTCCAGCTGCCTTCAAGTCAACAAAGTGAAGTGTCTTTATTGACGAGTATCTTCTTCTCGGAAGCTAAGAAAAACATCATACCTGTAATAGATTGACGCACATGTAGAGTATTAAGTAGAAGCCATTACAATTAGAAAAGAGGTTGTGAAATGAAGTGAAGGGGTAGACGATAACAGCCACGTTATCAAACGAACACCCCTCATCCGGGTGAGCCAAAAACGTCTTTGGTGCCACATCGGTGTTTATCCCACCTATTATCTATATACATATATACTTGCAACGAAACAATCTGACATAAGAAAAGAGTAAAATGTAGAACATACAGAAACTATTTCCAAAATATATCGAACAAAAGAAATTAAATAAAATAAATTATAAGTTATTCCAACCAAGTAGCCATGCTAAATAAAGCTAAGTTCTCTATTTTGTTATTGCCTTCAATGCTAAATTGTCATTAAAGGCGGCTTATATACATTATATAGGGAAGACAAATTCTGTTGAGCCTTGGACGCAGTCACGCAGATATATTGGGCCATTAGCATAGCATCAACATAATTCAGGTTTCTTCCAGACGTGGATGACCATCCAACTGATTTGATCACTGTCACGTCTTCAATCTCTGCAATCTCGGATGATCTTCAAACAATGATTTGCAACTTGACAGATCTGAATGGTGACGAGACTAGTCTCAAAACATATTTGTTAAATGAATCAAGTATCAGCCACAAAAATCAAAGCAACAATATCATCCCCATAAACAAATTAAATGCAAACTTGTATTTATAGCAAAACAAATATTGATTCAAGGATAATAGAATCATAGACAAAAGATCAAATACAAAAGACACAAACGGGTCAAAAGATTTGGGTTGACCCATCAACAGTTTATAGTACATTTCTTATATCTCAACTAGTTTACCATAAATAGGGGTGCAAACGAGCCGAGCGGCTCGAGATAAACTCGAAACGAGCCGAGCCTTATCAAATCCGAGCCAAGCTTGAGCCTATAATAAAGCTCGTTTATTTATCGAGCCTGGCATGTGAAGCTCGTTAGTCTCGTCGATCCTTAGTGTAAACGAGTCGAGTTTATTTAAACGTGTTTACAAGCCAAACCTAACCTAAAAAAAGCCTATTTAGTAAACGAGCCCGAGCCCGAACTTTACTTATTGAGCTCACGAGCCTAAAAGAGTCCAATATTTATATTTATATTTATATTTATATTTATATTTATATTAATATTATTTAATATAATAATTAAATAGATAATTAACGAGCCGAGCTCGAGCTCGGGCTCGACTTGGCTCGTTTGCATGCCTAAGTCCATAATGATCCAGCCAATCAAAGATTCCTCTGTTTTATCTTTTAGTGGATGTTACTTTCGATATTTAAAATAAGTTAAGTAATTTGATTACCCGACTTTTTTGGTGTCGGTTGAACCAAGAGGGTGGCAACAGGTACTAATGCGCGACTTGTTTTTTAAGATTTGAGTTTTCAAGCTGTGATCTTACATATGAAAGTACATGAGTTCCTGTAAGAAGTGCTTTGTGGCTAGGACTTATTGTAAATCATCATAAAGAGCTAAACCGAGATATAATACTGATTCATCCCTGGGACAAAAAATAAAATAAATGTCACACCATGACCCGCAGCGGAAAAGGTGATCGGGGCATGATTGGGTTATCATCAAAGCTCATGACATTTATTATAACGTTTCATATTTATTATTACAATTTAAAGGGAAACATACAATCATAATTAAACAAATACAACATGTTCTATTCATCCTTCTAAACTTCATTATTTTTCTTCTAAGGCAATTTCCTATGTTTTCCATGCTTCATCCTGTTCACCTGTATCATATGTAAAAATGGTTTTTGGATCAACAAAAAGTTGGCGAGTGAACCTTGTTAGAAAACATTTATTATTTATTTCTTGTTGTATTTAATATGGAAAAATTGTGCAATATTCATATATGAACAAACGTAAATAAACATACAATAACAACAATTAGCATACAATTACAAACCATTAGCATACGATATCAAACAACAACAAACAATAACATACATTAACAAACCAACAGCATACAATAACATATCAACTTGCATAAATATATAACATAAATGAAACTGTGCGATCAAGGCTCAATCAAACGGAGCCGATCGTATTGCATGTACTGAAAATGATAAATGTCTGTGCGATCAAGGCTCAATCAAACGGAGCCGATCGTATGTTGGCACGCCAGGTTTATGCTCATAATGTAATGGGGAACTGCTCAACGCTCATAATGTAATGGGGAGCGGCGGCCTATGAAATTGCATGTACTGAAAATGTTAAATTAAATCTAAACAATAACCACACAAACAGTTTATACAAGCTGAATACACATTTATTCATGATATGATGTATGCACAATGATTTAAATATAATAAATAGTAAGACACATGATACACCCCAAAACCGTGATTTAAACGGGGAATTTGTAGAGATTCACTCACAGTGGGTGCGTTCGGTTGATGATGTTGAATGCGCACGAGTTTAGAGAATTGATTGCCGAGGAAAAACTAACCTAATTAATAACGAAAAGTAAGGTAAATAAATGGATTTTATTAACAACTTTAATAGGATTTTTTTTTGGATATATTTTTGTGAGTTTTAAGCTATTTTCAAACTTTAAAAATGTTATTTTTAAGTATTTTTAATTGATTTTTAAATAAAATAAATAAATAAGAATAATAATAAAAAATGTTGACTTTTTGACCGTTGACTTGTTGTCCGTTGACCGGTTTTATTGTGTAAATGTATGCGCCGGGCAGGACTCGAACCCGAGACCTCCCGTTCGCGTGCACGCAGCTCTACCAACTGAGCTACGTGTCTAACCCGAAATATTTCTGTTTTTAATTATATTTATATACTAATTAGATTAATCCGAAAATCATTTATTTTAAAAAGATTTTAATGTGACGACTCGGTGCACTCCACAGGTCTCGAACCCGGGACCTGTGGTTTAGTTTGGCACACAGTCCACCGCTGGACTGTGTGTCTAACTTGGTAAATATCCTAGTTTTTATTATACTTAACATATTACTGGATTAACCCGGTTCAGTTTTAAAAAAAAAAGGCATTTTATTACAGCGAATGAGGTTGGGACAGGAATCGAACTCGCGTCGTGTGCATATTGTTTGCACACAGTCCACCGCTGGACTGTATGTCTAACCCGTTTATAATACCGATTTTAATTAATCTTATAACATTCACAACTTCGCCTTCTTCGTCCAAAACACAGACAACGGTTAACTAACTGTTATTGGTTTAATTCGGTTAACGAATAATATGAACGAGTGAAAAGTATTGAACAGAAAAGGGTTTGGGGAATGATTGTACCGAATTGATCGTCTTTCTTTAGAAGTCCGGCAAAGACCGTCGGCTCTGTTTTGGGAGCTCCTTCTGTTCGAATTCAACAATCAGTTTGGATGAAATAGATGTGAAATTGAACCATTGAGTAACGATTATCAGTAGGTTACATGATCATACCGGTTAACAGCGGGATTCTGAAACTTTCAGAAGTTTTCCGGCGAAAACAGAAAAATCCGGCAATGTCGTCTGGGGTTGATTCTGAGTGATGGGGTGATGTTAGAATTTGTATAATAATGGAATGAAACAGAAAAATCGAGGTAATTACCGTGTAGATGAAAGTCTCGGTTTTCCGGCGACTTGCAGAGAATTCCGGCGAGTGAAATTTCTTGCGACAGAGATTCTTCAGAGGTTTAAGGTGAGTGGGAGTGATGTCAGTATGAGTTCTATGATCTTATTTTTTGGTAAAAAGAAAGGATGGATTGAATTCGGTTTTCCGACGAAAATTTCCGGTAATTTTCAGAGAATTCCGGCGACTTCTGGCGAAGTTTTCTGAGCGAAATGATGAGTGTAAGTTGAATAGATTCGTGAGCTTAACTGATGAACAAGGTATAATCCCGGATTTGAATTGTATTTTCGGTTTCAATAGAAATTTAAGGCAATGAATGAAATTGATGGTTTTATTTCAGTTATAACCGATATGGCTGTAAATGCGTCCGTTATGACAAAAGAAAAACGTCAATAATTGACGAATTCGTCGGGATTTTCGGCGAGAGCGGATTTAGGCGCGCTGAGTAACTGGGTTTTGATTTCCAGATTGATTTATGTATTAATTGTTTCAATATGTTTAACAAACAACACAAGTGGCGGAGCGGTTGTAGGGATGTGTGTTAAGGCTTTGCTGGCTCTCGGCTGACCCGGATTCGAGTCCCGGCTTCAACATATTATTTTTAATTCACTATTTTTAGTACATTTTCAAAAATAAATTTTATATTCTAATATACTTATTAATTATGTATCGTTTAGAATTAATTTGGGCATTAAATACGCAACGAAATTTTTAACTGGTTGTTCAGTTAATAAACGAAGCGGGTTTGGTAAATCCGGTTTTTGACGGATGTTACAATAAATCAAGACAGAAAATTAAATAATGAAAAAATAGAACATATATTGATCAATGCTATCAACTTAATTGAAACTGAAATAACTTCCTATTCAGAATTTGTGAAGTCCACCAAGATAACCTTTGATGTAGCTTCCAAACTGCAAGTTCTGGAGTTTGGGTAGTTTATCTGCAAGCACCTAGAGTATACATGAGAGATACCATTAGGAAAGTAAAAGAAAATATTTTTCTGCTTATAAAAGAAATATTATTGAAAAAAGACAAAGAAAAAAGAAGTTCCACCTTACAAAGATAATGTTGCAATGTCATTTTGTTGTTCCTGGCACATGTTTCAATAAGTTTAAGGATGCTATCTAATTTGAACCCAACAGCAGCACCTAAACCAAAACCAAGTTAATAGAACTCGATGGGAGTTGTCCTGTATAGCATCAGGATTAAGAAAAGGGTATCGATATTAATCATGCAAAAATAGATACAAATAAAAGAGTGATAAGGAATTACGAATAATGAAAGTTGACACTATAACGTTTTTACCATATTAATGTTAGAACTAGTTTTACATACCACTTGTTGGGATTGAGAAATCTGAGATAAGTCAAAATAATTCAAAGGCTGATTATCATTGGGCACTTCTGGGTTCTGAAAGCTCAAACCGCTCCACTCTTCCTGCACCCCTGTATCAGTAAGCATAACAGCACCCCAACTCCCGCTTTGAAGAGATGAAAAAGCTTGAACCTTGTATGTGTCCTGACTTTCCTCAAACATGTTCCCGAAACCTCCCAAATTGTCATCATTTGTTTCGTATGAGAACTTTCATTCTAACGGATCCAAACTAGTGAACTCTTTAGAAGGGTTGATGATGTCTTGTTCTTGAAACTTACCAAATTCTTGATGATCAATTTCTATTTGACTAAGAGCGAGTCCAAACATGTTTCTGTCTTGATACGAAACGTTAAACTGGTCACTCACACAAGACCTGAAAATGGTGACCACTTGTTCGCCCGTAGATTCATGAGTTTCTCCTTGTAAATTAAAAAATTGACTAACACTGCTCATCAACTGGCTGAGATACAAGACCCATTGAATGGAGAACTTGATTTTGGGCCTGGGAATAAGGAAATCCACTTAGAGGTGGCTTCTAGTCCCAGTATCCATGCCTCAAAGCCTCCAACTGCAACTTGTTCGTATCATTTCGAATTTTCAAAAAAGGCTGAACTGGTAAAAACCAGGTTTGAGGCTGCTCGTGACTTGCATAACCGATTAAACTGACGCATGCTCGAACAAACAATATGATCTGAAACGAACCAAAGGAAAGACACTATGCTCGACTAGTCATACTTTTGTATCATCATTGAGTTGTAAATAACAGATCTATGATCACATGAATAATGAGCATGAAAAGATGCGTTAAATTACATAGGATGCAAGGGAGCTTACAATTGAAAGAGCGCAAGACAGTTGCAGACTCCATAGGGGATATGAGAGAGATGAATGATCGATCAAAGTGGAAATGAAGCTAGGTTGGAGATTATTTATGTTTCAAATTCAATCATGACAATATAGGTGCTGATCTCGCAGGTTTCTCTGGAAATGTTGCCCCTAAACGCTGATATACAATTCAAATGTATTAATAAAACTAAGATTAAAGGATTAATGTGCCAAAGAAGATATCATAAAATTACCACTAACTCAAGGAATGCTACATAGTACTGTGGATATCTTCCCCTTTCTCCCCGGTTTCTATTAGAAAAACCGTCTTCTCTTTTACAGGATAAACAGGTTGCAATAATAATAATCAAAACCATGTCATTAATGAAACTAACAGTTTTTACTCTTATATATATTTAGCAAAAATAAAAAAAGTACTAGCCTTCTTTTTTTCACAAGTGATTCCAGTAGCTTAACATATAAATCACATGAATTTTTTTTACAAAGTTAACGAATGACGCGCGTAGAAAGAATAGAACATGAAAATATATTCTTTAGTTAGCACAATACTTTGTCTATGAGCTTCCAAACTAAAGGTGGAAGTTCACAATTCCTAGTTGTTTACCCTGCCCCGTTAACTGAATATTGACACAATTCAGTAGACACATGTTAAGAATAATAAGATACGTTAACACGATAAAATACAAGTTAAACGGGTCATAATCGTGTTGTGTCGTGTCTGCCTATTAACAAACACAGATCTGAAATCATCTATTAACCAAAACTGGAGTGCAACAAGTACCTTGATTTTTGAAGAATTAGGGCTCAGTGTGACCAACCAGTCCCTCTTGTCTCTGAATTCGGGCTCGGTGTGAGCCTAACTTTACTCTGAAACAATCTTGAAGCACACAAACAACCTTGGTAGTTGAAATTGAAACTAAAGTTGCTGATTTCTAGGGCAAATTTAGTGCGAACTGTACGAAATTAGGTTTTGCGATCGTCAATCCACTCAAACAGGTTTGAAGAACAGCAAGCATGAAATCGAACGGAGAAGCATCATCGATCTAATCGATTCATTGTGTTCGATTCACACACACCAGATCAAATCGATTCGTCACGAAACAGAGAGATGAGAACGAATATCAACTAACCACGAATCAAACCTAAACAAAACCTAAAAACTTCAAATGCATAGTTGACGAACAAATACTTGAAACGATCACTGTTTCAACAAATTATACATGAATTAGGGTTTCAAAACGTCATCAGAATCGTAGCAATTGACGTTGAAGATGGCGAGAGTATCGGAAGTTTCGTCGACGGAGTCTCAAACGGAGCAATTGATGTTGAGAAGGAGACGGCGTTAGCCGCAACGGTGATAGGATACTGAAACTCCGGCGAGCTTCGTGGCAGAATATCGCCGTACTGGTCGTTCACTCCATAGTTCTCTGGTTCATTATGTATAAAACCCTAAAAACGGTGGAGCTTTTATTTAATTAGGCCGCTTGATCTTTTTTTGAAAAATCTGCGACCGCGTATACCAGTCGCAACTCCACAAACTTTTTGTTTCTCTTATGTTGCAACCATTTCCGACCATATTTTTGCGACCAAAATAGTCGGTCGCAACATTTGAGACTATATTTTGTTACCATATTTTAGTCAACGCTATTTTTGTTACCAACAAGAGATTGGTCGGAAAATGATAACTAATTTTGCGATTGTTTTTTTTTGGACGCAAATTCTGGTTACAATTGCTTAGTTTTCTAGTAGTGGCGGTGGCAATCTGGTAATTATGTGAATATCTATTTTCACATGCAAAGTCGTACAAACCTACAATCAACGCCCTGATTCTATTTCAATTTTGAAGGGGTATGGTCCTAAAAACCTTGCGCCAAGCAAAAGGAACCATACCCACTATTAACTGCCAAGGAAACATTGCGCAGACATTTACACCAAAGAAGGAACTTAACAAACTCTGTGATAAATAACAAAGAAGGGAAAGATCATTTAGCTACCTTGCGCCAGCGCCGTAAGGAATATAGTTAATCTTGAGAATTTCCTGACATTACCGGTTCCCAAAAACCGTGCGCAGACCACAACAGAGGAAGTTTACAATTCCCTGCGCCAGGTATCTAAAAGGGAAAAGGATCATTTAACTACCTTGCGCCGCTCGCGCAAGGAAACAGTTAACCTTGAAAGACCTTTCCTTAGCAAAAAATTCATGTCTACAAGATATGGTGTAGAGGCAAAAGGAATCTTTTCTGTTGTAACTGAATGCACACGTGGCAGCAGGCCATAGGGAGCCACAACTGTGAAACGTCTAGAAGCATTTAATGTCCAATCGTGCAAGGGCACCTTTCAGTTACAACCGATGCCACGTGGCAGCACCTTAGATAATCAAGAAGATCACGGTGATGGCATGGTCACCTCAAGAAAGCATAGCGATCTCGCGACGACACGTGGCATCTCCCTAGCCGGGATGACGAACCAACCATGTGCACTAACGGTAACGTTAACACTTAACGGAATGGCAAAGATTCCGTTAAGTTTTCATCTCTCCTTTTGGCGCCCAAATCTGGCTATAAATAGGTAACTTCGGTTTCAAGGAAAGGCATTCACTCTCACTTACTCTCTCTCTCTCTTACTTCACTTAAACTATTTTTCCAAGTACCGATACTTATTCTCACGCCGGAGGGCGGTCACGGAGAGAACCCCCTTTCTCCCCGTGACGAGGCTAACGGCGCTCTGTTTTGTAGGTATCGTCGGAAGATAGTTGCGATCATCACAACCAACTAAATGAAGGATTAACCAATTTTATGAAGAAACCAAACCCTAGATCTAATCCGATCCCGGTCTGTTAGGTCTACGTTTCTTCAAAATTCTTCTATGATTTAATCAGATTGAGAGGCCCCATTTTATATCTAGGGTTTTATTACGGTTCTCTATCATCTCAAATCATACAAACCTACAAATCAACATCCCTGATTCTATTCTATTGATCGCTTCGTTGTTTTATTATCAATGGCTGAAAAACATATGAACTCTAATTTGGAAGGCTTGTGTTGTTTCTATTGCAGGAATTGATATAGTTTTTACATCAATTGAGTAATTTGGATGCATAGTAATTTTAACATCATGCATATAGACATGATTGTTTTTAGAATATGTAGAGTAATTTTTCTTTGTACACCTACATTCATATATGTATTGCAATCTTACATCATTAGAGTAATTTTTATAGAGTAATTTATTTAGTTCTTGTTTTTATATAAGTAGAGTAATTATAACAAATAACAATAGTTGATCTTATCAGTAGAGTAACTATATCAATGTGAAGGGAATTATCAGAATTATAACAAATAACAACAGTTGATCTTATCAGTAGAGTAATTATATCAATGTGTAAGTTAATTATCAGAATTATAACAAATAACAACAGTTGATCTTATCAGTAGAGTAATTATCAGAATTATAACAACTAATAACAGTTGAACTTATCAGTAGAGTAATTATATCAATGTGTAGGGTAATCATCAGAATTATAAAAAATAACAACAGTTAATCTTATCAGTAATGTAATTATATCAATGTGTAAGGTAATTATCAGGATTATTACAAATAACAATAGTTTCTTATCAGTAGAGTAATTATACATTCTAGCCCACCATCTTCATTTTTATCATCATTTAGACTGCCTTCTTCATGATGTGTATTCATTGTTTGTTCCACTTCCTCTTGTTCGGCAAAGTGACCTTTAAATTGTCAAATAATACATATGTTAATTGTAGGATAATTATTTTATAAAACTAGTGTAAATATATACCTTCATCTTGAACTGTCTCATCCACAATTTGTCTTTCTTCAACATCTTTTTCCTTTGTTTGAGTTTTTTCAAGAGAATCATTTAAACTGATGATGTTACTATCATCATAGGTACTTTGACTCAACGAAAATTTGTTTTCCCATTCCTTACACATGTCTTGTACGTATTGATCCATTGAAACTTTGATTTTCCCTCCTTCACCATTTGATTATTACTTCTATTAACTCCTCATATTTTTCAATATGGTTTTCAAGAGTAATCAACCATTGCTACACATGATTAATAAATTAAAAATATATAAGTATAGTAACTATTTGAATTGATAGTGTACCTTTTGTTTGTAGAGTAATTATGACCTTTTCATTTGATCTATAATCTGGGACCAAGTAGGGTGTTAATCCAGATAACTCTTGTGGTTTAGCACGATAATCCATAAGCTTTTGGGCTGACGGTCCAATCCCAAATTATCCATGTCTAAAGCTGCGTTGGACAGACTCGTATAAAGCACTACATAGAACAAGTAAAATAACAAATGGTTAAAACATTTTTTGAGATTTGTGATTGCATAATAGTGTAATTATTTGAAATTACATACGCGATGTGATGATATGTGCTTGCCACCTTGTTTGGCTCTATTTTCAACAATAACATGTGCTTCAACATTTGACACTTCAACATTCTTTTTGCTTTTATCTTCAACATCACATTCAACATTCTTTTTGCATTTATCAACATCATCATCTGTTTCTTCATCATTTGTCATTAGGCCATTATTGTAGAAATGTTTTTGCAAGTTGTTCAATAGCTCCTTTGTGATGTATTTTACTACTGGGGTTTCAACTTTAAAACCCGAACTTTTATGCCTCTTGAAGCATAAATGTTCGAATATGATCTATTAAGTAACGAAAATTGTGTTTTAATAATTATGTTTGATGTATTTAATAACTAAATCAGTTATAAATTATAACTAGAGTAGTTATAATACCGCAAGTGATATTATTGAGCCAGTGAATTGATCAATTCCTCCTTTCCATTTTTTCTTTGCTCTTTTTAAAAATTCGAGCATGTAGCCACACCCGTTCATATTTGGTATTTCTGAATCTATTTTTCAGTACCAATTATAAACCTCTTGTTGACTGTTGTTGATTGTGTTGATTTTCCCAACAAAGTATTGATGTAACAACCCTCAAAAATATTCCCAGTAATAACCCGTAATTAAAACCCCTGGTATACGCGATGCAAGTTGGATACTCGATCAGAAAACTTAGCGGTTAAGAAACTTGGTGATTGACGAACCAACTGGCACAAAAGAACCCATATTAGATTCACAATTAAAAACCGAACCAAGTGGAATCAAGACCCGAGCATACGCGACAAGAACCAGCACGAAAATCGAGAAAAAACACCCGATTGGACTAAAACGGCGGCCAGGGACACGTGTCACGACATCGCGCCACGTGTCAGACCTACGTGGACACGTGGCAGACCTATGCCAGGCCGACCGCCCCCGCGCGTCATGCCAGAATCCAGGGTATCCCGCGCGACGCGCGGGGGATGCCCAGATGGGCTATATAACCAGCAGCGTGGGACTGAAGTTTCTGCACAAAATCGGTCGAGAAACTCGTTCGTATACTCCCTCTAGCCCTGTTCTCTTGCAAACACCCCCTAAACCCCTAAACCTGATAAACTATGCCGCGTTGTAAGTGTTTTAACCCTAATCACTGATTCGATACTCTGTCCGATTGATCTAAAACCCAGCAACGGATGCCAAAGTGTTGCCTGTATATAAGGCTATACTTTGTAAACTACATTGGGGTTTTGTCTCGTAATGTATCGTTGAAGTTTAAGTTGGGTTGTTTCACTAACACGTGTTGCATTATAATGTCATTAGGAATTCAGAAATAACACCGGGAAGCTCTAAGATAACAACCTTAAAACTACATAGTGAGTCATTCTCCTTTTCTCAAATGCTTTGCAAACCCTAAATGTTTTCCAAGTTATATTACAGTGATTAAGTCTTTGTATTCTTACTGGCAAACTACTGTCATTATGTGGGGTTTTGTATACAATACTTGATAATCTTCACTATTGGACAATGGGTTAGCCAATGAGTGATATGACCACAGTCACAGGAATTGCCACCGAGTGACAAATACTATTTAAAATAAGTTTCTCTGCTATTGTACAATGAGCTAGCCAATAGTAGTTTGGTAAGATAAACAAATGTAAAAACTCTTAATTGTTACACCCCGACCCGCAGCGGAAAAGGTGATCGGGGCATGATTGGGTTATCATCAAAGCTCATGACATTTATTATGCGTTTCATATTCATTTAATACAATTTAATGGAAATTTACAATAAATATTACAACATGTTCTAACTATCAATCTAAGCTTCTTTGTTCTCTTCTAAGGCATTTCCTACGTTTTCCTCGCTTCAACCTGTTCACCTGTATCATGTGTAAAAGGGTTTTTGGATCAACATAAAGTAGGCGAGTGAATCCTATGGAAAACATTTGAACAAGTTTATTTAGTTGATTATGAAATGAGTGCACAACCACACATGAGTAAAAATAGATGTAAACTTATTCAACAATCATTAGATATTAAATAAAGCAAACATGAACAATAATGGAACGTTTAGAGGCACGCGTTGCTCTACTCGTCTCTCACGAGGAACTGATGGACCTAATGAATGAATTGCATAAACATGATAATATGAAAGACATAACTACAAACAATATAAACTCAATGATATACACATGAACAATAATGAATTGGTTTTGAGGCACGCGTTGTTCAACTCGTCTCCCACGAGGAACTGATGGGCTTAATGAATGAATTTCATATAATTTGACAAAATGAAATAAGTAATCGCAACAATATAAACAATCTAAGTTTAGATCACGATATGGTATGGCACAAGTTTAAATAAACGAGTTAATTATTTTTATGACACATGACACACCCCAAAACGTGTAATTTAAAAGGGGGAGTTGTAAGATTCACTCACAGTGGGTGCGTTCGGTTGATGATGTTGAATGCACGCGAAGTGGTTTTTAACCACGAGTGAAATTAACCTAGATAATAGCATTATGGTTCGGTAAGTAAACGGATTTTATTAATCCATTTTAGTAGGATTGTTGGGTGTATTTTTGTGAGTTTAAGGCTATTTTCTAACCTTAAAAATGTTATTTTTAAGTATTTTTAATTGATTTTTAATTAAAATAAATAAACAAAAATAATAAAAAAAAATTTGATTTTTTTGCTAAGTTGACCGTTGACCTTGACTGTTTGACTTTGACTTTGACCGGTTCGTATGGTTTATGTGTGCGCTGAGTGAGGCTCGAACCCGAGACCTCCCGTACGCGTGCACGCAGCTCTACCAACTGAGCTACGTGTCTAACCCGAAATATTTCTGTTTTTAATTACATATATATATTAATTAGATTAAACAGAAAATCCTTTATTTTCTAAAAACGATTTTAATTCAATATTCGGTGCGCTCCACAGGTCTCGAACCCGGGACCTGTGGTTTAGATTAACACACAGTCCACCGCTGGACTGTGTGTTTAACATGTTATATAAACCGATTTTTATTATACTTAAATACAAACTAAGTATTTTTATTTCTGACTTATTTAAAAAGGTAAATAATTGTCCGGGTCGATGCAGAAGACCGGACTCGAACTCGTGCGCTTTGATTAAACATACACACAGTCCACCACTGGACTGTGTGTCTAACTTGGTTATTATTCCGATTATTAATATACTTAACATATAACAGTGGTGCCTCCGATTCGGTTAACAAAAAAGGCATTTTTATTAAGGCAGCGTGTGTGGAACAAGATTCGAACTCGAGACCTTTGTGTGTTTAATGTGCACACAGTCCACCGCTGGACTGTGTGTCTAACCCGAGTAATAAATTGATTTTAATTATACTTATATGTTTACCGAACTTCATCTTCTTCGTCAGTTTTAACCAGCATCGGAAATCCGACTGGTTCAAAGTTTTAATCGGTTTCTTTAGTGTCTGATGATTAAATACAAGTGATGTTAAATAAAAAGAATGAAGAAATTAGGCGTGAGGTATACCGACTGGATTCCTCTGTTTCTCCGGCGTAACTCCGGCGACAGCAATCACTTCCGGCGACGAGTGTCTTGCAGCAGAGAGTCTTCAGAAAGCTTACAAAGTATGTGGGTGACTTCGGTATAAGTTCAGAGGGTTTAGTAAGGCTTAGAAGTTAAGGACTCGGTTTTCCGGCGATGAGCAGAAGAATTCCGGCGAGTAAGTTTTCGCCGAGAAAGGGTGCGGTTTTGAGCGAAAATGTTTGCAGAGGTTCGAGGGGGTATTTATAGGGCAAGTCGTCGATGGATTTGGTCCGATTTCCGACTTGATTCGTCGGTTAGAAAAACTCCGGCGGTTATAATTTGTGTCGCGGACTCAGACGTCGGTTATAACCGATGTGTAGTTAAAGTTTACGTTATAACGGAAAGAATCGTTAAGTTTCGCGAGATTGCCGGGATTTCCGACGACTGCAACTTTGGGCGCCGGTTTTGAATTCGGAAAGACACGTTATCAATTAAATGATCCTAACATTTAACAAAGAACATCAGTGGCGCAGTGGTTTATGTGTTGAATGTTAAGTCTGTTGTTGAACCGTGACTGACCCGGGTTCGAAACCCGGCAGGAACAAAACATTTTTATTTTCTTATTTTTGACAGTTTTTCAAAAACAAATTATATATTCCCATATAATAATTGATTATGTATCGTTTAAAATTATTTTAGGCATTTAATTCGCAACGAAATTTTTAACTGACTGTTCGGTTAATAAACGGAGCGGGTTTGGTAAAATCCGTTTTTTGACGGATGTTACATTAATGCTGTGAATATAAGAATGTGTCATTTTGTACAAATTGAATGAACTCACCAGTATTTCCTGCTGACAAAAATATTTTTAAAACATGTTTCAGGTGATTTCAGTAGATCGGATTAAGAGTTGGGATACAGCACCAAAAGGCTTAAAGGAGTGGCTTATTTTATCAATTAAATAAAGAAACGCTGTTTTATGATTCGGGTGTATCTCTTATTAAAAGCTACCTTTATAAAACATGGGCTTTATTCCCATATGTTTAATAAATAAAATCCGGTATTTCTAAACTCTGATATTTTTTCCTTAACCACGGTCCTGGTGAAATTTCCGCTGCAATGTTTTCAAATAATCACCGGTACCACCTGACTGGTTCACGGCTCCCGCTCCCAGGGTGGGGTCGGGGGACAGAAGGTCGTATCCGAGCCACAGCCACTGGTTTAAGCAATTAAGTGTTGTGATAATACCTAAGCTTAAACAAAAGAGTTAGGAAATTGATATTAACTGGTAGCACCAGGATAGTGTTCAGACTTGAACTTAAAAAAAATGCACTTTTAAAATCATGGTTTGAGAAAATTATTTTTACGGGAAATACAATTACCTCTCCGGCAAGATTGGGTATGGTGTGATACACTCTCCAACTTTTTCGGGTAAGATGTAGCCTCTCCAGAAAGACCGGGTAAGACGGGGTATATGTTATGTTAAAAAGTTACAAAATTCCCTAAATAATACTATGACCTGATGTCTGACCTGTTGTTGGAAATATGAACTTGTTAAATACATTAACCTTCTGAATGGTTTGTATATCACAATATATGAAACATATGATCATATAGATATGTATATCTATAAGGGAATCCAAAAAGCCATTTAGGTGTTATTTTAACCTTAAACAATAAAGTTAAGAGGTTAATACAAAATAACCTATGTGTTATTTTTGTGAATATAAATTTAAATATATATGATTGTTTTGTTTTAATTGTTCTATGATATTAATAATTGCAATTCAGATGTCGAATGAAGTATCACATAATCAAGAAGTTCATGCGAATAATGAAAATCCCTTAAACAAAGAGGCCATAGAAAACATAATCGCCCAAGGCATTGCTAATGCTATCCCGTTAATTATTGAGGCTGTTAAAAACCCCATAGAACCTACCAAAGTTGTGAGTAGCAAGCGTACTCATAGTAACAACTTTAGCCACAGCTTCAATGGAGATAATGATGATATTATCAAAACCCCATTACCTAAAAAGATGAAAACAATGACTGCTGGATGTTCCTATAAAGAGTTTCTAGCCTGTAAGCCAACTGAGTTTGCCGGCAGTGAAGGAGCCACAGCTGCACTGCGATGGTTGGGACGGAAGCTGTTCTTAAGATCAGCAAATGTGCCGAAGAAGACAAAGTCATGTATGCTTCCAATCTCTTTAAAGATGAAGCCTTAGAATGGTGGAATACTATTCTTCAAGCAAAAGGAAGTGACATGGCCTATGCCATGAACTGGGGAGAATTCAAGGAAATGACAGAAAGAAAATTTTGTCCTCCTTATGAAAAGGAACAAATGGCAAACAAGTTCCTAAATCATAGAATGGTCGATGTGAAGTGTCGTGAATATACGACAATGTTCTTTGAATATGCAAGAATGGTACCAACTCTGGCTTCGCCAGAACCTGTACTAATTTCTCGTTATATTTGGGGACTGATTAGTGAAATTCGCGATATAGTCAAGGCAGCTAGACCTCAGACTATCGAGGAAACAGTCGAACTAGCCAATACATTAACAGACGGACTAATCCGCACAAGAGAAGAAAACAAGAAGAAGGAGTTAGCCTAGAAGATTACCCAAGAATTTGGCGTCGATGAGTCCTATAAGAAGAAGGGATCTGAACCGCCATTTGAGAAACGTATCTGCAAATACTGTAATAAAAAGCATTCATTGTAACATTTGTATAAATCGGGTCTCCAAAACCCGCTCCGTTTTGTAATCAAATACCAAGTTACGAAATTTCATTAAGTATTTATGAGTATTTTGAGTTTAAACGATACATAATTAATATATAAACTAAACTATAAAAATTATATTTGATAAAAAGTCAAAATAAAATAAATAAAAAATAGTTGGAGCTGACCGGACTCGAACCCGGGTCAACTGCCTCCAACGATTTAACTTCCCGTCTCCAAACCACTCCGCCACCAGTTGTTTTCTGTTAGTATTATGAAAACAATTAAATTTTATACGCAAACTCGGTTTAACGGTTATTGATATCTGAATAACGGAAAATCGGTAAGCCAAATCGTCAAATCAGTTTTCGTTCGTTTAGTTAACTTATAACCGACGCATATCGGTTTCTAATTAAAGTTCAGATTTAATGAACTTCGAATTTTGGGTTTTGAAACCGAAAGACATTCAAGTTTCAAATAATTCTGTTTCCAATCATTTATACGATTCAGAACTGTCTCAAATACACTCCAATTCCTTTTCGTCGCGTTTTCAAGTCTTTTGAGCTCAAGAAAACTGTCGCCGGAATTTTCTGCAATTCTCGCCGGAAAACCGTGTTCAACATAAACCAATAAGAATTTCCTCTCTTGCTGTTTCAATCTATTGTTGGGACCCTACTAACATTATTCCGTCACTCAAAGTCAGTCATAGAAGACTTTGCTGGATTTCTGGTTTCGCCGGAGAAATTCTGGGATTTGCCGGAACCACGCTAGTTGACGGTAAACACATTCAATCGTGCTAATAATTCATGTACTCTGGTTCAATTTCAAATCTAATTCTTTAATTCTGTTGATTAGCCCTCTCAGCCGAAGTTTCAAAAACGGAGTTGCCTGTTCTCGCCGGACTTCCTGAAGAAGACGACCTGTCCGGTATTTCTTGTCCCCAAACTGTTCGGTTTGTTCATTCAAACTAGTAAGCATGATATTTAAGTAGTAGAGCCATGAATCAGTTTGTCTGAGTAAAAACCAGTAATCATAACGAAGAAGACGAATCTAAAAACGGGATAAGAATAATTAAAACTCGGATAATTAACGGGTTAGACACACAGTCCAGCGGTGGACTGTGTGCAAAGTTTATATACGAGTCCCGAGTTCGATCCTTACTACACACACACTGCGTAATAACATTCCCTTTTTATTCATAAAACTAACCGGGTTAGATTGAGTAGTTGTTAAGTATAATATAATTCAAGAATATAACCGGGTTAGACACACAGTCCAGCGGTGGACTGTGTGCAACACAAACTGCACGTCACGCGATCGAGTCCCGTCCCAAACACCGGTTCAATGAGAATAAAACGTTTTGTAAAATAAAGGAATTTTCGGTAAATTCGAATAAGTGTATTAATATAATTAAAACTAGATTTCTAACGGGTTAGTCACGTAGCTCAGTTGGTAGAGCTACGTGCGCGTGAACGGAAGGTCACAGGTTCGAATCCCGCTCGGCGCAAGAATTACCGCTGACCGAACCGGTCAACGGTCAACGGTCAAACAGTAAAAAAAATATTATTTTTTTTAAATAATTATTGGTTTTATTTAAATTAAAAATCAATTAAAAATACTTAAAAATAACATTTTTAAGGATGGAAAATAGCCATAAACTCACAAAAATATATCCAAAAATTCCATTAAAAATCTTTAATAAAATCCATCCATTTAATATATTTTTCCTATTATTATTTAGGTCAGTGATTCCTCGTTAACTCGTTTCATCTAAATCGTGCGCATCTCACCAATTCAAATCCAACGCACCCAATGTGAGTGAACCCTTCAAATTCCCCGTTTTAATCACATTATTGGGGTGTATCATGTGTCTTATTCATTTACTTATTATAACTAAGTTATTGTGCATATATCATATCATGACATGTGTGTTAGTTATTGCTGCTCAGTAGTTAGAATTGTTTGCAAGTTATTATTTCAGTACATGCAATTGCTGAGGCCGTAGCTCCCCATTCCTCGAGGTTGAGTTTGATCCCCATTTTATTATGCGGTTGATCAGGGCGTGCCCGCACGATCGGCTCCGTTTGATTGAGCCTTGATCGGTTATTTACATTTCAAGTTCATGCAATACGCTCGGCTCCGTTTGATTGAGCCTTGAGCACACAGTTCAATTTACATTTTCAGTTCATGCAATACGATCGGCTCCGTTTGATTGAGCCTTGATCTCACAGTTCATTTATGTTAATTATCATATGATGTTGGTATGATCATGTATGTTATCAATTGTTAATGTATGTTATAATTGTAACCGATGTTGCCATTGCTTGATTTCATACATATGCTCTTTTATGATTATGCACAATATTTTATTGATAAACTAACCAGAAAATCATTATTAAATGTTTATCTATAAGGTTCACTCGCCAACTTATGTTGACCCAAAAACCTCCCATTTTTACACATGATACAGGTGAACCAGCAGCAGCTAGGAACACGTAGGGCCTGGATTAGAAGAAATAAAACGATTTAGTGTTTGGATTATTATGTTTGGTTATTTTCCTTTGTAATGAATGAACATGTTTGAAGGTTTGAGAAATGTAACTTTGACTTCATTTAATTATGAAACATAATAGTAAATGTCATGTGCTTTGGTGATAACCCAATTATGCCCCGACTCTTATTTCCGCTGCGGGTCGGGGTGTGACAGATTGGTATCAGAGTCATGACTATAGGGATATAGGATAGGTTATTAGACCCTTAGAGCCTATACTATAGTCGATTAGAAACTTATAGGAATTTTGTGTGTTATATGCCAAATTTCATGATGTTTATATGTTTATGTTAAAATGTTACATTTGATATTGTTCAAGCATGTTCATAAGTATGTATTATCAAATAATGCTCATCATGAAATCGTATGATCATAACATATCACATCCATGCAAGCACACACCACATCATGATTGATTCTACAACGATTTTCGTGTTTTCAAATCTCATCAAAGTGAGTTCTCATGACGGGCATGTAGTAACTGGAAGGGTACTAGTACCGGTAGTCGGAACGTCCTGTCTAGGCTGGCATTCGTATAAATCCAAAATAAAGGACCAGTTTGCCTACCTGGGGACCAACGATGAGAGTACGAAATACCTATTAGGCCAAAGCATGCTATACCAAACGTCGTGAGAGCTAATCCCACTTTGAGTTGTCATTGTGTCTACACCTGGACACGTTCCGACCAAACATCTCATGAACATATTTTGTGGTTAGCATTCGGGGGATGCGAGTGTTAAATTGCCAATACTAATGTGAATCCTACCAAACCAATAGCCATGGGGGCCCACATGACTATATAGGTGAAGGTATGGGGGACATTTGAGGCCCAACATGAGCGAACCCAAGACATCCTTCGGATGTAGTTGCATTATTGATATTTATGTTATTTTCATTTTTTTTAAGACACATGACACCTAAAATATACCATAAACTCACAATCTTCTCATTTTATGATCCTGTAGATGTCGTATAGATCGCATCGAAGGAGTAGGAAATCGGAAAAGTCTCAGGAACGATTGGCCACTCATATCGCCAACCAAATGGCCACGATATTACCTGACATCGTAGTACAAGTACAACAAGCTCTTGCTGCAAATCCTACTAACCCTCCTCAACAACAGGACCAGATCATCAACGACCCTCCCACCGGCAAATGCACCTACAAACATTTTAAGTCTTGCGATCCCCCAAAATTCGAAGGGACTGAGGGAGTCACTGCTCTCCAGCGTTGGTTCGAGGAGATGGAAAACGTTTTCTTAAACTGCGATTGTCCTGAGGATCGCAAAGTTCGTTATGCCACCGGGAGACTACTTGGGGTAGCTCTCACTTGGTGGAATACTGAGAAGGGAAAGAGGGGAATGGAAGATGCGATGTCCTTAACTTGGGAGGAGTTAAGGGAAATCATGACTAGGCGATTCTGTCCTAGGAGTGAGATTAAGAAATTGGAAGATGAATTTCATGCCCTGAAGCAAAAAGATGGTGATCACACTACTTACAACAAACGGTTCTTGGAGTTGAACCAGATGGTACCAAACTTATTCACTCCAACCTACCGTCTGATCGAACATTACATTCGAGGACTTCCCTCGAAAATCCAAGATTCGGTCCTCAGCATTTCACCGGTAACACTAGAAGCTGCCATGGAATTGGCGACAGAACTGACCGAAAACCGAATTCGTAATGGGAAGTTCAAGGAGGAAAAGAAGAAAACCCCTGCTGAGGGACAAACCTCAAACCACCACACTCCTTCCTCTAAATTTGCTAACAAGAGGAAGCGTAACAACAGGAACTTTGCAGTCACCCACACCAACACCCCTGTTCCTGCTGCACCCATCACTCAAGCCACTCCTCCACCCGCGCCATACAAAAGACCATACACAGGACCACTACCAAAATGTAACCGTTGTCAGTATCACCACTCCCCTGACTATCCTTGCCAATACTGTACCAGCTGCGGTCGCGCTGGACACATTGTACAACACTGTCGCGCACCTCAGCGAACAAACCGCCACCCACCTATAACCCAAACCCACCAACAATTTATGGGTCAAGCCCAACAACAACAACCATTTCCACCCACTCAACATTTAGCCCAAACATACTATCAACCCAACTACCCTATGGGTCAACCTATGCGGGCATGTTTCAACTGTGGAGATCCAAGTCATTTCAGGAACACATGTCCAAGACTAGTCAATATTATTCATGCTCAGGCCCAAGCCAACCCTGTGAACCAAGCAAACCAAGCTCCTCCACCTGCTAGAGGAAGGGCTTTCAATATTAACGCAAACCAGGCCAGGACTGACGGCAATGTGGTCAACGGTACGTTTCTTATAAATGGTAGATATGCCTCTATGTTATTTGATACTGGTGCGGATAGAAGTTTCGTGTCATTAGAGTTTGAACCTATCTTAAGTAAAAATCGAGATAAGCTCGCGGAATCCATAACAGTGGAAGTTGCAGATGGAAAACCAGTTTCGTTAAACTCTATTTTACGCAACTGTACGCTCACCCTAAACGACCACGATTTCTCGGTCGATCTTATTCCTATGAAGCTGGGAAGTTTCGACATCATAGTCGGAATGGATTGGCTCAGTCAGCATAATGCGGAAGTTGTATGTCGTGAGAAATTTATTCGTATTCCTCTTTCAAACGGTCAGACTCTTCGAATTATTGGAGAAACCTCGGCGAAAGGACTCAACTTAATGTCTTGTCATCAAGCTCAGAAATACCTTCGCAAGAATTATGTCGCGTTTTTAGCCCATATCATCAAGAAGGGGACCGCAGAAAAGAAACTTGAAGATATTCCTGTTGTAAAAGATTTTCCACAAGTTTTCCCTGACGACATTTCAGGACTTCCTCCAGTCAGAGATGTCGAGTTTCGTATCGATCTTATACCTGGTGCTACACCAGTGGCAAAATCTCCATATAGGTTAGCCCCCTCTGAAATGCAGGAGCTAGCCAGTCAATTGCAAGAGTTGACTGACAAGGGATTTATACGCCCCAGCTCATCGCCTTGGGGTGCACCTGTACGTTTTGTAAAGAAGAAGGATGGATCTTTTCGCATGTGCATCGATTACAGAGAACTCAACAAGTTAACTATCAAAAATCGATATCCTTTACCTCGTATAGATGACCTCCTTGACCAACTACAAGGTGCCAGTTGCTTTTCGAAAATCGACCTCCGATCGGGCTATCATCAGCTTAGGGTGCATGAAGAAGACGTCCCTAAAACTGCTTTTCGAACTCGATATGGTCACTATGAATTCATGGTTATGCCGTTTGGATTAACCAACGCACCAGCTGTTTTCATGGACCTAATGAATAGAGTCTGCAAACCTTACCTTGATCGATTTGTTATTGTGTTCATTGACGATATTCTTATCTATTCAAAATCCAAAGCTGATCATGAGCGTCATCTGCGACTTGTTCTTACACTTCTAGAAAAGGAAAAGCTTTATGCCAAGTTCTCTAAATGTGAATTCTGGTTAAAAGAGGTGCAATTTCTTGGGCATGTAGTCAATGACAAAGGAATACATGTGGACCCATCAAAGATCAAAGCAGTTCAAGAATGGCAAGCTCCACGTACGCCAACTGAAGTAAGGTCTTTTCTTGGACTTGCTGGTTACTATCGTCGATTCATTTCAAACTTCTCTCGCATTGCGGTGCCACTCACGGCTTTAACCCATAAAGGGAAACCATTTGTATGGGGGCCCAAGCAAGAAGAAGCTTTTCAAACCCTCAAGCAAAGACTTTGTGATGCACCAATCCTCACTCTTCCTGAAGGTTGTGATGATTTTGTAGTCTATTGCGACGGTCAGGGCAAGGATTGGGATGCGTTCTCATGCAAAGAGGAAAAGTCATAGCTTATGCCTCAAGGCAACTCAAGACACACGAGAAGAACTACACCACTCATGACCTTGAACTTGGAGCCGTTGTATTCGCTCTTAAGATATGGAGACATTATCTTTATGGTATGAAGTGTGAAATATACACTGACCACAAGAGTCTTCAACATATCTTCAATTAGAAAGAGTTAAATATGAGGCAACGAAGATGGGTCGAACTTCTAAATGATTACGACTGTGAAATCAAATATCACCCTGGTAAAGCAAATGTGGTGGCTGATGCACTTAGTCGAAAGGGTTATGCGAACTCCATTCATATTCTATGTTCACAAATTATAACCAAAATTAAGGATCAAATTCGTGAAGCTCAACACGTCTCATATAACAGAGGAAGATGTACAAAAGGAGATGTCCTGTGGAGCCGAGCTAAAGCTGGAAACTAAATCTGATGGTATTTTGTATTACTTAGATCGTATATGGATTCCTAACCATGTCAATCTTCGTGAAACACTCATGCATGAAGCCCATAAGTCGCGATATTCTATACACCCAGGAGCCGATAAGATGTATCAAGACCTACGGTACACCTATTGGTGGCCTGGAATGAAGAAAGATGTTGCTGTTTTTGTTTCCAAGTGTCTCACTTGTTCTAAAGTAAAGGCTGAACACCAAAGACCCTCAGGACTTCTGATCCAACCAGAAATACCTGTCTGGAAGTGGGAAAATATAACCATGGATTTTATTACCGGGTTACCTCGCACTTCTAGTGGGTATGATACTATATGGGTGATTATAGACCGACTCACAAAATCAGCTCACTTTATTCCTATTCGGGAAGATTTCAAGAACGAAAAGCTTGCTCGTATTTATATCAGCGAAATCGTCAGCCGTCATGGAGTTCCATTAAGTATTATTTCTGATCGTGATGGTCGTTTCACCTCACGGACATGGCAGGCAGTACAATCCGCTATGGGCACTCGACTAGATCTCAGTACCGCCTATCATCCCCAAACTGATGGACAGTCTGAGCGAACCATTCAAACCCTTGAGGACATGCTTAGAGCATGTGTCATAGACTTCAAGGGAAATTGGGACGCCCACCTACCGTTAGTCGAATTTTCGTACAACAACAGTTATCATTCTAGCATCGGCATGGCACCTTTTGAAGCTTTATATGGTCGAAAGTGTCGATCTCCTGTTTGTTGGCACGAAATTGGGGAAGCTCAAATTACTGGTCCGGAATTAATCCAAGAAACAACAGATAAGATTCATCAAATTCGAAACAATCTTCTAGCGGCTCAAAGTCGTCAAAAGAGTTACGCAGATAAACGTCGGAAGCCCTTGGAGTTTAGCGTGGGTGATCATGTGCTTTTAAAAGTATCACCGTGGAAGGGAGTAGTTCGTTTTGGTCAGAAGGGAAAGCTAGCACCACGTTACGTAGGACCTTTCAAGATACTCGAAAGAGTAGGTCCTGTAGCTTACAAGCTTGATCTACCGGAAGAACTCGACAGAATTCATCCCACATTCCACGTGTCGAACTTGAAGAAGTGCCTCGCTGATGAGAATCTTCATATTCCACTGGAGGATATTCAGATTGATGAATCCATGCATTTTATCGAAAGGCCAGTAGAGATTATGGACTATGGAGAAAAGCGTCTACGTCGAAGTCGCATTCCTATTGTTAGGGTACGCTGGGAGTCGAAACGGGGACCTGAGTTTACTTGGGAACGTGAAGACTCAATGCGTGAAAAATACCCTCATCTTTTCCCTACTACTTCAACTGTTTGAATTTCGGGACGAAATTCCTAAAAGTAGGGGATACTGTAACATTTGTATAAATCGGGTCTCCAAAACCCGCTCCGTTTTGTAATCAAATACCAAGTTACGAAATTTCATTAAGTATTTATGAGTATTTTGAGTTTAAACGATACATAATTAATATATAAACTAAACTATAAAAATTATATTTGATAAAAAGTCAAAATAAAATAAATAAAAAATAGTTGGAGCTGACCGGACTCGAACCCGGGTCAACTGCCTCCAACGATTTAACTTCCCGTCTCCAAACCACTCCGCCACCAGTTGTTTTCTGTTAGTATTATGAAAACAATTAAATTTTATACGCAAACTCGGTTTAACGGTTATTGATATCTGAATAACGGAAAATCGGTAAGCCAAATCGTCAAATCAGTTTTCGTTCGTTTAGTTAACTTATAACCGACGCATATCGGTTTCTAATTAAAGTTCAGATTTAATGAACTTCGAATTTTGGGTTTTGAAACCGAAAGACATTCAAGTTTCAAATAATTCTGTTTCCAATCATTTATACGATTCAGAACTGTCTCAAATACACTCCAATTCCTTTTCGTCGCGTTTTCAAGTCTTTTGAGCTCAAGAAAACTGTCGCCGGAATTTTCTGCAATTCTCGCCGGAAAACCGTGTTCAACATAAACCAGTAAGAATTTCCTCTCTTGCTGTTTCAATCTATTGTTGGGACCCTACTAACATTATTCCGTCACTCAAAGTCAGTCATAGAAGACTTTGCTGGATTTCTGGTTTCGCCGGAGAAATTCTGGGATTTGCCGGAACCACGCTAGTTGACGGTAAACACATTCAATCGTGCTAATAATTCATGTACTCTGGTTCAATTTCAAATCTAATTCTTTAATTCTGTTGATTAGCCCTCTCAGCCGAAGTTTCAAAAACGGAGTTGCCTGTTCTCGCCGGACTTCCTGAAGAAGACGACCTGTCCGGTATTTCTTGTCCCCAAACTGTTCGGTTTGTTCATTCAAACTAGTAGGCATGATATTTAAGTAGTAGAGCCATGAATCAGTTGTCTGAGTAAAAACCAGTAATCATAACGAAGAAGACGAATCTAAAAACGGGATAAGAATAATTAAAACTCGGATAATTAACGGGTTAGACACACAGTCCAGCGGTGGACTGTGTGCAAAGTTTATATACGAGTCCCGAGTTCGATCCTTACTACACACACACTGCGTAATAACATTCCCTTTTTATTCATAAAACTAACCGGGTTAGATTGAGTAGTTGTTAAGTATAATATAATTCAAGAATATAACCGGGTTAGACACACAGTCCAGCGGTGGACTGTGTGCAACACAAACTGCACGTCACGCGATCGAGTCCCGTCCCAAACACCGGTTCAATGAGAATAAAACGTTTTGTAAAATAAAGGAATTTTCGGTAAATTCGAATAAGTGTATTAATATAATTAAAACTAGATTTCTAACGGGTTAGTCACGTAGCTCAGTTGGTAGAGCTACGTGCGCGTGAACGGAAGGTCACAGGTTCGAATCCCGCTCGGCGCAAGAATTACCGCTGACCGAACCGGTCAACGGTCAACGGTCAAACAGTAAAAAAAATATTATTTTTTTTAAATAATTATTGGTTTTATTTAAATTAAAAATCAATTAAAAATACTTAAAAATAACATTTTTAAGGATGGAAAATAGCCATAAACTCACAAAAATATATCCAAAAATTCCATTAAAAATCTTTAATAAAATCCATCCATTTAATATATTTTTCCTATTATTATTTAGGTCAGTGATTCCTCGTTAACTCGTTTCATCTAAATCGTGCGCATCTCACCTGGACATATTATCCAACGCACCCAATGTGAGTGAACCCTTCAAATTCCCCGTTTTAATCACATTATTGGGGTGTATCATGTGTCTTATTCATTTACTTATTATAACTAAGTTATTGTGCATATATCATATCATGACATGTGTGTTAGTTATTGCTGCTCAGTAGTTAGAATTGTTTGCAAGTTATTATTTCAGTACATGCAATTGCTGAGGCCGTAGCTCCCCATTCCTCGAGGTTGAGTTTGATCCCCATTTTATTATGCGGTTGATCAGGGCGTGCCCGCACGATCGGCTCCGTTTGATTGAGCCTTGATCGGTTATTTACATTTCAAGTTCATGCAATACGCTCGGCTCCGTTTGATTGAGCCTTGAGCACACAGTTCAATTTACATTTTCAGTTCATGCAATACGATCGGCTCCGTTTGATTGAGCCTTGATCTCACAGTTCATTTATGTTAATTATCATATGATGTTGGTATGATCATGTATGTTATCAATTGTTAATGTATGTTATAATTGTAACCGATGTTGCCATTGCTTGATTTCATACATATGCTCTTTTATGATTATGCACAATATTTTATTGATAAACTAACCAGAAAATCATTATTAAATGTTTATCTATAAGGTTCACTCGCCAACTTATGTTGACCCAAAAACCTCCCATTTTTACACATGATACAGGTGAACCAGCAGCAGCTAGGAACACGTAGGGCCTGGATTAGAAGAAATAAAACGATTTAGTGTTTGGATTATTATGTTTGGTTATTTTCCTTTGTAATGAATGAACATGTTTGAAGGTTTGAGAATGTAACTTTGACTTCATTTAATTATGAAACATAATAGTAAATGTCATGTGCTTTGGTGATAACCCAATTATGCCCCGACTCTTATTTCCGCTGCGGGTCGGGGTGTGACATTCATGAAAATGCTACTTTAAGAGGAATCCCTACTGTAACCTTTGCAAAACACCTGGCCATAAGGAAGAACAATGCAAGAGGAAAAACCCAGTATGTTTTAACTGTGGAGAAACAGGCCATATCCGCCCATATTGCCCAAAACTGACGAAGGCACCCGACAACAAGGCAAAGACAACAGACAGAGTTAAGATGAACGCGCGAGCATTCGTACTTACTACGCAGGAAGCAAAAATGATTCCAGACGTGATCGCTAATATGTAATATCTAAGTTAAAGTATCACTTTACCCTACTACAAATCAAGGTTAATGAATAATGTTTTTCTGTTAACTACTTCATCTGTTCAGAACCATAACAAACTTGTTTGGTATTCACCTTCTTTGAATCATTAATTTTTATGACACCTTGTGGTGGCGTTTTTCATCAACTTGAAGCTTGAGCTAATCCCGTTTGCACACCCGATGTGCGGGTTTATTCATTCTTAAAACCCATCTTATTGATTCATTGTCATAAAACAATCTTAATACAATTATGTGTTAAGATAAGAGTACACAACTTCATGTTATTTTTCAGTGTACCTCTAATGGTTCTTTTAATACTTATTGAAAATTCTATGATATTCATTTGTTATTTCATCATCAATTTAAAATCCTATGAGATTTATTTATGAATATTCGAATTTACTTCATTAAAACCTTTCAATTGATTACGAACAACGGTGAACTTGTTCGGTCACCATTTCGATAATTACGACACCTTGTGGCGTCGATATAAATTTGTAGCCTAAGCTAATCATGATCTTACAAAACTACGTATGCTTTTCGTTTGACTCATTTTTGAAAATAGTCTTAATACAACTATGTATTAAGATAATGATACACTAAATTCTGTTGTGTTTCAAGTGTATCCCTGTCATTCAAATAATGTCAACACATTGATTTTTCCTCATAACATGGTTCGATAGTTGACACATCATCTACATATTTCGGTTTCAGTTAAGCTTGTTAATTCTAAGTCTTCCTTGATTGACAACCCAGGTAAGTTTTCCTTTGACAGTGAATTCTATTGTTTCTAAAATCATTCACCTATTGGTCATAAATCTCTCTTTTGGTTTAGACCATGAAAACCTAGTCACTCTGATGATTATGTCATTTCACTTCGTTCATTTGATATCGATTTCTGGAGATGATTCAATTAAACCATTGAGTTCTATTCATTGTAAACCTTGTATTCACAAAATTCGAAGATGTCCTGATTCATTTACCTTAATCCTATTAATATTGATTAACGCGTGAGATAAATCAGAAATAACATCATAACCTAAATCTCGAGGACGAGATTTAAAACAAAGTGGGGAGGATGTAACAACCCTCAAAAATATTCCCAGCAATAACCCGTAATTAAAACCTTTGGTATGCGCGATGAAAGTTGGATGCTCGATCAGAAAACTTAGCGGTTAAGAAACTTTGTGATTGACGAACCAACAGGCACAAAAGAACCCATATTAGATTCACAATTAAAAATCGAACCAAGTGAAATAAAGACCCGAGCATACGCGACAAGAACCAGCACGAAAATCGAGAAAAACACCCGATTGGACGAAAAAGGCGGCCAGGGACACGTGTCACGACATCACGCCACGTGTCACACCTACGTGGACACGTGGCAGACCTATGCCAGGCCGACCGTGTCACACCTCGACCCGCAGCGGAAATAAGAGTCGGGGCATAATTGGGTTATCACCAAAGCACATGACATTTACTATTATGTTTCATAATTAATAAAGTCAAAGTTACATTTTCAAACATCCAAACATGTTCATTCAATACAAAGGAAATAAACAAACATAACAATCCCAATACTAAATCGTTTTATTCTTCTAATCCAGGTCCTATGTGTTCCTAGCTGCTGCTGGTTCACCTGTATCATGTGTAAAATGGGAGTTTTTGGGTCAACATAAGTTGGCGAGTGAACCTTATTAGATAAACATTTGATAATGATTTTATGGTTAGTTTATCAATGAAATATTGTGCATAATCATAAAAGAACAAATGTAAGTAATCAAGCATTGGCAAATAGCAGTTACAAATATAACATACAATAACACTTGATAGCATATATGAACATACCAATATCATACGATAACTAACATAAATGAAATATGCGATCAAGGCTCAATCAAACGGAGCCGATCGTATTGCATGTACTGAAATGTAAAATGAACTGTGCGATCAAGGCTCAATCAAACGGAGCCGATCGTATTGCATGTACTGAAATGTAAACTGAACTGTGCGATCAAGGCTCAATCAAACGGAGCCGATCGTATTGCATGTACTGAAATGTAAACTGAAATGTGCGATCAAGGCTCAATCAAACGGAGCCGATCGTTGCGGGCACGCCAGGATCAACCGCATAATAAAATGGGGAACAGGCTCAAACCTCATAAATGGGGAGCGGCGGCCTCGGTAATTGCATGTACTGAAATAATAATTTGCATCCAATAATAACAACTTAACAGCAACAAACTAAATACACATGTCATGATATGATGTATGCACAATAGTTTAGTTATAATATGTATATAAACAAAGACACATGATACACCCCAAAAACGTGATTAAAACGGGGAATTTGAAAGGTTCACTCACATTGGGTGCGTTGAATTAGAGGTGGTGAGATGCGCACGATTTAGATGAGCGAGTCGACGAGGAATACTAACCTAAATAATAATGGAAAAATATATTAAATGGATGGATGTTATTAAGGATTTTAATGAAATTTTTAGATATATTTTTGTGAGTTTATGGCTATTTTCTATCTTTAAAAATGTTATTTTTAAGTATTTTTAATTGATTTTTAAATTAAATTAAATAAAAAAATATATAAAAAAATATATATTTTTTTTAGTGTTGACCGTTGACCGTTGACCGGTTCGGTCAGCGATTAATTCTGCGCCGGGTGGGATTCGAACCGGCGACCTTCCGTTCGCGTGCACGTAGCTCTACCAACTGAGCTACGTGTCTAACCCGTTATAAACTCGGTTTTAATTATATTTATACACTTATTTGAATTAACCGAAAATTCCTTTATTTGCAAAAACGTTTTATTTCAATTGGACCGGTGCTCATGACAAGATTCGAACGCGCGACGTGAAGTTCATGTTGCACACAGTCCACCGCTGGACTGTGTGTCTAACCCGGTTATATTCTTGGTTTTTATTATACTTAACAACTATCTGTTTTAACCTGGTTTAGTTCTTGATCAAAAAGGCAGGTTATTACACAAGGCGTGCGTGTAGCAAGGATCGAACTCGGGACGTGTGTGTGAAATTTGCACACAGTCCACCGCTGGACTGTGTGTCTAACCTGTTTAAACTTCCGATTTTAATTAATCTTAACTCGTTATTGAACTCGTCTTCTTCATTAGCAGATTTCAATCAACAATCCGATTCGTGATTAATTTAGTTAATAAACATGATGACTAGTTTGAATGCATTAAACCGAACAGTTTGGGGAATGAAGATACCGAACAGGTTGTCTTCTTCAGAGAGTCCGGCGAAAACTTGTCGGCTCTGATTTCGAACCTTCGGCTGAGAGGATCTATCAACAGATTTAAGGGATTAGATATGAAATTGAACTAGTGAGTATTGATTATCAGTACGTTGGAATGTGCATACCGATAACTAACGAGTTTCCGGCAATTCCAGAAATTTTCCGGCGAACACAGAAAGTCCAGCAATGTCGTCTGTGGTGGATTTTGAGTGATGGGTTAATGTTAGTAAAGTTCTAACAATAGATTGAAATCGTAAAGGAGAAGTATTTTACCGGTTTGTGTTGAATACGGTTTTCCGGCGACTTTTGCAGAGAATTCCGGCGAACTGTTTTAGGCGCTCAAATGGTCTGAAATGCGACGAAAAGGAATTGAAGTGTTGGTATGATATCTCTGGATCGCGAGAGTGTCTGGTGTTTGAGTTAATCAGAACTTGAAGTTCTTTTTCGGTTTTAAAAATAAAAATGATGAGTCTTTAATTTCAATCAATTTCCGATTGATTAGAAACCGTCGAGCATCGGTTATAACCGATTGTGTGAGGTAAACAATCGATTTGACGATTGGTTTGCCGATTACCGTTTTTCAGGTGACACCATTGGTTAATCTGAGTTTGTGTATAAGTTCCATTTGTTTTCCTAGTGTTAACAGAAAACACATTGTGGCGGAGTGGTTTAGGGAATGAAGGTTAAGTTGTTTAAAGACTTGGCTGACCCGGGTTCGAGTCCCGGCAGCTTCAAATATTTTTTATTTGTTTTATTTTAACTTTTTATCAAATATAATTTTTATAGTTTAGTTTATTTATTAATTATGTAACGTTTTAACTCAAAATAATCATAAATAATTAACGCAACTTTTATAACTTGGTACAAGATTACAAAACGGAGCGGGTTTTGGAGACCCGATTTTTACAAATGTTACAGTATCCCCTACTTTTAGGAATTTCGTCCCGAAATTTAAATTGTTGAAGTAGTAGGAAAAAGATGCGGGTATTTTTCACGCATTGAGTCTTCACGTTCCCAAGTAAACTCAGGTCCCTGTTTCGACTCCCAGCGTACCCTAACAATTGGAATGCGACTTCGTCGAAGACGCTTTTCTCCGTAGTCCATGATCTCCACTGGTCTTTCAATAAAATGCATGGATTCATCAATCTGAATATCTTCCAGCGGAATATGGAGATTCTCATCAGCGAGGCACTTCTTCAAGTTCGACACGTGGAATGTGGGATGAATCCTGTCGAGTTCTTCCGGTAGGTCAAGCTTGTATGCTACCGGACCTACTCTTTCGAGTATCTTGAAAGGTCCTACATAGCGTGGTGCTAGCTTTCCCTTTTGACCAAAACGAACTACTCCCTTCCACGGTGATACTTTTAAAAGCACATGATCACCAATGTTAAACTCCAAGGGCTTCCGTCGTTTATCTGCATAACTCTTTTGACGACTTTGAGCTGCTAGAAGATTGTTTCGGATTTGATGAATCTTGTCTGTGGTTTCTTGGATCAATTCTGGACCAGTAATTTGTGCTTCCCCAATTTCGTGCCAACAAACAGGAGATCGGCACTTTCGACCATATAAGGCTTCAAAAGGTGCCATGCCGATGCTCGAATGATAGCTGTTGTTGTACGAAAATTCAATTAACGGTAGGTGGGCGTCCCAATTTCCCTTGAAGTCTATGACACATGCTCTAAGCATATCCTCAAGAGTTTGAATGGTGCGCTCAGACTGTCCATCAGTTTGAGGATGATAGGCGGTACTGAGATCTAATCGAGTGCCCATAGCGGATTGTACTGCTTGCCATGTTCGTGAGGTGAAACGACCATCACGGTCAGAAATAATACTTAATGGTACCCCATGTCGGCTTACGATTTCGTTGATATAAATACGAGCAAGCTTTTCGTTCTTGAAATCTTCTCGAATAGGAATAAAGTGAGCTGATTTTGTAAGTCGGTCTATAATCACCCATATAGTGTCATACCCACCAGAAGTGCGAGGTAACCCGGTAATGAAATCCATAGTTATATTTTCCCACTTCCATACAGGTATTTCCGGTTGGACTAGAAGTCCTGAGGGTCTTTGGTGTTCAGCCTTCACCTTAGAACATGTGAGACACTTGGAAACAAAAACAGCAATATCTTTCTTCATTCCAGGCCACCAATAGGTGTACCGTAGGTCTTGATACATCTTATCGGCTCCTGGGTGTATAGAATATCGCGTTTTGTGAGCTTCATTCATGAGAGTTTCACGAAGATTGTTGTGGTTAGGAATCCAGATACGATCTAGGTAATACAGAATACCGTCCGATTTAGTTTCAAGTTTTAGCTCGGCTCCACAGGACATCTCTTTTTGTACGTCTTCTTCTGTTATCGAAACGTGTTGAGCTTCTCGAATTTGATCTTTAATATCGGTTATAATTTGCGAACATAGAAGATGAATGGAGTTCGCATAACCCTTTCGACTAAGTGCATCAGCCACCACATTTGCTTTACCAGGGTGGTATCTAATTTCACAGTCGTAATCATTTAGGAGTTCGACCCATCTTCGTTGCCTCATATTTAACTCTTTTTTATTGAAGATATGTTGAAGACTCTTGTGGTCAGTGTATATTTCACACTTAGTACCATAGAGATAATGTCTCCATATCTTAAGAGCGAATACAACGGCTCCAAGTTCTAGGTCATGAGTGGTGTAGTTCTTTTCATGTGTCTTGAGTTGCCTCGAGGCATAAGCTATGACTTTTCCTCTTTGCATAAGAACGCAACCTAATCCTTGCCCTGACGCGTCGCAATAGACTACAAAATCATCACAACCTTCAGGAAGAGTGAGGATTTGTGCATCACAAAGTTTTTGTTTAAGCGTTTGAAAAGCTTCTTCTTGCTTGGGTCCCCATACGAATGGTTTTCCCTTATGGGTTAAAGCCGTGAGTGGCACCGCAATGCGAGAGAAGTTTGAAATGAATCGACGATAATAGCCAGCTAGTCCAAGAAAAGATCTTACTTCAGTTGGTGTACGTGGAGCTTGCCACTCTTGAACTGCCTTGATCTTTGAAGGGTCAACATGTATCCCTTTGTCATTGACTACATGCCCGAGGAATTGCACCTCTTTTAACCAGAATTCACATTTACAGAACTTGGCATAAAGCTTTTCCTTTTCTAGAAGTGCAAGAACGAGTCGAAGATGACGCTCATGATCAGCTTTAGATTTTGAATAAATAAGAATATCGTCGATGAAGACTATAACAAATCGATCAAGGTAAGGTTTGCAGACTCTGTTCATTAGGTCCATGAAGACAGATGGTGCATTGGTTAATCCAAATGGCATAACCATGAATTCATAGTGGCCATAACGAGTTCGAAAAGCAGTCTTAGGGACGTCTTCTTCATGCACTCTAAGCTGATGATAGCCAGATCGAAGATCGATTTTTGAAAAGCAACTGGCACCTTGTAGTTGGTCAAGAAGATCATCTATGCGAGGTAAAGGATAGCGATTTTTGATGGTTAACTTGTTGAGCTCTCTGTAGTCGATGCACATACGAAAAGATCCATCTTTCTTCTTTACAAAAAGGACAGGTGCACCCCAAGGCGATGAGCTGGGACGTATGAATCCCTTGTCAGTCAACTCTTGCAATTGACTGGCTAGCTCTTGCATTTCAGAGGGGGCTAACCTATATGGAGATTTTGCAACTGGTGTAGCACCAGGTATAAGATCAATACGGAATTCGACATTTCTGATTGGAGGAAGTCCTGAAATGTCGTCAGGAAAAACTTGTGGAAAATCTTTTACTACAGGAATATCTTCAAGTTTCTTCTCTGTGGTCCCCTTCTTGATGATATGGGCTAAAAACGCGACATAATTCTTGCGAATGTATTTTTGAGCTTGAAGACAAGACATTAAGTTGAGCCCTTTTGACGAGGTTTCTCCAATGATTCGAAGAGTCTGACCGTTTGAAAGAGGAATACGAATAAATTTTTCACGACATACAACTTCCGCATGATGTTGACTGAGTCAATCCATACCGATTATGATGTCGAAACTTCCCAGCTTCATAGGAATAAGGTCGACTGAGAAATCGTGGTCGTTTAAGGTGAGTGTACAGTTGCGTAAAATAGAGTCTAATGAAACTGTTTTTCCGTCCGCAACTTCCACCGTTATGGATTCCACGAGCTTAACCCGATTTTTGCTTAAGATAGGTTCAAATTCTAATGACACGAAACTTCTATCCGCACCAGTATCAAATAGCATAGAGGCATATCTACCATTTATAAGAAACGTACCGTTGACCACATTGCCGTCAGCTCTGGCCTGGTTCGCGTTAATATTGAAAGCTCTTCCTCTAGCAGGTGGAGGAGCTTGGTTTGCTTGATTCACAGGGTTGGCTTGGGCCTGAGCATGAATAATATTAACCAGCCTTGGACACGAGTTTCTGAAATGACTTGGGTCGCCGCAATTGAAACAAGCCCGCATAGGTTGGCCCATAGGGTAATTAGGTTGATAGTATGTTTGGGTTAAATGTTGGGTGGGTGGAAATGGTAGTTGTTGCTGTGCTTGACCCATTAACTGTTGGTGGGTTTGGGTTAAAGGTTGGTGGCGGTTTGTTCGTTGAAGCATGCGGCGGTTTTGAACAGTATGTCCTGCGCGACCGCAGCCGGTGCAGTATTGGCAAGGATGATCAGGGGAGTGGTGATACTGACAACGGTTACATTTTGGTAATGGACCTGTGTAGGGTTTTCTGTATGGCGCGGGTGAAGGAGTGACTTGAGTGATGGGTGCAGCAGGAATAGGGGTGTTGGTTTGGGTGACTGCAAAATTCTTGGTGTTACGCTTCCTCTTGTTAGCAAACTTAGAGGAAGGAATGGGGTGGTTTGAGGTTTGTCCCTCAACAGGGGCTTTCTTCTTTTCTTCTTTGAACTTCCCATTGCGAATTCGGTTTTCGGTCAGTTCAGTTGCCAACTCCATGGCAGCTTCGAGTGTTACCGGTGAAACGCTGAGAACCGAATCTTGGATTTTCGAGGGAAGTCCTCGAATATAATGTTCAATCAGACGATAGGTTGGAGTAAATAAATTTGGAACCATTTGGTTCAACTCCAAAAACCTCTTGTTGTAAGTAGAGTGATCACCCTCCTTTTGCCTTAGAGCATGAAATTCATCCTCCAACTTCTTAATTTCACTTCTAGGACAGAAACGCCTAGTCATGATTTCCCTTAACTCCTCCCAAGTTAAGGCCATCGCATCTTCAGTTCCCCTCTTTCCTTTTCAGTATTCCACCAAGTGAGAGCTACACCAAGTAGTCTCCCGGTGGCGTAACGAACCTTGCGATCCTCAGGACAATCGCCGTTTAAGAAAACGTTTTCCATCTCCTCGAACCAATGTAGGAGAGTAGTAACTCCCTCAGTCCCTTCGAATTTTGGAGGATCACAGGACTTAAAATGTTTGTAAGAGCATTTGTATGGTAGGAGGGTTGTCGATGTTCTGGTCCTGTTATTGAGGAGGGTTAGTAGGATTTGCAGCAAGGGCTTGTTGTACTTGTACCACGATGTCAGGCAATATCGTGGCCATTTGATTCGCGATATGTGTGGCCAAACGTTCCTGAGTCTTTCCCGATCTTTTACCCCTCCGATGCTGTCTAGATGACATCTACAGGATCATAAGAATGAGAAGATTGTGAGTTTATGGTGTCTTTTTAGGTGTCATGTGTCTTTAAGAAAATGAAAATAACATAAATATCAATAATGCAACTACATCCATAGGATGTCTTGGGTTCGCTCATGTTGGGCCTCAAATGTCCCCCATACCTTCACCTACATAGTCATGTGGGCCCCCATGGCTATTGGCTTGGTAGGATTCACATTAGTATTGGCAATTTAACACTCGCATCCCCCGAATGCAAACCACAAAATATGTTCATGAGAGGTTTGTTCGGAACGTGTCCAGGTGTAGACACAATGACAACTCAAAGTGGGATTAGCTCACACGACGTTTGGTATAGCATGCTTTGGCCTAATAGGTACTTCGTACTCTCATCGTTAGTCCCCAGGTAGGCAAACTGGTCCTTTATTTTGGATTTATACGAATGCCAGCCTAGACAGGACGTTCCGACTACCGGTACTAGTACCCTTCCAATTACTACATGCCCGTCATGAGAACTCACTTTGATGAGATTTGAAAACACGAAAATCATTGTAAAATCAATCATGATGTGGTGTGTGCTTTCATGGATGTGATATGTTATGATCATACGATTTCATGATAGGCATTATTTGATAATACATACTTATGAACAATATCAAACGTAACATTTAACATAAAACATATAAACATCATGAAATTTAGCATATAACACACAAAATTCTTATAAGTTTCTAATCGACTATAGTATAGGCTCTAAGGGTCTAATAACCTATCCTATATCCCTATAGTCATGGCTCTGATACCAATCTGTCACACCCCGACCCGCAGCGGAAATAAGAGTCGGGGCATAATTGGGTTATCACCAAAGCACATGACATTTACTATTATGTTTCATAATTAATAAAGTCAAAGTTACATTTTCAAACATCCAAACATGTTCATTCAATACAAAGGAAATAAACAAACATAACAATCCCAATACTAAATCGTTTTATTCTTCTAATCCAGGTCCTATGTGTTCCTAGCTGCTGCTGGTTCACCTGAATCATGTGTAAAATGGGAGTTTTTGGGTCAACATAAGTTGGCGAGTGAACCTTATTAGATAAACATTTGATAATGATTTTATGGTTAGTTTATCAATGAAATATTGTGCATAATCATAAAAGAACAAATGTAAGTAATCAAGCATTGGCAAATAGCAGTTACAAATATAACATACAATAACACTTGATAGCATATATGAACATACCAATATCATACGATAACTAACATAAATTAACTGTGCGATCAAGGCTCAATCAAACGGAGCCGATCGTATTGCATGTACTGAAATGTAAACTGAACTGTGCGATCAAGGCTCAATCAAACGGAGCCGATCGTATTGCATGTACTGAAATGTAAACTGAAATGTGCGATCAAGGCTCAATCAAACGGAGCCGATCGTTGCGGGCACGCCAGGTTCAACCGCATAATAAAATGGGGAACAGGCTCAAACCTCATAAATGGGGAGCGGCGGCCTCGGCAATTGCATGTACTGAAATAATAATTTGCATCCAATAATAACTACTTAACAGCAACAAACTAAATACACATGTCATGATATGATGTATGCACAATAGTTTAGTTATAATATGTATATAAACAAAGACACATGATACACCCCAAAAACGTGATTAAAACGGGGAATTTGAAAGGTTCACTCACATTGGGTGCGTTGAATTGGAGGTGGTGAGATGCGCACGATTTAGATGAGCGAGTCGACGAGGAATACTAACCTAAATAATAATGGAAAAATATATTAAATGGATGGATGTTATTAAGGATTTTAATGAAATTTTTAGATATATTTTTGTGAGTTTATGGCTATTTTCTATCTTTAAAAATGTTATTTTTAAGTATTTTTAATTGATTTTTAAATTAAATTAAATAAATAAATATATAAAAAAATATATATTTTTTTTAGTGTTGACCGTTGACCGTTGACCGGTTCGGTCAGCGGTTAATTCTGCGCCGGGTGGGATTCGAACCGGCGACCTTCCGTTCGCGTGCACGTAGCTCTACCAACTGAGCTACGTGTCTAACCCGTTATAAACTCAGTTTTAATTATATTTATACACTTATTTGAATTAACCGAAAATTCCTTTATTTGCAAAAACGTTTTATTTCAATTGGACCGGTGCTCATGACAAGATTCGAACACGCGACGTGAAGTTCATGTTGCACACAGTCCACCGCTGGACTGTGTGTCTAACCCGGTTATATTCTTGGTTTTTATTATACTTAACAACTATCTGTTTTAACCCGGTTTAGTTCTTGATCAAAAAGGCAGGTTATTACACAAGGCGTGCGTGTAGCAAGGATCGAACTCGGGACGTGTGTGTGAAATTTTCACACAGTCCACCGCTGGACTGTGTGTCTAACCTGTTTAAACTTCCGATTTTAATTAATCTTAACTCGTTACTGAACTCGTCTTCTTCATTACGAAACGCAGATATCAATCAACAATCCGATTCGTGATTAATTTAGTTAATAAACATGATGACTAGTTTGAATGCATTAAACCGAACAGTTTGGGGAATGAAGATACCGAACAGGTTGTCTTGAGAGTCCGGCGAAAACTTGTCGGCTCTGATTTCGAACCTTCGGCTGAGTCTATCAACAGATTTAAGGGATTAGATATGAAATTGAACTAGTGAGTATTGATTATCAGTACGTTGGAATGTGCATACCGATAAGTAACGAGTTTCCGGCAATTCCAGAAATTTTCCGGCGAACACAGAAAGTCCAGCAATGTCGTCTGTGGTGGATTTTGAGTGATGGGTTAATGTTAGTAAAGTTCTAACAATAGATTGAAATCGTAAAGGAGAAGTATTTTACTGGTTTGTGTTGAATACGGTTTTCCGGCGACTTTTGCAGAGAATTCCGGCGAACTGTTTTAGGCGCTCAAATGGTCTGAAAATGCGACGAAAAGGAATTGAAGTGTTGGTATGATATCTCTGGATCGCGAGAGTGTCTGGTGTTTGAGTTAATCAGAACTTGAAGTTCTTTTTCGGTTTTAAAAATAAAAAATGATGAGTCTTTAATTTCAATCAATTTCCGATTGATTAGAAACCGTCGAGCATCGGTTATAACCGATTGTGCGAGGTAAACAATCGATTTGACGATTGGTTTGCCGATTACCGTTTTTCAGGTGACACCATTGGTTAATCTGAGTTTGTGTATAAGTTCCATTTGTTTTCCTAGTGTTAACAGAAAACACATTGTGGCGGAGTGGTTTAGGGAATGAAGGTTAAGTTGTTTAAAGACTTGGCTGACCCGGGTTCGAGTCCCGGCAGCTTCAAATAGTTTTTATTTGTTTTATTTTAACTTTTTATCAAGTATAATTTTTATAGTTTAGTTTATTTATTAATTATGTAACGTTTTAACTCAAAATAAACATAAATAATTAACGCAACTTTTATAACTTGGTACAAGATTACAAAACGGAGCGGGTTTTGGAGACCCGATTTTTACAAATGTTACAGACCGCCCCCGCGCGTCAGCCAAAATCCAGGGTATCCCGCGCAACGCGCGTGGGATGCCCAGATGGGCTATATAACCAGCAGCATGGGACTGAAGTTTCTGCACAAAATCGATCGAGAAACTCGTTCGTATGCTCCCTTAGCCCTGTTCTCTTGCAAACACCCCCCTAAACCCCTAAACCTGATAAACTCTGCCGCGTTGTAAGTGTTTTAACCCTAATCACTGATTCGATACTCTGTCCGATTGATCTAAAACCCAGCAACGGATGCCAAAGTGCTGCCTGTATATAAGGCTATACTTTGTAAACTACGTTGGGGTTTTGTCTTGTAATGTATCGTTGAAGTTTAACTTGGGTTGTTTCACTAACACATGTTGCATTATAATGTCATCAGGAACTCAAAAATAACACCGGGAAGCTCTAAGATAACAACCTTATAACTACAAAGTGAGTCATTCTCCTTTTCTCAAATGCTTTCCAAACCCTAAATGTTTTCCAATTTATATTACAGTGATTAAGTCTTTATATTCTTACTGGGAAACTACTGTCAGTATGTGGGGTTTTGTATACAATACTTGATAATCTTCACTATTGGACAATGGGTTAGCCAATGAGTGATATGACCACAGTCACAGGAACTGCCACCGAGTGACAAATACTATTTAAAATAAGTTTCTCTGCTATTGGACAATGAGCTAGCCAATAGTAGTTTGGTAAGATAAACAAATGTAAAAACTCTTAATGTTGTGAATATAAGAATGTGTCATTTTGTACAAATTCAATGAACTCACCAGTATTTCCTGCTGACAAAAATATTTTTAAAACATGTTTCAGGTGATTTCAGTAGATCGGATTAAGAGTTAGGATACAACACCAAAAGGCTTAAAGGAGTGGCTTATTTTATCAATTAAATAAAGAAACGTTGTTTTATGAATTCGGGTGTATCCCTTATTAAAAGCTACCTTTATAAAACATTGGCTTTATTCCCATATGTTTAATAAATAAAATCCGGTATTTCTAAACTCTGATATTTTTTCCTAACCACGGTCCTGATGAAATTTCCGCTGCAATGTTTTCAATATAATCACCGGTACCACCTGACTGGTTCACGGCTCCCGCTCCCAGGGTGGGGTCGGGGGCCGTGACAATTGACCACAACAAGAAAGTTTATGTTGAATTTCCTGCTTGTGAAGATTCTTTTATCAAATCCATAACTTTTATCACACTGGTTTTCAGGTTATCAAACTGATTCTTAAATTCATCAACTCTTTCTCCAACACCTTTTCTAGGTTTGTTTTTCTCAAGTACTTCAATCTTACCCTTTGGTATTCCGATACATTCTTCTACTAACTTTGGTGTTATTTTTATACGATGAGCTCCTGTATTAAGCTCTTGTCTGTCTTCATCATAGTTCATTACCAACCAATATCCTAACATCGTTGGCACAACAATTATCTTTAGTGAAAGTAGAGATTCAAACCCCATCTTTGTCATAACCTTTTTTTGTTCATCCGAAAGTGAACGTATAGCATCCAATAGACTCGCATTTCATACGTATCCTTTATGGGAATCCTTTCTGAAGTGTTCTTTTTCTGTCTAAACAGGTGATTCAAAATCATCTTGAGAGTCCACTTGTTTTCTTTTTGCAACTTCTTTCTTGCTGTTCATTTTCTCTTTCGTAGCTGTTTTTTTTTAATAGGCGACTCGAAATCCTCTTGAGAGTCCACTTATTTTCTTTTCCCACTCTGCTTTTCACAAACTTTGTCATCTTTACTGTTTTTCCTTTTCTTCTTACTATCTTTCTTTTTCGTAGCATTTTTTCCGCTCCAGATTTTGCAGCTTTTTATTGTTTAACCGGTGACTCAAAATCGTCTTGTGAGTCCAGTTTTTTTTATTTTTAGACTCTGTGTTTCACAAACTTTGTTATCTTTTAGTGTTTTTCTTTTCTCCCTTATTGTCTTTCTCTTTCATGTCATCCTTCTTCTCTTTCACACCATCCTTTTCTTTCATACCATCCTTCTTCGCATCAGGAACTGTTGTTTATTTCTTATTAAGAAAATTTATTTTCCTTTTTTCCTTCATTTTCTTTGCTATATTTTTGTATCAACATAGAGTAAAAAAATCATCAATTGCTATATTTGCTATAGATTATTTTTTCTACATAATTTAGGGTTTTCTAATATGCTAATGTTTTTCCATCATTAATTTGATCAACATCAAAGCAAACAGGGTTTGTTGCAACATTTCCATATTTTTTAAGTGATTTTGAATACATTATCTCACTTTTTCTCATCCTTTTAATAGAAATTAAATATATGAAAGACACAATTATAATTGATAATTAATCATTCAAATAATTACACGACAAGTGAATCATAATTACTCTACAACCTCATCAACAATACACTAAATCAAAATAACACTCAAAATTACCCTACAGTTGCATCTAGCAACAAGTCATTCAAAAAATTACCCTGCAAGTACATCATAATTACTCTACAACCTCATCAACAATACACTAAATCAAAATAACACTCAAATTTACTCTACAACTGCATCAAGCAACGACTCATTCAAAAAATTACCCTACAAGTGCATCATAATTACTCTACAACCTCATCAACAATACACTAAATCAAAATAACACTACAAGTGCAATAAAATTACTCTACAACTTAATCAACAATACACTAAATCAAAATAACACTCCAAATTACCCTACAAGTGCATCAACCATCAACTCATTCAAAAAATTACGCTACAAGTGCATTATAAGTACTCTACAACCTAATCAACAATACACTAAATCAAAATAACACTCAAAATTACTCTACAGATGCATCAAGCAACAACTCATTGAAAAAATTACCCTACAAGTGCAACAAAATTACTCTACAACCTGATCAACAATACACTAAATCAAAATAACATTCAAAGTTACCCTACAAGTGCAACAAAATTACTCTACAACCTCGTCAAAAATACACTAAATCAATATTACTCTACAGATGCATCTAGCAAAAACTCATTCAAAAAATCACCCTACAAGTGCCCCAAAATTACTCTACAACCTGATCAGCGATACATTAAATCAAAATAACACTCAAAATTACCCTACAAGTGCAACAAAATTACTCTACAACCTCATCAACAATACATTAAATCAAAATAACACTCAAAATTACTCTACAGATGCATCTAGCAACAACTCATTTAAAAAATTACCCTACAAGTGCAACAAACTTACTCTACAACCTGATCAACAATACACTAAATCAAAATAACACTCAAATTACCCTACAAGTGCAACAAAATTACTCTACAACCTTGTCAACAATACACTAAATCAAAATAACACTCAAAATTACTCGACAGATTACATCTAGCAACAACTCATTCAAAAAATTACCCTACAAGTGCAGCACAAGTTATCTTTAGTTCAAGAAAAAATAATACCAGAATTAGCGGTTTTCGATGTTTTCTGTTGTTATCCTTCATTCTCGTTGTAGCATCTGTATTTTGTAAAAGCGAAATGAAAATCAAATGAATAGCGGAGAATCAACTTGAGAAAACCTAATTCCAAAAATTTGAAATTACGCTACAAACAATTTGAAATTACCTTTTCTAGACATGATGTATGGTAGATCCAGGAATTTTGGAGATTCGTAGATTTTGAATAAGGGAATTTTGGAGATTTCGGGTTTTGATCTTAAGAAAATGGGAGTGTTTTGTTGTTTTAGGATAGAAATAAGAGGAAACGCACGAATTTGTATAATTACGATTTTGCCACCGCTAATAATCGCTATTCATACGTTTAGTACGTTAAAGTTATTTGTACCAGAACTTTACTCTAAAATCATAATCTCCACTAACTAACCTCCAGTTTCACTAGCTTAATGAAGTTCCTACACCACCATCATCACTATCATCACTGGAACTTGGGGTCGTTTCTAAACCAATCTCTTTAAGCTTCTGAAGAACTAGGTGAACATCTGGTCGATGTTGTAATACTTTGGAAACACAACTGATAGCCAGTTGCAACATTTTCACCATTTTCTCAATTCTTTTTTTACGTGAAAGATATCTCAGCAATTCATGATCAAATATGTCACCAGTCAACTCTCCTCATACATGCCTCAGCACCCATTTGGTTAAATTAAGACCTTCCACCTCTCCTGGTGATTTCCTCCTTGTTAGGAGTTCTAACATGATCACACCCAAACTGTAGACATCGGTTTTTATATTAGCTTTCTTAAGGAAAGAAAGTTATGGAGCCTGGTAGCCAAGAACCCTGGCTGTTGCACTCACATTTGAGTTTGGAGCAGCTCTTATGAGTTGTGAGAAACCGAAATCAGAAATCTTAGGGTTCATCCAGCAAAACATTGCTTGAAGTTAGATTTCCATGGATTATATCGTGATGGGTGTGGAGGCTAAGCAATCCTCTAGCCACTCCTTTTGCGATTTGCAATCTTGTTGGCCAATCTACAGTTCTAGGTTTTGGATCTGCATTCAAGTTGACAAAATCAAGTTCTTGAATACGAACTAAATTTTAAAATGTCATCAAACATATAATACTAGATAAACCAACGTATATAATTACTGGTTTTATGTAATCTTCTTCTTCTTCTTGTAATAAAAAGAAATACACACAATTATCAAGAATTAGCAATTCTAGTCTAGATTAAAAAGAAAGAAAAAAAAGATTTTAAAGCGTGTTTGCTTACCATGGAGAAAAGCAGCAAGGCTTCCTATAGGCATGTAATCATAGACGAAAAGTGCCTCTTCGCCACCCAGATAGATAATAAGCCCTTATTGTCAAAAGATTTGCATAATTTAATTCATCTTCAATCTCTCTCTGATTTTTAGCTAACGTGGAACGCAATCTCATTACTGCAACTTGGTCACCATTTTCCAATATTGCTTTATAATAATTCCCATAACTACTTTCCCCGTTAACTCAGCTGATGCCCCCAAAAGATCATCGAGTGAGAAACACCTTGTACCATCAAAGTGTAACAGTTTATGTTCTGTTTTTTGGCAGCATCCGCCTGTGGGGGTGCCTCCTCTTTCCGGGCTATGGCAGCACTGCTACCACTACCTTCTGCATCTTTTCTTTAGCTCCTTCCTTTTTCTAGAACAAGCAACAAAAGGAATACATTGATAATCTTTTAGCTGATGTCAACCTTGCTCTTGCTGGGTGGAAATTATTTCATGCTCCTTGGTGTGTGAGCCTTTTGTCAACCTAGAATTTTTCGGTTTGCGCGGGTCTACAATAACAGCATCTCCAACGGTTTGGTCCGTGGAGAGTTTGCTCCACAAACAAACCACCTTGTTGGAGGAGGTGGTCTGGTGGGAGGTGGTCGGCTTGAGCGGACGGGTATGGTTTGCAATGAGTGGGGTGCACTCACAATACTTTTTTTAGTGTAAAAAAGTGGGGGGGGGGGGGGGGGGGGGGTTTGTTTTCTAGTGTAAAAGTGGTGTGTGATGTAGATATTTGGAATTGTTTATTGTTGGGTGAAAAAGTGATGTTTGGAATGGTGGTGGTTTTGAATAATGTGACATGTTCACTAAAGAGTCTAGAATAGAGGTGCACAAATCGGTTAATTTTAATAACCAATTAGGTTAATCGGTTATACCGGTTAATTTGACTTTTTGACTTTAACCGGTTGATGCTTTAATCGGTTATTACTTTAACCGGTTATTTTTTCAATTGGTCCGATTATTTTTAGTTAATAACCGGTTTTTTTGCTTTTCTTTTTGAGTTTTTCGGTTATTTTTCGATTTACCAGTTTGCCGATAAAAAAAACCGGTAATAACCAGTTCCTATAATGAATATCAATAACCGGTTACTAACTTATGCTTAAAAATAACCACTAACTGGTTATTTCTAGATCGATTATTATCCGGTTACAGTTTTAGTTAATAACCGGTTACGGTTAATTAACCGGTTATTTAGTGCACCTCTAGTCAAGAATTTGGACTTAGTTTATTGTTGTCTTCGTTGTGCGCCGGCCCATTACTGGGATTTAATTATAATCCTCTACATTTATACACATTATTATACATTATGTACATCTAATCCTCTACATTTATACACATTGGGGTAACATCAAATAAAAAGTTGATTTTGTCTAAGTAGGATGAGAAGTCTTAACCATTCATTTTTTAAATCAATGGTTAAGATGAAAATGTAGGAAAAAAAAGAGGTGTAAGGGTATATTGGGAAAATCTTATTTATTGACTTTCGCTCTCCACATGCATATTCCACCCATTCTTTAAACGTTCATAACTTTTTTTATATGACATTATTTTTTTTATAAAAATTTCACCATAAAATCGAGCGTCTTTTTATCTTTAATATGAGTACAATATTGCTATATAAAATATGTCGACAAAAAAACCCACAAAAATGTGTTGTATAACATTTTTTTATGCTAGATTTTTTACTACATTTTTGTATTATATTTTTTGTGTTGAAATTTTTTGCCTTAAATTTTTTTTCTAAAGTTTTTGTGGTGCATTTTTTTGTGCTGGATTTTTTGTCCTATATTTTTTTGTGCTGAATTTTTTTTTGTGTTATATTTTTTTGTACTAGATTTTTTATGCTATATTATTTTGTATTATATTTTTTTGTACTATATTTTCTGTGCTAGAACTTTTTGTTGTATTTTTAAGAAAACAAAAAAGGTGTCACATGTAATCTTCAAACTCATACTTATAAGGACCAAAATACCTTTCCTTCCTACTTATAAGGATTGTCACATGTGATCATCACAATCATTCTTAGACTACTTAGACAAAATTCACTTTTTAATAGATCATTCCCCTATACACATTATTATATATTATGTACATGTAACCTAAGCTATTATACATTATGTACATGTAAGCTAAGTTCATTTGTTCAATCCATATAATCCTAATGTTAACATTTGTGAGTTATTTAATGTTAAAGAAAGTAATTTCCCCTATATTAATTTGTATATTTACTTTGTGAGGTAATTTTACTATTCATTTTTTACAACTTCATGATGCACAGCTTAGCTTAATGTACAAGTGGGGAAAGCACACTTTAGTCTTTACACTCAGACGCCACCACAACAGGCCACCAACTATACAACCTCGACGGAAGCCAAAACCACCACCACCAAATGGCGGCGTTCGACAATGTAACGATGGTGTAGCGACGAAACAGAACGAGAAGGTGACGGTTGCAAGTAGCGGTGGCGGTAGCCGCAAGTCTCGCCGGCCGCCCTAATTCTTAGCGGCGACAATTGATTCTGCAAATCAGGTTTCTTTTAGTCTTCTCTCCTTATCTCAATAAGGTCTTCATCTCTTTCTCATCAAAACAACAAGAGAGAAATGTGATCTTGATTCTTGAATCATTCGAGGGCTTCACATCTATCTTCATTATCACGCGGGTATGGGTGCTCCGGTGACCGGCTACTGTGTCGCAGGTAGTCGCCGACATTGAGGTTTGCCTTTAGGTTTTTTCATCTTCCTTTACAGTGCCTTCAATTGTAGGTCTTTAATCAATATCTGCGATATATGTGTGTTTTTTATCATCGAGGATATATGTGGTCAATTTTTGTGAAGAAAAGTTATTGCTCTTAGTTATGTGTTATTGGTTATGGATAATTTTGTGGGTTGCAATTCTGTATTCGACTCTATGCTTTAAGAAGATCAAACATTTACACTACATCAACCCTGGAGCTAATCCTCACTTTCAGATTTCATTTTGAGCAAAAAAAAAAAAAAAAGAACCCTGCAATATTATTTAAATATTACAAGGTAATCTTGATATCATCATTAAAATCTTTAATTGGTGTATCAAATGGCTATCAAAAGAGAATTTTATGCTTTTATAAATCTTTCCCCCAAAATTCTATCTAGATATGTATATATAGATTATAACATGAATTAAAAATTTCACCCAACCTTTTAATTTATTCATATCTAAATGCAACAAGCTACACACAATAACAGCTAACAGCTAGCATAAGATACAACCATTTTGAGTGCTAAGTTGTCTTCCTTGCTTCCGAACAAACAAATTTGTTCAGGATTAAGTTTGCTTGACAAAGATGATTTTTTGGCACTCACATTTAGTAGACAAATCATATGTATATTGTTATTGGATTAAGATCCTTTTATTTTGAAGTCAACATACACTATATTTTATTTTGTAGTTATTTAATGGACTTCAAAACAACAATATGTTACGCAATACCTGCTTCGTCATTTAACCACAACAACGTGCGGGTCAAAACACTAGTTATAATTATATATACGCACACACACCAGTAGCGTGTTAAAAACGTAACCTTTATTTATTGTTAATGTAAGCCCATTAACCTAACCTCGTATACATCACTTCTATAACTTTTTTTAAGAGAAAGAGATGATTTAATTTCTAATAAAAAAACTTGTCAAGTTACATTAAAACGGAAAGGTTATCAATAAATCTAAAAACGATTTATTCTAAATTTCATGATAATTCAAGAATTCGAAATGAATTATATCTAAATACTAATAAAAGACTACAATTAATGCCACATGTCAATTCTCCTTCAACCTCACAATTATATTTTAATTTTTATTTAAAAATATTTTATTATCTTTATCCTAATTATTATTATTATTATTATTAATCTCTCAATTTTATCTATATTAATAGTTTAAATTATTAATATTATTATTTGAAACATAGTTTACCTAATATTGTAAACCCATAAAAGATTATTATAAATAAAATCATTTAGCAAGATATATCTGTATCCACCTTATTATTTATTCACCAAAAACGGAGATTACCCTGATATAAAAGCTTTTATATATTTGAAACTCGTTTATTGACCCATCTATTAATTAATTAATAAAAAAAGTTAGAAAAAAATCAATTATTAAAGTATTAATTTATTAGGGTCATTAATGATAAAAAGGGTAGTTTTTAACTAATTATTTGGAATCATTTACTAACTATATTTATTATTATTATTGATAAGGATTTGATCTAATTTACATTGGTCTAATCTTTATATAATTATTAAACTCTATTTAACTTATTGATGTGATTTAATTTAAGATTACTCGTATATATAAAAGTTATTTCTCATTATTGTAGAGGATATTTTACATAGCTCTTTTGGTTTACATTTGATGGATCGATGAGATAAATGAATGTGATGGGTTTAGTATTTGTAGTTATTAGCAATAACAAATACATAATTTAAAGTTATAAATAGTGGAATCCCTCGTATAATGTAGTAGGAATTCATCTTCAATTGTATAAGTTTGACTTCTTACGATATCGACACCCGGTATAACAACCTAAAGAAATAACCAATGAAATAAACCGTTAAATCTTGGAGTATAAAAATCTTGTGATAATTTTTTTTCCTATTCCCTGCACAAAAAAAAAACAAAACATGATATTAAAGTGAAACTTTTAATAAAATATGTACTCTTGCTAATATTTAAAATTTAGGCATATACTATTTAATGAAATATGTGTTCTTGCTAATATTTAAAATTTAGGCGCTGATTTATTCAAGTGTAGCTTTCCATTTCAAATTATTCATAAGTCAAGTTGTGTAAATTATAAGTTTTAACTTATGTATATATTGACAAATAACAATAATTATCTGTGATATATTAACATCTTTAATTGTTTTAATTTATTTTATTTTTCTTTAACATTCAAATAAGTTGACATTTTTTTTATTATGGATGGTTCTAAGCATTTTTATGGTATTTACTTTATTGAACACGTGTAATACACAGGATCCATAACCTAGTAACTCTAATAAAACATGATGATAAAACAAGAATTCGATATGAATTGTATGAGGACGGCTTCTATTCAAGAATAGAATCTTGTACAAAGCATACGTGAGTTTCTGGCAATGACATTTTGTAAATCTTGGGTTCAAACAATTGAAAAACAAATAAAGAAAATGTATTCTAGTCTTTTCCCACTTAAACTTCTTACCCCCTTGATTTTCAAACGATTGTAACTTTCTCATACGTTGATATTTTTTAAAATTACATCGTATTAACTAACGAGTTTTTAATTCGAGTAGCCTATTGCTATAGTTTTCATAAAAAAAATTACATGTTTTTGAAAACCCATTACATAATTACGTGATTTTGAATGCCCAGAACATGACTACGTGTTTTTGAATACCCATTATATGATTATATGATTTGGTAAACCGCAAAGATCATCCGTGCACTTTACTCTTTTTAAAATAACTCGGGGTGCTAAACGGGTCGGGTTGGAGAGTTCAACCTGACCTGAACCGGAATTTTTTTTTAGATGAACCCGACCCGAAAATCGTGTCATATATATGAACCTGAACACGACCCAAATGAATATTAGCGGGTTGACCCTAATACGACCCGTTCAACCCGAAATTTTAAATTTTTTAATTTTTTTTCGCAAATTAATATATTAGAATCAAAATTTTACTAAAAAAACACAAATGTATATAATAAAATTGTTTCTTAATTATAAAATTTTATGTCGATCTCTCTTTTTAAGTTATAATTATGCATAAAATACACACTCAAATTAATTTATGACATAACATATTGTAAAAAAAATATGATATAAATGGGTTAAACGGGTTGACCCGAACCTGACCTGTTTAGCTAAACTGGTTCGCGGGTTCAACCTGAAACTGACCCGAACCCGTTTAGACTAAACCTAAACCCGCACATTTCGTGTTAGGTTCGTATCGTATCATATTTTCGGACCGTGTCAGAAATTCACACCCCTATAAATAACTGGTGTACTTTACTCTTTTTAAAATAACTAGTTTGTATAAATGACTTTACTAATGAATAATCTATAAATAATAATTTATCATTCCCATATCTTTTTTTGAAATGAAAAAAAAATAGCGAAGTAGCTAATTACCGTTTTGCCTTTGTTAAAAAAGATTCCTTTGCCTTTGAAGAGAAGTTCATCAACAAAACTGTATTTCTTAGAAGAACCCGCAACATTAGTAATGTTCATGTCATGACGCTCTTGACACTTAAGTGCGATCTCAAGCTTTTTGACAAGAAGAGACGTTGTTGGACGTTGTTCACGAGAGTAGTGTAAACACTGAAATGCAATGTCTGAAAATGTTTTCAAAGCATTCCGGTCCATTGGTGGAATGATTCCATTAAAGATAATCAAGTCTAGTTTTTTATGTATGTAGTGTTGTTTGGCACTAAAATCTCTAACCGCTTGTTCGTCTTATTAAAGCATAATCTCCCACATAGGACTTCAAACAAGACAACCCCAAAAGAACATATGTCTGATTCTTTGGTTAACATGTACGCCTCCAAATATTGGGGATCACAGTAACTAGGGGTGCCCACTACATTGGTGACAAGAACACTGTGTTGGTGATTGGCTGGTCCAACTTTTGAAAGTCCCATGTCAGAAAGTTTAGCATTCCAGTTGTCATCTAGCAAGATGTTGGCACTTTTTATATCTCTATGAAGAATTCTTTGTTGGGTGCCCCTATGATCATGAAGATACTTTAGACCCTTTGCAACATCAAGGCATATCTTGAAACGTTGAGCCCATGTGAGAACATTGGAGCTTAAATGGCGATCAAGGCTTCCATTATATGCGTGCTCGTACACAAGGATCTTCTCACCATCCTCATCACAATAGCCAAGGAGAGAGATGAGATTCTTATGTGAGCATCGAGAAAGCATCATGATCTCCTTCAGGAACTCAGGGTCTCCTTGCCCAAATTCGCGACTCAAACGCTTAATAGCAACTATGCTTCTCCCCTTCAAATGAGAGATTTCTCCTTCGTACACCTTCCCAAATCCACCAACTCCAATAACTTTGCTACCAAAACTATTGGTGGCTTTTTTTAAGTCTTCAAGATGAATTTTAAGATGTTCAAACTCTTTCATGAAGGACGCCATTGTTTGTGGATCAAAAAACAAATAAAAACTGGTCAAATCAAGTGTTTCAATCAAGGAAAGTAAAGAACTTGAAAGGAGATTAATTGAAGAATCTATACAAAAGATGTGTTTGTTTCTCTTAATGAAAGAGGTTGAAAGATGGTTAATGTGCTTAAATCGACGAGTTCAATGAAGAGCATCGTCTATAATATTGGCCGGCTTACAAATGCTGGTGATTAGTTCAATGAAGAGCATCGTCTATAATATCTGCCGGCTTACAAAGGCTAGTAATTAGAAACTTTTTACTCAATAACCTTACTAATTAAATGCATTTTATACTAACAACTTGTACATTTCAGAATGAAGTTGGTTCGAAATCAAGGGGAAATCAAGAAGAAAGCAATGTTCACTTTTTTCTTTATTCCCTGTACCGGTAAAACTGACAATCAATTCTTGTTATTAATAATTAAGTGATAATTAAAATTAATTAGCTTCTAGCCTTATCTTTGGTTTTGCTTTATACAAAACTAGTGAGTTACAGCCTGGATTAATTGTTGATGCGTATGTAAATCATTAAGTTTTTAGTAGAAACTTATATCATCCATGGTTAACAAGTTAAATTCACCATGTTGATAATTTAACTTCCGTACATTACTTGTTAAACAAATTATGTGCTTGCAAGCATCCATAAGTATATACACCAGTCCTAGCTTCAGTATTATATACATCACCAAGTCGGTTTTGGTTCAGGTTAGAACTTGGTTTTGGTTCAGGTTAGAACTTAATTTTGGTTCTCAGCCCGGTTTAGACGTGCATCAAGACCTACATCCTCTTTTTTTGTTCTTTTTTTTTAACAACAAATAATCTCACGTGTAAACCCACCCAGCTTGGGGCTATGTCCAAGGTTGAATCCTCGACCACCATGAGACCGTGTCCCCCCACCATGACCCAAGCAGGGCCGGTCCTACCAATTCGGAGGCCCAAAGCGAAAGAAAAATTTGAGGCCCTAGAGACAAAAATAGCCACTCCAAACGGGTCAGTATGTCACGAGTAAGCAATCGTGTCAAAAATGTCACAAATAATTAGGTCAAATAATGAGGATTCTACATTATAAAAAGAACGTTTTAGTGACAACTAAAGTTAAAGTTAAAGAAACGATACATTAAGTATTACTAATAATGTACTAAACAATTGCCATAAACTTACAACTTGACATTTAAGAATCTTAATATTCTACAAGAAGGTACAATGTTTTATAAGTGCAAATCTTAACAATTTAGTTTTAACATTGTGTGCAAATCTCCTAAACAACTAACTGGTAAAACAACAGCAAATTATCCAAAATTCAAAGCTATGATATAACCTTCACAAACAAGCTTACACCTAAAATATAAAGCTAAAAACATTAATTAGCGTTCTTCCGATCATCAATTAATATAAGATAAGAATCGATTTTGATTTTGATTTTGATACATGGCAGCTTGCGATTTATAATGGAAACCCGATTCAATTTTTGGGACATGTAGTTGCAGTTGTTAAATGAACCTAGGATTTCAGTTTTGATTTTGACTGGGTTTGGTAAATAAAGGGCCTTTTAGTAGGTTATTAATAAAAACTATGGAGGGCCACCAAGGTCCAATGTATTAAATTGAGAAACATCAAACAAAAAGAAAAAAAAAACTAAGCAGTATTCGAAATCATGTTTTCACGGACACAAACCAACATGGTTACCAGTATACTAAGGCAATAAGATAATTTTTAATAATGAAAGTTCCCTTAATATCCTCATTTAATATATAATATATAAAACATTTAAAAATTTGAGAATATGTCTTTTGACCACTGAACCAACGTCACAGGACATTTACATCCTTTTTTTAGTTTAGTATTTCCCTATTTGCATTCAGCTACTAAGCCCAGCCCAGAAAGGATGTTTCCCATTGTCTATGGGCTTTATTTTTATTTATAAAGGACAAGCATCTAGGTTTTATCTATCCTCTGGAAACCAGAAAAATCGCCGCTGCCCGTATATTAGATGCACGTTCTATCCGCTGCTGAAATCGGCAGCTTGCTGGGTTTTTTTTATGCTTACCAATCAACCAGAGGTTTGTATCTATGTTTAATTTGTGAATAGGATGTATTTTTTGGTTCATTTGTTGTATAAAATGATACACTTTGTTGTTGAAAATTAGGGAAAAATGAATCGATTAGATGAATTTTCTGTTACTACTAATTGTTTTGATGCTTTTGAGTACTTATTTTAGGCATTGAACGAATCTACTTAAGTATGTTAACCATCTTTCAGTTAATGCTTGGTTTGAGCTCTATAGTTTTTCTTTCATCTACAAGTAATGGCCTCTGTGGTGAAAGTGTTTGAACATCTTAAAATTCATTTGGAAGACTTCAAGAAGCCACATAACAGTTTTGGTGGCAAAGTTATTAAAGCTTGTGGATTTGGAAACGTGTATGAAATGCATTCCGCTCACTCTAAAGGCCGAAACAAGGTTGTTATTAAGTGTATTAAATTGTGAATTTGCGCAATGAGACCTTGAGTTTTGGAAGGAGATCACGATGCTTTCCGGTTACACACCTTAGAATCTCATATTTTTATCTCTCTTCTCGGATTTTGTGACGGAGATGGTGAGAAGATCCTTGTGTACGAGTATGCATCTAAAGGAATCCGGAATAACCTTTTAAACTTACTACTTTAACATGGACACGTCTCAAGATATTAATCAAGTGGGCTAGTCTACCTTCATAGTTGATATAAAAACGAGATTTGTTCATTGGTTAAAAATGTGATGTTTTGTATCACACGAGTTTAAGTAATCTTCATAGTATACATAAAATTTCAACTATTTTTGTTTAATGATATCTTGTGTATATTGATGTTTTTCTACAATTCGAGAGGGTAGGGTTAGCTTGTTAGTATTGCGAATCATCTGGTAGTGGGAATTGGCTAAGAAATTTAAGGGTGCACGGTTCGTTTCGTTTTTTTGGTAACTAAAAGTTTGGTTTTTAGGTTCTTGAAAACCGTTTGATTTTGGTTTTTCGGTTTTAGCAACGTTCGGTTGTGGAACAAATTACGTAAGACTCAAAAATAAAAAGTAGAGAAAAGTGCCCGGATAATCCCTGTGGTTTTCTCTGATTTCACTTTAGTCCATACATTTTCAAAATTACAGCTATAGTCCCTGACGTGGTTAGTTTTTCCAGTTAAGTGGATGTGAAATGACAAGAATGCCCTTATATTTAGAAACTGATAAATAAAACATTACCCTACCTAAATCACGATCCACCTCTTCTTCATCCCAACACCACCTGCAACCACCCAACACCACCTGCAACCACCCACCTTTCTTCAATCCATCACCATCTTGTAACAATTCATTCTTCCCGTCATAACCACCATAAAGAAAGAATAAGAACCATTGTTTCACTTAAAAAGTGATTCCCTCGCACAGATCTAATGATCGCCCCATCATGTCACCTAAAAATCTGAACCGAGCAGACATACATTTTTATAATAGAATTCTACCACTTTGATTTTGATTGGTGAAGGCAATTTTCCTGTATCAGTACCCACATAGGAAAAACCCCAATCTTCTGCAAAATCGGATCTTGGATGCATTAATTCAACGATTTTGCACCGTCGCAATCACCGGAAAAACGAGAGTAGAAGATGGGATCTAACAGTTTGCCAGAGCTTAAGGTGGCCGGAAAATTGATTGGAGCTTAAGATCCATAGTTGCTAATCGATCTGTTTTAGAGCTCAGCTCAACACATCTTCTGTACTAAACCCTAACCTGAAGCGATGCTAACAACCACCACTACTGCCATCTCTTTCTTCCTCTATTACGTCTCTCCCTTTCTCTCTCTGTTTTTCTTCTCTCTCACTATTTCTTATTGTGCAAAAGAAAAGGAAGCGAGAGTTAGTGGCTGAAGTGTTGACAGTCCAAAAGAGATTCTTGTAGTGGTGGTCACACACGTCACGTTGTAGGGTCGATGTACCAGTTGCCGGAAAAAAGAACATTCAACACAGGGTAGGTTGGTGGTGTAATGCCGGGAAAGAACTCAGAAACAGAGGGGAGGGGGAGTTTAGTTATGTTAATGTTATAAATATTATTTTAATAACAAGGGTATTCTAGTTATTTTACACCCACTTAACACAAAAAACTAACCTCCATCCGCTTCAGGGACTACCCGAGAATGAATTTGCCAAAGTTGGGACTATAGTTGTAATTTTGAAAATGTAAGGACTAAAGGTGAAATCAGAGCAAACCACAGAAGTCTTAACATCAAACAAATTCCAAAGACGATGGTGACACCAGATCTTCAGTTTGTTTAAGTGTTTAACCCAAATTTTAGAAGAAATTATTAATTTTAGAGTTAATTGCCCGGATAGTCCCTGTGGTTTCACGTTTAATCCCCAACTTTTCAAAATAGCATGTTTGTTCTCTATGGTTTGCTCACTTGGTACTCAGATAGTCCCCGGATTGGATGATAGTTATTTTGTTCGGTTAAGTTTGTGTGAAATGTCTAAACAACCATTTATACATATATTTAAAAAACAAAATAATAATTAATAAATGATGTGGGGCTCACCCCACCACTACCCAACCCCTCTTCTTCTCCACTCAAACATGCAAACATCCACTCCTTCCTCTTATCACCACCTTCCACTCTGATCACCGGAACCTCATCTCCGATCACCGTTTTTTCCGGTCATATCACTCGCAAACACCGAACTTCTTTCACTACTTCAACCTTTCCTCACTGTCGTTGCAGTGCTAGACCTAATAACGAGAAAACGAGACTCAGAAAACTCGATTAAAACCTTACAATCTGAAAGTTTAAGTTATTGATAATTTTATTATAAGTAGAGAAGAGAAACCGCTGAAGAAGAGACCGAATCTGAGATACAAATTGTTTTACTTATAAAGGATTAACAACGGTTAACCCACGACACCAAATAACATCAAGATTCCTACACACCCATACACAATAAATCAAAATTATTCCATTTTTTCCACGTGAGCCGATAGATCTGGACCTGTTTTTACACCAAAGAAAGGACAATATTTGGACCTCCTCCTTGATGCTTCCGATGTTCGCTTGCTTTCCGTTGAAGACCAGGTTATTACGTGCTTTCCAGATACACCATATTACAGTTTGTACAACCGTATACACCACTTGTTTCCATTTGTTCGACCCTCTAACGTGTATATTATTCTCATTACATCATTCACCCCGAACAAAAAAAGGCCAGGTAACCTACACCATGCTGCAACATAATCCCATAGTGACTGCACAAAAGGGCAGGATACAAAAAGATGCTCTGACGACTCATCCAAATCCCCGCAAAACCTGCACCTTATGTAAAATTCGTCGAAAAACGGGTTTCCAAACCCGCTTCGTTTATTAATCAAATACTCAGTTATAATTTTTCGTTGCGTATTTATTGCTCAGATGAATTTTAAACAATACATAATTAATATATATATTAGGATTTTAAAACATAATTATTAAATAACAAAAAAATAATGAATTAAAAAAAATACGGAGACGCCGGGTTTCGAACCCGGGTTACCCACAAACTCAAACATACAACACACCGCTCCGCCACACACTGTTTTTGTGATAAACACTAACCCAAATAACATATATAATAAAACTGAAAGTCAAATCCGGTAATCAACGCGCCAGAACTCGCAATCACCGGAAAATCCGGCAATCCGCGATTTTGGCCATATTCCTTTTGACTGAACCGCACAAATTGATGTCGACGTCGGTTATAATCGTTGCCGGCAATCAATTTCAGTCATAACCGACGGAAAGCTTAAATCGCGAACCTTGACTCAATTCAAACCCAATTCAGTCTATTTCCACTATAAATACCCACTTGAACACTCTGAAAATCCTTTCACTCAGAACCACGATCGTTTCCGAAGCTTTATTCATCCCAAAACACGTCGCCGGAGATTTTAGTATTCGCCGGACGTTCACCGGAAAACCGAGGCTTTACTCCTAATCGGTATCCTCAACTCTTTTTCTTATAATCCATTATTCGGCATGTATTAACCTCAATCGTTCAACCAGAATCGGTCTCAGACAACGTTGCCGGAAATCCCCGCACTCACCGGAAAAACACTGAAAAACCGGAGCCTCACTGTCGATCGTATAATCATCTAAACCCCCTTGATATCTCTTGTTTAGTAACTTAATTGCACAACACAATAATCAAAACTGTTAAACAATTCACTCAGCCGGAAGTCACCAATCAGAGCCGACGACTCTTGCCGGAAATTTGAGAAAACATTCTGTTTTGGTACATTTTATTCCGTAATCTTCTTTATCTATTTCATTCCAACCAATTATAAGTTTGATGACCGATTTAAACAGAACAATCGGACTTCACTGATCTGTGTTTTTGTAAACGAAGAAGATGAAGTCGAGTATATGTATAAATATAATTAAAACTGGATATTCGAACGGGTTAGACACACAGTCCAGCGGTGGACTGTGTGCACAAACAATACACACGTCCCGGGTTCGAATCGCACACGTTACCGACTTTCAGAAATAAAACCAACATTTTTAAAACTTAATCAGATCAAGTCACAGAATGTTTATAAGAGTAATATAATCCATAAGTTAAACAGATTAGACACACAGCCCAACTGGTTGGGCTGTGCGCACTCGAACCGAAGGACCCGAGTTCGACTCCGGGTCCCTACAACCGGTTCGGCCATATAAATCATTTTTAATAAAAAAAAACCAAATAAGTTTAAAATTAATTAGTATATACATATAATTAAAACAGAGAATATTTCGGGTTAGACACGTAGCTCAGTTGGTAGAGCTGCGTGCACGTATACGAGAGGTCCCGAGTTCGAACCTCACTCAGCGCATATAAAAACACAGTCCGACCGGTCAACGGTCAACTTTTTTTGTTATTTTCTTTTTTATTTATTTAATTGAAAAATCATTTAAAAATACTTAAAAATAAGATTTTTAAAGTTAGAAAATTTCCTTAAACTCACCAAAATAAATCTAAAAATCCCATTAAGAGTACTAATTAAAAATATTAATCTCAAATAAAATCCATTTATTTACCGAATCATTTCGTTATTATTTTAGGTTAGTTTTTCCCTCGTCGATCAAATCCTAAAATTCGTGCGCATCCAACGTCATCAAAGAACGCACCCAATGTGAGTGAATCTCTATCAATTCCCGTTTTAATCATTATTTTGGGGTGTATCATGTGTCGTTTAATTCTTTTATTATATATATAAACACTTGTGCATTCATCTTATCCGTGATCAAATGTGTATCAAATGTGTCATTGTTGTGTGGATTATATGTAGATTGGATTTATCATTTTCAGTGCACGCATTTCATTAGGCCCATCAGTTCCCCGTGGGAGACGGGTTGAGCATCAGGTGCCTCATAAGATCGGCTCCGTTTGATTGAGCCTTGATCTCACATTCATCATCATTCATATCATATACTCATTCAAAGTGGTTTGTGTTTGTTTATTTATACATGTTTGCTCACATGTGATATTTGCACAAATTTTCCTTATTAAATAAAACAAGAAATTAGTAATAATGTTTTATCAAGGTTCACTCGCCAACTTTTGTTGACCCAAAATATCCCTCGTTTTACACATGATACAGGTGATCCAGCTGAGACAAGAAACATATAGGAAGGCCTAGAAGAATAAACAAGTTTAAGTCTTGGAATAATTATGTAGTTTCATTTCCTTGTAATTGTATGAATTTTGTTTTGAATATTTAAGTTGTAATTTGAATATAATAAATATGAAACATTTTAGTAAACATCATGAGCTTTGGTGATAACCCAATTATGCCCCGACTTTTATTCCGCTGCGGGTCGTGGTGTGACACCTTAGAGACTCCAAATGGACATTTCTTCTTGCTAATTCTACCAGTGTTGCTATGCGATTAAAACGAAGCCGCCATAACAAAAATTTACCTTTATAGGAACCCATTTATTCCATTCAAACTCTACTCCCAAATCTTCAAAATTTTCTTGCTGAAGCTTATTCCGAAGACAGTGTACCGAGAATACACCTGATGAATCCAAAGCCCACTCCCACCGATCCACCCCCATACCCGATATTGACCCTTGAACCGCAACTGACAGCTCTTGCACTTCCCTGAACTCATCAGCTGAAGCCGGTGATCTCGTCCAGCAGAACTTCAAGATGACAACCCCGTCCACTACCTCACACCTATTTTGAACCATAGCTTTTTTATTTCTCTCAAGACTAAAAAGATCTGGAAAACAGTTCTGTAATGGGCCATCTTCCAGCCACATATCAGTCCAGAATGACACCGTGTCACCACTTCCAGGTGTCGCCCTGATCAAGCTGACCATATTTATATTTTCCATCCCTTTTTCTAAGTGCAGCCTAGCAAGTTGTTTCCACGGACCAGTTATAATATTTTTAACCGGTATAAACTTCGAGCTTCTTGAACTACCATTTATGCCCCATATCACTTTTCTCCACAAGCTATCCACATCTACTTTGAATCTCCACCACCACTTCGCCATCATGGCTAAGTTGGCCTCCCGTAGTGACCCGAAACCCAACCCGCCCATATCCTTAGGCGTCATGGCATTTCGCCATTTAACCCAATTTAATTTTGCATGTTCCGGCTCCGAGCCCCAAAGGAAATCTTTGCGAATACGCTCAAGGTTCTTAACTTGCAATGGTGCCTTATAGAGGGAGAAGAAGTATGTTGGTAAGGCATTTAACACCGATTTTATTAGTGTAATTCGCCCACCAAAAGAGATGGTGTTAGCTTTCCATATCGACAACCTCTTACGGAAAACATCTACAACCGGGTCCCAATTTTTAACTAGATTCATGTTCGCTCCCACATATAGCCCAAGATACTTGAACGGAAATGACCCCGCGTTACACCGAATGGTGGTAGCCATGGATTGTACTATTTTGCCATCTATCCGAACACCAAATAAGCTACTTTTTGCATGATTTACCGGAGCCCGGAGGCAAGGTAAAAGCAACGAAGAAGCCTATTTACATTAAGAATATTTTCATTTGACCACTCTCCAACAAAGACCACATCATCCGCGAACCAAAATATATAATGTATTGTAAACTTAATGAAAGATTTAATTTTAGTTAGTTTATATTTTATTTTTCGAATACTAATTGTTATGTTACACTTTTTTGAAAATATGTATTGTAAACTTAATGAAAGATTTAAAAATATTATATTAATTTTTAGTTTAGGCTAGTGGTGTGGTATCACGTCACATCAATGCTACGTAGGGGCTTTATCACGCCACGTAATCGAGAGACGTTATTGTTAATTTACACGGTGTGGAATAAAGCTCTTTAAAGCCCCCATTTACTATATATAATAAAAGAAAAAAAATCAAAAAAAAAGAGGAAATCTGATTGGTGAGTGACTCTCTCCTCTTTCACTCCCATTAACCCATTGGCGAAGGCATGCCATAGCACCCCCTTTAACTATGGTGAGATGGGGAAGGGGCGTCATGGGCCACTAAAATAGTTGATTTGGCTAGGGACAGTATACCACACCCCCTGGTCTTATGATGATGTATAAATAACTTCATTTTTAGTTTCTTACAACTTGTTTATTATGTGTATAACTTATTTATTAAAATAAGGGTGTTTTTAAGCATGTCAATAATATACTAAAAACACTAGTTGTTCTCTTCTTTTAATACATTGCTGAGGGTTGCATACTGATTTTAGGGTTGAAAAACCAAACTCATTCAAACCGATTTGGATCGTTTCAACCGGTTTGAACTATTAAAAGCGATTTTTGGACCAGGCCAAGATCGGTTCAGTTTGGAACCGGTTATCAACACAAAATTCCGAATTTATGCCAAACTGTCAGGTTGGACCGGGAAACCAGGTTTCTGGATCGGGCCGGGTTGAAAAGGAGCATCTCTCTCTTTGTTATTAGGACATGGCTTGATATAGTTGATCTTAGCCCTGATCTTGTTAAGTATTTTAATATTGAAATTTGAAAACACCAACATATACATGGAAAAAAGAAAGTCAGCCCATGAATTCAATAGGTCATAATCCATTGGCCCACTCTTTCACTTTGACCAAAAAAACTTTGCGTAATCTATAACTATATGTTTCTTCTATTAAATATAACTATTAAACATAATATATTTTAAAAAAATAATAATATGACATTTTTGCAATATGAATCTGGGCAGAAAACAGGGTGTTGATCCGTTCAAATAACAACTCAACGGTGATTTCGTCAAAATAATGGAAAACTCAATAAATCGGTTCCATTTAAAGCTTGCGAGAGGATTTTTGTCGTTATATTCTGTTATAACGAGTTGACGCTAACCGTGTGTTACGACGAAATGTTATTTATAAATGTTTTGGTATCATGAGATGCGAAAATTTTTTCTCTGTGGATTATGTTATTTCTTTTTTTAATAAGACAATCTAAAGTGTTAGTATAAGGAGCAAGTTGTCGCACTATTACCCTTAGATTTTTGTGTAGGAAACGTCTCTCTAATATTTGTGTAGGAAACGTGTCTCTCTAATATAACTATGTTTGAGATTCACATCAATCCCTTATTTTTATATGAGAGAGTTCTGTATATTATGAAAAGTGGTTATAGAGGATTTGAATGGAGGATGAGAGAAAATGTTACTGTTCATCTGTAAATTCGAGAGGACATTGTTCACCCTATAATTTTTTAATATTTTTTAAAAGTGGTTGTGATGGAGGAGAGAGAAAATGTAATGATAAATATATTAAAAAGTATTTTTTAATTGAAAAGAAGAGAAAAAAATTAGTTTTTTTAGTGTAATATAGGGTAAAAAATGAGGAGTTGGATGTGAATGCTCTTAGCATGTCAATTCTTAAACCTTCTGCATAATTACTAGCTATGTATGATAATTATTTAATTAATTATATTTAATTGAATCTTGACAAGGTTGGAGAGTCATGTTGCTCCACTTTGTCAGACTATGTTGTCTTAACTAGGCCTACGCTGGCTTTAAAGTTTAGCTTCGCCGTTCCCCAGATAAATCTTACCACCGACTGGCACTTGACAGACGTTGTGCCACCACAATAGTTGAACACTCTCTGGCGTAACACACGGGGTCACGAAACCTGGGTGAACTCAAGATAAACTGCAAGAAGGCTAAGCTCTATTCCATCATTACCTAATGCACCAAAGTGACAAAAGTAGAATTAAACTTGGATCTTCATTAGAGAACTCAATCTTCCTATCACCAGCACAATACGTATATATTTTGGCGTAATATATTATCATTATCCTTTATCCTATATATTAAAAAGACAAACTTGTGAATAGTGTTTTTAATATATTATAATAATATATATAGTTTTTTTATAGTTTTATATGTTAATATTACAATAATAGTTATTATCTTTACTTTTTAGTTGGATAAGTTTGGTGTCAACCAGTATTGGTATCGAAAATACTGATGCGGTCTGGTTCGTTATCGGTACATGCAGGTAAAAAAAAAGGGCAACAGCCTGCTACAGAAAACGCCGAAAGCCGGTATCGGATTGAGTTTGAAAATATTTTAGTTCGGGAAATTCGGTACTGCTACCCGGTACCATTTTCTCATTCCTGATCATGGGTACCGTACGAACAACAACGATACCGTACAACTTTTTTTTGTTGATTTTCTTCAGCTTTTAATAATTTCTTTTTCTTAGTTTCAGGGGTAGGGTTGAGCTCGGTGCCAACTGATACCAAATCGGTAATGGTACCGAAAATAATCGTTACGGTACCGGGATATGAAGGTAAAAACCGGTACCAGGAACGCCAAAGTCTGTACCGAACTGGTACTTAGGATCTTTTCGTTCGGGAAATTCGGTACCGGTACCCAGTACTATTTGCTCATCTTTGAGCACGGGTTTCATTCAAACAACATCATTACCATAAAATTTTTAGTTGATTTTTTTCGGTTATTTTTTAGTGTTTTTTTCCCTACATTTTCTTTCTATTCTTTTCAGCGGTTCCGTGGGCTACACGATTATAGTGATTTCAAAACACATGTAAACACATACTAAATAACAAATAAAGTTCGTCGTAACGCGGCGACGATTTTTATAACTAGTTTTGTTAAAGTTATTAATCTGAAATTAACTCGTAGCAGAAAACACGAGGGTGACTAATATAGAAACACCAAAAGCAAAAATATAAAAAAGGAAAAATCGAGGAAGCTGACGACGAATTTCTGTCAAACAATTATAAGCAACATTTTTCAAAGAAATTTCCACTTCTTACTATGTCCAAATTTCCAACATCTCGGTCTTTTTATATTATTTTTGCAAAAATAACGAAATTTCAATGAAAAAGGATCGAAGATGACAAGTTTGCAACCCAATCAACACTCCTCTCTTCGACAAAATGATATTTATTTGGTGAGCACACCAAATCAAACATTTTTTACAATATAATTATAATAAATGATTCAGTGAAATATGTCAATTTAGATTAAATCATTTTATTTAGGTATGTTTATCCAATTTTACTTTGAGCATTACTTGTTATTACACACCCCTAATTGAAAAACATTTTTATTAAGATCATGTAGTTAGAAAATTAAATGCACACAGAGTTTTTAAAACAATTAAACGTTTTTATTAAGATCACGTAGTTAGTAAATTAAAATTATCAATTTATTTTTATCTACATCAAATCTGACCACAAAAATAATTTTATCGATACATTGTAAGTTATAAAATAATTTTATTTTAATACATTTTAGAGTTAAAAAAAGTACTTGTGATGAATCTACACATTCAATTATAAATGAACTGTTAACACTATTTGATTTGAGTAGATACATATTCTAAAGAGTTAATTTCGGTTTGACTACTTGAGGTTTACCTATATTAACAATCTGAGTATTAATTCTTGTTTTTTTCTCAAATCATGGCTTAAGGTTTATCAATGTTAACTATTTGACTCCTTATGGAAAACTCCGTCCAACTTTGACGTTAGTTCTTGAGTGTATAATTGTTCGTTCAATTTAGTATGTTTAATAGATCTAAATTAAATAGTAATTAGTGTATAATTATTTCTAAAGTAAATATACATTTCCACATGAATTGTTAAAGATCATGTGATGAATTAATTGGTGGAACTTGATTACATCAGAAAGAAAAAAAAATCTATTTATATACAAACTAGGTTATAGTCTCGTGTATTACACGGATTTTATAAATGTAATGTTATATAATTAACGAAAAAATATGTTTTAAAAAACATATACATTACCCGCTTGAATTATAGTAATAGAATAAAAAATAACGTAATTTGTTAACACATATAGTCTTCAGTGTACGTATTTAAATAAATGAACATTGACATCAAGTAATAAATTTTATTAAGTTAATTTTGAAAACATAATCTCTTTTAATTGGGTATTAACTTTGATTTTTTTATATCACCTGTTTTTTATTATATAACCTATTGCATTTTAACATTGTTACCATCCAACCACATTAAATATTTAAAATTTGATTTCTTGCTTACGTAATCAAGTTCCGTCGATTAATTCTATCGCATAGAATTTTAACCCTTCATAAAATTAATGTATATTTGCTATAGAAACAATCATCGACCAAAGGTAAGTATGAATTTGTATTTGAGTTTGATTTATTAAACACTTAAAATTTAATGGACAACTATACCCTCAAGAGCTAACGTTAAAGTTAGACGGAGTTAGTTATAAGGAGTCAAATAGTTAACATTCATAAACTGAGGCCATGATTTAAGAAAAAATAAAAATTCGTATCCAAATGGTTAAAATAGGTGAATGTCAGGGAGTCAAATAGAAATTAACTCTATTTTAAATAAATCCTACAACTCTAGAAGTAACAAACTTTCTTCTATAGCACATTAAGTTTATTTGTTTTTTAAAATTTAACACAAACAAAAACAAACTGATGCTAAATAAATTGATACTCCAAAAAATAAACATATTTCCCATATATTAATTTATAAGTTTCTATTATGAGTGGTATGTATTATTCTTTTTTTTAAAAATCTTTAAAGCTTAGTGTATAAGTTTATAAAGCATACCATTTTCCATATTCCTATTATTTTATTGAATTAATCCCATATATTAATTTACACGTTTTATTTGTGAGTAGCATATATTATTCATCTTTAGAACTCTTTAGTTAAAGCTTAGTATACAAGTTAATGAAGCACCCAATTTTTCGTATTCTTATTACTTTACATTTCGATTTGCATTTAGTGAGTTAACACTTCGTAACGTGTGTATGTGGTTCAACGTTTTAAGTCTATTTTTTTTTATTTAACGACTTCGCTGCAACGCACAGGTCCAATATACTAGTTTAAATTAGTTAACATTTTAGGATAGTTTTAGATGAGTAAACAAATTTTAATTAGTTAACCTTTTAGGATAATTCTAGATAAGTTAACAAATTTAACCAACTATTTTTCTTCAAAAAGTTTATACTAATACAAAATTTAACCCACATCCATGTCACAACCCGACCCGAATACCCAAAGTCCCCTATATAAGTATACAGTTAAGTTTCCGGTGAAAATAAAATTAACGTACTAAACGTACAAATTGAAGAAAAAGTCAAAAAAACGCAATGGCATTTTCGTAAATATATGGTCGTAGGGTAATTATCAACAGTACTCTACAGGATTATTTGTAGAGTGATTTTGGTCTTGTAGAGTAATTTTGTAAAATGATCATGTAAAGTAATTTTGATCTTGTAGAGTAATTTTGTAAAATATTCTTGTAGAGTAATTTTGATTTAAAAAAACCTAACCCCCCCCCCCCCCCAAAAAAAAAAAACCTAAAGAAACCTAACCCCCCACCCACAAAAAAAAAAACTAAAAGCTAAAAACTAAACCATAAAGCTAAACCCCATAACTAAATGCTAACAAAATTACTCTACATGCAAAATTACTCTAAAAAGATCAAAATTACTCTACAAGAACATTTTACAAAATTACTCTACAAGACCAGAATCACTCTACAAATGATATTGTAGAGTAATTTTGAAGACCAAATATTAACGAGAATGCCGCAGCGTTTTTTTTGGCTTTTCCTTCAGTTTTTACGTTTTGTACGTTAATTTTAGAGTTAAATGCTTGGTTGGTCCCTGTGGTTTGCGAAAATTTCAGACTTGGTCCCAGTGGTTCACTAATTACACGCTTGGTCCTAATAGTTGTAATTTTTGCACTCGGGTGGTCCTTATCACTAACCTATGTTAAGTTTTTCAGTTAAATACGTGCAAAATTACTAACTTGCCCCTAAACAAATAAAAAAAAAGAAAAAGAACTGAACCCCCTTTATCTTCTTCATCCTCTCCCCCCCTCTCTCTCTCTCTCTAAAACCCACCACCCACCTCCACCGTCAGCCCATCACCACCACCATCGCCACCTTCAACCCACCTCCTCCACCGCCTCCTTCAACCCATCACCACCACCTCTACCGTCAATCGACCACCACTAAAGTAACGGTTGAAGCTACTGCTACTGGATAGATCCATTTCTTCTTGATTGTGTGTGGATGTTTTAAATGCATGTAGAAACTTCTCAGTTTCTTCATGATTGTAGGTGGATCTGGAAGAATGAGTTGCGGAACTCCGGCGACGGTGGAGAGAGAATGCCCGATTGGCGGAGAAATTGAAATGAGAAGTGGATTTGGTTGGAAGAAGTATGTCGGTTGGTGAATTGACGGCTACTCTGTGATTGTCGGTTGACGGTGGAGGTGGTAGTGATGGGTTGAAGGAGGCGGTGGAGGAGGTGGTGGTGGGTTGAAGGTGGCGGTGGTGGTGGTGATGGGCTGAAGGTGGAGGTGGGTGGTGGGTTTTAGATAGAGAGAGAGAGGAGGGGGAGAGGATGAAGAAGATAAAAGGGGTTCAGTTTTTTTTCTTTTTTTATTTGTTTAGGGGCAAGTTAGTAATTTTGCATGTATTTAACTGAAAAACTTAACATAGGTTAGTGATAAGGACCACCCGAGTGCAAAAATTACAACTATTAGGACCAAGCATGTAATTAATGAATCACTGGGACCAAGTCTGAAATTTTCGCAAGGTCAACCCTAAACAAACAAAATCAAATTCGTTACCTTTTTTCATATAATGGGTATTAATATGTATCAATTTATCATTTCTGGTTGCAGTTTGATTTAATTGATTAATTTCTGTTTCAAATTAGTGTTTTGTTTAGGGTTTATTGATATTATTTTGTGTAAATTATGAGTGGGGATGGTTTTCGTCTCAGAGGCATTTCATCAAACACCTTGTCTGCATTAACTATGAATGATGGGCATACTATAAACACCAAATTGGTTGAAGAAGATGATGTTGTGCAGCAGATTGAAGACCAGGAACAAGAGATCATGCAACTGAGAAGACATCTGGCTGAGTTTGAGATCAAGGAAACGTGTATTGAAAGCGAGAAGAGTGTTCTTGAGAAACGTATTGGTTCGATGTATAAAGGGTTTGATCAGCAAGAACAAGAGTTTGTTGAAGCTAGATTGAAAGCTATGGATTATAGACAAGATATAATCGAAGAGAATGTACGGCTTAAGTTTGCGCTGCAGGTAGCGCAGGACGAAGATACGGTGTTTGTCGATTCTTTGGTACCTCTTCTTGCTGAACAATCTCTGTATCCTGCAAGTCTTGATGCATATACCATTGTTAGTAATTTGAGGGTTTTGTTTAAGCATCATAAAGAAAGACTCGCGATAGCTGAAGAACGGCTTAGAGATTCGCAATATCAACCTTTGGTTTTGCATTCGCAAACGAAAGAGGTGGCTTTAAATGATCCTGCGCGTTCCGAATGGGCCCACCCAAGCTTTTCTCAAGCACCGGAACCATTTCATATGGAGAGACCGAATAAAGGAGACGATGTGGTAAATACTCCGTATTTACCATCGATTCTTGAAGAAGAACACGAACAAGAACCGTGTTCTTCGTCGCACCAAGAAGCGGATGATTCAGAAGAAGATGACTATGATGATGTGGATTATACGATAAACCACTTCCGACAGTGGAGGATTTGCAGATTTACGGTGAACCGTACCCTGGTAACGAAATTCAAGCAAGCGGGTACTCAAGAAACGGAACGACTACTTGTCGGTTTGAGTGGGTTCGCTATTTGCAAGACGGGTCAATGAAATACATAGAAGGCGCAAAACACCCCGCGCATATCGTTACAGCCGATGATTTAGATAACTGTCTCGCTGTAATAGTTCAGCCACTTGACTACAGTCAACGAGAGGGTGAACTTGTAAAGTGTTTCGCAAATGAAAACAACAAGATCACCTGTCATCCTGATATGCTTCGTGAAATCGAAAGATCGGTAAGTGTAGGACATGTGAGTGTTAACTTGTTTGTTTTGAGGCGGTCTCATGACGCTTGGGAACCAGCAATTTGGAAATCAAGAAGAGTGGTTACAGCATTAAGCTTACTGGACCGAACACTGGTGTTGTAGTGGCTGATAAGTATACACCGACAACCGTTATTAATCTTCCGGCAGAAGAGCCTTTACAGTTCTCTATAGTTGGACCCCATGGCGTTGAGCAATATTTGTTTGCGGATTATAATGCAACCGGCATTAGCTGCTCAAGAGATGCAATTGTACTAACGATGAGAGCGTTTGTCAAACGAGCTGTTGATAAAAAGCTAGGGAAGAAGAAGAGAAGAGGTCTGTTTTTCTAAGTTAGTTTTATGTTGTATATTAGTACATAGGTTAATGTAGTATTTGTTCAATTGTTTTTGCTTACATTGGTTGATAATGATATCGTATATTGTCATGATTCACGAACTCGTAGCTCTGTGTTGTCATGAACGTTGCTAGACATCAACGACTCGAATTCAAGAGTTTAGAAAGTTGTTATTGATGATGAAATGAATCTTATACAAAGTGTCCAACAAATAATAGATGCAGACATGCAGTCATGAAATGAGGTCTGTGTATATCCAGCTGTGTCATCCAAATGGGTTGAGAACCATTTTCATAATCTTTATACACCCAACTGATCAGTCAATAATTGTAATGTTGCATTATGGTGACAACATTGAGTACTAAATTATTAAGGGTTGAACAATGAATGTTTAGACGTTCTCAACTTACTATACAACAAGAACTGTGAATACCAACATGTTCATTGTGATATAACATATTGTCAGAAATGTATGTTGATTGGGCTGGGGTGGGAGTTGGGGTCTAGTGGTAAGAAAGGAGTCCACAACCAAGAGGTTGTGGGTTCAAACATTGCCCAAGACAAAACAGAGATAAAGGATATGGGCGCAAGTAGTGGCGAAGCTTGCCGTCGAAAACTGGGGGGGGGGGCGAAAACGTATAACCAAAAATTTCTATACGAAAAATTACGTATATAACCCCCGCCCCTACAATCCTGCGCCCTTATGCGCAACTAAAGTAATAAAATAGGTGCTAAGGAAACATGTTAACTTGGAAGGTATGTGAGTGGTTATCATAAGGTATGATTGATATTCACGGTGACAAAGTGCAATTTGATGTCGAGCATAATGTGCAAAAACTATAGTCTTGCCCGGTACGAAGCAATAATAAAGCTTCTTCGTAATGAAATCGAATTAACATGAAAAGAGTCTATTGCACTCGTGTGAATTAATGCAGATGAAAGAGATGAATTACATCTACATTGGAAATCTGGACGACATGCAATATTTATCTTAAGACTGCATGGTATTGAACGAAGCCCCTAAGGCCTCCATTTTGTCACCCCAGCGCTACATATGCACCACGTCAACGGGGGTTCCATTGCCCTGTTCTTTCCATCATTATCTAATCATTTTCTTTTTGTTTTTTATATTCATAACATTTAAATAAATAAATAAAACAAGAAACAAAAGCATTTAAATAAATGAATATAAAAACCATAACATTAAAATAACTTAAAAATAAAAAGCATAACACATAAATAAAATGATAGCATTTAAATAAAGCAAACATAAACAAAATACGTGCTACAACAAGCCACCCAATCTGGTCTCGCAAAATCCTCCAAGTTGCAACGTGATTCAAACGACCTTACGTACAGTGCTTCGAACAATTCGTGCCACGACAAGCGCTTCATCCCTACACCCTCCTCGTGGTTTAACGTAGTGACGTAACACCTCTCAAAATGTGTACATTTTATGCGCATCTACATAAACCTTCATGAAATTTGTTCTCTTCCACGACAATTCTCACCCACACGTTCGTAGAATGTGGTCCAGATCCTACTCCAACATTGAGACGAATCTGAAGGGAATCCTAAATCGACCGTATCCACCCAAGTTTTGACTAATGCGATATCCTCGGCTTTGGTCCAACGACATACCATTGAAAAATAGAGATTTGAGAGTATAAAAAGGTTGAGAGTTTAAAAAGTTTGAGAATATGAGAGGTTTAGAGTAAAATAAAATAAGAGTGTATGTGTATATATATAGAATAGAAATTAAATAGTTTGGAATATTTTTTTATAAGTTATCATTGTGAAACGATCAAACTGTTTCGGTAAAAATAAATTTCTACGTTCAAGTATGTAGATTTTTGGCATAATATATTATCATATAATTAAAGTTATTAAACTGAAATTAATTCGTAGTGGTAGAAAAACAGATGGTGACTAAATAATAAACACCGAAAGCAAAAATATAAAAGTGAAAAATCGAGGAAGCTGACGACGCATTTTTGTCAAACAATAAAAGCAACATTCTTTTTTTAAAGGCAAAGTGATACCCTTTTTATTCCACCAAAATAAAAGCAACATTCACACAATCAAAGTGTTTCCACTAATAGGGCATTATTAGATTTTTTTCAAATGAGGTAGTAGGATTGTAGAATTATGTTAAAAGGAGTGTAATAAAATTAAATAAAAAAAACCTCTCAAAAATCATATTGGCCAAAGAAAACAAGAAAGAGCGTGGAAAAAAGCAGCCACATACAATTATATTATACTATATATTAATTCACATTCTTAGCTACAGTTAACCAATATACCATTTCCTTTTCTTTTAATTACAAGAATGCCATACACTCACATAATTAACATTTCCTTCTCTATGCATTTTTGTAATTAATTCCTCTTTAGGTGGCATTTTTAAACACCCCACAATAATTATTTTTACCATCAAGGTTTTGTTACTTACAATTTTTACCTCCTCAACTATTGTTAGTTTTTTCTTTATAACAACTTACATTCTTATCCCTCAATTTTTAACCACCTCACAATAATTATTTTTGACCACCAAGGTTTTGTTACTTACACATTTTTACCCCCTCAACTATTGTTAGTTTTTTTATAACAACTTAATTCCTACCCCTCAGTTTTTAACTAATTTATTAAGTGCTCCCTCAACTTTTATTAGTTTTTTTAAAGCAACTTACACTCCTACCCTTAAATTTTAACTAATTTATTAAGTTCCCCTAAACATTTGTTAGTTTTTTTTCTTAGAACAACTTACATTCCTACCCCTTGAATTTTAACTAAATTTATTAAGTGTCACATCAATTTTGGTTAGTTTTTTAATACAATTTATATTCCTCTCAAATATATATTGTAAAGTAATATAACTGCTTTAGAAACTAATTTTTTTCATTGATACGTGAATTTTCCGTCGCAATGCGCGGTGGAGAAATTCAAGTTTTTTTTGAAAAAAACGCCCAAGTGGCAGTTTAAGGGCGTTTTGGTGTGAAAAATTGCCAAAAATCTCTCACTACACATGTCTTGCTTTCGAAGAAATTTCCAGTCCCTAATTTTATTTTGCATATACAACCACTCTTTCAAAACATCCTTTATGTTTCCTCAAACTTGCAGGTTCCAGCCTTAATGTTTAAAAGTTGCTAAAAACAGCCTTTAAGTTTATTTTTATTGCGAGTTCAATCCTTTACAGCTAACCACGTTATTTTCTTCAGTTAAGTTCCCTCACATACATAACATGTGAGGGTATATTCGTCATTTTGGTTGATCTTCCACCAACGTCAATTATAAGAGAAAAAATATTTAAGGTTTAATCTATTTTAAAAAAAATTCTAACCGCAGGGACTAATGTGCAATAAAACCAAACTTTTAAAAACCAAACACCCTCTTTTCCGGTCTTCTTCTCCGGCGTCTTCGCCGGATTCCGGCGAACCCGGAATTAAGATAGGAATCTTGTTAAGCTAGCCCACTAAGCTGTAAAGATTAACACAGATTTTGATCATGCCAATCAAACTCTTCAGGATTATCATCAGTTGGAAGAATCGGCGCCTTATTCGCATCAGACGGAAACGACAAACGACTCTTCAACCCTAGATACCTCTCACGGAACTCCGATGCCGTCAAATCAGAGAACTTCGTAACACCGTGTTCAGTAGTCGGATCCAGCAAATGGTGACGCTTAGGACGCCGAAGTTAGACTTAAACACTATCAAACGGTAATAGTGCTCCTCTGTAGTCGCATACGTTTTACCAAACTTTGTTTAAACTAGGTTAAAACTTAAATATTTTTTTTTATAATTGAAGTGGGTGGAAGATCAACCAAAATGACGAATATCCCTCACATGTTATGCATGTGAGGGAAATTAACTGAAGAAAATAACGTGGTTAGCTGTAAAGGATTGAACCCGCAACAAAAATAAACATAAAGGCTGTTTTTAGCAACTTTTAAACATTAAGGCTGGAACTTGCAAGTTTGAAGAAACATAAAGGATGTTTTGTGCAATTTAATCTTTTTTTGAAAAAAACGCCCAAGTGGCAGTTTAAGGGCGTTTTGGTGTGAAAAACTGCCAAAAATCTCTCACTACACATGTCTTGCTTTCGAAGAAATTTCCAGTCCCTAATTTTATTTTGCATATACAACCACTCTTTATTTTGCGAATTTTTTTGTTTTCTTTATGAATCTGTTAAACTTTGAATATGTAACTACTGTAGTTCGAAAAGGTATAATGAAGCACACAGTTTGATGGTACCCACTCAATCACAACATCCAATCATCATACGTCACGTCATCGAATCAAATCCCTATCACTAGTGATGATTTTTACTAGGGTGCCCGTCACTTTGGTGTCCGGCCATAACTTCCGGTGTCCGGCCATAAATTCCGGTGTCCGGCCATAACTTCCGGTTTTCGGCCACAGCAAACAAAGAGAAATCAAACCAGCATCTGCTCTTGTCCGCCATAATTTCCAGCGTCCGGCACAGCAGACCCGCCGCCGGCAGATCCGACCAGATCTGCTCTTGTCCGGCCACCGCAAACCTTCATCATCAAGGGTCTTCAACGCGTGATGTGGAGAACGCGTTTTAAGATCAACGCGTGATGGTTTCCACCGGGGGTGGTTGTAACGCATCGTATTTTATTATTTTTCTAGATAATAATAATAATAATAATAATAATAATAATAATAATAATAATAATAATAATAATAATAATAATAAACAAAATAAATTCGACGTTTTATGAAACTTGTACTTGAAATCGGATCTCGTCGGTACGTTCGGGCCACTCAAAAACGTTAGAACGGGTTAACAGGCTTTGGCCCAACACACCACCTAAACCAAACTAAACCCTAAACCTAATTACAACTAAATAAACACACCACACCCTCACACTACAACACCAGCCGCATACAACACTCCCCCCCCTTCTCCTTTCCTGCCTGCACACAACCCCTCTCATCCCCTCACCTGCGCTCTCACTCCTCCCTCTCGCAGACAAAAGCACGGCAGCAAGCCAACAACATCAACATCGGTGGCGGCGGCACAAGCCGCGAAGGCGGTGGCGGCAGGAGCCGCAACAGCAGCGGCGGCGGCGGAGCCGTGCCGGCGGTGACGCTGGTGGTTACCTTTGGGCAGTTCGCGTTTCGTCTCAGTTTAGAGTTCGGATCTTGATTCGGGTTCACGTTCAGGTTTGAGTCTCTGTCAGAGTATCGGTGTGAGTCGCCGGTTTCCCGCGGACTCGACGGCGACGCAATCAGTTCCAGATTCAGGTTTGAGTTCTCGTTGGATTTGGTTTCCGATTTGGTCAATCTTTCATGTCTAAAGTCGTGTACCAAATGTTTTGTCGTTCCAGTTGGAGCGGTTCCCACAACGCGGGTAACTTGGTTCAAGTGCCAGACTCGGGTCAGCTTCGGTTCGGTCAACCCGGTTAGACCTGGTCAAAGCTCGGGTCTGGTCAAGCAGTCAAACAGTCCACGGATCAGCTCCGGGTCGAATCTCGGTTCAGTCAAGGTTAGTCTCGGTTCGGGTCTTGGTTTTGCTTCTATTTCGAATCCCGTTAATTCTTTTCTTTCGACAGGTTACGATTCGTTTCGGTTCAGTTCATGGCTCATGTTCAGCGGGTTCGGGTCTCGGTGCAGAGGTTCGGGTCAGCAGTGAGTCAATGACAGATCTGGCTCAGTCAATTCGGGTCTCGTTTCAGTTTGGCGTTCGGTCAAACCAGGTCAAACCTGGTCAACTGTGGTCAAACAGTCGCGGGTTCGAGACAACATCAGTAAACAACAGCTCCAGTTCGGGTTCGCTCCTTTTGCTTCAGTTTTGATTCGGGTTTTATTTTGTTAAAGTCTCGATCCAAGTTAGATTATCTTGCTGTTTCAGGTTCATGTTTGGTTCAGTTTAAGTCTAGTGTCGGTCAGCGGGCTCGGGTCAAAGCTGGTCAAAGCTCGGGTCTCGGTCAAACCAGTCAAACTTGGTCTACATTCCGACATGAGACGGGGTATAGGTTAAACGACTCTTTTGTTTATAATTTTTATGTTTATGTTAATCTAATCGTGGACCGACTTGATGTGTTTATAACCAACTTATACATAAATAAAGATACATTGTTTCGACTATTGTTGAGTTTTGAAAACATTTAATCGACACTTGGCGTTGTCGGGATCGTCCTAAAACAGGGGAAACTCTGCCCGTTTTCTGACAAAAATATACATATATTTATTATACTTCCCGACAAAGATATATTTAGTTAATACGTTTTTCGACAAAATATATTATCTAACGACGAAAGAGATATACTACGGTTTTCGTAAAAGATATATACAATTAACTATTATTCTTTTCGTGAATATATATATACACATATATATTATTCTTTTCTTTCCTTCAAAACATATATAGATCTAGTAATCTTTCCGTCAAAAAAATATATATTTTGCTTATTAGTTAAACATCAAAGATCGCGTATCACATCCAATGGATTTTTATGTAATAATAAATATATCGATAGTTACGCTTATTTATTATTTTTGACAAACACTTCCATAACACTTTCGACGAAATTAAATTTAGAATCGTTACATGAGCCATGTTTCATATGCATGCGTACATTCAATTCCAATTCAAAACCTCGGTCTTAATTCCGAATACTCATACCTTATCGTTTGCTCGTTAAGGTGACCTCGGTGTCCCCTTTCTCCCACTCATCAACTCGTCGTGGAATTTCCAAAGAAGACTTAGCAATTTTGTGAGTACACTCGACCCACATTTGTTTATATCACTTTTTGGGTGTAACATGTTTCCATATACAAAAATCACAAACACTTAAACTTTATGAAACGCACAAACAATCCTATACACATGACTACTTGAATCGTATACTTGTTGCTTGTCTGGGGATAAACGTTGTGCTATGCTTTAGTCATTAACTATTTTTAGCCTTTGTTTGACATGCTTAGCGCTATAGGAATTCACGCATCCGCCTCCATCGTGTTATTCGTGAGGTCATGTTAGAACATCGTGATTGCGTTACGGGTTTGATTATTAGCATTGCATGCCTTGATATTGCTCTTGTATAGATTTGGTTGCCATGAGGATTGTTAAAACTTTATTCGTATACGTATGCTATGCTTAAACTTGTGTACTCGCCTTTGCTTTTGCATTGACTTTATTTTAAAACATGTTACAGGTTGAAGGAGATGACGCTATGAAAACAATATAGCAAGGACTAGATACACACAAATTAGACGTTAGGTTTAATGTCTACGTATCAATTTTGTTATGACTTTGCAAATGTTAGGTTGTTCTTTGTTTTGTTACATTGATCTATTTGACAATTCTTATGAAATGAAATATGGTTTAATTAATTATTATCACTTAATAATGTTGTGAGCAATGAGCAATCTCGTTTTCGTCTCATCCCGATGTTTCCGCCATCGGTTGGGGTGTTACAGTGGTCTTCAACGTGCAACCACGCGTGATGGTGGTGCCATCACGGGGCGCCCCGACCACCCTTAGTAAAGAGACTTGATTTAAGAGTCCAAGGGTTTAAACATTATTACTCTCAACCATAACATCGCAGGGCCGGCCCGGAGAGTGGGGGCGGGGTGGGAGATGGCTCAAGGCCCAAACCCGGAGGGGGCTCAATTTTTTTTGCTATTAAGGGAAGAAGCCTCGTTGCTATTAAGCGCCTGAGTCGGGAATTTGGACAAGGAGACCCTGAGTTCTTTAAGGAGATCATGATGCTTTCTCGATACTCACATGAGAATCTCATTACCCTCCTTGGATATTGTGACGAGGATGGTGAGAAGATCCTTGTGTATGAGCACGCGTCCAACGGAAGCCTCGATCGCCATTTAAGCTCCAACGTTCTGACATGGTCACAACGTCTCAAGATATGTCTTGATGCTGTAAAGGGTCTAGAATACCTTCATGATCATAGGGGCACCCAACAAAGAATTCTCCATAGAGATATAAAAAGTGCCAACATCTTGCTAGATGACAATTGGAATGCTAAACTTTCTGACATGGGACTTTCAAAAGTTGGACCTGCTAATCAGCAACACAGTGTTCTTGTCACCAATTTAGTAGGTACTTCGGGATACTGTGATCCTCAATATATGGAGACGTACACGCTAAGCAAAGAATCATACATATACTCTTTTGGGGTCGTCTTATTTGAAGTCCTTTGTGGGAAATTGTGCTTTAGATACATCAACGATCGGTTAGAGATTTTAGTGCCTATGTGGAAACAAAGCTACATAGATAAGAACTTAGACCGGATTGTCTTCAAAGATCTCAGGCCACCAATGGACCTCACTTCTTTCGAAACATTTTCAGAGATTGCATTCCAGTGTTTACACTACTCTCGTGAACAACGACCAACAGCGTCTCTTCTTGTAACAAAAGCTTAAGATTGCACTTAAGTGTCAAGAACGTCATGATATGAAACTGACTAATGTTGTGGGAAAGTATTCCAAAGGCGAAGAGGTCTTTTTCAACATAGACAAAACAGTAATTAGCTATTCTGCTTCTTTCTTTTTCAAAAAATTATGGAATGATTAGTTTTATAGAATGTTTATTTGCAAAGTCATTTATACAAACTAGATATTTATGTACATCAAATGGTGCTTTATCGAAAAGTCTGAAAAAAGGGGGTTGGATTGTTGAAGAAATGAGGGTTAGTTTCTAATTTTGTTTTTTAACCATTCAACTTTTTTCATAGATTTATCAAACATCTACGTTTTCAGATATGGATAGAATTAGTTACTTAAAGTTCCTTCAAAACATTCAACTTCGTTTCAATATTTTTTTATACTATATATTATTAGATAGGGTTAAGTTTTGATTTAAAAAAAGTCTTAATATACAAATAGGCTTAATGTTGGAAGTATGAAGTGAAGTAGGGATTTTTATTTTTGAAATTTTTTGTTAAGCGCGTATTTAGTTCCAAAATTTGTTGTGTATTTACGCTAGTAGAGTATTTATAATAACCCTAGGGTAATAAACCCTAGGATAATTACACATAATTCTCTACTAGAGTAAATATAAGATTTTTTATTTTTTTAACATTTTTCAACTAAACATCTTGCTTAAGTAAATGGGAAAAAAGAATTTCAAAAAAAAAAATCTCTCCTTCACTTCTCATGTTAAATATTCGTGTCATTCATTATCCAAGGTATGTTTCTAAGTATGTTGTATTCGTCGATAAATATATGAGAAAAATATTAATCCATATATAATGCGTATACTAATAATATCGATAATCGATACTAACTACATATAAATTAAAATGGTGGTTCAACTTATATTGCATTTACCGATTTGTCATAACTCACATATATATTATTAACATGAGATAAAAACTAAAACGATGGCATGACTATAATTTTACACGAGGGGCAAAATCGTAATTTGATAGGAAAAAAGCAAAAACAATGGCAAAACTGCAAATTTACACTGATGGCAAAATCGTAATTTGGCTGGGAGGGGAAAAACATTGTGGATGGTGAAACTGTGAATTTAAAGGGTGTAAAATCACATTTTGGCTGGACCAATTGGGAAGTGACATGCAGCCTCGCACTATTTCCCTCCATGGAAATTGTAGTGTATATGATGTGCTTAGAAGTTCTACTGTTGATTTTTTTTCCTGTTTTTTGTTGTTGATTGTTCTAGAATAGGGAAGGAGCTACACGAAAAGATGCGGAAGGTAATGGTGGCAGTGCTGCCATAGCCCCGAAAGAAGCGGATGCTGCCAGCAAAACAGAAACGGAAACAGAAAGCGAACTTGTACACTTTGATGGTACAAAAAATTCTTTTTCATCACACGATGAAGCTAAAGATTCAGAAGAAAATGACTATGATGATGTGGATTATACTAATAAACCACTTCCCACAGTAAAGAGTTTGCAGATTTATGGTAAACCATACCCAGGTAACGAAATTCAAGCATGTGGGTTCCCAGTAAACGATACAACGACTTGTCGATTTGACTGGGTTCGCCATTTGCAAGACGGGACAATGAAATACATAGAAGGCACAACATACCCCACGTATACTGTTACATCAGATGATTTAGATAATTATCTTGCTGTAATAGTTCAGCCATTTGACGACCACAACGAGAGGGTGAACTTGTAAAATGCTTTGCAAATGACAACAAAAAGATCACCTATCATCCTAATATGCTTCATGAAATCGAAAAGACAGTAAGTGTATACATTGATGGTACAATGCTACGAATGCTAGCTAAAAATCAAAGAGAACAAGAACCTTCTTCTTCATTGCACCATATTGATATGGATTATATTGATAAATCACTTCCCACGGTAGAGGGTTTGCACATAACAGGTGAACCTTTCCCAGGTAACGAAATTCAAGTAAATTGGTACTCAACAAACGGAACAACTACTTGTAGGATTGAATGGGTTCGTCTTTTGCAAGACGGATCAATGATATACATAGAAGGCGCAAAATGCACCAGGTATATCGTTACAGCAGATGATTTAGATAATTTTCTTGCTGTAGAAGTTCACCTGTCATCCTGATATGCTTCGTGAAATCGAAAAATTAGTTAGTGTAGGTCATGCGAGTTTTAACTTGTTTGTTTTGAGAGGGTCTCCTGACGCTAGGGAACCAGCAATCTTGGAAATCAAGAAGAGTGGTTATAGCATTAAGCTTAATGGACCCAACAATGGCGTTGTAGTAGCTGATAAGTATACGCCAACAACCTTTATTAATTTGTCAGCAGAAGAACCGTTACAGTTCTCTATTCTTGGACCCAAGGGCGTTGAGCATTCTTTATGTGTAGATCGTAATTCAACTCGCATTAGCTGCTCGAGAGATGCAATCGTCCTAACGATGAGATGGTTTGTCAAACAAGCCGTTAATAAAATGCTACGGAAGAAGAGAAGAGGTCTGTTTTCTAAGTAAGTTTTATGTTGTATTTAGTACATAGGTTCCTGTAGTATTTGTTTAATTGTTTTTGCTTACATTGGTTGATAACGAAATCGTATATTGTCATGAACATTGCTAGACATCAACGACTCGAATTCAAGAGTTTAGAAAGTTGTTATTAATTATGAAATGAATATTATTCAAAGTGTCCACAAATAAAAGGAACAATGATGCAGTCATAAAATGAGGTCTATCAGCAGTGTCTTCCAAATGGGTTTAAGAACCATTTTATAATCTTTATACAGCCAAGCAATAGCTTCATACAATGTTGTGTTGTTGACAATGTTGCATTATAATGACACCATTGGGTACTAAATTATTTAAGGGCTAAGGCCAAAGGATACACGGGCAACTTAAGTAATAAAACAGGTGCTAGGGAAACATGTCAATGTAAAGGTATGCGAGTGGTTATTGTGAGGGAAAATCACAAAAATAGTCATGTTGACTCGCTTTTTTTTACATAATAGTCACCGACTTTTAAAAATTTATAAACAGACATTCAAAACCAACCAATCTGACAATGCCAAATAAGCATTGCCAGCAAAAATTTAGCTGTCGGCTAAGGCTTAATCCAAGAAAACAACCAATCAAACCAAAAACATGTGCAAAGGCTAGTTAAGGCTTAGCTCACGAAAACAACCAATCAAACCAATACCCGTGTAAAGGCTGCCTAATTTTTAGCCGCCGACTAAGGCTTGGCCCCCACTTTTACATTTATTGCACTTTAATTGGTTCGCTTGTGATCCTTGATGTACTTTACAAGAGTTTCCGTGCCAGTCGCCTTCTTAGCCTTCATGTTTAATTTGTTAATTTTTGAAGCCTAACATGTCTAGTTTAGTGACTTTTCCTTATTATGAGGTATGATGAATATTCATGGCGAAAGAGTGCAATTTGATGTCGAGCGTAGTGTACAAAAACTATAGTTGTACCCAGTATGAAGCAATGATAGTTTTTTCCTCTTAAAAATCAATTAACCGGAAAAAAGTTCATTGTAGTCGTGTGGAATTTATACATAAAAAAGAGAATTTTTTATATTTGTAGGGGAAAGCTAGATGGCCCTTGCTATATATATATCTTAATAAAAGATACGTTGAATATATATATATGCAACAAAAATTATAGATCAATGCATATATACATCCGATGGAGGAAAAGAAAAGGGGATCATGCCTTATTGTAACAAGTTGAAAAAATAGACTCAAACATAATCCGCGTGCTTTAAAAGTAATCCGACTCTTAACACACTTAAATCAATGTAACATGAGCTCGGCTCTTGTGCCTTGTTTATTTAAACATGTCAAACAAACTGATGCATTATAAATGAGTTGTAATCAAGTTGTAAACGTGTTGAACAAATCGTCTGTGAGTTGAGTTGTGACGTGAGAACAAGTTGGCATTACAAGGTACATACTTTTTAAATGATTTGATCCGCCTAATTTTAATATAATCCCATGTTCAATATATTTATTATTAAATGAGTTCAATAGATTACCACAAACATAATTATAACTTTACCACACATGAGTCCTAACAAATTGGTCTAGTGGTTAGTTATTTGGTTTCTCTCTTTGAGATCCCAAGTTCAACTCCCACTAGCACCACTTAGAAGGACATTGGTGGTGGCAATGAAGCCTAGAGCTAGGCCTCTTTGGAGGTCGCTATTTCGAAACCGAGCCAAACCGGGTTTTACTACAGCGAGCCTTCGGGCGAGCCGTTATGTAGGAGGGGATGCATTTACTCGATTGAGGACATCCTTTATGCTTATCAAGTGATTTACTTGGCCGTAAAAAAAGATTTGAACTCCAAAACACCCCCATACGCCCAAAAGCCCAAAACGCACGAGCTTCTACAAGCACTCGCAGGTCAAACCCACAGGATAAAGACCGACCCCATCTATCTATCTATCTATCTATCTCACTTGACGCAAACTGATTCAGAAGAAAAGGGTTTCTGTTTAATTGATTCTAACTCCATCATCTGAAGCATAATCTAGTAACTGTTCCAAAGGTATAATTCGAAATTCTGTTCTATTTACAAGTACAAATTGTTTTTCAATTGTTTTCTGTTGTTTTGCTTCTACTTATTCTGTTATCTGTATATGAATTTGTGTATAGCAGTCATAAGTAAAAAAAGCAAAGTGGTAGTTTGATAAAGTTAGGGATTAAAAGGGTGAAACTGTTCATTTGGAATCATAAGTAACAGGATTAAGATTATGAAGCTCAATGAAAGGACCATATCAGTTTTAGGGTTTGTTCATCAGGTTAGTCTATGCATTATGATACTCACTAAGATTAGAACAACAGGCCTTCTTTCTATGTTACATACATAGTAGTCAAAAGCGCAAGGGGATTAAAAAGCGAGGGCCGAGATAGTGTAAATATACCATTTTTTGGGATGTTAAACATGTTATAGGTCCAAAAAGCGAGGGCCGAGATAGTGTAAATATACCATTTTTTGGGATGTTAAACATGTTATAGGTCTGCTTAGGACTATTTTAGGCTGGTGCTAGGCCAGTTTTGGATGTTCTAGACCAATTTGCCCGGAATACTCAGTATTTTGTCGGAATCTGACCGAAGTCTGGCTGGAATCTCACTCGAAGGTTGCCAGGATGGCAGCAAGGCGTTTCACCTTGGCCTGAGGGCCTAGGCACATGCACCCGACGGGCTTTTGACAACGTAGGTTACATATTAGGGTAAATGTACTTTTGTGATCAAATAAATGTATGCAACATGATGACAGTAATTGTTTTTGTTCTTGAATGGGTATAGCCATCGTGGGTTGAGTTCAAACAGAGTTCTTTTGGAATTTATGCAAACTTATCACAGTTTCGGTTTTCTTTTTGGGTAAAGGAGGGTGGAGTATCAGAAAATATTCAGTTCACCAAAATTATAAGAATTTATATAGATTCAGTCAAGTTACCATAATAGAATGGTTAGCGCTTAGAAGTGTAAAATTCTGTTGTTGGTAGTCTTTTTCATGTGCGTCAAAGTTCAAACATGGTTTGATTTTTATCAAAAAACTTAAGTACATGCTAACATATGGTTTTGGAATTTGGATTACATAAAAATGGTTTGTTGGACCACAAAATATGAAATGGGTTGAAGGTCTCTTGTAGTGTATTTGAATGCATAAAACTGTTACTGCTATCGAGCAGTAACCCCAAGGCCATGTGATCCTAAAAGATAAACGAATCACTATATTGTCGGTTAAACCATTTAGCCAACACCCCGACTTTCCATAGGATCTTATTCTAAATGGTTACAGGCCAAGCAGGTTGAATTAAAAAAAGTACATCATTATTGAAGGAATATAGTTTTTCATAAATGCATTGAGCACAGTCGCACACTACTCGTTTATAAAAAAAACTTATAATGTTTGGACAGAAAGGTTTGCGGGCCAGACCCACCCGAACTTTACAAAAAAGTAAGTTAATTGTTTTGACCGGGTACCGAACCCATCAACGTGTATACAGTTAATTGGGTTCATCGTCTGATACCAAAAAAGATAACCCCAACACCATCAGTAGCAGCAGCCCAAACCATTGAAAGTTTGCATTAGACCTGGCAAAACAAGCCCATCTATTCCATTTTGGGTTGATATGGGTATTTTAAATTTTAAGATAGGTTAAGATGGGCCAAACAAAAATCACTAAGTTAGGATGGGTTATGAAGTGGTGGATAAAAAAAGAAGAGTAGGTCAGGATGAGTATGAAAATAAAACCCAAACGGGTCAGGATGGGTATAAGATAAAATCACTAAACTAATTATTACTCGTAGATATCTCTTCACAATTATGACTTCACCAATCGCCGCCGTATTACTCTCTTGTCGATTATCGTTTAAAAATAATAAAAATTTAAAACTAATAAAAAATAAAAATAAATTAAAAAAATCAAAATATTCAAAAAAATCCTAAAAATTAAAAAAAAAATCTAAAAATCGAAAAAATTCTACAAAATCAAAAAAATCCTATAAAATTGAAAAACTCTAAAAAATCCTAAAAATTCAAAAAATCCTAAAAATCTTAAAAAAATAATAAAAAAATCTAAAAAATCATAAAATTTCAAAAAAATTCTGGAAAATCCAAAAACTCTAAAAAATCCTAAAAATTCTAAAAAATAAAAAATTCTAAAAACTCCTAAAAATTAAAAAATCTAAAAAAACCAAAAAATTATTAAAAATCCAAAAAATTATAAAAAATCAAACATAGTGTTTTTATATTTTTTTGATTTTTTAGTAATTTTTTGAATTTTGTTTTTCATTTTTTAGAAATTTTTTGAATTTGTAATTTTTTTTTTATTTTTTAGGATTGTTTTTGAATTTTTAGTATTTTTTTAAACTGTTTTGATTTTTTTTGATTTTTTGAATTTTTAGATTTTTTTGGCTTTTTAGATTTTTTGACTTTTAAATTTTTTTTTTAGTTTTAATAATTTTTAAAATCTTTAGAAACTTTTAGAATTTCTAGGATTTTTTTAACTTTTTAGATTTTTTTGTTTTTTAGAATTTTTTTTGAATTTTTAGGATTTTTTAGAATATTTCATTTTTTTGAATTTTTAGTATTTTTTATATTTTAGAATTTTTTCGATTTTCTAGATTTTTTTTGAATTTTTAGTATTTTTTGATTTTTAAGAATTTTTTGAAATTTTATGATTTTTTAGATTTTTTTAATTTTTAGTATTTTTTTTATTTTTTTGAATTTCTATGATTTTTTTGAATTTTTTTTTAATTTTGAATTTTTAGCTTTTTTTTGACTTTTTTATTTTTTTCAGTTTTTTAAAATTTTTTTAGATTTTTTTATTTTTTTAAAATTTTATATTTTTTATTTTTTTTTTTATTTTTTTTATATTTTTTACTTTTTATTTATTTTTTCATCCCATCTTTACCCAAACCTATATTAACCTACACCCATCCTAACCGAAACCCATCTTGACCCATTACCCATCCGATTTTTAAAAAAAAATACCCTTCCTAACCCAAACCCATCTTGACCCCTTACCCAAACCCACCCAACTTGCCCACTTTGCCACCACTAGTTTGCATAAATTCCAAAAAAGATTCTAGTTGTTGTCTTTGGACGTAGGTCATCTTAGACAGAACCACATTAAATCCCCGTGTTCATTAGTTATCGTTAGTTGTTGTCTGGTAGTCCTTTTTCATGTGCTTCAAACATAGTTCGAATTTTATCGATAAACCAGAGTACAAACAAGAGTACATATGCATGTATTTTGTTGTTTTTATTAGGCTTAAATGATAAAACACTGCGTTAAATGACTACTTATAACATCTCGGCTACTAATGAAATAAAAAGGGGCTGCTCATAAATATATAAATAAACTGAGCTGCTCATAAATATATAAATAAACTGGGCTGCCCATTCGACCTTGTGATTTGTGCGTGATTCGTGTTCCCATTGTGTGTTTTTGTTTCAACCTGTTTTGTGTTTATGTTTCAACCCTGTTCTATGTCTCCGTTTCAATATGTTTTGTGTTTTTTGTTGCTCATGTTTTAAGTTTCTATCGTTAGTAGTTGCCTTTGATTTGTGTTCCTTGTGTTGATTGCAACTACAATCCTACCACCTACAATTATTTCTTGCTAATTTCAATAGAGAGAGATGTATAGTAGTCTAGTTGATTTGATTAGTAATGTATACAACTACACATTCTAAAACCGTGAAACCAAACCGGATACAAACCATTAGCAGCAGTTCGGTTTGGTTCAGTTTTATTTTCAACAGTCCGGTTTCGGTTTTCAGTTATCAACGGCTTAGCCTAAAAATTGTCAAAACCGGATCGTAAACACCCCTATTTTTCATAGGTATTGAAAGCAAATAACTCATATCAGTTACTAATTTTAGGACCCCTCAAAGGTTTACAAGCATCTAGCTACAGAACTATTGGAGTATTGGGGGGCAGATCCAGCAGCAAAGCCGTAGGCCCAAGAAAAATATCATTTATTAGTGTTCAAAAGGCCCAACAATAGAATTTCTGAAACCCATTTTTCTTCAATTGCAGCAGCATCAGGGGCACCACACTATTCCAGAAACCCTTTTTTCAACCCCATTCCACTACCTATCGAAGGTTGATGACGAGCTTTTAGAAGTTTGTTAGGAAATATTACTGATTTTGGAGTCGAATTATGCGCCATCGAGTGACTTACTAGAATTTTGTATTGAAATTTGAAAAATGTGATATTTAGGTCAAGATTTGTTAATTATCTTGTTGTTTACATAAACTGAAATCTGTCTGACTAGTTTAAGTTTGATTATGAATTCACTTTAATATAGAAAATTTGATACAGTAAAATATGAAGTTTTAGGTTCTGAACTAGAGTTTGTATGGGAGTGTATTGGTATAGTAATCAACTACAACCCTCACACCTTTATTTAAGATATAAATTATATACTTATATTATATAGCATAGTTGTCGAAGGCGCAAGGCGCACTCAAGGCAAAAAGGGTAAGCCTTGGGCCTCATTGCAAGACGCTTAAAATGCAAGGCTTTTTTAGACGAGACGTATAGTATAAATATACAATTTTTTAGGGTTTTAGACATGGTTTAGGTTTCTTTAGGACTTGTTTAGGCTGATTCCAGGCTTGTTTAGGGTTGGTATAATTGTTTCAGACATTTTTGGCCGTAATTTCATCGGAACTTGGCTTGAAAAATGTGCCTGAGGGCCTGAATTCTTAAAGTGGGGCTTTTGAAGCGAAGCGAGAAGGCTGCGCTGGGCCTGAAATGTGGGCTTATGCGCGTGCCAGGGGAGCCTTGACAACAGAGTTATATAGTTATATCGTAGTCTTGTTATCCCCTAGTGTGAGGAAGTCGAAATCCCTTGCTCAGCAGCTAGGTAGATGACAAGTGTGAACATGTTTTTACAAATTTTATAAGTTAAGATGGTTATTGACCCGGCCCACTTTTACCAGCAGTCATCAGTTGTTGTCTTTATATGACCTGGCTCGTTTTTTGCCTACTGTAATGAAAATTTCTAGATCCATCACATTATCTTTTATTACTCATGGCGATTCTGTCCCAGAGATTAAAATTTGCGTTCATATTGACTTTTAATATAAGGTTTTCGGGTTGTTTTGGGATGTATAATATTTGTAAGGGGTCTTATTTGGTAGAACTTAATATAAGAAGAAGAAAAAAGTCTTAACGAACAATATCAAAAAGAGAATGCTCATTCCGTTGCTTCATCTCCATTATCACAACTCTATTTAGTGTAAATATTATGTCATGATGTCTAAACGTGTTGACTTTTGCTGCAGAGTTGACTTCGTCTCTATTAAGCGAAAGATTCAATTTTGTCTCCATAAACAAGTGATGGCAGGTGAAGACGAAAAAAACTTGGTGGAAATCCTGGAAGAAAATCATCCAATCGACATCACCAAATACACAAATTACGTCCATTCCCCACAATGCGGTGCCATCGCCACTTTCTTCGGTAACACCCGTGACACGTTTGACGGAAAAACCGTAATCGAGTTAAGATACGAAGCTTACGTGCCAATGGCAATTCGCTGCCTAAAATCCATCTGTTCATCCGCCAGATCCTTATGGAACCTCAACGCCATCGCTGTGGCCCACCGACTGGGCCCTGTTCCCGTAGGTGAAACAAGTGTTTTCGTTGCCATTTCATCTGTTCATCGGGTTGATGCGTTAGATGCGTGTAAGTACGTGATTGATGAGCTCAAAGCATCTGTTCCGATATGGAAGAAAGAGGTTTACTCAAACGGTGAAGTGTGGAAAGAAAACGTCGAGTTTCTTGAGAGAAGACCAGAAATCGGGAAGATTAGGTCATGCTGCAGACCGAAAGTGAAGGTGGAGCATGATGAAGCGGTAAAAACGGGTTGTTGCGGGCCGAAGGTGAAGGTGGAAGATGATGGATCTGTGGAATCTTGCAATGGCAATGCATGATCATATAGAATTGTGGTGGGTCGTTTTCAGTTTTCTGTTTGTATTTTGGAATTGTGATGAACATAATATGCAATAAAATGCCTGCGTTTATGATTCATATTAAGTTATTAACTTGAGAGAGTATATTGAGCCCTTTTAAGTCTCTGTCAAAGTTGCTTCTTTTTTTATAATAGTAGCATGGAGCATGTGGTATGGCATATAGGCTTGTCGATCCCGCGGGGATGTAAACAAGATGAACCGAGCTCGACTAGGCTTGAGCTTGGCTCATTTAGTTACGAGAGATCCAGCTCGACTTGTTTCGAGGTTTATTTCTAAAGCTCGAGCTCAACTCGTGAGTAGTTATTTAAGCTTGAGCTTCGCTCCGCTCAACATGTTTATTAGTTGTTAATTAATTTATATAAATATATAATTATTCTTTTATATATTGATTATAATCTTTTATATATAGCATAATATATATTATATATATTTTTAACATATTATATAAATATATATTTAATATATATAAGAAAGTTATATTAATACTCTTTTAGGCTTGCGATCCAACTCAAGCTTGATAATTGAAGCTTAGGATTAGACCGGTCTACGAAACAAGCTTATTTTTAGGCTTAAACTCATCTAACCCCTGCTCAATTCGAGTTTTTTGCGAGCCTTCTAAGTAGCTCATTAGTGGCTTAGCTCGTTTATACACCTAGTAGATGCGAGTTATAAAGATGGTTAAAATAAGGTTGGATGTTCACATTCCGACTTTTTAGATTTAATTCCTCATAAGATTGAGTTTGCCTAGCTTTTAGACCGACAAAGCTTACGAGCTTTTAATGACTAAGTCGCCCCATGTATGCTCGCTCCTTTGTGTCACACTCTTCTACAAGCGTCATGTTATGTTGAATCCTCCGAGACCGAGACCAACCATTTTGCCAGGCTTTTTTTTAATATGGGCTATTGGTTCCGTCTTGCATTGAACATTTGGACTTATGAGGGGAGTGACTCTTTAACTCCTGGCTAGTGGGGCGCTAAGGCTACAGGGTGTGGTATAAAGCCTCTAGGGGCTTTATCGGCTTTATCACGCCACGTTGAGCGCCACGTCACATAGAGGGCTTTAAAGCCCCTTCCTTTAACTTGCATGCAATGGTTTAAAGCCCCCATCATCATTACCTAATTATTTTTTTATAATTTATATATTTTATTTTTTAAATTTATATGCCAATTTTAATAACTACAAAATTAAAAAAAAAACATAATTTCATTAAAATAAATAAAACATTACAAAGTCCTAAAAATGCAAAGTTACTTAAAAAAATAAAGAAAAGGGGTAAGGTATTTATAGGTAAAATATAAATTTTAAACTTTTTTTTTAAATGACCATTGATCAACGGTTATGTTGACCAAATGCCTCGATCCACCCAAAATTCGTCCGTTAGCGTGCTGACGACAAGGGGATAGCGCCCCCTTGTTAACGAGCGGGGTGTGGTTGATGGCGCTGTGGGACGCTAAAATCGATGAGCTGGCGGGGTGGCGCTAAGAGCATTCACATCCATTCTATCAAATTTTTACCCGATATTACACTAATAAACACTATATTTTCTCTCTTCTTTTCAATTAAATAATATATTTTTATACCTTTATCACTACCTTTCTCTCTCCTTCACTTACAACCACTTTTAAAGTATATTAAAAAAATTATAGGGGGTGAACATACAGAGAGAGTAACATTTTTATACTCTTTATATTATAAAAACTTCACTCACATAATTTGATGGAATGGATGTGAATGCTCTAAGAAGTGCAAGCATATTATGGCACAAATATTTAATTTATCACTGGGCACCCGACCAAAAGGGTATGTAGGAGCGATCAAGAACCCACATGTTTAAACATGCTTTTGAGTAGATACGATTTTTAAACATTTGCACATTAACATCTAGCTGAAGTGAAGAGAGCAATAAATTGACATTAACATCTAGCTGTAGTGCAGACTAATAAATGAATATAAACAAGAGTGTGCATATATATTGAAAACGACTAAGAGAACTAAATCTTTTTGAAAAGATTATATAAAAAACCGAATCAACAAATATAAAGTTAAAAATTCGTTGTCACGATAGTGGTCGTTCTCAGCTTTGACATTCTCCCCTCACTTTCACTTTGTAGTACTTGAAATTTTCGGAATATTTAATGAAATATGCACAATCAAACCACTAACCTAAAAACCTTTTCTTAATTGAATGTCAACTACTAGTAGTACATATTTCTTAATATTAAATTATTTTACTTTTATGTGAAAATATAGCATTTCGTCACCGGTTCAGCCGGTATTTACGGTAAACACTAACGGGTTTAAACGGTTTAGCTGATTATGTCAAGCTTGTTTTAAACCAGTTAGTTTATTTGTAGACGATTCAGTAACTATTAAAGTATATCTACAATGCATCAAACCTAAAGAGAAGCCACTCACCCAATGGACCTCACTTGAAGATGCCCTCTCTTTGCTTCTCACATTATAGGTGCTCTTAAGCGCTAACCAGTATTGTAACTTTGTAAGAATTGTTAGGCGCTAGTCAGCCAATGGGTTGTCAACTAGCGATTAATCATGATTAATAAAAATTAAGCGGATTGGGATTTTATATGTATTTTTTAGTTCTATATGTATACACACACTTTTTTATGTACTTTTTTAAGTAGACATGTTTGAACGTCTTCTTCAACCCATATTTTTAAGTAGATAGGACTAACTACCAGAATTTATAGGTTTTGATCAAGAATCTGGCCGGAATCGCTAGACTACCACCGATTTTTGGCTAATTAGGACTAAATTTGACCACTATTGACAAGCCTACTGATTAAATGGCCGATTAGATAAAAATTACTGGGTGAACCTCCGACTAACGATTAATCGGCGAATAATCAGAGGTTAGTCAGGATTTTTACATACATGATGCTCACTGAACCGGTAACACTATAATTGGCCGAATCCAGTTTCCATCCATAGGGTATAAAGAAAAAGGAAGAAAAAGAAAAAGAAGAGTATATCTTTATACAATATTTGACGAATATACCCTTAGATATAACAAAATTTGACCTCAAAAAAGAGTTGCAAAAAACAAAATAAAATAAAATAAAAATGTGGTGGAATAGAGAATGTGTGCAGGCACGGGTGATGGCTTTTGCTTTTAAAAGGGGCATCGTTGTTAACTCCAATTTTAACTTTATGCCCACTTTGCCCTTTTTGCCTTTTACCCCAAATCTTCAAGTATACGCATGGAAGAATAACACGCACACCAACAATGATTTTGATGCTTCCATATCCATATCACTTCACTTGATCATTTACCCCATATGTTAGTTTAATCTTTATGACTTAGTGAAACTAAAACGTGTGTTACGTGTGAGAAACGATACGAAGACGATTTTGTTCTGATTCTTGTTGGTTTAGAAACGAGGTTTTTGAAATGAAACGGTTGTAAATGGAAGTTGTCACATTGCAAAAGAGAAGTATGTTGGGATCTGAATCTGCGAGGTGTGGTTTACATTACTCGGGTTTAGAGTGAAATCAACATACCTTTTTAAAAATCTATGAGGGTGTTTGGGGTTGAGTTTTGAAAATAGATTATGCGTTTTGAATAATTAGAATCAGATAATTAGCTGTAACAAAACGTGTTGCAGAAAAATAGTGTTTGGATTTGATTATGTTGTTTGATATCACAATAATCAGATAATCAACTATTTGAGTGTTTGGCAAATGTATATATTTTAAAAAATAAATAAGCTGTGATCTCTAGAAAACGTAAAAAATCAGTTTTTGTGGAATCTCGTTTTCCTGCAGTAAGGGGTGACCTACTTTTGGATTATCACGTTTTGATCTCTACAAAACGTAAAAATATGTTTTTATTAATTTTTTACCGAACACTCAAAATAGATTTTTTGCGATTTCAAAACAAAATAATCAAAAAAATCAGGTTGAAAAAGCAATCCTAAACACGCCCAGTGAGTAAATTGCCAAAATCGTCTTTGAGGTTTGGGCATATTTGCCAGTTTCATCTAGAAAACTTTTTTTTTACCATATTGCCCTTCACTTTTGGGAGTTTTTGTCATTTTCATCCAAACGTCTAATTTGCTTTGTTTTTCTGTCAGACATTTGGATCAAAATGACAAAAAAAATCTCAAATCTCAGGGACGATATTGGCAAAAAAGTTAGACGTTTGAATTAAAATGGTAAAAATTCTCAAAAGTGAAAGGCAGTATGGTAAAAAAAAGTTGTTTTGAATGAAACTGATAAACATGCTCAAACCTCGAGGACGTTTTTGGCAATTTAATCCAGTGAAGTGTATTATAAGTAAGATGTTTCTTTAGATTTGTTAAATGTTTCTATAGATTCGTATGATGATGAAGCTGGTTGAATTAAGTGAAACATATATATTATTGTGTGTTCATTATAGAACTAACGTAAGTCTATAATGTGAGAGACAAAAAATAGCAGAGTAGATGACTGTAAAATCACATTATGTATCATACTTAAAACATATACAAGTGTTTATGTGTAACTACCCAATAATCTATCTTACATTATTTATGCATTGAAATAATGTTTGCCACATCAAATATATATTTATCGACTTTAATAATGTATCACATAGATATTTGAATACGCTTGATAGTGGGTTGTTTTTAATGAAACTTGTGTTCAAAAAAAAAAAGAAAAATTAAAACTAAGTTGAATAAATCTAATTGTAAAAGTGATAGTATATGATTGGTGTCTTTTTAATTGAAAAAGACGATAAACATTAAACACTCATTATCGACTTTTTTGGATTTTTGTGGAAGTTTATGAGATACAAAAGTCAATAAAAGTTAAAGGGTCAATGTGCAATAAAGCTTAAAGATGGTGATGAAATATGAAAATAAAATACACATATACAACATCTTTGAAAACAAAGAACACCGTGTGACAAAAAGCTTTTTCATTGCTTCAGTTTCAGTGTGGTTTGCTTTTAACTTTTTTTTTAACGGTAAAGAACGACGTATCAATCATCGTGACATCGGGCACTGTGGCCAAGGTCGACTACTCGACCGCCGCCAGCTCCTTGGCTCTCCCAGATGTGCGGAAACCGACCTCTACCCGCCCGAAGGCACGACAATGGAATAATCGGTAAAACCTCGCCTCCCATCCAAGACGAACCGGTGCCACCCGTATTCGCTCTTCACCTGGATGCCGCAGAAAATAGTGGGGAGAGTTGGAGTCGAACTTGGGTCACTAGAAATACCAAGTCTTTCTCCAACCACTCCACCACAACCTCATTGGCAGTTTGCTTTTAACTTCGTTTGCGCTTCTTTCTTTCTTTCTTTCTTTTCTTTTATTAGTAAATTACAAATTTTGTCCTTTATTTATACATCATTTTCAGACACTGTCATTTGACAAAAAGTTGACAATTTGTAATTAATGTTTCAGAATCTTACACGGAATGATTTTTAAGCCTAATCTAGTTAAATATATCTGTTAAATCCAATGACAGAAGGGTATTTTAGTCATTTAACTTAATTTTTAATACTATTTAAAAAATAAAACAAAATTATATATGTAGAAAACTCTCTTTCAGACTTTACCACCACCACCACCACCTGAGGTTTGACCTGTGTCATCTCTAAGTCAACTCTAAACAAACATCACCCGAAAATTTACTTTCCACTCCACAACTTCTTCTCAAATCAACACAAATTCTACAAAATGGGCAAGCAGCATTCTTGGTTAGCCATGAGTAAATACGCTTTACATGAAAACTATGCCTACAATTGGGCAATAATCTGCATCTATCGCTACCTTTAAAGACCTCCAACCACACCACCAATTCCACCACACCACCCCCACCTATCGACCGCCACTACCCCACTGCACCCAAAACACCATCGCACCCACCATCACCCCCGCAACAGTCCGGTCATCAAAGTTCATCACCCCACAGCCACCCCCGTTCGGATCTGATTCTACCCACCGTCATCAAAGTTCAACACCCACAGCCACCCCGTTCAGATCTGAAAATCCATTCGGATCTGTTGTTGCTGATTCATCTTGAAACCACAACCACCGCCTCTATCGCCACCGATTCATCTTGAAACCACCACCACCTTCGTCATCGTTGCCAGCGATTTTAGCAGATTTTACCAATTGTTTGATAGAGAGAGAGAGAGCATATAGGCGTTTGATAAAGAGAGAACAGATAGGTAGCGAGAGGAAGATATTACAGGGTTTATTTTTTTACACAAATAGTCCGTTGTTAAAATTTATTTACTCAATAGTCCCTAGGATTGTGAAATGATAAGAATACCCTTATGTGTAAGACACATGACCATATTAAACTAAAAAACTAACTGAGTTAGGCTTAAAGGACATACCATGCAAGCTATTGAAACATTACGTACATAACTTGTCAACTTTTGCGTCAAAGTATAGCGCCAGAAAAATGATGTATAGATAAAGGAGAAAACTTATAAGTTACTCTTCCTCTTTTTTTTCTTTTTGTGTGTGTTTTGATGTCTTGATGATACGCAACGCCACCTTGACCTAGTGCTCTTTACGAGCCGAGGTAAGCTCAGGCTTCGCTTGATTATAAACTGAGTCGGTTTAACTCAAATTTGAAACTGAGCTGAAAATCTAAGCTCGAGCATGGTTTAGTTATTAACCGAACTAGCTCGACTTGGCTTTGTCAGGCTCGAATTTTATAAAAAAAGTTAATACATCAAAACTCAATAATCTAAAATACTATTCAATAGTTTAAAAGAACATATTCAAAATAAGTTCAATAAGCCAAAATAAAGTTTAACTAAAGACAAAATAAGTTCCAACTTTCAGCGAAATGCAATATAAGTTCATTAAATCCTAATCAACCACATATATTCAACTCCACATCTAAATACCCCCAAATAATAACTATTTTTACAATATATTATATGTATATAAAATAAATTATATTCTAGGTAAAGTAATCCAAGCCAACTCGAGCCGAATTAATGAGCGAGCCAAAACAAGTCAGTCCGGCTCGTTACGATCCGAGCCAAGTTAGGCTCGCTTTCTAATCGAGTGGGGCCGGCTCGGCTCAGTTTCAAATAACTATATCGAACGAGTTTTTTCCAAGCTAAATCAAAACGAGCTCCGAGCCATACACTTTTAGAATAACCCTATCTTCACCTCCCATTCCAAACATCTATTTTAATGATTCATTGATAATCTAAGAAAAATATATCATTGCTACAACATATTATTAAGTTTCTTATAAATTTGTAATCTAAATGTATGCTTATAGGTTATAAGTTATAACTTACAACCTAAGAAGTGGAAAATATAGAAAGAAACGGCTAGAATAATCTTTTTTTGTAAATTTATAACTATTTAATCTAAACCACTTATTAGCGTTTTACTTTTAAAAAAAATATGATTTTTCAATATTTCATGAAGGTATTACATTTATTTTGTGTTATAACTCTTAAATTTTTGTAGTTGTGTATCTCTATACAATACATTTTTGGTTCCTTAGAATAAATGATACATGAATAGACATGAGTAGGGGTGTTCTTCGAGTTATTTTTTCGGGTTTCGGATTTTTCGGGTCGGGTTGTTCGGGTTTTTTGCTAGGAAAAAGTGACCCGATAACCAACCCATTTAAAGTTCGGGTTGTTCGGGTATGGGTTATTCGGGTTCGGGTTAGTACGGGTCGGGTTGTTCGGTTTTCGGGTTTAGATGTAAATGAAAAAAAGAACGTTTTTTTTTTCACAAAATATTATCAAATATATCATGTTGTTAAAGAAATATCATCACAATTCAAACATTATTTAACAATATGGTATGATAATATTCAAAAGTCTCAAAACTTAATGTTTCAAATACAAAACACTCCAAATCAAATCGCATCTAAAAAAAAAGACAACTAATGTTCAGGTTTTTATTCGGGTTTCAAGTTTCGGGTTATTCGGGTCGGGTTGTTCGGGTTTTTGGTTGGGAAAAAGTGACCCGATAACCGACCCATTTAAGGTTCGGGTTGGTCGGGTTTGGGTTGTTCGGGTTTGGGTTTTTCGGTTATTCTCTAATTCGGGTTCGGGTGACTTCAAATTCGAGTTAGTTTTCGGGTTTCGGATATAAAAGAACAGCCCTAGACATGAGTATCTGTGTTTGTAAAAAAAATGTTTGAGTAAAATGCTAAAATGGTCTATGAGTTTAGGTCACTTTTGCCACTTTAGTCTAAAAATTAAACCTTTTGTATCCGGGTCCATAAGGTTTCAATTTTGATGCAATTTTTATCCAAAATGGCAACTCGGTCAGAATTTTCTCTTAATCTCCACCTTTTTCGTCGTCTTCCTCGTTTTAATGAAGTGTATCTTTTTACATATGAATATATGTTAATTAAAATGAAGAAGACACCAAAAAAGGTGGAGGTTAACTGAAAATCCTGACCCAGTTTGTCGTTTGGATGAAAATGACATCAAAATTGAAGCCTCAGTGACCCATATACAAAAGGTTTATTTTTGAAATAAAGTGAGAAAAAGTGATCTAAACTCAGGGATATTTTTAGCATTTTACTCAAATTGTTTTCTCACTAGATAAATAATGCTCAAATCAGATTTGAGTGTATGTCTTTTTACTCCATATCCTTAAAAAAATTCTATTTAGCCTCACGGATCATTTATTTAAATCATATTTGGTAAACAATACATGAGTAAAGCTACATTGTAAATTATTTATCTCAAAATTTTTGGGTGTTTATTGTTGATTTATTTATCTCAAAATTTTTGGGTGTTTATTGTTGATTGAAAGAGCACAATACAAGAAATGAAAAGGCAAACTATAGTTGCAGGAAATAATGATACGGAGGTAGTAGGCAGGGAGGGTGGATGTAGTCTCATCCCATCCACATGATATTGCTCTTCAATCTATATCCCATCTAAGCTATGGGTATGGGGCGGGGGTTTGGGTGTGGGTTGGAGGGCAACGTCCAAGTCATCATCCCGGAGTGGCTTGGGTTTTGGCGTGGCCCGTTGGGCGGGGGTTTGGCACCCGGCGTTGGGCGGGTCTACGAAGCTGAGGTGGCGGTTGGTGATTGGTGGGTCAAACTAGCCGTTTGGGCTAGTCGTTGGGGTTTTTTTTTTAAAAAAACTTCTTTTTTTCCATATAAATACCCCACATATCTAAATTTTTCACAAAAAAAAACAATGAGTCCTTCAAATTCAAGTGATTCTTCATCATCGTCTGATGATGGTGTGGAAATATTTCTACAAACGATCGCGACAGTTGTGAAAGCTATCGTGGAAGACGACGAGGCGGAGACTTCGCAACCAAAGCGTAGGAGGTATACCCCTCGTGAACGGCAAACGGCTAACGATTTGTTGGTAAGTGACTATTTTTCACTCGAACCTCAGTACGTGGCAAAAGGTCACGGCCGCGCTTAGACAGTTAGCGTACGGCAACAGTTCTGACATTATGGACGACTATTTAAAATGTCGGCACGTGTGGCTAGAGAAAGTCTACACAACTTTTGTTCGTGTATTATAGAAATTTATAAGGAAAAATATTTGAGAAAGTCGTCGTTCAGCGATGTACAACAAATATTAGAACACCACGCCGATTACCATAGCCTACCGGAATGCTAGGTAGTTTAGATTGTATGAAATGGCCTTGGGAACTTTGTCCAGTCGCATGGCAAGACGCTCACACAAGTGGATATCATGGAATGCCAGCCATCATGCTTGAAACGGTTGCGTCCCAAGATCTTTGGATATGGCATGCATTCTTTGGTATGACAGGTTCACATAACGATATTACTATCATAAACCACTCGCCCCTTTTGAATGATGGGGTCAATGGTATAGGACCCAAAGGAAGTTTCTTTGTGAATGAAGTTGAGTACGTGCATGGGTACTACCTAGTTGATGGGATTTACCCAGAGTGGGGGGTTTCGTTAAATCGTTCTCACAATACGGTACCCTCGATCTAAAGAGATTAAAGTTTAACAGGGTCCAAATGGCCGCACGTAAAGACGTCGAGCGAGCGTTCGGTGTTTTAAAGAAGAGGTGGCGAATTTTGGCAATGCCTTGTCGACTATGGACAAGGATCAGATTGGAAACGTTATGTACGCTTGCATCATTCTTCACAACATAATTTGGAGGATGAAGGAAGGGCGGTCGTTACCTACTATGAAGACGATGTAAGTCAAGTAGTGAGCGTAACAGTTACAGACGAGGACAAATCAGTGATGAATTTATATCAAGTCGCGGGATATACTCACAAACTTTGTTCTGATTTGGTTGAGCATGTTTCAACGATTCCTGGGTTCGACTCCGATGAAGATGATAATTCAAACGAAGAGTGAATGTTTTCATTTTGATGTATGTTTTTTTTGTAATTATTTTTTTTATTAAAAAGGTTTGTGTGTGTATATATATATATTTTAAAAAAAAGGGCTGATGTGGCTTGGCCACGCCACCCCATACCCCATTCAATGTGGGTTTGGGCCTTGGGTCCACCATTTGCCACTTGTCAACCCATGCCCCCAACCCAAGTCCCACCATACCCCACGGTCTTAAGTCGCATTAATACAAAGTATGACTAGGTTAGAGCCCACATGTCAACACGTGGTTTAACAAATGAAAATACTTTAAATTTGTTTGTTTTTAATTAAAATAATAATAATTTAATATAAGTAAAATAAACTTAAAAACTCATATGGTAGATAAAAAATACAACGCATAATTCATATTTGACTAAAAAATTCCTTATACACCATATTGGTTGTCTTATTTATAATATTCTCATGGTCATCTAATTTGAATGTTCAATGATCTTTATTGTAACTAAAATTAAACGTGCATAAAAGAAAGTTGAATATATATACTACATAAGTCAAATGACAAAGTGAAACTATCTCAGCTCGTTCGTCGCTCAGTTGCCGCATCCCCTTACCATATGGAAGTGTACGGTCTCGCCCATAAAAACAATAAATTAAAAATGATTAATTTATAAATATAACTAATAATAAAAAAATTCAAAACAGTTCTAAAAAAATATAATCCCATGGGGATTACCCCTACCAACTTTAATTCTTATTTATTTTTTATTATTATTTGTATTTTTATTTATATTTTTACATTAAAAGACTAAAACCTAAGTAAGTAAAGCCATTAGTAATTTATGCTTATTTTTTATAATTCAATTTTATTAATCTCTATTATAAAGCAAAGACATGATAAATATAAATGAAAAACAAAATGCTAAAAGATAAAGTTCATGGATTAAAATAATATATTTTTATTTGAATATTATTAATAAATATTATCTATATCTATTTAATTAGGGTAAATGATAAAAGATAAAATTTATGGATTAAAATAATATATTTTTCTTTGAATCTTATTAAGATATTTTATCTGTATGTATTATTTTAGACGGGAAAAAATAATTGAGATCAATTTATAGAGTGACATGTACTTTATTATATGTATAGATAGGTATTAAATTAACAATTTGTTTACTCATATTTAGCTTAAACTTTCTTTTAATATATCAAAATTTCGACTAATCAAACTTATAGTCATTTATTCATTTTTACTGGCCGGCACTTAATCATCTCAATTGTTGCCAAAGTAGATAAACGCATATAAAAAATAATAGGTTTAATAAAATGGATAGAGGTAATATAGTTATAAATTAAAATCCATAACATAAGAATTATCTTTATTAAAAAACAATCCATAATATAATAATTATATTTATTTAAAAACAAATTATATCTATAAATAAGTTGGAGATAAATTAAAATCCATAACATAAGAATTATCTTTATTAAAAAACAATCCATAATATAATAATTATATTTATTTAAAAACAAATTACATCTATAAATAAGTTGGAGAGAGAGACGGGAAAACAAAAAATAAAGGACGTCAATGAATGACATGTGTCCCTCATTTAGTTTCTTTTATTATATATATAGATTTGTAGTTTCTTACAATTGTATCTCATCTTTAAATTTTATTTTTATTCACTAACATAATATGATGTTAAGTAAAAACAAAATATACAAGTTTGGTACAACTATACATCTATAATTGATCCATAGTACTCTTCTCGTCTCATAATTTCGTAAAACTTCGCATGAACCTTCTTCCAAAAATTTTTAACCTTTTGACCATCCCCTGTTAGAGAAGATAAATACAAAAAACACAATATTAAATGTAATGTGAAAATATAAATAATATACAAAAATATAAAGTAAATAAATTATATAAAGTAAAGATATAAACGGACGTTAGTTGACCGTCAAGTAATGTAAAAATTGAGAGGGCAGAAACGTAATTTCGCAAACCTTCCCGCTTTCCACATTTCTCCGGTGACACAGACATCCGGCCAGAAAGAAGTCCGATCATCAACACAATGAGGCAATACGCTGTGATACTAATCACGTTCCACGTTGTCGGTACAACATTGTCTTAATTTTGCATTTTTCAACCGATTTCGTGAACCGTGCCTTGAATGAAACCTAAATTTTGGGTTGTCTATCTTTGATTCCAGTGGATTCACGGTGCAGGTCACCAGGAACTGCCATATATGATGCATATCTAATATCGTAACTGTAACAATACTTAAAAAATTTTAAAAAAATTGGATCTCCCAGGCGCCATGCGCCAGAAACCTTGTCATCTCCCATGACGCGCGGGAGAGGTCCAGATGACGTGGCACTGTTTCGCGACGTGTGCCAAGGCTATGCTGGTGATGAGGCTGACCTAGCCCTAGATAGGTGTCCCGTGCCACGCGAGAGGATCCCATGATTCCCGCGCGACGCGCGAGAGTAACCCAGTTTAGGTATTTAAGGAGCAAAGTGGGATAGTTCTCAGTGATCATTTTCGATTCTCAAAATCGATCTCTTACTCTCTCAAAGCTCTGTTCGAATCCCGAACCCCTAAAACCCCTAAACTATGCCTAGTAGTCGGTGTAACAACCCAAGTTTCTTGTACGATATCCTTTCCGATTGATAGATAAACCTAGCCGACGGATGTTTAAGTACTGCCTGATTAAGGCTATACTTTGTCATCTCGTTGTTGGTTTTGATCTCATGATTATCGTTAAAGTTGAATTGGGTTAATACACCAATACATGTGCATTGTTTGTTTAAATTATTTAGGAACCCAAAATATTAAACCAGGAGGCTAGTGTTAGTAAACTAAATCAGCAACGTAAGTCATTCTCTTTTTAATTATGTTTTACAAAACTCTAAATGATTTCCAAGTTGTATTACAATGACTAAGTTTTGTATTCTGAAATTACTACCGGTATGTGGGGTTTTGTATACACCACTTTATTAATCTTCGCTAATGGACAACAGGTTAGCCAATGAGTGATATGATCATAGTCACAGGAACTGTTACCGAGTGACAAATACTGATTGAGTAATTGAAATATATAAACAAATGTAAAAACTCTTAATGCTGTAATTACAATACTGTGTTTTCATAAATTGAATGAACTTACCAGTATTTTCCACTGACCAAATGTTTTTAAAACGCGTTTCAGGTAATTTACTGTGAAGTAAAGGAAAAGTGCCAGGAAGCACTAAAGCTTAAATAAGTGGCTATGTGAAATCCTGAATAACACTTGTTTTGTAATCAGGGGTTGATCCATAAAGAAAATCCGTTATGTCAATATGGGTTTCATCCCACTTTTTTTGAAATGAAACTGCGGTGTTTTATAAAACTCTGATACTTTTCCTGACACCCGGTCCTGATGAACGTTCCGCTGCGAAATTTAAAACAAACACTGGTACTACTGTATCTGCTCACGGCTCCCGCCCAGGGTGGGGTCGGGGGTTGTGACAGTAACTATAGTGTTGTTGATTAATTTGGTCTGGTATTTTTGGGGTTGTAGTAGTTGATTATCAGTGCTAGTTACAATAGTTCATTTGGGTTACTTGGGTTGATTAAATTTTGGGTATGTGAGATTAGCGATCATTGGTAACCCTTGTTTTGGATATTCCTGTAACATCCGTCGAAAAACAGGTTTCCAAAACCCGCTTCGTTTATTAATCGAATAACCAGTTAAAAATTTTCGTTGCTTATTTAATGCTCAAAATTAATTTTAAAAAATACATAATTAATAAATATATTAGAAATTAAAACCTATAATTGAAAACTAATAGAAATAAGAGAATAAAAAAAATAATTGAGGCTGCCGGGTTTCGAACCCGGGTCAGCCGGTCCAACAATCAAACACTTCACCGCTCCGCCATTTGACTTCTTGGTTAGAATACTGAAACAAATGATATTTAAATGGAAACTCGAAATCAAAATACGGACTTTAGCGCGGCAGAACTCGCAATCACCGGAAAATCCGGCAATCCGCGAGTTCAGCCATTATTCCTTTTGACTATAACGCTATAATCGTCGACGACATCGGTTATAACCGATGTCTAGCCCCAATTCCAATGTAACCGCCGATTTAACCGAAATCAAACCTCACCATAGCAGCCTAAATACAGGGCTAAATTCCTCAATCCAACTTGCTCATTACTCTCAAACTCACTCTGAAAAACCTCGCTGCAAGTCGCCGGAAGTTTTATGCAACTCGCCGGAATTCTCTGCAAGTCGCCGGAAAACCGAACCCATTTCATCTCTTCTGCCTTACTCTAAAATAAGACTTCTAGAGCTCAGACAGAAAAGCACCACACTCACCTCAAACTTCTGATAGAGCCTCTGTCGCAAGATAAACTTCGCCGGAGTTAGCCTCAGCCGCCGGAACTTCATCGGAGATCACAACTGTTCGGTACAGCACCTTTAATTCTTTCTGTTTAAATTATTTCGTTAACTGTACTGATCAATCAACCAAATCAATAAGAATGATTGATTAAACAGTCGGGTTATTTCCCGGGTTTCATAAAAACGAAGAAGATGAACAGCGAGTAGTTTATAAGTATAATTAAAAATGGGATTTGTATCGGGTTAGACACACAGTCCAGTGGTGGACTGTGTGCATTTGAAACATAAAGATACCGAGTTCGAGTCTGTACATGCTTTCCGGTTCGCCAATTATACACAACCTTTTTTAAAACCAGTTAACGAAATAATCTAGTAAATATATAAATTTAATAAAAATCTTATATCCTTCGGGTTAGTCACACAGCCCAATTGGTCGGGCTGTGTGCAACACGAAGCCAAGGTCTCGAGTTTGAATTCTGTTAGTTACACCGCCCCTGAAATTTTCCAAACCTTTTTAAATTAAATAAAAATATGTTAGCTCTAGTATGTGTATATGTATAATTAAATTTCAATATATTTCGGGTTAGACACGTAGCTCAGTTGGTAGAGCTGCGTGCACGTATACGGGAGGTCACGAGTTCGAACCTCACTCAGCGCACAGAATAAACGCAGTCCGACCGGTCAACGGTCAACGGTCAAAAAGTCAAAAATTTTATTTTCTTTTTATTTATTTACTTTATTTAAAAATCAATTAAAAACACTTAAAAATAATATTTTTGAAGTTAGAAAATTTCCTTAAACTCACAAAAATAAATCTAACAACCCCATTAAGAACACTAATTAAAAATATTAATCTCAAATAAAACTTTATTTGTTTATCGAATTATTATGTTATTATTTAGGTTAGTTTCTCTCGTGATTAAATCCAAATTCGTGCGCATTCATCGTCAATCCAAGAAACGCAACCACTGTGAGTGAATTCTTACAAATTCCCCTTTTTATTCATGTTTTGGGGTGTATCATGTGTCGTTTTAATTATTTCGCTTATTCAAACTCGTGCTTTTACCATTATATGATCTAACTTATGATGTAAATATTGTTTGTTGTAATGTGTGTTTACATTTAGTCAAGTTGCGTGCAAATCAATTCATTAGGCTCATCAGTTCCCCGTTGGAGACGGGTTGAACATCGCGTGCCTCAAAATCATTCATTAGGCCCATCAGTTCCTCGTGGGAGACGAGTTGAACATCGCGTGCCTCAAAATCATTCAGTTGGTGTATACTATGTGTTTTGTGATTAAATTTACATTTACGTTTATTCATATTTGGTTATGCACAATTTTATTCAAATAACCAACATAACTAATCCTTTCAAATGTTTAAATAAGATTCACTCGCCAACTTTTTGTTGACCAAAAACCCTATTTTTTACACATGATACAGGTGAACAGGTTGAAGCAAGGGACACATAGGAAATTGCCTTAGAAGAAAAACAATGAAGTTATGAAAAATGTATTTGAACATGTTGTATTTGTATGCTTATTGTAATGTTCTTTAAAAAGAAATAATAAATATTAAACTTTATAGTAAATGTCATGAGCTTTGATGAAAACCCAATCATGCCCGATCACCATTTTCGTTGCGGGTCGGGATGTGACAATTCCTCTATGTTTTATGACTTATTTATGAAATTTTTCAATGATGATGGATTTTTTTTAAGTATGCTTACTGTTGTTGCTAGTTGAAGGATATATCGTCAGACCGTTAAATGCTTATACGGTATGCTAGTATTTGGAAAGCTTATTTAAGTTTGATTACCGGTGTTTGTTAAGATTTGGAAAGCTTTTGTTTAGTATTTGGAAAGCTGTTTGTTACAACCATTGAATGCTTTGGTTTGGAAACCTGTAAATGTTGTGGTTAGATGAACATGTTCTTGAATGAACTATAACTTATTCGGGTTGACCTGCTGTCTTTAGTCATTATATCGAATGTCTATTTTCATTGTATTGGATGTCCATTTTCATTGTACACTTAACTGAGTATATGTACTTTGAATTAACAAGTATATGACAATAGATAACCTTTTCTTCGAGTGAACATGTATTTGATTGAACAAAAACAATGCATTTAACTGTCATTGAGTTTGGAAATTGAAACATGTTTGGCTAAGGTAAGGTCTTTTGATGTACGAGGCAAGAAAACAGAGGTCAAAATGAGGACCAAATATGCTTGACTAACGTATAGTTCAAAACCAACTAAAGTATGTTTCAAATCTGGTTAACTTTGTTATTACGGGCTATTGTTGTTGTTGTTGATACGTTCATATTGCAGGTTAAGTAAGGTTAATCAGTGTTTTAGTTGCTAGATTAGGAATTGTTTTGAATACGAAGGAAATCTATGTAGAAGAACGTTCACGGATTGAAATTGTAAGTAAAGTTTGGGGATATTTTAGTCTTTTCACTGAAATACAAATAGTCAATTAAGAGAGGGTCCTGATTGATTGTGAGCAATTGACAACCACATAGACTAGACTTTTAATTTTTTTTTAAAATAAAAATTAAACCTGAAATTAAGTGTAAACCCCAATAACTGAAATAATACTTTACTAAAAAAAAAAACCTCTTTTATGTTTCATTAGCACCACTTAATAAAATGAACATACTACTTCCTTTGCCGTGCTTCCTCTACGTAAAGCTATCAGAACAACAGTAAACAAAAGAAAAGAGACTGATTTAAACAAAAGAAAAAAAAGGAATAATAAGCTCACATTAGCCACACCAGTGCACGTTAGCCATTAAAGCAACTTCAAACACAAAAAGTCCCAAAATTTACACTTGACCCCCCTCACTGTCACTGACACCACCGGACCGTATCACCCCCACCTGATTCTCCCCCTTTTTCTCTCTCTAATCCTACAAATAACCCTTTGCATTTGCACACACAAATTGCAAACAAAATCAAAAAAATTAACTCACATACCAACATTTATTTCATATTATTTGAACATTTGTACTTATTTCTTCACAATTTAATGTTCTTCACTTGCATTGAATGATGATCATGCTTCAAAAGTTTAGATTTTTTAGATTTTTAATCCTCTGTTTTGTTCCCCTGTTTCCTACTCTGTGTTTTTGTTATGAAGCTCGTAATACTGAAGGTTTTGAATCAATCTTTCTTGAAAAAAGATTCTGTTTTTAACTTTTTTATTTAATATATTTTGTGGGTTTTTGATTTCTTGAACATTTTTGTGCAGTTGTGGCTTTGATTGCTGTTAAAAATGGTTTGAATGATCCTCATGGAGCTTTTAGTAATTGGGATGAAGACTCTGTTGACCCTTGTAGCTGGGCTATGATTACTTGTTCCCTGATAATCTTGTCACTGGCCTGTAAGTTCTTTTTTTTATATATTTTTTGACATGTATATGCATGTATGTATCTATCTATATGCAAAATATTTTGTCAAAAAGATGTGTTTTTTCACTGTTTTATCTAAAACCCTTTTTGGGTTTTTGTTACAGTGGTGCTCCTAGCCAGGGTTTATCAGGAACTTTATCAGGGGTTATTGCTAATCTCACTTATCTCCGTCAAGTGTAAGTTTTTTTTTTTTTAATATTTGTTTTCTTGAAAATAGTCTTGAAAACATTCTTGAAAATAGTCTTGTATATATTTTTTAAAATGTTCTTGAAAATAATCTTGAAAACATTCTTGAAAATTATCTTGTAAATAATCTTGAAAATAGTCTTGTAAATTAGCTTGTTGCCCTGTCATTCTTAAGTGATTTTCCTATCATTAATGATGTATATTTAAGTTTCTTATGTCAAAAAAACAAAATCTTGAAAATAATTTTAAAAATAATCTTGAAAATATTTTGTTAATGATCACAACAGGTTGCTGCAGAACAACAATATTTCCGGCCAAATTCCGGCAGGTATAGGGCACCTAAAGAAGCTGCAAACATTGGATTTATCAAACAACAAATTAACAGGTCATGTACCTGAATCACTAAGTCTTTTAACCAGCCTGCAATACCTGTAAGTAATCACTAAAATCATACCATCTTTCTCTCACTAAAACTCCATATTTGAAACACAATCTTTGATGGGTCAATTTTAGTTTTCCTAAAATTGACAGTTGAATTGTTGGGATTTCATTTCTTAATTTGATATTATTATTCAAGTGTTGACCCCATGTTTTTTTTTTTTAAATTTTGTCATGTAATGAGTAGAAGGTTAAATAACAACAGCTTGTCTGGAGCTATTCCCTTGTCTTTAGCTTCTGCTCCTCAACTTGCACTCTTGTGAGTTTATTTTTTTTTATTATTATTTGTTTGTGTAGTCTTTGTCTACAGTGTGTTATCTGCATGATTCTGTATACATGTTTGAAATCATTAATTCATGGAAATTTTTTGTTCCTTTCAGAGATTTGTCAAACAACAACCTTAGTGGTCCTGTCCCCAAGTTTTCAGCAAGAACCTTCAAGTATGTATTGCACTATTGCATTTTTGTTGTACTTTATTAATGGTTATTATAAAAGATTGCATTTTTCTTGTATTTTCTTAATGGGTATTAAAAAAGATTGCATTTTTATGTGTTTTATTATTGGGTATTAAAAAAGATTGCATTTTTATGTGTTTTATTATTGGGTATTAAAAAAGATTGCATTTTTATGTGTTTCTTGAACAGTATTGTGGGTAATAATATGATATGTGGGAGTCGTGCTAACGAAGGTTGTTACGGGTCGACTTTGCCTGAGCCACTTTCGTTTGAGCTTAATTCACCATCAGGTATGGACTTTTGAAGAGTTTGATTATCTTTCTCTTTCTAAAACAAGTTTCTCTGTCTAAATATTGGAAATATTTAGGGAAAGGTAAGTCGAAAAGGGTAGCGCTTGCTCTTGGAATCAGTCTCGGTTGTCTCGCGCTTCTCGTCGTGTCTCTTGGAGTTCTCTTGTGGAAGAGAAGAAGAAACAAGAAGCAAAGCATTCTTGATATTAACGGTATGTGTGATTATGTGAAATTGTTGTCTTACATGCAAGGTTAAACGAACGCGATTACGATTACGTATGTGATATAATTTCAATTAGAAATGAATTATGTTACCTTGCTTAAATCTATATAGATTCGTCTTTGTAAATGTTAATGTTAAATGTGTAATTGTATCTCATTTTGTAACTATAAAAGTGTAGGTTTGACCTCGAAAGTCAACCCTATAATTAGAAACAAACAATTGGCAGATATGTGTTTTAACTTTTATGTGTCATGATTGACTTTAGGGTCAACATAAATAATATGATTTATGTTAATTTGTAACATTTAGTATGGTTTTAAAAATGTTGTGAACATATGCAAATTGTAAGTTTGACTTCAAAGGTCAAAATTGGATTGTTTCTAACTCATATCTAATTGTTAACAGATATACCAGAAGAGGCTCTAATGACCTTAGGCAACTTAAGATGCTTCACATTCAAAGAACTTCAATACGCAACTGACAATTTCAGTTTGAAAAACATTCTCGGTGCCGGAGGATTCGGTAACGTTTACAAGGGAAAACTAGGAGACGAGACCATGGTGGCAGTCAAGCGTTTAAAAGACATAAACGGGACAGCCGGAGAATCACAATTCCGGACAGAATTGGAGCTCATCAGCCTAGCGGTTCACCGGAATTTGCTTCGGTTAATTGGTTATTGCGTAACTCCGGCGGAGCGGCTCCTCGTTTACCCGTTCATGTCTAACGGCAGTGTAGCTTCACGGCTTAGAGGTTGGTAGTTTGTACTTTTGTAACCTTATGTAGTACTGTTTATAAAACAATTTAGTACTTCACCATGCATCATCCGAAAGTTGACTTTTATAAGTACTTCACCATGCATCATCTGAAAGTTGACTTTTATAAGGACGAAAACGCGTGTAGGCCCCAAAAACGTAGGATGAGTTATGGGTACTATGACAAAAGTGGTTAAGACTCTACGTTATTTCAGGTAAACCATCATTGGATTGGAACGCTCGAAAAAAAATCACGATCGGAGCCGCACGCGGATTATTATATCTACACGAGCAATGCGACCCAAAAATCATTCACCGAGACGTGAAGGCGGCTAATGTTCTTTTAGACGAGTTCAACGAGGCCGTGGTGGGCGACTTTGGGCTGGCTAAGCTCCTTGACCATGCTGACTCGCATGTCACCACCGAGGTTCGTGGTACCGTGGGCCACATTGCACCGGAGTATCTCTCAACGGGTCAATCATCGGAGAAAACTGATGTTTTCGGTTTCGGGAATTTGTTGTTGGAACTGATAACCGGAATGAGAGCGTTCGAGTTTGGGAAAGCGGTTAACCAAAAAGGCGTCATGCTTGAATGGGTAAGCTTCTTTTTTAGTACATTGTACAGTACAAGTCTTGATGCACAATGTACAAGTCTTCTAAGCATGCTTTCTTATTATTTTTTTTTTACTCTAGGTGAAGAAGGCACACCAAGAGAAGAAGGTAGAGCTTTTAGTAGACAAAGAGCTCGGTACCAACTACGATCAAATCGACGTGAGTGAAATGCTACAAGTCGCGTTACTTTGTACTCAGTACAACCCGGGCCACCGACCAAAGATGTCGGAGGTGGTTAGGATGCTAGAAGGGGATGGTTTAGCCGAAAAATGGGCTGCGACACACAACAATATGAACCCTAACACCATAAGAAAGAATGGGATGGTCCAAAAACTTGAGGACATTGATGATGACTATACATCAAGCATGCTTGGGGTGATGTTGATGGATGATGACCATGATGAACATGCCATGGTGCTATCAGGTCCAAGATGATGCTCATCAAATGTTACATACACAAATAGGAATGTTAAGAAAAAAGTTTAAACATTTGGGGTGGAGTGAATATATATTTTGGTAAATATATTTGATAATTTTTTTTTGTTGTTGTGGCTTGAAATTAGGGTCTAGTTAAGTTCGTTAAATGTTACTAGTAGAAAATATTATTAGTTGATTGGATGTTAAATTCTATGTTAACCTTTTGGTTTCTCTCTGCTTTTTTTAGTATTTACATATAATGACGTGTTATTTAAGTTAGGGGTGAACTCAGTACTCCTATCGAAAGTATCGGTACTGAAAATATCGATTCTGAAAATCATCAAAATTGGGTACGGTATTTGAAGACAAAATTGGTAAACTAATGGTATTGTAGCGATCCCGAAAACGACACCAGAAAGTGGGTACAAAAAATGATTTGGTACGGTACCTGTACCGAAATGATCATCCTAATTTAAATACCTGTACCAAAAAAACCCGATCCCGAAAATCAGCAAAATTGGGTACCGGTACAATATTGTACGGTATTTAAAGACAAAAATCAGTAAAATAACGGTACTGCGCCGTTCCCGAAAATGACACCAAAAAGTGGGTACAAAAAATGAAAATCAGCAAAATTGGGTACCGGTACAATGTGGTACGGTATTTAAAGACAAAAATCAGTAAAATAACGGTAGTGTACCGTTCCGAAAACGACACCAAATAATGGGTACAAAAAATGATTTGGTATGGTATCAGTACTGAAATGATCATCCCTAATTTAAATGTTACTTGTGGAAAACATATTATGCGCTAACTATTAGTTTAAATCCTTATATAACATAAACATCTTTATATAAAAGCTATAATGCTATATATAGTTGGATGATTCGATATAAAACCAAAAATAAGTATAGAATTGTAAGAATCGCATAAAGATTTGTGCCTTTTGCTTGTTTATCTAAGCTCTTCCGTAAAAATAGTAAGCAATATGTAAGTGTATTATGCGTTTCTTGTAATAGTTTAGTTAAACTTTAATCTATGTTAAATTTGTTAAGAAAAATGCTAAAAAATCATTATGCAAATGATGAAAAATCAAAAATAAAAGTAAGAAGAGAGAAAATACCAAATACATGTATTAAATACTAAAATTCTTTTTTAGATATTTTATTAGTCGCCGTATTGAACATTGAAACACAGCAAAACTTTTACGTGATATCGGTATATTTGTAAATCACAAAATTGTTACATCATCGTAATAATGAACCTTAAGAAATGCAAAAATGAACTTTAAAAATTGTGTAACCAAAAGATAAATATGTAAAACTTTAAGAGGTCGTATAATGGTGATTATCGTGTGATGTGTATGCGAGCATCTCAACAACACATATGAGCTTCAATAGAACGCGGTGGTACAATAGTAATTAACTCGGGATAATTACGCACGTTATTGCATAATTATGCATGGGTAGAGTAAAACTCTAATCACGCACGTTATTACATAATCACGCACATTATAATGCATAATTACGCACATTATAAAAAAATTCAAAACCCGCATGCCATCAAACATGAAAATTACGCATGTTAAACTAAAAATTATGCATAGGTTGTTCCAAAACCTAATGACACATAAATATATATAATCACGCACGTTATAAAAAAATAGGAACGACACGCGTCTCATTCTCCTCTCACGACTCACGTAGTGCATAAGCGCTATTTAATTTTACAATTTCTCTGTATTTTAAATAGTTTATTAAATATTATAGTTAGTTAAAAGGTTTAAAAGAAAAAATAACTAAAAGAAATAAAAAATAAAACCAAAAAAAAGAAAGAGAAGGAAAAAAAATCAAAGAAAAACACACACATGCTTTAAGAGACCCCCATAGTGAATTGAATTGCCCTCACATCAAACATTACTAATTGTTTTTATATATTATTCAAGATACGCCTTTTAATAATTGAATATAAGTAATTAAGTATAAAGTATTATTATTATTATTATTATTATTATTATTATTATTATTATTATTATTATTATTATTATAGTCTTATGTTTTTGGTGGGGAGACGTTACAAATTATTTTTTGCTTTTGTCCCAAAGCTAAAGAAGAGGAAACGAAAGTGAAAGGGGAAGTCACTTGACCAAAAGTTGGCCTAGACAATGTTACCTTTTTATGGGCATGTTCTCACTACTTTCCATTTTTTTAGCTTTTTTCATTCAACAACATTAAAAATATATGTAATGTAATGTAATTGGTACTTTGAAGCAACAATCTTGATCAAACTACTTGTAAATAAGTTTAATTCAATTGATAGTTTATTCATATTTTGGGTCAAAATTCATATAAGTATATAAATACAATATACATACAATAATATTATCACAACCCCACTTTGGGTATGCACATATAATGTATATATGTGTGAGTTATCGGGGGCAAAAGTAAAAATGCACTAATTTTAACGTTATTTTACTAATTTCGTGAAAATAACTTTAAAAAGCGGAGGACGGTTAATCATGCATCATGTGGTGGCGTTGATAGCCAAATGACAAGGGGGTACATGAACTAATCGGCCTTTGCTGAGTGTTATGTGTCTTATGTCCAAGGCTTGATGCAAAACTACTATCAAGTCGGGGGTCTCACAGGAAGCAGCCTCTCTCTTCCTACGGGGTTCGTAGAGGTAAGGTTGTCTACATTTTAACTCCTCAGACATTACCTTAGTTTTGCTATTAATGAGATTTACTCAGTATGATGATGATGATGATACAATAATATTATCGATACATAACGTTCTGAATTACATTAGATGATTATTATGATATTAAGCTTTTATAATCTTATTCAACACATATTAAGGGTATGTTTATATTTGGTATAGTCATTTGTAGCTATTTATTGTGTCTGGTTTGAATTATCGATGCTCAAAACTATATTTATAGCTTTATTTTCTTAAATCTATAATTAATCAATTTAAGTTATGAATTTTATTTTAAGTCATATCACTTCATATCGCTTTCACCAACAATGTCAAACAAAGGTAAGAAGAACAGTTTTGGAGATAAAATTGTTGCTTTTAACCTATCATTATTTGTAGTATGAGGGTAGAATGGGAATATTTTGCCAATTATGTAATCGTTCCAACTCCCTTTTAACTTTGTTTGGCTTTGTTGGTGAAAATGATACGGAGTGGTGTGACATAAATTAAGTTCTTAATGTAAATTCAATTTGAATTAAAGATTAAAAAGAATAAAGTTATAAATGTGAGTTTTGAATGCATATAATAGTTTAAACATTAAAAAGAATAAAGTTATAAATATAGTTTAAACATTAAAAAGGATAAAGTTATAAATGTGAGTTTTGAATACTTTTAATAGTTTAAACATAACAAAGTGAAATGTTTTGGGTGTAGTGTCACACCCCGACCCGCAGCGGAAATAAGAGTCGGGGCATAATTGGGTTATCACCAAAGCACATGACATTTACTATTATGTTTCATAATTAATAAAGTCAAAGTTACATTTTCAAATATCCAAACATGTTCATTCAATACAAAGGAAATAACCAAACATAACAATCCCAATTCTAAATCGTTTTATTCTTCTAATCCAGGTCCTATGTGTTCCTAGCTGCTGCTGGTTCACCTGTATCATGTGTAAAATGGGAGTTTTTGGGTCAACATAAGTTGGCGAGTGAACCTTATTAGATAAACATTTATTAATGAATTAATGGTTAGTTTATCAATGAAAAATTGTGCATAATCATAAATGAGCAAATGTAAGTAATCAAGCAATGGCAAAAAGCAGTTACAATTATAACATACAATAACACTTGATTGCATACATGAACATACCAATATCATACGATAAATAACATAAGTGAACTGTGCGATCAAGGCTCAATCAAACGGAGCCGATCGTATTGCATATACTGAAAATGATAAGTGAACTGTGCGATCAAGGCTCAATCAAACGGAGCCGATCGTATTGCATGTACTGAAAATGTAAAATGAACTGTGCGATCAAGGCTCAATCAAACGGAGCCGATCGTATGCGGGCACGCCAGGTTCAACCGCATAATAAAATGGGGAACATGCTCAACGCTCATAAATGGGGAGCGGCGGCCTCGGCAATTGCATGTACTGAAATAATAAATTGCATCCAATAATAACTACTTAACAGCAACAAACTAAATACACATGTTCATGATATGATGTATGCACAATGGTTTAGTTATAATATGTATATAAACAAAGACACATGATACACCCCAAAAACGTGATTAAAACGGGGAATTTGTAAGATTCACTCACATTGGGTGCGTTGGATTGGAGATGGTGAGATGCGCACGATTTAGATGAGCGGATCGACAAGGAATACTAACCTAAATAATAATGGAAAAATATATTAAATGGATGGATTTTATTAAGGATTTTAATGAAATTTTTAGATATATTTTTGTGAGTTTATGGCTATTTTCTACCTTTAAAAATGTTATTTTTAAGTATTTTTAATTAATTTTTTAAATTAAATTAAATAAATAAAAATATAAAAAAAATATTTTTTTTTTTAGCGTTGACAGTTGACCGTTGACCGGTTCGGTCAGCGAATAAATCTGCGCCGGGTGGGATTCGAACCGGCGACCTCCCGTTCGCGTGCACGCGGCTCTACCAACTGAGCTACATGTCTAACCCGAACTAATCTCATTTTTAATTATATTTATACACTTATTCGATTTAACCGAATTTCCTTTATTTGCAAAAACATTTTAATTCAATCGGACCGGTGCTCGTGACGGGTTTCGAACGCGCGACGTGTAGTTCATGTTGCACACAGTCCACCGCTGGACTGTGTGTCTAACCCGGTTATTATCTCGGTTTTTATTATACTTAACAACTATCTGATTTAACCCGGTTTAGTTCTTGATCAAAAAGACATTTTATTACACAAGGTGTGCGTGTAGCAGGGATCGAACTCGGGACGTGTATAGTTTTTGTTTGCACACAGTCCACCGCTGGACTGTGTGTCTAACCCGTTTATAATTCCGATTTTAATTAATCTTAAGTCATTACTGAACTCGTCTTCTTCATTACGAACGCAGACATCAATCAACAATCCGATTCGTGATTAAATTAGTTAATAAACATGATGTCTAGTTTGAATGCATTAAACCGAACAGTTTGGGGAAAGAAGATACCGAACAGGTTGTCTTCTTCAGAGAGTCCGGCGAAACTTGTCGGCTCTGTTTTTGAACCTTCGGCTGAGAGAATCTATCAACAGGCTTAAGGGATTAGATATGAAATTGAACTAGTGAGTATTGATTATCAGTACGTTGGAATGTGCATACCGGTAATTATCGAGTTTCCGGCAATTCCAGAAGTTTTCCGGCGAAGATAAGATTTTCGATAAACGTTGACTAGGATCGATTCTGATGGAGGAGTTGTGTTAGAGACTGATTAATCACATGATTTAAACAGAAAGAGTCGGAGGAAATACCGTGTGGATGTGAGTCCCGGTTTTCCGGTGACTTGCAGAATTTTTCCGGCGAGCTGATTCAGATGATCTGGTGGTCCGAAAATGCGACGAAATTGAAATGGAGTATTGATATGATAGTTCTGAATCGCGAGAATGGTCTGAAGCTTGAGTTATTCAGAACTTTGATGACCTTTCGGTTTCAAAAACCGAAAATGATGAAACTTTAAGTTCAATCAATTTCAGCTTGATTAGAAACCGTTATACATCGGTTATAAGCTGAATATGCGAATTAAACAACGATTAGACGATTGATTTGCTGATTACCGTTTCTCAGATGGCGCCATCGGTTAAACTGAGTTTGTGTATAAATTTCATTTGTTTTCCTAGAGTTAACAGAAAACACATTGTGGCGGAGTGGTTTAGGGAATGAATGTTAAGTTGTTAAAGAGTCTTGGCTGACCCGGGTTCGACTCCCGGCAGCTTCATTATTTATTTATTTATTTTATTTTAACTTTTTATCAAATATAATTTTTATAGTTTAGTTTATTTATTAATTATGTATCGTTTTAACTCAAAATAATCATAAATATTTAATGCAACTTTTATAACTTGGTACTTGATTACAAAACGGAGCTGGTTTTGGAGACCCGATTTTTACAAATGTTACATGTAGCATGTTAAAAGTTACCTAGAACATATTCAAATGTTTGTAATGTTAGGGTGGACGGAGTGTAACCCACGAGTACCGACGTCAACAACACTCATCTCTCTGCTCCCCCCCCCCCACTGCGTCGTTTCCCAAGAAAACACACGATCCTCACCTCCGTTTTTGGTGAGTTATACCCGACATGGCGGAACCAGAGGAAAAAACATTCTTTGTAAGATTTTTATATGTAACACACAATCCTCACCTCCGATCACTCCATTCTTGGTAAGATTTTATATATATAATCTCAGATTTTTTTAGGAAAAATCATGTTTCGTACCCTCTGATTATAGCCGGTAGAAAAAAAGTCTTCTGATGACCCTCGATGTGGTTCTGCCACTGAATTATTCGAATCCCCAACCCGCAAATGGTACCTGCGGCTGTGGTGCTGACGACGGTGTTACCGTACAATGACCAGTGGCGGATCTAGAAAATAATTATAGGGGCAACGTTTCAATTCTTTTTCCTACAGGGGCAGTAAAATCTCGAAAAAATGTTAAATTTTCAAAATAAATTACACTATCGTCGAGCACCATGGTGTAGTGGGGGCTACCCCTTGTTCTAAGGTATATCCGTCACTGACAATGACCTACCGGGACAGGAGTACCCAAGGGTGCCCGTCCACCCTTATAGTCTATTTTACTTATAAATATTTAGTTATTGTTTCAATGTTATATCTTATAATGCAAAGTTGAAAAGAAGTGATGGTAAGTCAATCCAACATGACTTTACCCGCACATAGATGACACATCTTTGATTTGTCACTTTTGACACTACTAAAACCATCTTTCACTAGTGAGGATACTTAAATTCTACAGAATGTACACATCTTTGATTTGTCAATCTACACTTTTCTGATTTACAACAAAAATTGCTTTACAAATATAATGAAGAGAGAGAAAGAAGAGATATAAGTTAAGAATAATGATACACCTCATATGTCGCAAGAGTATATACATATACAAAAATTTGTAATAATTACAAAAAAAAGGTTTATCATTTTATATGCTTAGTATTTTTATAAAGAGTTGATGTTTTAAATGTAATGAGTAGAACTCCCTGTGTGTTGTGGCGTCGTACGGTATTTGTCCGATTCAGTTTGTTGCGATATAGCCGTAGGGATGGCAATGGGTCGGGTTTGGGACGGGTTTAGGTAATCCCAAACCCAAACCCTGTTAGATAAGTTTGTACCAAACCCGTCCCAAAACCCATCGGGTTTTCTAACGGGTAAATACCCATCGGGTATCGGGTATACCCGCGGGTTTCGGGTAAACCCGTTAATTTAAAAAATTACCCACTGGTATATCTGACCCAAAACCCATCGAGTAACTACTAATTAGTTACATTAATATTATCACTATAAAAATGTATGAAATAATTACAATTTATACGAAACAAAATACATATATGAATAAAAAATGGGTGTACCATATATATATATATACGTATTTAAAAATATAAAAGAAATTATATCGGGTATACAATCGGGTAAACGGGTACACTTTATCGAGTAATCGAGTCGGGTAAATGGGTATATCACCAAATCCCAAACACGTCCCAAACCCGCGAAAAAAATAAAAATTAATCCCAAACCCATCCCAAACCAATTATCCAACCCCAAACCCGTCCCAAATAAGTCGGGTTTCGGGCTTACCCATCGGGTTCGGGTTTGATTGCCATCCCTGGATATAGGTACGGTACTGAAACTCGCCAATGCCCAAAAGGATATTAACATGTGTTTTACATGGATCTAAAACCATACAAAATGGATATTAGTACCTAAGCTATTTAGTTGGAATCGGGTCGGTTCGTCATGGCACCGGTACTTTACCGCACTCGTTATACGATACAAAAAAAAAAACACTCTTTATTTTGAATGCAACGTTTCACCATTGATTCAACTGGAATCAGAACGAAATTAATTCTGGAAGCCATAAAAATAAATTTTGGTACTGCAACCGAAGTTGTTTGGACGGTATCAGTTTGGTTACTCACGGTAAAGAACAAAAATATCAATTATATTTGACTCGTTCGATAACTTTTATCGAAACACAAATAAAAATAAGTATGTCGCAACGGATTCCTAGTTTTATAAAGCATTACATTATATTATTATAATAACATAAAAACTAAATGTAAGGTAACTCTGATAACATGTACATTTGCTATATTATTAGAATAACAAAAAAATAACCAAATGTAAGGTAACTCTCATAATATTTACATTTGCGCTTTGACTACTTGTACCTTACTACTCACAACTCGGTTTCGATAAAAAACAATGATACCATGACGTAGATAAAAATAGGTACGTTATACTCAAAATTTTATAAAACATCAGGTTAGAAGACCAAAACAAATTGTGTCTAAAATTATTTATAATAATGAAAAATATAATAAAATTTTGGCTAATGTTATATATGAATAGTAGCAAATGTGACTGTGTGTAAGCCTAAGTTTGGTAATTACAGTTATATTAATTATAAAAGTTAAGGTTAAGAAAATGATTTTTTTAACGGCAAATTTGGATCACTGACGGGCCACTGGAGTATCATCGTGCCACTAGTGGAACCACCCGATCATATTCATCTCCACTAGGCATAATGCATATACACCAATTCAGAAGTAAACCCAATAAATACAGACCCCCCCCCCTCTTGTGGAATCGAACTTAAAACCTATTGGTCCAAAACTTTATCCCACCACCAAGATGCCACTAGGCTTATAAAGTCAAGAAAATTATTAACTGAACCGAAATCAAACTGACAAAGCCAAATTGAAATAATCTATCCAAATTAATAAACGATGGTTCAGCTCTTTTAAACCAAAAACTACGATTCAGTTTCGGTTATACCTCTTTCCATAACCGAACCGAACCAACCCACACCAAACTTATTTGAATATTTGTTAGATTTAGGGCCCAAATTAGCCTAAATTGATTAAAAAGGAGTTGGCACATAAGACTTGACAAAACCCAAACCTATCATTATTCTAAAACCAAAATTTTGGTTTGATTCTGCTTGAAGCTAAAACCAACCCATACCGATCCATGCAAAGCCCGTACTCATAATCACAATTCATTGTTTTAGAAAGGAGTTGTTTTGAGTCTCGATCATGAAAACTTCCGAAATGTGAGCACACAAAGTATGTGATTCTTTTAAACAAAACCGAAACATTTGACTAGAAAGTCGTACACCAACCAACCTCATATAGAACCAACCATGTGATATGTGATGAAGACTGAACGACCAAATTAATCCCCAATTTAGTAGCCGTTGGTACATTTCCAAAGTCTAAAACGACCAAATAACTTATAACGTACAGGTATATCATTAGAACGAAACTAAATCACTGAGGAAAATGTTATCAAATCTGAAACTATCGAGCTTTTGCTTTGACAAATTTGCCCCTCGAGGCTTTCTTCTCCATCTTCTCTCTTTTCTTCCGGGTCTTTTCATCCTCTTCAACTCCCTGTTTAACGGTATATAGTTTCGTAAATAGATTTATAAACGGGCACCACCTCTATAGTTTGATTAATGATTCAAATGTATTATTAGAAGTGAACAAAGGTGAATTTATGTACAAAAAGTACCTCGGATCCTTGAGGAAGAAATCCCTTAATCAAACCCCATCCTTTATACACTGCAAATGCCGGTATCTGGAACGAACGAAATCGTTACTTGAGGAAGCTTCTAGAAACATAGATTATGTAAAATTACAAATAGAACAAGCAGCATACCACGGCGTATATCCACCAAAACTTCCCAGATATGATAGATGTGAGTTGCACAAAGCAAGTAATGTAGATAACATCATGTAGGTATCTGTAGAGAAAATATAAACAGAAGATAAGAACGATACACAATGACATATAATAATGAAAAATATGTCGGCTCGAATGGCCTGCAATTTCATTCGATTAAGATTAGGCCTGTAAATGAATCGAACGAACACGAACAAAGGCATGTTTGCGTCCGTTTATTAAGAAAATGGGCATGTTTGTGTTCGTTTATGTTTGTTCGTTTAAAACCTAAACGAACAGTTCACGAACGTAAACGGGCATAAACAAACTTAAAGGAACATAATTTAACAAACAATGAACAACACAAATGAACAAAATTAAAGGAACATAAATGAACATAATTTACTAAATTTAAACGAACATAAAGGATTTTTTTTTTTTATTAGTGATTAATTACGATAAATTCCATTGAAAACCCCCTTTTTACTACCAGAAAGCCCAATTACCAATTCATAATATTTATATAAGTAGTTAGAAAGTTCCTTTTATGTTTAATACTTATATAAATAAAACTACTTATGTAGTTAAACTGAAATGAACGAACACAAATGAACAATCATAAACGGACGTTCGCGAACATAAATGAATTAAATGACAAAATATTGTGTTCACGTTCGCTATGCAGTTATAGCGGTCCAAAATCATATAGCGGTCAAGGTCCGCTATATGATATATAGGTTTTAACGGTGGTATAGCGGTGTTATAGCGGTAATTTTTGTACCATGCATAATTTATGTATTTATATATAAATATATATTTGAAAATATTGATAGTTGTATCAAAATTCATAGTAATATCATGCAAAAATATGGTAGTAATATCAGAAAATGAAAACATGAAAGTGGAAGTCCAACAATTTCTAGATTTAGGTTTAATTTTGTTGAACGATGAAGAACCAACGTCAAACGAATCCAGCAAATGAAGACTTTAGACCTTGATTTAGGTTTAGTTTTACGTTTGGGCCTTTACTTTTAGGTTTATTTCAAACAAAAAGTTGATTAATATGGGTTTTTGGGTTGAAATATAAAAAACCCGCTAAAAGCAGTGCTACGACCGCCATACGGGTTTCAAAATAGCGGTCAAATAGCGGCATTTAGCACCGCTAATAGTGGGACCGCTATGAGATCGAATGTCCGCTAAGCGCTATAGCAGTGCTATAGCACGCTATTGACTGCATAGCACGTTCGTTCGTATATTAAATAAAACGAACATAAACAAACTTCCCGCCAAACAAGTTCACAAATAGTTCATGAACGTTCGGTTCGTTTACATGCCTAATTAAAATCATCTCCAGCAGAAAGTAAGATAAAAAATTAAATATTAAACAAAAACAATATAAAAAGATTACTTAAATGGCTAATACTGTAATAACTTGGGTAACTTGGAAAAAAAAATACATACCCACAAGCTCCACCGGTACTCATATCAAAACCGCCATCTAAAAGGTCGCCATCGTCGGTATAGGTAGGTTTTGCCATTGATGCTAGTTGATTATAGCATATATAGTACACGGCTGAGGTTAATATTAGGCCAATCCAATGTAGCCATGTGAAAGTGGAATAAAAGACCCCTGCCCTTAACAAGAGGAAAATGGCCTACACGTCTCAACCGGCAAAATATTGTAAATAAGACCTTTGTACGTGCAAGCATATATATAAATAAACAGGGAAATATTCACAGATATCATCGGTATAATAATTTTATATATGGATTAACTATGAAGAGATCGCACTAGTAAACATTTATAATATTTGAAGTTTTGAACTACATAAAGTAAAAGCAACCAAAACGAACAAAATAGCATTAACAATATACAAACAACACAAATATTTTAAGGGTTTAAAAAAAAGAATTCAGATGATACAATCATTGATCATTGCTGGCATTATGAAACATAATTTTCATCGACATTATGCAGAATAGTGCCTGCAACGTAATTGTTTTTTTCATTTGTTCGGATGAAAAGAATAATTATTGATGGGTCACTCAAGAATATCCAAGTCCATGTATATATGCTGAAAAATACCTTCAATCAGAACTGCCAATTAATAATGTTCCCAATTATAAAGAAATGGGCTATTTTTTTCTTTCAAACATGACTCTGTCTCACCTCCCCATCCCCCAAAACACACACACACACACACACACAGGGATGCCAATCGAACCCGAACCCGATGGGTAAACCCGAAACCCGGACACATTTGGGACGGGTTTGGGAATAGTTTTTTTTTTCGTGGATTTGGGACGGGTTTGGGATTTGGTGATATACCCGTTTACCCGATATAATTTCTTTTATATCATTAAATGTGTATGTGTATATGTATATATAGAGGCCGGTTATTATACAACTTTCCTTAACGTACGAAGCGTACAAGGTTCGGTATCAACATGCGAAAAATGGTCTATAACATGCGATTTTAGTATTTTTGGACATCATGCGATCTTCTTTATAACATGCGAAATTATTTTTTTTATACACATGCGCTTTTTTTGAACATGCGATCTTCTGTATTTACAACATGTGACTTTTTGATATGCAAGTTTGACATTGCGTACGCTCGTACGTTAAGGCAAAATGTACCATACACTTTCACTATATATATATATATATATATATGATACATCCAATTTTTTTATACATATAGGTATTTTATGTTATTTGATATATTTTTTATAGTGATAATCCTATAGATGCCCAATGGGTTTTGGGTCTGGTATACCCAACGGGTAAGTTTTTTAAGTTAACGGGTTTACCCGAAAACCACGGGTATACCCGATACCCGATGGGTATTTACCCGCTAGAAACCCGATGGGTTTGGGACAAGCTTATCTAAACGGGTTTAGGGTTGGGATTACCTAAACCCGACCCATTGCCATCCCTACACACACAGTATAATGCATCCCCAAATCGTACCATACAGCATACCAAACAAAAGTGTGGGAAAGTCTATGCATCCCTTAGTTTACAATTTGATCTACAACCAATTTTTGCATGTGTACATAGCAGGTTTGGAGCATGTTGCAAGTGGTGACAAAGTTAAATGGTACTCCTGATACACTACATTGCATGAAATTGTGGAACATAGAGAAGTCGATAATGAGCACACGGAAATTAGAGCAGAACTGAAGACAACCAGTAACACGTGACCCGATATTACATCCCAAAAACTACAGTCGACAATTGAGATAGCAAGCTGGTGAAGTGATGGAGGCATGGAGATAAGTGAGTCACACGTCGATATAACACTATACGTCTAACAAGAATGCCATTACTATAGTGATCATCTGAAAACTGATCAAGAGAAACATGCATACAAAAAAGTAAATGGTCGAACAAACATTAAACAGGCACCTTAGATGCCATGACATATAGTCCAATTAAGAATAGAAAGGTTTCAACCTACAAACAATCTATTTGTAATACTAGTATACATCCAAGTTTATTTCAAACAATTTGAAGTTCTAAATTCTAATCTCCATTGATCTAGCAACACAGGGGATAATCATATGCAACAATTCTAGTATTCATGTGAAGCAATCATGCTTAACGAAGGCCGGTCTCGTGATTAGATTGAACATCGATGATCTAAACAGTATATAATAAATACTAAACAGTTTGAAAGAACGAATGTATAAAATTGAAAAAAGTAAGAGAGAATACGTTGGAGGCGATGATGAGGCGAAAGAGATTGTTCGTATGACGAGTGTTCTCGTCCCGTCGTTTCTTCGCACCTTGATTGGCCATACCTCCCTTCGATTGGTTGATTGAATTGAGTGAGTGAAATTGAAGGAAATTGGGGGAAAATTAAAAACCCTAGCTAGACCAGAGTCTGCTGCAATTGGGAAGAAGAGGAGATGTTGAGGTCTGAATGCTTACTTTCGTTGAATACTTGACACCTACCAGTTACAACTATCACCGATTTGGAAATTGCATTTTTAGGTTTAAGTTTTTTATTTGAAATAATTTGTTTTATGCAATAATAAATTATACATGAAATTGTTATCTTGTCATCCTAAAGCTACTTGTAGTGGAAGGGCTTGAAAGGAGGCATAAAGCGACAAGCGACACGTAACTGTCAGGTCAACAGAAATAGACTTTGTTCTTCAAACCGTAAATATGACAGGGTGGAAGGGGCTTGAAAATGAATGTTTAAAAAAACTCATATGCCAACTGTTCTCGAGCACGCTTAACTATAGAGTTCTGTGCCTAAGATTCGTTGAGGATATTTGAGGTTGACAATCTTAAGACCTACTATCTCTTGTGGACAGAACAATATCTAACTTAGTAATGTGATACATTTTTGCAATTGAATACTATAATATGCACACATCAAATTCATATTTGAAAGTATAAATCATTAGCTATAAGCAAAATGCATATGGATCAAAACAGGTCATTTTTATAAAATAGCAATTTGATTGGTTTCCTGACAAAACAAGTTCTGACCATAGTGAGATTGGTTAAAGAAAGTTTTAAAAATAAATATGACTATATAACATTTTCCAGTTTATTATGATTTATTTACGATAATAAATAACTGAGCATTATATGATGAAAATTATACACTTTATATTTTATTTTTTACAAAATTTAGTTGTGGTAGGTGTTGTTCTTCTTCTACTTCTTCTTCTCTATCTTCAATTATTTAATCAACAAATGCTTATATTACATCATATAAAATTTTATAATCATAACAATTCTTTTGAAATATTCCTTGCCCCAAATGCACGTGGTAAGTCACTGTTAACAATTTCTTTTCTTCCAATCATGCATCCATGTTTTTACTCGAAATCTGAAACAATTAAAATATAACTTTAAATTAGTTTCGGTTATATTTTGAATATATTTTTTCTAACTTTTAACATTAAAATTCGAAGATACGGCTAACTTGTTATATATGTATAACTAGTAAATATTTCGCGCGCGTTGCGGCGGCTCGAAACGTAAAGTTACTTTAATTTATACCGTATAATGGAAACGAATTATATTTGACCGGCTCGTTTTAAACAAAATTTACATCAAAACGCAGACCAACTAAAACATACATAATAATAAGCACGAAAACATATTCTATTTTACCTGGCTTGTTTGCAAAAATAAAAAATTACGTCGAAACGTAAAACAAATTTAATTTATACCAACACATACATAAAAATAAGCAAGTAAAAAGTAAGGTCTTTTATGTTAAAGAATGGTACGACGTGTTGCGGCGGCGTCGAAATGTAAAGTAGACTAATGAAACGTATATATTTGACCCGACTTGTTTCCGAACAAAATTTACGTCAAAACGTAGACCAACCGAAAACATACATAAAAATAAGCATGAAAAGTATTCTAGTTGACCTGACTTATTTGTGGAAATTATTTATACCAACACGTAAAAAAATAAGCAAATAAGAAAATAATGTTTTTTCATGTTAAAGAATTGAACGACGCGTTGCGGCGGCGTCGAACGTAAAGTAACTCGGATTTATGTTGTTTAATGCAAACATATTATATTTAACCCAACTCGTTTTTGAACAAAAGTTATTACAAAATGTAAACTAACTAAAAACGTACATAAAAATTGTCACACCCCGACCCGCAGCGGAAAAGGTGATCGGGGCATGATTGGGTTATCATCAAAGCTCATGACATTTATTAAGCGTTTCATATTCATTAATACAAATTAAATGAAATTTTACAATAAATGTTACAACATGATCTAACTAACAATCTAAACTTCTTTGTTCTCTTCTAAGGCACATCCTATGTTTTCCTTGCTTCAACCTGTTCACCTGTATCATGTGTAAAAGGGTTTTTGGATCAACATAATGTTGGCGAGTGAATCCTATGGAAAACATTTGAACAAATTTATTTAAATTGATTATGAAATATGTGCACAACCAAACATGAGTAAAAATAGATGTAACTTAATCAACAATCATAAGATGTTAAATGAAACACACATGAACAATAGTGGAACAATTAGAGGCACGCGATGCTCAACTCGTCTCTCACGAGGAACTGAGGGGCCTGATGAATGATTTGCATAACATGATAATATGAATGACACAACTACAAACAATATAAACTCAATGATACACACATGAACAATAATGAATTTGATTTGAAGCACGCGTTGTTCAACTCGTCTCCCACGAGGAACTGATGGGCTTAATGTATGAGTTTCATATAACTTGACAAAAGGCAATAAGTAAATCACAACAATAAAAACAATCTAAGTTTAGGTCATGATGTGGTATGGCACAAGTTTAAATAAATAAATTAATTATTTTCATAACACATGACACACCCCAAAACGTGTAATTTAAAAGGGGGAGTTGTAAGATTCACTCACAGTGGGTGCGTTCGGTTGTTGATGTTGAATGTACGCGAAGTGGTTTTAACCACGAGTGAGATTAATCTAGATAAATCGCATTATGGTTTGGTAAGTAAACGGATTTTATTAATCTATTTTAGTAGGATTGTTGGGTGTATTTTTGTGAGTTTGAGGCTATTTTCTAACCTTAAAAATGTTATTTTTAAGTATTTTTAATTGATTTTTAATTAAAATAATTAAATAAATAAATAAATAATAAAAAATTTTGATTTTTTTCTGACCGTTGACCGTTTGACTGACCGTTGACCGGTTCAATTCGGAATACAAGTGCGCTGGGTGAGGCTCGAACCCGAGACCTCCCGTACGCGTGCACGCAGCTCTACCAACTGAGCTACGTGTCTAACCCGTTATATATCTGATTTTAATTATATATATATATATTAATTAGTTTAAACCGAAAATCATTTTATTTCAAAAATAGTTTTAAGCGAACCGGACGTGCACTCCACAGGTCTCGAACCCGGGACCTGTGGTTTAATCTAACACACAGTCCACCGCTGGACTGTGTGTTAAACATGTTATATAATTCGATTTTTATTATACTTAAATACAATTTAGTTATTACCTTTTCTGCCTTATTAAAAAGAATAGAATATTGTTCGAGTCGGTGCAGAGGACCGGACTCGAACTCGTGACCTGCGATATAAACAAACACACAGTCCACCGCTGGACTGTGTGTCTAACTTGGTTATTATTCCGGTTATTAATATACTTAACATATACCAGTATCGACTCCGGTTCAGTTAAACAAAAATTTGATTTTTATTTAGGCAGCGTGTGTGAAACCGGATTAGAACTCGTGACCTTTGCGTTATATGTGCACACAGTCCACCGCTGGACTGTGTGTCTAACCCGATTAATAAGTTGATTTTAATTATACTTATAATATAACGAATACGTCGTCTTCTTCATCAAGGTTTAACCAGAGAAAGACGACTGACTGTTTCGAGTTTTATTCAGGTTCCTTAGCGTCTTACAGTTCATTAAGGTGAGATATGAGTGAAAAGAAAAAGAATTTAGGCGAAGAGATATACCGACTGGACTCTCTGTTTTCCGGCAGAAACTCCGGCGACAGAAATCACCTCCGGCGACGTGTTCCTTGTAGTAGCGAGTCTCCAGGAAGCTTATAAAGGGTGTGGGTATCTCCGGTATAAGCTCAGAGGCTCAGCGAGGTTCAGAAATGAGGAAACCGGTTTTCCGGCGATGAGCAGAGAAATTCCGGCGAGGGAGTTTTCGCCGAGAAAGAGTGTGGTTTTGAGCGAAAAGGTTTTCAATGGGTTGAGGGTGAATTTATAGGGGAAAATCGAGATGTATTTGGTCTGATTTCCGACTGGGTTCATTGATTTAAATTTTCCGGCGGTTATAATTTTGGTCGCGGACTTCAAACATCGGTTATAACCGATGTCCTAATAATAATTTACGTTATAACTGAAAATGGTGATAAAAACTCGCGAGACTTCCGAGATTCCGACGACTGAACTAAAGGGGCGCCGATTTTGAATTCGTAATGTCACTTTATGAATTAAATGATTCTATTATTTACCAAACAGAACAAGTGGCGCAGTGGTTTTGTGTGTGTGTGTTAAGACATGTTCCGGATCGGTACAGACCCGGGTTCGAAACCCGGCAGAGGTATAATATTTTTATTTTGCGATTTTTGACAGTTTTTCAAAAACTAATTATATATTCTTGTATAATAATCGATTACGTATCGTTTAAAAATATTTTGGGCATTTAATTCGCAACGAAATTTTTGACTGACTGTTCGGTTGATAAACGGAGCGGGTTTGGTAAATCCGTTTTTGACGGATGTTACAAAAATATGTACGGAAACATATTTGACCCATATTATTTCAAAAAATAATTTGCACTAAATGTAAGTAAACTAAAATTTTTACCAACACGTATATAAAAATAAACATGTAAAACCAAATTACAAAGTTTTTAAAAAGTTTAGAATTGTAAGAGTTCATTAAAAATTAAGGGGTAAAATTACAAAAAAAAGGAAAAAGAAAAAAAGGCAGCCATGTATAATGTATCTACACTAGTTGATGCCCCGCCAGCGTTGCGGGGCGATGGCCGAATAATAAGCGAGTGTTAGACAGCTCCTTGACACGGAAAAAAAATTAAATCGAGTCAACCAATTAAAAGAAAATACTTTTATAGTTTTGCTAAAAAAAACTAAAACGATGGTAATACTGTTATTTTTAACTAAGGGAAAGTTTTATTTCTTGACTTGGGAAAAATCGTAATTTGCCAAAAGCTAAAGTGATGACAGTACTGTAAATTGGAAACAGGGGAAAAATTGTGAATATGCGCAGGGGTAAATTCGTAATTTGAAGTTGGGGTAACACAGTAATATAAATTTGAACAAAATGCACAATCATAATTTTGGGTGGAAGCAAAACCATAATTTCAATTTGAACCGAGGGCAAAATCGTAATTTTGAGTTGGAGCCAAAAGCATAATTTTATTTTGAACGGGGGCAAACACGTAATTTTGAACTGAGGGCGAAATCATAATTTTTTAACAGGGGAAATCTATTTTTGAAGAGAGGGCAAAATCGTAATTTTAAGCTGTGACCAAAAACATATTTTCCTTTTGAACTGGGGCGAAAACGTAATTTTGAGCTGAGAGTGAAATCGTAATTTTGAATTGAGGGCAAAATCGTAATTTTGAGCTGGTGACAAAAGCGTAATTTTATTTTGAGCAAGGGGCAAAACGCAATTTTAAACTGGGGGCCAAAACGTAATTTTAGAGTGTATAAAATATAGTAAAATGTTTGGTTCAGGCAGCTGCGTGGTACTATTCCCCCAATTGGTTTTTGTATATTAAAGAAATCAGATGTAAACATAATATCATAATCTAAGCCGTATACAATATAGATAAACATAACTTTGTATAGTATAGAAATTACATGTAAACATAATATCATAATCTAAGCCGTATACAATATAGATAAACATAACTTGTAAAAAAGGCATGGCAATTATATATCAAACTTATGAAACTTTGAAAATAATAAAAAAAGTAAGTAAAATTAGAAAAAGTTAAAATAAAATAGTCAAATAATGAAGGCTATATAAAATATAATAATCTATTAAAAATTACAAAAATACATATAAATTATTACTGTAAAAAAGAAAAAAAGAGAAAAGATTAAAACGTAAAATAGCAATCCATATCCCATCGTGCCTCTCCAAGAAACTAGGGTTCTCGTTCTCTCTCCAACAATTTCCAACGAGTTCCACCAATTTAGGGTTTTTCATCTCCTTTTCATCCCATCCTTATCGCTGGTGTTGTTTATCCTAATTCGGATAAGAACTCCTCTCAAATCACTTTCTTGCACACTTCAATTTCAATCATCATCGGTCTTGCAGTTTCCCAAATTCATACAATTCTCTCATCAGGTTTGTTCTCCAAATTCCGCACCCTTTTGTTCAATCTTGCATTGAAATTTTATTTAAATTATAATCTTTTGGACTTTTGGTAGGTGGGTTTCTTAAAAGCCACAAAATTTACCAAAAAAAATGTTTTTTTTAAATTATTTGAAATTTAGTCGTCTGATCAATCAATTTTCTTCAAATTATTGTAATCTGAAGAGAATGAATTCTGGGATTTATTAAAAATTTGAATTTTAGTTTCCTACTTAAATTTGATTAAAACAGGGCTTTAATTATGGGTTCTGTTATGGAATATATTCTTAATTATTATTGTTATAATATTAAATAATAATAAGATTATTTTACAAATTGTTGTTAGATTTTGAGATAATTGAGACAATCCCTTGAAGATTTTTTGCATTAAGTGGTGAAATTTGTGAACCAAACATTAAAGAACTGGATTCAAGATGAGGAGAGCTTTGGTCAAATCTTTTGGGCCAATTCGATCTGCTATTCGACATCGTGGGGATAAAGTATCTACTGGGGTCGCGAAAAGATTTTGGTATCGAATATTAATGATGGGATTTATGATAGATCATCTTATAATGCTTGTAAATGTGGGGGCCCTTCTTATATGTTTTCAAGAACTCTGTCTTCTGATGCTGCTAATGTGAACTACAAAGGTTTGATTTTTTTTTAATAAATATAAGTTTTTTTTATTGATTTATGCTTAAAAATTGTATGTACAGATGTTGTGTTTATAACAGAAGTGAAAAGAGCAGGGCCACTTGTGGAGTATGAGCGAAGAATAGCAGCCGGTGATCTTGAGGATGGTGATAATTCTCAGGTAATTCGCGACGTATTTGATTGTTCGTAGAATGTATAGACTATAGAGCACACTTTATTTACCGGCTAATATTTGAAAGTACAAAACATGTGTTTTTTTAATGTTTTTGTTTTTGTGTGTTTGCAGATAGACACCTTAAAAGAACTTCAAAGACTATATGATGAGCTTGTTAATTCAGCCGATGCTTGTCGTCTGGATCGTTATTCTGATTATGAGAAAGCCGGGAGGTAAATATTGTTATGACTCCATTTAATTACCGAACTTATGATTTTGAAAACTAAACATTCGCTTTTTATATTTACAGGAGTAGGTGGTTATGGTCACGTCTCATGCCACAACCTTCGCTCTCACCCGTAAAAGGACTCTATCTTTATGGAGGTGTTGGCACCGGGAAAACCATGTTGATGGATTTGTTTTACATCAACTGTAAGCACCATAATTTGTAATATATAAATACAATTATAAAACACTTAAGCTCTCGTCGGTTCTAAATCTTCAACACAATTTCAAATTATCAGGCCTTGCAATTGGAGAAAAAAGAGGATCCATTTCCATGACTTCATGTTGACCGTTCATAGTCGCTTGCAGGTAATAATCATCCTTTATGTTTCATTGCTAACCAGACATAGTATTTGTATTTATTTATTTTTCTGTCTGCACTAGCTGACTTTCATAGTCAAACACATAATATCGTTTTATTTATTAAAACTATGATCATCGGTAGGGCTTCAAACGAACCAAACGTTCAGCGAACAGTTAGTGGACCGTTCGGCGGGAAGTTCGTTTGTTTAATAGATGAATGAACACGAACAAGAAATTTCGTTTGTTTAGATAAATGAACGAATATGAACAGAGGCCGCGTTCGTTCATTTATGTTCGTGAGCGTTTGGTAACGTGTTCGTTTATGCTCGTTTGTGTTTGATAGTTTGTTATTGCTTTTAATAATTTTTATATTTTATTTAAATGCTTCAAAATTCTGACAAATAAAATACCAATAAGTATCATTGTATTGTATATTCTGTTCATGAACGCTTGTTTGTGTTCGTTTGTTTTCATTTGTGTTCATGAACATTAGTTTGTGCTCATGAACGTTCGTTACCTAAAATTTAACAAACGAATATCAAAACAATCATTTCCTTAACAAACGAACACGGACATAAAATCTAGTTCGGTAAGTGTTCAATTCCTTGATCATGTTTGTTCGGTTCTTTTGCAGCCCTAATCACCGATAATGTTTCCAATTAGAACTTAGAAGATATGACGTACACGAAACATGTTGCCAGTTTGATTATAGAACCTAAATTAATTTTAAATTCAAATAAAATACCATTGACCTCAAATTATTGTGGAACAAAGATTACCATATTATGGATTCAGATTTATTTATAAGCTCTAAAGATGAAGTATAGTTTGATAATATGGTTGTACATCACTATGCAGAAGCACAGAGGTGTGTCGGATCCGCTTGAAGTCGTTGCAGGAGAAATATCCGATGAATCCATCTTATTATGCTTAGATGAATTCATGGTATGCTCAGAATTTTAACGGGTTTGCTTTTTTGTTTATTAATGGGTCATTGATTATCTTTCCGTTTATGTTATTCGTAGGTTACCGATGTCGCCGATGCTTTGATACTAAACCGTTTATTTAGCCATCTTTTTACCAATGGTGCTGTAAGTGACTATTGTATTCTGTCATAAGAATGACGTTAATGTTCGAGTTAAGAAAGCTGAACGGTTTATTTTATTGTTTGTGATGGAAGTATAGATACTTGTTGCTACATCAAACCGTGCTCCGGACAATCTTTATGAAGGAGGATTGCAACGAGACCTTTTTCTACCGTTCATCGCCACTTTAAAGGTAGTTTAAAAAAATTGCATTTTGACCCAAATTGACCCATTCACAAGTACATGAATTATTCGTTTCAATCTTTCGTTCTTGCTCGTTTTACATGTTAGTTATCGTTTCAATCTTTCGTTCTTGCTCGTTTTACATGTTAGTTATCGTTTCAATCTTCGTTCTTGCTCGTTTTACATGTTAGTTATCGTATTTTGTTCGTTGATACAGAAAGATGTGTAGTTCATGAAATTGGTTCATCAATAGATTATCGGACAAGAACCTCGGTAAAATGCTAACTTTTTTAGTTTCTCTTTTAAAGATATACAAGTCATGAAAGTAGGGTCTATAAACGAACCAAATGAACACGAACAAGGCCTTGTTCATGTTCGTTCATTAAGGAATGAACATGTTCATGAACAATTCACGAACGCTTACCGAACAGATTTCTTGTTCGTGTTCGTTCATTTAGGAAATGAACATGTTGTTCATGAACACTTACTGAATAAATGTTCATAAACATAAATGACCACAAACGAACGCTATAAATTCTTTTAAAAATACAATCTGATTTTTTCATCAGAAGAGAAAGATTACAAAGAATCCACCAAAAATAAATTAATACTTAACATGATTAACACAAAAACTAGGAGGTTTGTCAAGCTTTAAACAAATTGAAATGATCAAATGAGGGATGTTAAACCAATAAAATATAACATAAAAAAACCTAAAAATGAACGAACACAAATGAACGAATATAAATGAGCACATTACCGAACGTTCACGAACATAAATGAACGAACGCAACCTCTGTTCATGTTCGTTTGTTTAACTTATCGAACAAAACTTTTTGTTCGTGTTTGTTCATTATTAAATGAACGAACATTAACGAACTTTCCCCGAATGGTTCACAAACTCTTCGCTGAACGTACGGTTCGTTTACAACCCTACATGAAAATGTTACTATTTTTTTTTTTTGCAAACGTGTAAAGAAAGACCACCTTCAAAAGAAGGCAATGTATGTTCATATCACATCTTTATTATTTGAAATGAAGGCTGAAGAAGGTTTCTACTTTGTAAAGAACGACTCAACCGATTTCCTTATGCAAAAGTTTAAAGAGTTGGTTGGGGAAGATACAGCTCAACCCCATGAAGTGGAAGTTGTTATGGGTAGAAAACTACAAGTATGTTCATTATTGTTTTAGCGACAGCTACACGATTTGCATTGTAGAACTTTTATATTTATTTATCGCAAAATTTGAGTGTTGGTACCGAGAATTTCTAAAGTGATATACGTGCAATGGATAGGTACCGTTGGGTGCTAACGGATGTGCATATTTCCCTTTCGAGGAACTTTGCGACAAACCTCTTGGCGCAGCTGACTATTTTGGCTTATGTAGTAAGTAAATCAATTAATATCAGATTTTAAATAATTAATTAATAATTACTAATATACTTTTAATGGCAGAGAAGTTTCATACCCTGGCTTTGGATAACGTGCCGATATTTGGGCTCCACAACAGAACAGCAGCGTATCGATTCGTCACTCTAGTTGATGTTAGTCTCTTTTTTGTCTTTTTTCTGAGTCATGGAATCGTTGACTTTATGTAGTCAAAGGTTACGACGTGCTTACTTGTAATAATAATGATAATATACGTACAGGTTATGTATGAGAATAAGGCGAGATTAATGTGTACAGCCGAGGGAACTCCTTTTCAACTATTTGAAAGAATCGTGACGGTTTCTGATGCTCAAAGTAGGGCACCGAGAACCTCCTCAAGGTCTAGGAAGAATGACGATTATGACCTTTGTGTCGACAACGAACTTGGGTTCGCAAAAGATCGCACTATTAGCAGGTATGCTTTTGTTTTCTCATTTCGTCGAGTGGTTCTGAGGTCATACAAAAGTCAAAACCTACTACAATTCAAGATTTAAAAATAAAAAGATTTTAAAATAAAATGGTATTTTCGTCCTTGAGGTTTGGCCACTTTTGCTACTTACGTCCAAAGGTTTGTTTTTCCACATCTGGATCCAAAAGGTTTGAAATCTTGTCATTTTCATCCACCCATCAACTACATCCATTTTTCTTCATTAAATGAGGGGTATTTTTGTCTTTTTAGACATTTTTATTAAATAAAAAACACTAAAAGAAATAAAGATTCACCTCTGATGACTTCTTCCTACCCAAACCCTTTAATTATCACAAAAAATGTCTAAAAAGACGAAAATACCCCTAACTTAATGTTACAAAATGGACGAAGTTAACGAGTTGGATGAAAATGACAAGATTTCAAACCTTTTGGATCCAGATGCGGAAAAACAAACCTTTAGACGAAAGTCGCAAAAGCAGCCAAACCTCAGGGACAAAAATGGCATTTTACTCAATACTAGATTTCATTGACTGTAGGTTTGACCTTGAAAAGTCAATTTGTGTATGGAAATAATGTATTTCACATGTGAATACAGGCTGACAGAAATGAACAGCAGCGAGTATCTTGAGCAACATTCGGAGATGATAGAAGCGAAGCGTATACAAACGCAAAGCGATGTATACAACAACGATCAGGTGGTACAAGCATGAACCGGTTGTTAGGTTTTGTTAATGATTATTTAAATTCTTACATAAGTTGGTGGATCAGGTAAATAATTTGCACTGAACCAGCCAAAGTGACCGCCTACTATATAAGAAATACAAATAATTGAAAATGGCGGCAAACATCATTTGTAGTTTTTGATATTTGAATTTATAGAAAGATAAACGCGTCGGTGTTTTTGTTGTAGTCATATTGTAACTTATGAACGTTCGATTTTGAAATAACAGGCTTTCGATTACTTGCAAACTGTTATGAAATATGAACTTATTGAATCATTTTATTTGTTACAGTTCATCCACTCTTGTAAAAGTTTATAATTTTATTAACTTTTGACAAGTTTTATAAAATTTAACAAAACATACAGATACAATTTTTTTAAGCCATACAATTTCCTAAATAATCTATGAAAGTTTACAAGCTCTTTTAAATATACATAAATCCTAACAACTTAAGTTTTGTTAAAAAAAAACAAAAAGAAAAATTGGGAAAAGAAAAAAAAAATGAAAATTAACGTTTGTCTCCACATACGCCATAACCATAAACGCTCACGAATGTGGCCACGCAAAATGTGACATTATTGCTCATGAATGTGGCTGCGCAAAATGTGACATTTTCGGAATTGTGTGGCCTTCCTATCCATAGCCCACATGTTAGAATTTATGCGCTCATGAGTGTGGCTGCGCAATGCGACGTTCATGGGATTGCGTGGCCTTCCCATCAACATCCCATCAACAGAGGACATGTTTTACGCTCATGAATGTGGCCGCGCAATGCGACGTTCGTGGGATTGCGTGGCCCTCCCATCAGTAGGAGTAGCAGCAGCAGTATATTATTATTATTATTATTATTATTATATTGCCTTGTGACTATCAATAAGAGTTTATTTATCACGTTCTAATAATTATCCAAGAAACCCTTATAAGTACATATCATTTATCAAGTATTGCATTATAGTCCCTCCATGATAATATTTTGATGGACAATATCACCCTTATGTAAAACTACAAATTTGGAGGCTTATGTGAAAGATTTAATCCTAATTAATGAGAGGGTTGTCCCTGGCCCTTGGTCCAGTGGACACCACGCAATGATAAGGCTTGGAAACCGGCCTTGGTCGTGTGTTCAAGTCTTGGAGCCAACAAGGTTTTACACATAGGTGGGGTCACTCCCTGTTAAACCACTCACTTGAGTGTCTGTGTGGGTTTTCCTTTGAACGCTCAGCCAAACTCTGGAGCCAGTGTAAGCCCAGTTAAGACAACATAACTGGCCGGAGTAGGGTGGTGGGTCTCCCAATGTGGGGATGCAACCAAAGGTTGCATAAATTGAAAGTCACCGTTTGAAAAAATAATGAGAGGGTCGGCTTGGTTGGATCTTGAAGGTTCATGGATTGAAGTCATGTAGCAACTTTAGATAAATCAAAGAAAAAAAGGATAGAGAACTACTTCAATCATGAAGATGATCTTGAGTGAATTATTTCTGTTTGTGTAAATTGTTAGGGAAACAATAAATAGAGGTGTAGAGTCATTATATTATTTGTGGTTTTTGATCAATTACTGTGAAGTGGTAAGTTATGGTGGCATTATGGGGTACGTGGCACAGTATAGCGCCAGGGAACACCACCTTTGTAGCGTTCTTGGTTGTCCGTACAACCCCATGTCAGGTGGTTTTATAGCTAACTTATATGTCATGCAGGTGAATGAAACGAGTACAAGTGGTGACAAGTTGACCAAACAAGTAGTATTTTAGTACGGATGGATAATTATCGAGCATGACAGATATTATGAACGAGTTTCATTAAAAAACGATCTACATCTAGGATCAAACTGCAAGAAAAGTGTCCATTTCTGAAACAAGACAGCTGCAGAGGTAAAAACTAAGAGCCCAAGAATGAAACTGCTAACATTAATAAGCAGAGAGGCACTTCAGGGCTAAAAACATTATGATTTCCATCAAAGTGTCATGGATAGCATATCAAATGTGCAGAGATAACCAAAATCGTCGTAACTAGTGATTCATATCCAAAATTTAGCCTTGTTTTTTCCTCCTTGATGCTATCTCAGCGGCCCATGATTTACCAAGGTCCGTCTGAAACTTGCCTGCAATTAATGTCGGCATTAGTCTCATTTTATTCAAAAATACTACTCATTAGAGGATAAGATTACAAAATGTGTAATTTTTATAAAAAATGAATTGGTCAAGTTTCCTATACCTGCAGTAGACTCAAAAAATTCCTCCAAGTCTTTGTTTTGTTCTGCATAAAAAATTAACGATTCATCAACTTACAAAATCATTACAGATAATACACAAATGAATTGTTTACCCCTTGTTACATCATACTGATACTATTCAAGATTTAAGAAACAACTTACCGTTTTCATATTCCAGAGCTTGAAGTATCATTTCAATCTGAAAGGATATAGAAAAACCAACATCAGTTAATACACGACATAAAAAGGTTAAAAAAAATGTAACCTCTATATCTTTCCTGCAAACATATATGAATGAACTCATTATCACATATAAAAACATACCTTATCAAAGTCCTTGACAACCTTCGCTTCAGTTGTAGAATTTTCTTCATATTCCATCCATAACGCATGTATCTCCTCAGCTGTAATACGCTACAGCAAGTAAGCAATTACCAAAACGCCCATGAATTTGTTATACCAAGTAACAGAAGCTGGAAGAGTATTTACGCACCTCGTGGTCCTCCACCAAGAAGTTTACACATATGGTCTATTGCTTCTTTCTCTCGCCGACTTTTCTCCGCCTTTGGGACCCCATCTGAGGGTGTGATGTCGCCAACAATGGCTATCCAAGAAACAAATCCAAAACTGTTAATAGAAAAACTAGAGTAAAATGTCAGTTTTGTACCTGAGGTTTAGCCAGTTTTGCGACTTTCGTCCAGAGGTTCGTTTTTTCGCATCTGGATCCAAAAGGTTTGAAATCCTGCCATTTTCAACCGGCTTGTTAACTCCATCCATATTTCTCCGTTAAAACAGGGGTATTTCCGTCTTTTTTTGTTAACTTAAAGGGTTATTCGGTCCTTCTCACTCTATGCAAAAAGACCGAATACTAAAAAGAGCAAATTGCCCTTTCAGTTAACAAAAAAGAAGGAAATACCCCTGACTTGACAAAGAAAAAATGGATGGAGTTAATGAGCCGGTTGAAAATGGCAAAATTTCAAACCTTGTGGATCCAGATGAAAAAAAAAACAAACCTTTAAACGAAAGTCGCAAAACTGGCCAAACCTCAGGAATGAAATGGCATTTTACTCAAAAAAACTATTTGATGATAATATATTAAGTATCTTACTACCTTCTGCAATATCATGCACAATCGCCATTTTTATACACCTGTAAGATGAAAACAACAAGATTAATATTTGCAATAAAAGTGTTTTGTTCGCATACTTCCAAGCTTTCAAAACAAAATGAATTTTGTTTCACAAGAATCAAAGTAAAAAAACTAACTTGTCCCGGTTGACTCCTGGAGTATCATTAGCAATGAGAGCCATTAACCCCATTCTATACATGTGGTCTGCAATAGATTCAGGGCCCGCAACGTCTCTTTTCACCCATCCTGCTCTTTTGGTTGACTGAAAAAAATATACCAATAACCACATGTGAAAAAGGCCAACAGAACTACATAAGTGGAATACAATTAACTCAAACAATATCAGAAATACATACAAATCATGATAGGTGTGTCAGTTATGAGTTATTAATCATGTCAGTTGACTCAGACTCAATTTGAACACAAATCCAAGATCCTTCATTTACTCTCTTACCAACAGAACCGTCAAGCGAGAGACAGTAAGAAAAGCCAAAAGGAACAGAAAAAAAATGTAAATAACATGGGTTAAGCGCATCAATTGACACCTTCATACTGGCTTTTCTACATAATTACCATCTTAAGAATAAGCTGCAGTAAATAACATTTTCTTTTTTCAAAATATTGTTTATCTAAGTATGTGAATGTATTTTACATGTAAGTTGTGGCCTTTTAAAGCCTACAAACATATGAGCCAGTGAGCAAAAACATATATGACCATGTGCTCACCATGTAGCAACAAGAGAGGATTGGCATCACAAGTTTTCCTAATCATCAACTAATATGTTTCTGGATAACTGGATAAGCAAATTTATTTCTGTGCACTTACTTTTAAGGCATCTCCAAATTACAATTTTAACACTTTCTTTACTATGCTCAATGAATAAACAAACCAAATACATTTGTTCGTATCTATGCTTGTAAAAGTCCCATATAGCTCAGTAGCTCACTAGTTAACTTCTTAATCCCCATCAAGGTTCTCATCACTTCTAGAAGAGTGATTAAACATTGATCCTATAAGACTGGTACTACTTATCATCTAATCTCAACTCTCAAGTATGTATAGATACTACATTCCAAAAACAAAAGAGGAAATACAATAAATGACAAGTGGGAGTAAACTATAGGTGAAGAAAAGAGGAAAATCAATCATATGGTGTAGAGTCAATCGGTAGTTTCTAAAGATTGACATGTATACGCAAGAAGATGCATATAATTGATAATATGGAGGGGATTATAAAATATTCACAACAGTACATTAGATTTAGAATTATAGGTGGTACAAGAGGCCAGTAGTAAAATGTTAATTGATACATTTGACTCCCATATAAGATACATACTCCCCGAGTCCCTTCGCGATCCATGAAGGTTCTGAAAACTTCATTTTTGGATGTATGGTGAAAATTGCACCTTTAAACTTTGTTATGTGATTCAAGATAAAATATTTTATCTGAGCAAGATCATTGGAACAAATTCTTGCAACTGATTTGGTCCACAAAAATTCTTTAGATAATCTACATATACATTTCACATAACTAGCAGTGCAAATCAAAGCTCGCAACTTTGTGAGGACGAGGTAATAACTTTTGCACCATACTTTTTTGACAACGGATTCAAAAATCCAAAACGGCAAGCTAATGATAGCAATTAACTTTAATTACTAAAACATGTATTTGACTTTATTTAGATACTACATATTTGTTTACCAACTGTAATTGTGAATTGTGATGCCAAATTCCAATCTATTGCTATTTGTGGGGTTCATCCTTAAAGATAAATTTATAAACTGTAGGGTTTTACATTTCAATTTCACACAAACCAACTATAAATCAATTATGAATTTATGATACACAACTAACCGAAAACACAGAAGTTTTCATTGATTTCTTAAGAGTCTACTCACTTTGGTCACATAATGTATTTCCACATTCAAGATATCATTATGCCACTATCAAACTCACAACCTAAATGCTATCCCGAAACCAAAAACAGATAAGATATAGTTCAATCAATAAAAAAATTGCATCTTCATGAATTCCAAGACACCATAATTCCTTTAAATACTAGCAAATAAACAAAAATAAAACAATGGCAAAAACACAACATATTTCACAAATTAGGGCTTGACAATCCAAATCCAAACACACACAAATATAACTAACAACCAATTCACAAAACAAAAATCATCTTCAACACATAAACACTCCTTTCACCGTTTCTTTACACAAATCTCCTCACACAAACCGCATAACACAAAACATAATCAGAACACGTAACAATGCGATCGAAAACCTAAAACCTAAAAACAAATACAAATAACACGCATGTATTGAATAACCATCATTCCTTTAAATACTAGCAAATAAACAAAAAAAATGGCAAAAACACCATCATATTTCACAAATTAGGGCTTTACAATCCCAATCCAAATCCAAATCCAATCCAAACACACACACACACACACAATTAACTAACAACTAATTCACAAAACAACAACAATCATCTTCAACACATACTCAACTTATCAACATAAACACTCCTTTCACCATTACTTTACACAATCAGAACACGTAACAATGCAATCGAAAACCTAAAACCTAAAACAAATAACACACATGTATTGAATAAATGTATGTATACCAACAATTCCTTTAAATACTAGCAAATAAACAAAAGAAAATGGCAAAAACACCATCATATTTCACAAATTAGGGCTTTACAATCCAAATCCAAATCCACACACACACACAAATAACTAACAACCAATTCACAAAACAACAATCATCTTCAACAGATACACTCCTTTCACCATTACTTAACATAATCAGAACACGTAACAATGCGATCGAAAACCTAAAGCCTAAAACTAAAACCTAAAACAGATAACACACATGTATTGAATAAATCATAAATGTATGCATAAGAATACCTTGAGGCTATGGCAGAGAGTGAGGAAATCAATGGCGGAAGAAGGAGACGGAGCCGATGAAGCTGAAGATGAGGAGTCGGACGCCATGGTAGAAACCCTAGAAGCAGCAGAAGAAGAAGATTTGAAAAATTTGAAGTGAAATGAAGAAGAAGAGTGAGGGGGTAATAAGAAAGATTTAGCGGTTATGCTACTGAATAATATCAACCGGCTCATGTTTGTTTATGGTTTTGGTGTACTTACGTCTGTTTGGATGGATGGATGGATGGATCACTGGACTTATATTTCCCGGTAACGCACCTGTGGATAACAACATGTGGTTGGTTGCCCCATTCAGTTTAGCATTAATATTCGGGACTTGTCTAAACGTGTTTGTTTTTTAATTTAGATCCTTATCGAAAAATGTATTATGGGAAACTAAATGTGTCACGTTTTTTTTTATTTTTTTATAGTTATTATATATAGTTTTGACTTTTGATGTTATTTAAACTATTGAACTACCTACTACGGCTAGAGTGTGAAAAAAAAATATTAGTAAGCTTAATTATCATGTGGCAGTAATAACAGGTGTAGGTTAAAACTCAAGACAACAGCTAACAAGCAGGGCGGACTCACCCTTTGGTTAAGGTGAACGGACCCACCCTTTAAAAAGATAATGTATATTTTAGGCAAAAACCGACCGCACCGCTTTAAAATATGGTTAAACACCTCATTCACGCCCAACAAAGGTATAGTCGTCAAACTCTCTTACGAAAAAGAACCCAACAACACTCTTGGAAGGACCCCCCCCCCCCCCTGATAAATTACCGAATTTAGCCCCTAGGTATCTCCACCCTAGCTACCAGCACGCCCAACATGCTTAGACACCAGGAAACGACCCTAGGAACTGGGTCAACCTCCATAGGGGGATTTTATCCCAAGAGTCAACCCTTGAAGCAACGGGAAACGTCTTAACTTAGCAAATCTCAGCTCTTACAGCACCATAACTTCCCCTGAGTCAGTTACTAGCAGTACAAGTATTGCCCTGTACGCCGTTTTCACCTTTTGATCAATGGCAAATGCAGGGATGTCTCCAACTCCACTCGTATTTCCCTTACCTGTGGTCCCTCCTCCAAGTAGTATCAAAAAGGCCGTATCCTCAAGAGAAGCAGAAAAGATCGTCCCAGGCACAGAAAATGACGACATCCTGGATGTAAGGATCATAATGGGTCGGGTTCGGGTCGAGTATTAGTAATCCCATACCCGTAGGGGTGTTCACGGTCCGATTTGGACGGTTTTTAGATCAAACCGTGAACCAAACCGTTAGTAATGGTTTTTTATTATGGAAACCGAAACTGAACCGTTGAAAATTAAAACCGAACCAAACCAAACCGTTATTAAGGTTTGGATCCGGTTTGGTTTACGGTTTAGACTTATTAGATCTTTATAAAAAATGCTATAACAGATAAAACTAAAAAATTATCTCAAATGCATAAAAAAAACTTGTTATATCAGCACACCATGTCTTCATGATTTTGTGCATCTCATATTAAGAACTAGAACTGTAGACCAGATCAAGAACTAATAATCAATATAGATTAGATTTGTAATATCGTTTTCAAACAAATAAAAAGGGGTGACAAAGCTAATAAAACAAGTTGGTCATATAGTGTGAAACTCGGCACTAAATTAAGCTAATAAAATTTCATGTTTTTATCTTAATTAGACAAATATAAAAAATATGTTAATAAAATACATATATACACACACATTCTAAAACATGTATAAAAAGTAAAATATATATTATCAAACCTAACGGTCCGGTTTTATACGGACGGTTTTTGGTATAAACCGTAAATCAAACCGTTTATTACGGTTTAAAAAATATGAAACCGACCGACCGAAATTTAAAGAAAAAAACCAACCACGAAACCAAACCGATAACCGGTTTGAACGGTTTCACAGTTTGAAACCGAACCATGAACACCCCTACATACCCGGTTATAAAACCGTGTCCCATACCCGACCCAATACCCGTCGGGTATTTGTCGGATAATTACCCGTCGGGTATCGGGTATACCCATTAGTTTACTAAATGATTGACGTTGGGATTTCTAAATACATTTTTTTCCTATTATAATTATTATATAATTTTATTTATACAACAACTATTATAAATAAAAAATATACATTACATATGTATAAGTTTTATCATAAATTAATAATAACAATATAATACTTATACATTTATATGTATATATTTCACAACATACAAATTGTAAATACTATTTTCAGATGCATATACTAAAAGATAATTTATTTTTCACATGAATACTAATATCAGATGCATATACTAAAAGAAAATTTATTATTTCACATTATGAACATACATAAATAAATCACCAATAGACAAGGGTTAATGAAAAATAAAAATATAAATAAAAAAAGGGTATACGATCGGGTATATAGTTCGGATAAACGGGTATGTGGTTTCGGGTCGGGTATCACCTAATCCCATACCCGACCCATACCCGTGAAAATTTTTAAAACTAATCTCATACCCGGCTGTAAAAACTCTCCAAAACACCCTGAAATTAGCCGAAACGTAAAACCGGACACGCAAATCGAGACGCGGCACGCAAAACAAGACAGGTCCACCTGGACACACACGCCAGAGACACCAGTCTCTATCGCGACGCGCGGGAGGTATCCAGGTGAAGTGTCACCGTTTCGCGCCATCTGGCAACCCTACACTTGTGACCAGGCTGACCTAGCTTAGCTAGGCACCTCAGGCGTCACGCGAGAGGGAACCCAGATCCCCGCGCGACGCGTGGGGGAGGTCAAAATCGGGTATAAAAGGAGCAGCGTGAGACTGAGTTCTGTGCTCAAAATCGAACGAAAAATTCGATCGTATACTCTCTCTATCTCTGTTTCTCTGAACAATACCCCTAAACCTGCGAAGTGCTGCCCGCTGTAAGTAACTTAACCCCCGATCACTAATTCACTATCCTACCCGAGATTAGGACTAGTGCATGTCAAGGCCCTGCCCGACTATGTTCGTTGAAATCCTATCTCGTGTTGTATGGAAACATGACCCAATCGATCTAGAATCGCCAACGCATGTCTAGGCTCTGCCCGACTACGTTTGTTGGAGTTCTGTCGAGTGCTGTATGGTTAAAGTGACTTGGGTTAACTTACTAACACATGTGCATTGTATGTTTTAATAGAAATCCCAGGAAGTAAACAAGAACCATCACCAGGAACTCCGTAGAAATACTTAAAGTGTTCAAGACGAGTACATTCTTTTTTTGTAAATCTTTTTGTGAGTCAAAATGTGTTACCAAAACCTCAAATGTTTAATTATCTTTAACAGTAATTGAGTATATGTATTCTACCATTACTGCCGGTATGTGGGGTTTTGTATACATTGCTAGTCCTAAGTCACGGGAATGTAACAGGAACCGTTACTGTTGGGTGACATGGCCCAAAGTAATATGACCCACAAGTCAGGATTGACAGTACTGATTGAGTAATTACGTAGATATAAACATTGTAAATGCGGATGCTCCTCACTAACTGTAAAGTATAATCACTTGTTTTGATAAAATTGAGATGGATTCGCCAGTATTTCTTGCTGATAAAATGTTTTTAAAACGCGTTTTAGGTAACTTAATGTGAAACTAACAGAAGCCAGCTGGAGAGCACCGAAGGCTTAGAAAAGTGGCTATAAAAGTTACCTAAATAAAAAGGAGTTTATGTTTTCCATAAATTAGGGTTTATCCCTACAAATATGTTGTAATGGAAATTTGGGTTCTACCCCATTTGTTTAATATAAGAGTTTGGTGTTTTGAAACTCTGATATTTATTTCCTAACGACGATCCTGATGTTTTAATTCCGCTGCTAAAATAATAAACACCGGTACCACCAGCTCTGTATCTCGCGGCCCCCGCTCCCAGGGTGGGGTCGGGGGTTGCGACAGAATGTGGTATCAGAGCTATGCCACTGGTTTAAGCCATTTAAGTGTTCTTTTGAAATACCTAAATTTTAAAAAAATATGTATATATTATTTGGTATTATTTTACTAACTTCTTTAGTTTATAAATGAGTGATCAGGGTACCTTTGACGCTTATCGTCACCTACCTCATTCTCTGATGGATGAAGGACCATCCCAGCCAACCACAGACTACACCGTTGATTCCGAAGATGCTTTTGTTTTCAAAGCCAAATCTGTAGAACCTTTTCCCCCTAAAAAGAGAAATTGGTTTAGTAGAGCCAAAGTAGAGAAAAGGAAAAGACTGAGACAAGCTCAACAACGAGCCATAGCAGCTAGAACTGAGAGAAACACCTGAAACCCCAAAGTTAGACCCTTGTTTGAGGAAGAATTGGATAGGCAGCTAGCAAATTTTCACAGTTTGGAAATGTAGAAGGAGAACCTAATTTTAATCAAGTAGCAAATACAGAACCCCCGTTGCTTCCCTTATTTCCTAACCAACCCATAAACCTAAAACAGAACCAGGAAAATCAATTTCCAATACCAACCTTTGACCCCAAGAGATACCAGGAAAATATTAGTCATCATTTTTATCAAACTTTGCAAGTTTTAAAAATATTAGTCATCTAGTAACTAATTCTCGTTCCATTATTAAAATAGTAATTTCATATGTTGCATCTAGTAATTAGTAAGATCAATCTAATCCTTGTCCTTTTACCAACTTTCATAGCCACTGTTCTCTTTTGTCCCCCCTAATCGATAACTTGAAGGAAAAAAAAAAGTCACAGACTTTTGAAAATCCATTTTCAGACTCAAGAGTAGATGCTTGCATTATTTTATTATATAAGACCATCTTTCCATAATCATGTTACCAGCCTATATTTGTGAACACTAAATAAACAAAATACTACAAACCAACCCATACCCAACGAACCCCCACCCAAACCGATTCCTTGTCAAAGTTCCACATGTTACTTGAAATTTGAAATCTACAAGATAACATCAGTTCCTTATTTTATTTTTTCTCTAGTTGTCGTTTAACAACCCAAGACATTTTTTAATTATTGAAACCAATTGTACACTCTATCTCTATTAACACCATACTCTCATGCATACAAAATAGTACTATGAGAATGAAAATATAATACTCTTGAATTACTAGACCAATCATACCATTCAGTTCACCACCTATCTCTCTTGCCGACCACACACATTCCAAGTATCTAGTTCAAAGCCTGAAGGTTCAAGTTTGAGTATTTTACAAATGTTCGAAGCTTGGTTTCAAGGATTCAAGCTCTAGTTGTTTCCTTATTTTATTTTCTATCCTTGCTTGCTTTAGTCCAACGACAAACGAAGCCGCTGCCATACGGCGGCAGCCGGCGATGGTAGCAGGTCCGGCAGGGGTCTTGGTTTGGGTTACGTGGCCAACTTGGTCAGATTTTTTTTAGAGGGTTCAACTCGGTTCAAGCTTGGTTTGGTTCAACAAGTCAAACAATAGTGAAAAGGTAGCTTCGGTTCAGTTTTCGTGTTCGGGTCAAGCACGGTCATCTCAGTCGAGTCGGTAAACGTAAGTCAAACCTAGTCAACTGCTGGTCAACGCGGTCAACTCAGTCAATGCAAGGCTCGGTAATATTTAAACGATCCGAATTTTGTTATTTTGTTTTTATATAGTTTTAGTTAACGTGAACCGAGCTCGAACCATAGTATCGTGACGTAGTTTGTATACAAATTTATATAGATTGATATAGTATTTGATAACTTGTGAAAGTTACATAAATTATTATTGCATTTTGACAATTATGTCGACACTTTGATTGTCGGGATTGTCCAAAAACAGGGGAAATTCTGCCCGTTTTTCGTAAAAATCTGTAATACAAAACGTATTTATATTCGAAAAACAACACCTATTGGATTCAAGTATTTTTACAAAATAAATATAAATATATATTTATTTTGGCGACGTCTTATAACTTACAAAAACACATTTATAGCGTTAGACAAAAGCCGTTTACAAGTTAACGGAACGCGGGAGAACTTACATAAAATAAATATAATTGTTTATATTTATTTCAAAACTTTAGAACTCGAAAGCTTCTACGAAATAAATATTATTTATATTTATTTCCAAACACCTAAAACTCGGAAATCTCGTATAAAATAAATATAATGATTATTTCAAACGTCAAAGATTCGAATTTTCTTATTAAAATGAATACAATTATTTATAATTGTTTCTAACGTCTAAACCGAACACGACACGCTACGGTACGATCTTAACGCATTATTAACCCTTTTGACAACAACGAGTATATATATATATATATATATATATTATATCTTACGGAAGCTACCACGATATATTACCGTATCATACATATATTATATATTTCGGTTAAGGCGACGTTTTACATACATATGTGTGCAAGCATAGATATAATATATAACTTCATCTTACGAATAACCACGAGGAGTCGTACTACTATTCAACTACGCCCGTCTATTAAAGACGACGAATACGATTTCATAAATATATTTATGTTTATATATAAATATATATTTCAAATCTCTCGGAAACTAATTCGTTTCCAAGATTTAGTATTCATCCCGACTATTAGTGGGATTAAAACAACCATTGATTGGGTATTTCAAATCAAGATAATAACGCATTCATAGAATCGTATGGTTAACGTTTTAATAGAGCTCGGACACGTAGTTTAGCTACGCGCTTTTAGTAGAGACTCATAAGTTTATTCCATGATAGGAATGCCTATAGTTTGAATGCTAGCGAGTTACGTTCTTGGAACAACATTATGGAATCACATTAAGCTAGCTTTGCACAAGGATATCAAGGTGAGTTCATAACCCCTACTTTTTACGGTTTTACATTTTTATAAATGTTTTCGGGGGTGGAAAGACATGTAAGTTTTGCAAAAGTACACAACATTTCGATGAATGAAAACAACAGATTTCTAAACCATGTTACAAACAAATTCTAACTACACAAATGGTTTACGAAAGGTTTATGCTAAACATACCGGTTTTACAAAACAAACGCGTATTTTCAGAACGTGCATGAGTTTCATGGCTAGTGACGAGAATGTCTTAGCTACAACGGGACTGGATTGTCCTACATACAAACAAGGGGACTGGTTAGTACTGCTTACAGACTCAAGGACTGGGGTGTCCTACATGCAAGTAAGGGGACAGGTTGGTCCTGCTTACAGACTCAAATGGGCTAGGCCCATTCTCATTTGTGCGAGGCACAAAGACTCGAGTGGGTTAGACCCACCTATACTCATGCGAGGCACGAAGACACAAGGACTGGATTGTCCGCTACTCAACACTAAGGGCCGTAGAGTCGCTTAAAACTGTACAGTGAAGTCCTCGCTACATATCAGAACTATAACCGCCTGCTAGTCTACCGTCTTGAGTAAACGGTTTGGCGAGGCACTTTCTAGCACGGGGTGGGTTATAGGCTCATGCGGGCATGTTGTCTTTGTCATACGCGGACATCGACGGTTATACAAATTTTACAAACATAAGGTTTTCAAATGACTTGCCAAGAAAAATGGTTTTGTTACGTTTTCTCAACATTATTTAAACCGGTTACTACAAAAAAAAGATTTATTTCAAATCTTTTCGAACAAACTATGAACTCGCTCAACATTATGTTGATTTTTCGCATGTTTCTTTCTCAGGTTACATTTTCAAATTATGGCACGGTTGGAATAGGAGAACCCATGGGGATCCGAGTACTTAGCGGGCGTTCATTTTAATAGAAGTCTTAGCAAATATTATCTTCCGTTGTGCAATGAAGATACCAGTCGATCACGCTCGGCTCTGATGTAGTCGCTTTATCGGGGTGTGACACCTTTTGCAATTTTCTTAATCAACCATTAATTAAACTTCACCAAAACTGTCTGGTGGAGACGGAAAATGGATCTTCTATCCAAATAAGCAAAATCCTGCGAGGAGCAAAGATAGGAATTTTAAATCATAATTTTTCTGTTGACCTTTTTCCAATGGATCTTGCCGGATTTGATGTCGTGTTAGGAATGGATTGGTTGGTAGCCAATCAGGCCCGAATAATATGTGATCAAAAGTCTGTAGAAGTAAATGTGCCATCTGGTGAAAGGATCACAATTAAAGGAGATAAGTCGACAAAATCAACAAAGTTCATCTCTGTGATGAAAACTGCAAGCTATGCACGGAAAGGAGAAATAGTGTATATGATTTCCGTAATCATTAACACTAAAGGAAAAGAATTAAAAGATATTCCTGTAATATCTAATTTCTCAGATGTCTTTCCGGAAGAGTTGCCTGGATTACCACTAGATCGAGAGGTTGAATTTAGAATTCACCTAATACAAGGAACGGCACCGATTGCCAAAGCACCCTATCGCCTAGCACCGACGGAGATGCAAGAATTGAAGAAACAACTGGACGAATTACTAGAGAAAGGTTTCATACAACCCAGCTCATCGCTATGGGAGCACCAGTGTTATTTGTCAAGAAGAAAGACGGATCAATGCGTATGTGCATTGACTACCGAGAATTGAACAAAGTTACAATTAAAATTGGTACCCGTTACCAAGAATTGACGATTTGTTCGACCAACTCCAAGGAGCTCAATTCTTTTCTAAGATCGACTTACGCTCAGGATATCATCAGTTGAAAGTACAGGAAGAGGACATTCCTAAAACAGCTTTCCGAACAAGGTACGACCATTATGAATTTACTGTCATGCCATTTGGTTTAACCAATGTCATAGCTGCATTTATGGACATGATGAACAGGATATGTAAACCATACCTGGATAAATTCGTAATTGTCTTTATAGATGATATTCTAATTTACTATAAGAGTAAGGAAGATCACCCAGAGCAATTGTATATACTCCTGTCATTGCTAAGGAAGGAAAAGCTTTACGCAAAATTCTCAAAATGCGAATTTTGGTTACAATAAGTACAATTCCTTGGACATTTGGTGAATCACGAAGGAATTCACGTGGATCCCACAAAGATCGAAGTGATTACCAAATGGAAGGTTCCAGAATCACCCACGGAAGTAAGAAGTTTTCTTGGATTGGCAGGATATTATAGACGTTTTAATCAAGATTTTTCTAGAATAGCCATCCCGTTAACCAAGCTAACTTGCAAATCGGTTAAGTTTGAATGTGGACCAAAACAGGAAGAAACATTCAGGATTTTGAAGCAAAAGTAACCAACGCACCAATATTCGCATTGCCAGAAGGAACTGAAGACTTCATAGTTTATTGTGATGCGTCTAAGTTAGGTTATGGATGTGTGCTGATGCAACGTCAAAAGATTATTGCTTATGCCTCTAGACAACTTAAGAAGCATGAAAAGAATTATACAACCCATGATCTAGAGTTAGGAGCAATAATTTTTGCCCTTAAGATTTGGAGACACTATCTTTACGGTAATAAGTTTGTAGTATTCACAGATCATAAGAGTTTAAGATATGTCTTTGGACAAAAGGAATTAAACATGAGATAGAGGCGATGGATGGAAATCCTTAGTGATTATGATTATGATATCCAGTACATGCAGGAAAAGCTAACATAGTAGCTGACTCTTTAAGTCGAAAGTATCATGAGAAGCCAAAAAGAGTACGCTCTCTTAGAATAAACCTGCAGATAGATTTAAATGAGCAAATTAAACAAACACAGGAAACAGCAATCAAGGACGATGCGGAAGGATTAAAAGGAATGATTAAAGAATTAGAGAAAGGAACAGATGGAATTTGAAGATTCCATAAAAACAGAATTTGGATCCCTATCTGTCACACCCCGACCCGCAGCGGAAATAAGAGTCGGGGCATAATTGGGTTATCACCAAAGCACATGACATTTACTATTATGTTCCATTATTAAATGAAGTCAAAGTTACATTTCTCAAACGTTCAAACATGTTCATTCATTACAAAGGAAAATAACCAAACATAATATTCCAAATACTAAATCGTTTTATTTCTTCTAATCCAGATCCTACGTGTTCCTAGCTGCTGCTGGTTCACCTGTATCATGTGTAAAATGGGAGGTTTTTGGGTCAACATAAGTTGGCGAGTGAACCTTATAGATAAACATTTAATAATGACTTTCTGGTTAGTTTATCAATAAAATATTGTGCATAATCATAAAAGAGCATATGTATGAAATCAAGCAATGGCAACATCAGTTACAATTATAACATACATTAACAATCGATAGCATACATGAACATACTAACATCATATGAAAATTTAACATAAATGAACTGTGAGATCGAGGCTCAATCAAACGGAGCCGATCGTATTGCATGAACTGAAAATGTAAATTGAACTGTGTGCTCAAGGCTCAATCAAACGGAGCCGAGCGTATTGCATGTATTGAAATGTAAGTGAAATGACCGATCAAGGCTCAATCAAACGGAGTCGATCGTGCGGGCACGCCCTGATCAACCGCATAATAAAATGGGGATCAAACTCAACCTCGAGGGATGGGGAGCTGCGGCCTCAGCAATTGTATGTACTGAAATAATAATTTGCAAACAATAATAACTACCTATCAGCAACAACTAACACACATGTCATGATATGA